>OY720459.1:30384383-31044383 GCA_963082715.1 Harpalus rubripes | reverse complement strand
TAATAGTAATAGTAATAGTAATAGTAATAGTAATAGTAATAGTAATAGTAATAGTAATAGTAATAGTAATAGTAATAGTAATAGTAATAGTAATAGTAATAGTAATAGTAATAGTAATAGTAATAGTAATAGTAATAGTAATAGTAATAGTAATAGTAATAGTAATAGTAATAGTAATAGTAATAGTAATAGTAATAGTAATAGTAATAGTAATAGTAATAGTAATAGTAATAGTAATAGTAATAGTAATAGTAATAGTAAGTAATAGTAATAGTAATAGTAATAGTAATAGTAATAGTAATAGTAATAGTAATAGTAATAGTAATAGTAATAGTAATAGTAATAGTAATAGTAATAGTAATAGTAATAGTAATAGTAATAGTAATAGTAATAGTAATAGTAATAGTAATAGTAATAGTAATAGTAATAGTAATAGTAATAGTAATAGTAATAGTAATAGTAATAGTAATAGTAATAGTAATAGTAATAGTAATAGTAATAGTAATAGTAATAGTAATAGTAATAGTAATAGTAATAGTAATAGTAATAGTAATAGTAATAGTAATAGTAATAGTAATAGTAATAGTAATAGTAATAGTAATGGTAATGGTAATGGTAATGGTAATGGTAATGGTAATAGTAATGGTAATGGTAATGGTAATGGTAATGGTAATGGTAATAGTAATAGTAATAGTAATAGTAATGGTAATGGTAATGGTAATGGTAATAGTAATGGTAATGGTAATGGTAATGGTAATGGTAATGGTAATGGTAATGGTAATGGTAATAGTAATGGTAATGGTAATGGTAATGGTAATGGTAATGGTAATAGTAATAGTAATGGTAATGGTAATGGTAATGGTAATAATAATAATAATAATAATAATAATAATAATAATAATAATATTATCAACTGATAACCCAGAAATAATAGAGATACATGATTTCCTAAAACAAAAACTATTGGCTTTGTCAAAAAGACTAAGAAGACATAAAACAAGTAATAAACGCAGACAACAGAACCATCAATTAAAAAAAAAACGAAAAAGCCTTCTACACTAATCTCCGAAAACCGAGACTCGAAGAAACAACGTCAGAACCACCAGATCCGAGAGAAATAAAGGCATACTGGGAGAGCATATGGGGTAATCCTGTACAACATAAACGAGGAAAATTTCTCAGCGACGAAAAGAAAAATTCATCAAATGTTCAAAACATGTTAAAATGGGAAATAAATAAACATGATATCGAGTGTGCTATGAGGAAAACACAATTGGAAAGCCCCAGGACCAGACAAGTTACATAATTACTGGCTTAAAAAAATTACTGTAACTCACGAAAGTATTGCAGTTCGCCTTACAGACATTCTTCGAAAACCTGAACTTATGCCCAAGTTCATGACTAGTGGAAAAACATACCTAATCTCTAAAAAACCAGTAATATCCTCAGACCCATCATCCTATAGACCAATAACTTGCCTACCCACTATATACAAACTCCTCACCTCAATAATTGCAAACAATATCTATCAACATCTAGAAACAAACAATCTTCTAGATGAGGAGCAAAAGGGATGTCGCAAAGGATCAAGGGGATGTAAGGAACAATTGATAATAGACACAGTAATCACAAAGCATGCAAAGAAAAAGAAGGAAGCACTACACACGGCATACATAGACTATAGCAAAGCATTCGATAGTGTCCCGCACTCATGGTTACTCGAGATACTTAGAGTATATAAAATCAACAACCACATCATAGATTTCCTCGAACATGCCGTGCAGCACTGGAGCACCACACTAACAACACCAATTGCAAATATTGAGGCAGGCCAAACTAAGATCAAGCGAGGAATATTCCAGGGTTATGCACTAAGCCCCATATGGTTTTGCCTAGCACTAAAACCATTAACCACACAATTGAATACCTTACAGAAAGGATACCGTGTGGGAGATACTGAAATTAGTCACCTCTGGTATATGGACGACTTAAAATTATTCTCGAGCCGAGAAGAACAACTAAGAAAACTACTGGACTGTGTGGGAAACTACAGTAGCCTAATACAAATGAAATTCGGCCTAAGGAAGTGCAAAATAAGCAGCATGGTAAAAGGAATATGAATTCAAAATAGCGGATATGAAGTGGTTAACCAAGGAAAAATAGAAGGGATGCAAAGGGATGAGTCCTACAAATATCTGGGATACTTACAATCTCAAGGGATCTTGGAAAAACTCATCAAGGATGACCTAAAAAAAGAATACATACTTAGGCTGAGAGCTATACTAAAAACAGAATTGTCGGCAAGAAACACCTCAAAGGCAATAAATACATATGCGACGCCAGTACTCACTTACAGTTTTGGTGTACTTCCATGGACAGACACAAAACTTCAAGCCTTCGACATCCTTACCAGAACGGAGTTCACAAAACACAGGAGCCATCACCCGCATAGCGCAAAAGAACGCTTTCATATCCCCCGTAAGCAAGGTGGCCGTGGAATTCCTAGCATACCTGCAAGACATGCGAAGCAAATAATAAACCTGCGAACATATTTCCACACCAGACAAAACGATAGCAATTTACACCGAGCTATAGTAAAAGCAGATCACACATTAACACCACTGCGCTTAGCAGAAAAAGAATAACCACCCAGGATAACCACTGTCCCTACTATAGAGCAACTAAAGAACCAATGGCGATCAAAACCACTACATGGCAAATATATAGCGTCAATTGAAAAAGACCATATCAACGCAAAAGCTTCGCAAATGTGGCTCCGCACTGGTAATATATTTAAAGAAACGGAAGGTTTTATTACAGCTATCCAAGACCAGGCAATAGCAACAAAAAGATACAAAAAGAAAATAATGAAGTTAGATATACCCAACATCAAATGTAGATTATGCAACAAATCTGAAGAGACCATAGATCATATTTTGGAGGGATGTTCTGTATTAGCACACAAACAATATCTCGACAGACATAATAAAGTTGCATGTATACTACACCAAGCTCTTTACATCAAATACTTTAATAACATAGACATAGTTCCACATTATAAGTATATACCAACACCAGTATGCGAAAACAATACAGCAACACTATATTGGAACAGAAAAATTATAACGGATAAGGAGATTCCTAACAATATATCGGATATTGTACTAACAATAAAAGAAAATAAAACAACATACATTATTGATATCGCCATACCACTATGCGATAATATTGAAAAAACGCATGGAGTAAAGATCAATAAATACTTACCATTAGCTGACGAAATTAAGGATATGTGGGATATGACGACTGTTCGTATTGTACCAATAATAATCAGCTCCATTGGACATATACCAAAAAAATTATTTGATGGATTTAGAGACACTACAGATACAAAAAAATCTATACATACCAATGCAACGGGCAGCGATCCTAGCTACGAGCAGCATAGTGAGAAGAGTCCTTGGAGTGGAGTGACCAGAGACCAGAGGATGTCCATAACGAATACACCAAGATCTGCAAATAAAAACATTATTGTAATGTACTTAATCTAATTGTAAAAATGGACTTACCTATCATGATATGTATATATTTACCTGCATATAATGCTGTAATATATCTATTACCTGTAACATTTATGTACAGAGAATGAGGCAATAAAGAGAAATAATAATAATAAATTTCTTAAGTTCGGAAAAAGACACCCGGTATATGCAAGTAGGTATGTATTTAATTCATGCTTTTCATCTTAGAATAACCAAACAAAACAACATTAATTTGGTTGCATTATACGACAACCCATTTCATATTATTTCATTTCTTTTCTCGCCTTTCAGAAAATATTGGCCCATTTGTCTGTCTCACCGGACTCGTTTAGGATAGCGTGCAGACTGCTGGCTTGGCTTGCTTAGGGAGATATCTGAAATTGTACAGCAATTATGTTAATGCTTCTACATTTTCTTTATAAAGTCTGCATATCGGATACTCTTCTTTCTTTCATTATTTCTTTCCATTTACTTAATTTGGCCATTACTTTTATAGATTTCCCGTTTTTGGTTCTTATATATTGCGGAATTTCCACTGGTCCGATGAAGTAATATGCAAGCGCACAGCCAAAACTTGAGGAAAAGCACCCCATATTGCAGTTTCTCGTTATAATTTCATTCATCTACTGTCTTGCAGTTACGTCATTGCACGAGAGAGAATCGTATATGGAAAAACTGTTATAATGACTCTTATTTGTAATACGAGTACAGTTTGCGTAATCGACCAGTTGACCTATTGGACATTGTAATACATGTGTTACATATTATTTTTCCTATTTCGTAGTAATTTACTTTTGTTTCAAAATTATTATTTAAAAATCTAATGTGGCCAGCACATTACCTTCCGTCAGTTCTATATATTTTTTACAAATTTCATACGGAAAGTTCCTTGCAAAAAATTCTATTTCTTCTAAATTACCTTCCGGCAGGTACAAGGTAAGTTTATTAAAAAATTAATGAATCATTTGGATTTAAACAGAAATCAAATTTTATTTGTAACTATTTTACAGTTATGAAATACATAAGATAATAAAAAATGAAATATTCAAGATATACATTTTAATAAATTAATTGCTTGATGAAAGATTGTAGCTAGATAGAGGATCAAATAAAGGATTATTAGAAAAATGCATGAGTAGATAAGATTGAGAATGAGCCTGCGAAAATGGATAATTTGGAACATATGCTGGCTGGGGAGGGCAAAATCGAGTGGAAAAATTTGGTTGTTCGGCAGGTGGTCCCAACGCAGCCAACTCTGCTTCATTGAAAATTTGGAAAACCTTCGATTTAACTTCTACTTGTAAACGTGGTAGTGTTCGGACAGTATCCGCCATACTTACAAAAAAGCTTGTTAATGAATCTTTGATGGGAATGTTTTTTTTTTTCGTCTTTTTTACTAGTTACATATTTTTCTAGCACTCCCGCAACAGTACTCGTCTGATTTCGACGATGTACAATTTTTGGTTTTGATAAAGATGAATTACTGGCTGATGGTGATGGTAAATGTGTTGGAGTCTCCGTAATAGAGTCGATTTTCAATGCCTCGTCCTGAGTGCCTTCTCTCTGTGTCTCTTCTTCAACTTCATCGTCTGAATTTTCTCCCAAATTAGAAATTTGTTGGCGTTCGTCAAGAAAGGGTAAAAGAAATGTCATCTGCTTCTCCAGTTTCCATGGCCTAATTTTTTTTTCTTAGGCCCCACTTTTTAATTTTCACGTTTTCAGTGCCTTCCTGAAGCAATCCCGCAATTTCTTCCACTTCTCTTTACAGGCAATAACTAAAATATGTTAACAAATTATTATTATATGCAGATTCTTAACTACTGGAGATTCGTTTCGTTCGATAGCATTCAGTTATCGTCTTGGAGAAACCACTGTCCGTGAAATAGTATATTCAACATGTGATGTTATTTGGACTAAATTACGCCCTGAAGTTATGCCAGCACCAACAACTTAAATGTGGCATAAGATTGAAACGGATTCTTACGAAAGTTGGAATTTCCCCAATTGTATAGATGCAATTGATGGGAAACACGTCACCATCCAGGCTCCACCAAATACGGGGTCGTTATTTTTTAATTATAAGAAAAGTTTTAGTGTTGTATTACTAGCTTTGGTAGATGCTAACTATCGGTTTACAATTGTCGATGTTGGTGCGTGTGGTAAAAATAGTGACGGTGGAATTTTTGCATCTTCGAATATTGGAAAAGCACTCCTAAATTATTCTTTAAACATACCAGCTGATAAAAAACTCCCAGGAAGCAATAAAATAGTACCATATGTTATTGTAGGGGATGAAGCTTTTCCACTTACTAAACATTTAATGCGTCCATATTCTGGCACACAAGTTATGGATGATGAAAATAAAAAAATTAGAAAAGTTTAGAATCTATCAAAGACGTTTAAATATGCCTCCTGACCATGTAGATAACGTAATATTAGCAACTTGTTTACACAATTTTCTTAGAGGAATGTAAATAATGGGAGATATGGCTGATGATAATGTTGCTAATCACAGTTTACAAAATTTAAGAAGATCTGGAGGAAACGCAACAACGCAAGCACTATCTATACGAGACAAATTTAAAAATTACTTTGTGTTATCCGTAGGTTCAGTACAATAGCAAAATGCCATGGTACAGAGAGGACGAAAAAATGTTTAAATTTAAAAAAAAAATCTACTGCATTGTGTAACTAAATAGATAATCTCCTTTTTTATTGACTTCGTTTTTATTTTCAATAATATATTTATTTTTTTGTATTAAGTAGTAGTAGATATTCAGTTGCCTTATCCATATCTATTGTATCAAAAATTTAATGAATTGCTTAAAATTAGCATTTCATAATGTACATACATTGTTATATTTACAATTAATAAACTTAATATACATAGCATATTTTACCTGTTAAATTAATTTCTTCTGCTACTTCTAACCAGCAGTTATCTTTTAATGTCTGGTTAGCATACTCAGCACATTCCATATTGTACAATTCTTTATATTCTGAAACCTAAGGGAACTAATTTCTCTTCTGTGTTTGACATTTTCAACCTATACGTACTGCTTTCATATGATGTTTGAAACGTGTGAAATTTAGTTCTAAACCGGCTATTTCCAATGCGTCTCGGGCGTATTCGTTCTGATTTAGGTAGCTGCGCTGCGCTATCGCACACTTCAGATCAGCGAAGCGAAGAGCAGAGAAAAATATTCTCCCCGAAGTATTTCGACGAGTCGCTTCGCTTCTCTGATCTTCGCTGCTCCAAATAATATATTGAATGAAAAAACGGCTCTTCGTCGCGCTTCGCTAAGCCGCGCTGCGCCTCGCTCAAGTGCGCGACGGTCTTAAAGGTGACGGAAGGTAAAAAAGTTGGTAACAGTGAGTTTCAATAAACATTTGATATTTAATTTCTTTTGGAATTTAATATTTGACACCAGTTTCATAAAAATTACGTTATAGTTAAAATTTATAGTTATTATGTACTGAATCTACAAATAAAGACTGTATATTTTAATTTACAAGAATTCCGGGACTATATCTAAGCACGAATTTATTCCATAGGACCATGTCGAGAACCTCACCTTAAAATGTACAGTTTCTAGCACTATTTTGTGCTCGCATGGCCCAATTCTTAGGACATCTTCAAATTGTAAAATATTGTCCGCTTTACAAACTCAGATACTGAATATTTGTAATGCTCATTTAGTTTATCTATTAAATCCTTATATGATTAAGTATCTATTATCCTTAATACTAAAAGGGTGGATATATATATATATATATATATATATATATATATATATATATATATATATATATATATATATTGTATCAAATTGTAGGAAATGATTGGTTTCAGGGGTCTTCTAATGGGACGAATTTCTGTAGGATATATAGTTTTCTGGTAAAAAATTATTAAACGTATATTGAAACAATCGATCGAAGAGTTTATGTAAAAATTTAGACGATAAACAGGCATGTGTAACATTTGGCATATCAATGTCAACGATAAGAAATTATGAATGTCATATGGGTTGTCGACCTATTTAATGCTAAATATAAATAAATATATTGTGTAAAATTGAGGAAAAGAATTAAAAAAATTATCTTAACGGTACGTTTATCTTCATCTACAGGCATATTTATAAACTGCTGCTTAAGCAATGCAATTTGACGGGTTACTTTATAAACTATTCTTGACACTGTAGACCTGTGAACGCCGACATCATTTTGTATTGTTATTTCGTTGATTGACACGTGTTTTCAGTGCTCTCCGTAAATTGCAAAATATCAAGAGTTTATCCCAACCTAAAAATTCATAATTTTTACAAGTTGTTAAATAAAGAGTTCTCTGTTAAGTTTTAGTGAGGCTGAGCCTTATTCATGTAAGGTCAATCTAGTTTTAGACATTTTATTCGTAGAGTGTGGGCATGTGTTTCTTATCGTTCATAAATAGTGAATTTAAAATTTTGTTTATCTTCGCTTATTCAAGTTAATTAACCTTGACTCATTCATTCAGTGTCTAACCGCAAGTAGCTAAGAACAATCCAGTGACTGTCAAACGGCGGATATTTATTTAAATTGAATGATTCTTTTCTTTCCTTATTCTTTCATATACTCAAGAGAATGCCACAGAAGGGATTTGCTTGCAACGTATGCAATATTGTGTGTGGCCGATATGATGATTATTTGAATTGTTCTATTTGTCAGAAAAATTTTCATATAAACTGTGCTCAAATGTCTATGGAAACATACGATACTCTTCGAAAAGATAATCAACTGAAATCTTGGCACTGTTCTACTTGTCCGCTGAACATCGTAGGTAATTCTGTCGCATCTATTTCACATGAATCTATTCATCCCTTACCATCCGACATTTTATCAGCTTCTTTAGACGAAAAAATTAACTTTATGATTACACAGCAACACCAAACACAAATTACCGTCTCAGAATTATCAAATAAATTAATTAAAGTCGTTGAAGAAAATATTGAACTTAGAAAAGAGACCAAAGTTCTCAATGAAAAATGTATCAAACTTGAGGAACAAATTAAAGAACTAAAAGAGACTGTTCAGCCTAACATAAAATTTCTTAACACTGAAGAAACTATTAGAGAACTACAAGATAGACAGAAACGTATTCAGAACATTATTTTGTATGGTGTCAAGGAATCTAAGCCCGAAAATGATAAAAAGTTTGTCGAAGATTTAATTAATTTTATCTAAAATTCTACTATTGATGTCAACACACTAAAAATAATTAGATTAGGCAAATCACCAAAAGAAAATTATTCTAGACCGATAAAAATGATCCTCAATACTGCCAACGACTCCATCCAAATTCTTCAGCATACCTCCATGTTGAAAAACTCTCATTTTAGAGACATTTTTATCACCAGCGATCGCACACCTATGCAACAAGAATATTATTATCAAATTCGCAAAGAACTAAATAGACGTAAAGAGATTGGTGAGAAAGATATCTCAATCAGATACGCTAATGGGATTCCTCAGATCCAGAAGTCAAAAAACTCTTAGCAACATGCAAACAAAATTCTACTCTTGATGTATACTATCAGAATGTACGCGGTTTAAACACCAAAATTCATGATTTTTTTGTCCAGGCTACGTCATCAACTTTTCCAATAATCGCTATTACCGAATCCTGGCTAAGTGATAAAATTAACAATAATGAACTCTTTGATTTAAATTACAATGTTTTTAGAAAAGACAGAAATCTTGCGGTAACTGATAAAAGTACAGGTGGAGGTGTTTTATTGGCGATATCTAACAAACTTAGAGCATCTGAGATTGAAGTTAATTGTAAAAATTCTGAAATATATATGTTAGGTGTTAAAATACGTTTGGATAAATTTAATTTAATTGTTTTTGTTGTATATATTCCTCCAACGTCTAGTTTAGATAAATTTTAATTTTTTTTGGAATATATTAATGATATATGTCTTAAATACACAGGTGACTATTTTTTAATTGTGGGTGACTTTAATATAACTCATTTCAGCGATATTTATAATGCCAATTCGCTAAACAGTCCCACTAATAATAACAACTACGTTAAAGAACTAATTAATTTCTTAAACATTACTGACTTTCAACAATCTAATCGAGTGTTAAATAAGAACAATCGGCTATTAGACCTTGTGATCTATAATTTAAACTGTCAAGTCATCAAATGTGACGAACATTTTGTTCCGGAAGATACACATCATCCCTGTCTGCAAATCAACGTCCGCAACATTGAATTCAACTCATTAAAACCAAATATCAATGCATTAAATTATAACTTTAGTAAAGCAAATTTTGAATTAATGTATGAACTCTTAAATAATATTGTTTGGGACTTTTCTAACTATATTTGAAGTTCAGATGGCGCTCTCAATTATTTTTATGAAAATTTATATGCTGTCTTTGATGCTACTGTTCCTAAAACTATACATTTCCAAAACAAGTATCCTAAATGGTATACAAAACAAATAATTCTAGATATAAAAAGAAAACAACACTTTAAAAAAATGTATGTCAAATTTGGTTATGAATTCTACAAATCTAAATTTGAATATTATAGGAATCTTGTCAAAAATAATATTAAACTGGCTTATAGTCACTATATAAAATCATCTGAAAATGTTTTGAATGCAAATTCTAAAATGTTTTGGAATTTTATAAATAGTAAAAAACAATCGAATTCGATTCCAACAAGTATGAAGCATGATAATAGGGAAATATCTGATGCATAAGAAATAGCGCAAACCTTTGCTAACTATTTTAGCAGTGTATATGTCACAAACCCTGCAAATAATACCCCTCAAAGTTCTGACTTAAACTGTCTCAATACAAATTTTGTACATATTAAGAAAATATCTGCTACTGAGGTTTCAAAAGCTATTACTAAACTAAACTCCACTAAATCTGTTGGTTATGATAACGTACCTTGCTATGTACTTAAAGGTTGCTCAGATAGCTTAGCTAGCCCTATATGCGATATCATAAATATATGCTTATCCACAATTACTTTTCCCCAATTATGGAAAATTAGCAAAGTTTTTCCTATACATAAAACTGGAAGCGGCAGTAAACAACTATTTTCGAACTATAGACCCATCACCCTAATTAGCAATTTGTCTGAAATCTTTGAAATTATTTTACATAATTAAATTTTTAACCAAGTAAGGAATTACATAACTCCAGTTCAACATGGTTTCATGCCAAAAAGATCTACCATAACCAATTTATGTAATTTTTTGCATTTCACTACTAAAGCAGTAGATAACCGTGGTGGGCAAGTTGATACTATTTATCTTGACTTTTCTAAAGCTTTTGACAGAGTACGGCATGATATCTTACTGGCAAAACTAAATACTCAATTTGGTTTTTCAAGCAATTTAACAGCTCTAATTCAATCTTATTTGCTTGAAAGGAAGCAATATGTTGACTGATGTGGCTATACACTTACATTGCCTCCAGTGGCGTAGCACAGGGTTCCATTTTAGGGCCCTTATTATTTATTCTTTTTATAAATGATATTGTAAATGAGGTCTGTGACTCTGAAAAATTATTGTACGCTAATGATTTCAAGATATTTAGGAGAATTAATTCGGTACATGATTGCATTGGTCTACAGACTGATCTAAACAATTTGTATCTTTGGCCTCTTACAAATGATTTGCATTTTAATTCAAAGAAATGTGTAATTATCAGTTACACAAAAAAGAGATCACCACTTCATTTTAACTATCTGATCAACAACATTAGTTTGAATCGTGAAGTAACTGTCAAGGATCTCGGTGTCATATTTTCTTATAATCTGAGCTATAGACCCCATGTAGACGCACTTATATCTTCTGCAAATAGATCAGTTGGTTTTATATTCAGAAACTCCAAACATTTGAGAAATATATCCACTCTCAATAAACTGTTTGATGCTTTTGTAAGATCTAAAATAGAATATGGAATAATCATATGGTTCTCAAATGTGAAAAGCTTCATTGAAAAAATTGATGGAATACAGTGTAAATTTTTGAGATACTGTTATTATAAAATGCATGGTGAATTCACGTGCATGAAATATGACGCACTTTTAAACTTTTTTAACACTATTGATTTCAGCGCACGTAAAATTCACTTTCAAGCACTATTTTTGTACAATTTAGTAAACTACAATATTGATGACTTAAATTTGTTATCACAAATAGATATACATGTTCCTACAATGAATACTCGTCATACTGTAACCTTTACTTACAACTGTCCGAGAACTAATGTTTCTCTAGAGTCACAAATTGTTTCGATGTGTGCTAACTATAATTCTCTACTTCATTCTGATGAAAAAATTGACATTTTTGGAATGAAAATTGTAAGTTTCAAAAATGCAATAACTAATTGCATTAGATAATTATTATTATATTATTAATTATATTATATATTATATATTTTTGGTATTAATTAATATATACTGCTTTTATTGCATAGTTGCCTTACGAAATTTTTATTAAATTATTATTATATTATTTGCTATAAAAATATTATATATTATTAGTATTAATTATTATAAACTGCTTTTTATTTTATTGTAGTGCATTTGTATTCTCAATGCTAATGTTTTGATTGTTATTGTCATTATATTTCTATATACATATATGTACACACGGTCAATCACGAATATTTTTTTGTATAAATTAGTATTACTGTCAGAAGATCCTGTTGAGTTAATAAAGATATTATTATTATTATTATTATTATTATTATTATTATTATTATTATTATTATTATTTTTATTATTATTATTATTATTATTATTATTATTATTATTATCATTATTATTATTATTATTATTATTATTATTATTATTATTATTATTATTATTATTATTATTATTGTTATTATTGTTATTATTGTTATTATTATTATTATTATTATTATTATTATTATTATTGTTATTGTTATTGTTATTATTATTATTATTATTATTATTGTTATTGTTATTGTTATTATTATTATTATTATTATTATTATTATTATTATTATTGTTATTGTTATTGTTATTATTATTATTATTATTATTATTATTATTATTATTGTTATTATTATTATTATTATTATTATTATTATTATTATCATCCCCAACAAGTTGCTGAAATGAGCCAGTGGCATAAAATCTAAGCCCAATTAATAATTGCATACTAGCAGGAAATGATTTATTTCTATTGGTAGTTGGTTCTATATCCAATGGACTTTTTCGTTGAAGAAATTTTCTGTGTTATCTTCTTATTTAACAACTTGTTAAGGCTAATCCTGCTTTATGCAACTGATTTTTAAGATAACAATATATTTAACAAGATGTTAAGTTAACAACGTGTTAAAAGTTAACAGCGCATTGGAACAGCAGTTGACAATGTGATCACGTAGTTAACGATATGGTTAAAGTTAACAACGCTTTATGCAACCGGGCCTTATGCAATAATGTTACCATATGAAATACACATTTAGAACTGTCCTATTTATATTTACAAATTCAAGGAAATATCAATAAACAATTACTTGAGCCTTTCATTTTCGATCCTCAAACTGGGCATTAAACTCTAGCCTGGTTCAGCGAAAAGGATTCATATGCGTAGAGTTAATAAGAATCAGCCCCAGAACGCTCCTCCACGGAGAAGGAGGTTGCAGAACCGGCGAATCCTCTCTACTACACTCTATGCTTAAAAATACTGTTAATATTCATCACGATATAGACTTATTGCAATATATGAAGCCCCACGACAACATACGAACTAACTAGATTATCTACAAATTATTGACTCTTTCGCATAGTAGTGCAACTATGGAACGTGTTTTAAATGCCATAAATATAAACAAAACTAAAGCGAGAAACAGATTTGGTACAACCACTTTAACTTAAATTTTACATAGCAAAAGACTATCTTCTGATAATAGAAAGTTTTGTTTGGCATTAATAATGACAATATTTGTCAAAGTAGAATATTTTAAGTTTCAAATATTTAATTTACAAATGTGGCACGTACGCATGAGATTAGCTTTCATCAGGTCGAAGCGTAAACAAAGATAATGGACCAACGAGGGTTTGTTTTGTTTATATGTTTGGTGGAGCGAAGGGATATGACTGAGACGCAAACGGCTGAGGTAACATTCTTCATTCTCTTGTTAACATTTGTGTCGAGTGTTTGATATTTGGTGTGTGATACTGTGACAAAGGAATATTGAATAAAAAGGTGAGTGGCACCGTAGTGGCTTGTATTTTCGTTAAATATATTGTAATTTGCTATTAAGTTCAGTAATATATTAATATCTGTATGATTGGTGATGAACAAATGTGTTGTACCGTATATTGGAGTGTGAAGGTCAGTTACGGTGCTCCCTGGCCCATCGTAGGGATCGAGATAGATTCGTGTGTTACCCTATCTCGGGCCTCCTGTTGAGGTACAACGTTAGAAGGGCTAGTTGCGGTGCTCCTTAGTATATCGAGGGATTTTAGATCAATTGCTGTAATCACTGATCGGCGAATATTGTGAGATTGTTTCTTATTTATTCAATTATATTGAGAGTTAGTGATATTAACTACGTCTGTACTACTCACTGAATTATTGATATTCACAGACAGTTTTATTTACAGAATCTGACCGCCCCCATCACTGACGAGTCGCAGTGGCCTGACTACTAACCTGGCACGCTAATCTGTATCACATTATTATTACTATTATTCTTATTATCTTGTTTATTAGATTTACACTTGAATGTAATCGTATTATATATTATAAACATTATCACTCATTAAACAACTTAGAAGTGGGATACGAACTTGAAAAATCGATATTTAAATCTAAAACGTAAAATCTAGTATCCGTCTAAATCAGTTTAATTTAATCACATCAATACCAAACCATCAATAATGAGTAAAAGACGGGGAACTCGCAAAAATATTTCTCAGTTAGTAAATCATGACAAAAACAACGCTATCGCTACTATTGTGCCTAATTCAGAGGCAACTGATCAGTCAACTACCACTGCAAGTAATAATCACTCGCATGTTTCCGAAGATTTGCAAGTCATATGATGTTGCAACTAACTCAAAATGTTTCCAATATGCAACAAAACTTATCTTCGACCTCCTCTGGAAGTAATACTAATAAAATGGGGCATGAAAATCTACCGTTTTACGATCCAGAAATAAAATACAAACAATGGAGAAATGGCTCAAGACAGTAGACGAATTATCGTATGTTTGTGGTCGGGATGAACGAGCTAAGATAATTAAGGCGACTGCAAAATTAAAAGGATTGGCAAAAACTTGGTATGAATCATTATCAAGCATAAATCATGACTGGAAAATTTGGAAGAAAATGTTGAATGATGCATTCCCGAGTCGCGTAGATTACTGGCAACAAATTAATGAAATGGTGCGAAGGTACAAAAACCCCAACGAGACATATCTTCACTATTACTACGAAAAACTGTCAATGTTACACTCACTACAAATTTTCGGGAATAATGCGACATCTTGTATCATCGGAGGCATTACTGATCCTATGGTACAAGCTGCTACCAGAGCTGGACAATATTCAACACCAGCACAATTATTTAAATTCCTCAGAACTACAAAGGATAGAACAGAATATTCCAGATCCGAAAAATATATACACAAATATAATAAGCGATCGAGTCATCCGGGTTTAAATGCAAAAATGAAAGATTCTCAACGTCCAACGCGTCCAACCACTTCAACTATCCGTTTCCAAACACGTTCCAAATTAGTTTGTTTTGGCTGCCAGCGTCCTGGACATCGCCGATCAGAATGTTTTAACTCATCAGCTCCAACTCCAAAAGCAGGAAATCAAGGAAAATGTGAATCTATTAATTTTAATTTCATTACTAAAGTAGATAGTAAATATTTTAAGAATGTGAGGTTGAATAATTGTGAAATCCGGGCATTTATTAATCTGGGGGCTACATGTAATACTATACAACAAACAGTAGCAGAGAAATTATTACTAACACCGGATGTCACAAATAAACGAGTAATTCGTGGTTTTGTCGATGGATGTACCGACACTGTTGGACTACTAACAAAACAAAAATTACAAGTTGACCAAGTAACTGATTTACAAGATATTCATGTGGTACTGGATCAGGTTCAACAAATACCAATGATTATTGGTCAACCATTCACGGAACTTCCAAATGTGCACATCATAAAGAATCATAATTATTTATCAATATTTAACACTAAAACAATGATAACATCACTACCGTCAAGTAAAAATGGGTGATGTCTTTATTGAAACAAGTCATAGAAATAAGCCAGGTGAAGAACACATAATTCCCAGCAATGTCTGTCATATTAAAGAAAATTTAGAAGCACTAGTGACAGTCATTAACATCTCTCACCAGGAACTATTTATCAAACCAAATAGAATTTTGGCTAGAGAACATATCTGTCATCTAAATGATAAAGAACAAGAAGAATCATTTGAAGTAAATACAATAATTATTGAAGATAATGTAAATATTGGAGATAAATTAACATCAGAACAAAGACAACAAGTACTTGAGTTGTTACAATATATTCGGACCGATTTTCATCTGGAGTAAAAGATTTGGGTTGCACCAATGCCGCAGAAATGTATATTCATTTAACAGATGAAATTCTAATTACATACAGACCATACCGTATGGCACCGCAAAACAGAACCAAAGTAAAAGAAATAGTTGACGATCTTTTAAAATCCGATATAATACGAGAATCCAATTCCGCGTTCACATCACCAGTCTTGCTGGTAAAAAAGAAAATGGAAAGGAACGATTATGCATCGATTATAGAAAATTAAACAAGAAAACACTTCCCGATAGATTTTCCATTACCAAGAATTGATGATCAACTAGATCAACTACAGGGATTCAAATACTTCACCGCACTAGACATGACATCAGGTTACAATCGAAAACCAATGGCTGAATCTTCCGAATCAAAAACTTCATTTGTTACACCCGATGGACAATACGAATTTAATTGAATGCCTTTTGGACTTACAAATGCGCCCGGGGTTTTCCAAAGATTGGTGCACAGAATATTCTCTCCTATGAAGAACGTCGCGACAGCATATCTAGACGATATAATTTGCCCTGCTAAAAATTTCGAAGAAGGATTGGAAAAGTTGAAGAAAGTACTGGACACGCTACGCTTATACAAATTAACTTTAAATCTTAAGAAATGTTATTTCTTCAAAACAACAATCGTTTACTTAGGATTTGAAATTAACGGTAATGGTATTTCACCTGGAAAGGAAAAAGTAAAAGCCATTGAAAACTTTCCCGTTCCAAGGAATCAACATCACGTAAGGCAATTTATTGTTTTAACCGGCTTCTTTAGACATTTTGTAAAGAATTACGCAATGATTGTGAAACCAATAACCGTATTAACCAAACAATCACAACCTTAGATTTGGGATGAAAAGCAACAAGCTGCATTCACGAAATTAAAACGAATTTTATGTAATAAACCAGTTTTAACACTCTATAATCCTGAAGCAAAGACTGAAGTACATTGCAACGCTAGTAAAATTGGACTAGGAGGTACTCTACTACAAAAACAAAATAATAGGAAATTAAACCGGTATCATACTATAGTAGACAAACAAACAAACAAGAATCTGTTTACCACTCATATGAACTCGAAACATTAGCAGTAGTAGAAACGATGAAGAAATTTAAAATCTATTTAATAGGAATTGAATTTAAAGTAGTTACCGACTGTAACGCTTTGAAAACTGCTAGTTCAAAAACAGATCTTCTTCCGAGAATTGCAAGATGGTGCTTACAGTTGCAAGAATTCTCATTTACCGTAGAGTATCGACCCGGAGTTAAAATGGCACATGATGATGCACTTAGCCGAAATCCAGACGAAACAGATATAGAAGGTGAAGAACCACTGCAAATATTTCACATAGAAATAGACGACTGGGTATTGGCGGGAAAATGACAGACACGAAATTGAAATTAATAAGAGACATATTATTTAAAAACCCAACGACCGACTATGAACAGAAAATACATAAAGAATATAAATTGAGGGATGACAGAGTACACCGAAATACCACATCAGGACTTAAATGGGTAATTCCAAAAGGAATGAGACACCAAATTGTAAGAGAATCTCATGATAACTTTGGACATTTTGGTGTTGCGAAGACAAACAAACTATCTGAGTGCTACTGGTTTCCCAATAAGCGAAAATATGTTATAAAATATATAGAATGTATTAACTGCATCTATCAAAAGATACCAACTGGAGAGAGGAAAGGGTTAATGAATTCAATCGAAAAGAAACCAATACCATTCCACACCCTACATCTTGA
This sequence comes from Harpalus rubripes, assembly GCA_963082715.1. Classification (NCBI taxonomy): domain Eukaryota; kingdom Metazoa; phylum Arthropoda; class Insecta; order Coleoptera; family Carabidae; genus Harpalus; species Harpalus rubripes. The sequence continues at coordinate 31,026,457 of OY720459.1, read as the reverse complement.
TCATTTAGAACCATTTAATAAATCAAAAAATAGAAATCAGTACCTATTAGTAATGGTAGACGCCTTTACTAAATACACTTTTCTACAACCAGTTAAGGACACAAAAATTAAACATGTTCTACATCTAAAGAAAACATGCAATACATTTGGAACTCCTACTAGGATTATCAGCGATAGAGGAACTAGCTTCACATCGAAGAAGTTCAAAGAATTTTGCGAAAGTAATGGAATCATTCATATTATGAATGCAGTTGCTACCCCTAGAGCGTATGGTTAGGTGGAAAGATACAATAGTACAGCTTTAACAACATTATCAACAACTACAATGCACAGTGACCGATGGGATAACGATGTACCATCTGTACAATTTGCCATAAATGATACTGTATCAAGCGCAACCGGTAAAACTGCTAGCGAATTAATGTTTGGGTAAAGACCAAGATCTGTAGGTGATACAAAATTAACTACTGTAATACAAGAAGAACGACCCACTATTGGCGACAACAGTCAAGTAAGAACAGAAATTGCATCAAAAATAGTAGAAGACCAAATGAAGCAGAAGACGCGATATGATCGTAAACGAGAACTACTAAAATCCTACCAGGAAGGCGACCAAGTTGTAATCGCAATGCAAACCCGAGGCAAATGTACAAGTAGAAAACTACGACCGAAATATGATGGACCATTTATCGTGACAAAATTACGACCAAACGACCGGTACGTCGTCAAAGAACACAAAGGAGCAAGGACAAGTAAAAGAAAGAAATACGACAATGTAGTAGCCGTTGACCGTATGAAGCCATGGACTCCCTCAAGTGGAATCTCCGATTCATCCACATCCGATTCAGAAGATTTGTAGGTAAGAATAAATACCTTATTATCTAGGTACAGTAGATTCTCGGGGCGAGAATCATTGTCAGGATGGTCGAGCTGTCAAAGTAGCATATTTTAAGCTTCAAATATTTAGTTTACAAATGTGGCACGTACGCATGAGATTAGCTTTCATCAGGTCGAAGCGTAAACAAAGATAATAGACCAGCGAGGGTTTGCTTTGTTTATATGTTTGGTGGAGCGAAGGGATATGACTGTGACGCAAATGGCTGAGGTAACATTCTTCATTCTCTTGTTAACATTTGTGTCGAGTGTTTGATATTTGGTGTGTGATACTGTGACAAAGGAATATTGAATAAAAAGGTGAGTGGTACCGTAGCGGCTTGCATTTTCCTTAATTATATTTTAATTTGCTATTAAGTTCAGTAATATATTAATGTCTGTATGATTGGTGATGAACGAATGTGTTTTACAGTATATTGGAGTATGAAGGTCAGTTGCGGTGCTCTCTGGCCCATCGTAGGGATCGAGATAGATTCGGGTGTTACCCTATCTCGGGCCTCCTGTTGAGGTACAACGTGGGAAGGGCTAGTTGCGGTGCTCCCTAGTATATCGAGGGATTTTAGATCAGTTTCTGTAACAACTGATCGGCGAATGTTGTGAAATTGTTTCTTATTTATTTAATTATATTGAGAGTTATTGATATTAACCATGGCTGTACTACTCACTGAATTATTTATATTCACAGACGGTTTTATTTACAGAATCTGACCGCCCCCATCACTGACGAGTCGCAGTGGCCTGACTACTAACCTGACACCCTAATCTGTATCACATTATTATTACTATTAATCTTATTATCTTGTTTATTAGATTTACACTTGAATGTAATCGTATTATATATTATAAACATTATCACTCATTTAACATATTTAAGTATAATAAAACTATGTACAATAATATTACGATCCTATAAAAATAAAGAATTCAAATACCAAATAAATACTCTTTTACTACGAATACTCTTCCTCTAGCCACTATCAAATACAACTAACCCCCAAATTAATATTTCCAAGCTATATAAGTAGTGTATGACGTATATCACATACAAATTAATTAACAACCATAATTTTGGTTTATCTAAAAGGAAAATTTAATTATTTGTATTACGGTCTAATTATAATTGTATGTTATATGGTTTGCACTTAGCTTATACCGGACATATATATAAACACATATAAGTAACTCAGAAATCGTAAAAATCATTTCGCATCAGATGATATTACTATGGCTTGCACTTAGCTTATACCGCACATTCTCATAAACACAAAGTAACGTAATCGTAATAATCATTTCGCATTAGATCACATTTATATTGCTTGCACAATACAATAAATTCGTTAGATTGTATGTGCATTGTTGTAAAATAAATATTTCTTTGTTGTATTTATAAATATTTTGCGATGTTAAGATTTACAGATGTTGTCTATGCTTGTCAGATGTCGCGTAGTCGAGCGGCTAGAACGCTCGGCCGGCGCGCTGGAGTTTGCTGGTTCGAATCCCCATGACATATTATTTTTTTATAAAATATGTTCAACATAGCGAGTATTTGCAAGATGGTTAAAATCTTCTTTAAACTTATTTTCGTATTTTAACGGTTTTTCGGGGTATAAATACGAGCTCAAACGATAGTTTTATTCAGAGAGTGTGTGCTCTCTGCTGAGTTGACTATGTTGCTGGTGTGTGCCGACAGTGGCTGTCTTTGAGCCTTGAGCTGGTGAGTAAAGTTTACTCTGTTCATTTGCCCTCGTCGTTTAGCTTTGGTGAGTACCATTGTTAAACGAGATAGCAATATCCGTGGTTAGTATTGATGTGTGTCGATACTAACGCCGTACCGCGTACCCGTAGCTTTGGTATGAGCCATTGTTACCCGCCCGTGTCCCCGCAACTTTGGTGTGTGTCACTGTTGCCCCTCCGTACCGCGTACCCGTAGCTTTGGTGTGAGCCATTCTTACTCGACGGCGTACCCGTAGCTTTGGTGTGGGCCATTGTTACCCGTCCGTGTCCCCGCAACTTTAATGTGTGTCATTGTTGCCCGGTTGTACCGCGTTGCCCTCAAACGCGTTATCTACATTATTGACCGTCCATGATCATTTTAGTAGCGGAACCAGCTTGCAAATACTGCCTATATTGTGGTAGAATTTATTGTTTTGGCCATTTCTATTGTTGGTTGTTATATTACTTTTTGTAAATACCTTCTATTTTCCCTTCTAATATGTTTTAATAAAAGATTAAAAATTTACTATAATTTTTTTTTTTGTGGAGAAAATCCGAACTCATCTCCACTAAGCTACCCAAATCAAACCAGCTTGGAAATACTGCCTGTATTGTGGTAGAATTTATTGTCTTGGCATTTCTATTGTTGTTTGTTATACTACTTTATGTAAATACCTTCTATTTTCCCTTGGAATATATTTTAATAAAATATTAAAAAAAAATTATTTCTTTTTGTGGAAAAAAAACAAACTTTTATCTCCACTAAGCTACCCAAATCCTTTTGACGTTCAAGCAATAGTTTAGCAATGCTGCTAGAACGTCCTGTACTGTCGACCATATTGTGCTGTGTTACCGACCGATTGGCGCCCGAGCAAACCATTTGACAGCACAGGAGGTCAGCGGAGGACGTCGTTCCACGCTACAATTTCGCGTCTGAGCGAAATAGCGTTACAATTTGGCGCCCGAACAGGGACCGTTATAAACAAAAAAAAATCATGAGAAACGAAGATATTGAGACGCAACCACAACCAATGAGTGCCGGCACCGATACTACTCCGGCTAAAACTAGCTGGATATATAAATTAAAACAGGAGGAATTACAAAAAGAACTACAAAAGTTTGGCCTAACAGCAGAAGGTACTGTGGAAGAACTCCGACAGCGTCTTGTTTTACTCGCCCGCCAAAAACAGGATATTCTGAATGTTGAGGTGAAAGCCGGTCCAAGTACTGTACGTATGTCCAAAAACCGTGATAACTGACAACGGCACCGAATTAAACAATAATAAATTTCGGGGACAACTGGAGGCATTAGGGATCCGGCATCATTTAACACCGCCGTACACGCCCCAAGCTAATCCCGTTGAGCGCGTCAATCGGTTATTGAAACCCATACTGGCAATTTATTGCGATGGGGATCAGAAAATGTGGGATGAGTACCTACCCGAATTAATTTTATTGATGAATGTGTGTTAAACATTCATTGTAAATATGGTTTCATTACAGTTAATATTACCGGTATTAAGGGTGGGTGAAATTGGCCAATGTTATAATTAACGTGTAGTAAGTAATTTAAAGAGCTACAAGTGACCCTCATTCCCTTATATTTTTAAATTTTCTCGTGGTTTTTTATTGAGGGATGTGTGTTGAATATCCCTTGTAAATATGGTTTTACTATAGTTAATATAACCGGTTATAGGGGTGGGTGAAATTGGCCAATATTATAATTGTCGTATGTTAAGTAATATGAAGTAGTGTACGTTACCCTCCCGTAAATTGACGAGTCGTTCCAAACATTTTTGTGATAATTGAATGCAGTAGCAATAACTATGAAAAATTTTGTTTTAGCAATTGACAGTCCTGTCAATTGTTGCAATTAAATTTTGACATTAGTAATAAACTTGTTTATAAGGTAAAATTCTGTCAAAATGCGAGTACACAGACATTGTAATTACTTACCTATGGTTTATTTATTTTTTTACTCGTATCTGTACTACATTTTACTTGACATCACGGTTGACATAAAGACAGTGTCATGGAGTTGCCAACGCATTTACACGGAGCGTTCTTAATATTCACACATTTGCTCGCACATTTGTTAATCTTGTACAACTTTATCACATCACAATACGGAGTGTCACATATGACAATTTTGAAAGAAGCAACAGTTATATCCATAACATGTGCAAAAAGTTCTATGTTTTCAGCACATAACAGACTTCAATTTTGGGAATGGCTCATATTTTTAAATTTTGTTGTAGTTTTTTATTGAGGAGTGTGTACTGAACAACTATAAGGGTGATTAAACTTACCAATGGCTCATTGTTTTGTGTTAAATAATATAAAGTGTTATAAGTTGCTCTCATAATTTGTTCTGTGTAATCCTCAACTCTCGATTATCTTAATTTTTATGTGGTTGTTTACTAAGAGACGCTAGCTTCACTGTCATCACTTTGACATCAATTGTAGGCAGAATTAATGATATTGGCAGATGTACACAACTTGAGTCAATAGGCGAAATAAAATTGAAGGTACAACGTCACACAAAATTAAATAAATTTTAAAAAAATTATATTTCAGAAACTACACACATTTGTAAAGTGTATCAAACTTTAAAATACATCATTTTATCCAATCTTTCAAAAAAAATTATTAGAAAATGATAAAACTATATTTTTCTTAAACTGCTAACCATTATTTTGAAATAATCCTTTTGCAAAGCAAAGATAAATTTTTAACTGAGGATCAATTACATTTTTTCTTATTTGAATTGGATATAAATTATTTTGAACAAGTTTAATAATGAATCTGATATTTCCTTTCGAAAAATGATAACGCCGCTTAAATTCAATAGCTGATTTAAAAAGTTAATCGAGTTCTTGCTCTTTTATGTCTTCTCAATTAGTGTACTTCAATACCTTCAAAATGCTCAAAGAGCTCAATAGCACTTGCCATTTTTATAAAGATAAGATTAATTATCTATAGAATATCTATTCACATTCACCTCGTTATTCGCTAAAACCACAGGTAGACTTGCTTAACGCAATTCCAAACCGCGATGCTAAATAATAAGTAATTTAAGATATCCAGAAAAAAAGGCGGAATTTTGTTTTCATTTAAGGCCAAATGACTTATAATTCAAAATTACATTTTGTCAAGGGATGTGAAGCTACATGTTTTTTTCCTTTCATGTACAAAAATAAATTGAACATTTTAGAAAAGAGAATATATTTAACGGAGTGTTAATTTCTTGGATAAACTGTCTAAAGTCTAAACAAAACACAATATGGCGCGATTATTATACAGGTTGCCGATCAACAATATCTGCAGAATTCCTTACATTGTTACTTAATTCAAAGTTGATGTTATCTCTTAAATTAGAGTTCCCAGCCGAAGCCATTACATTTGTTTTTGTTTTCTACTAAAATTTAAAATATAAAAACACTACGTAGGTGAACTCTAAACACAACGAAAAAAATAAAAGAATTAAATACTCGCTTTCACACGTATCGAAGTCGCAAACCAGAGCCTACGTTAGATACATTACAAAAAATGCTCGACAGTTTATGTTCAAATGCAATATGCAGTTAATAAATAACATTTAACCTGGATTGCAACAATGTACAGTAGATGTCGTGAACCTACTTACAAAATTTCTCACCACGCGGCGTTGATTGTATTCACGTGCGCATTGCATTTTGAATTTAAACATTTGAAGCTAGCCTCAAACAGCTTGGATAGTTTAATTGTGAGGTATGGACGAATGAAAATCAGAATCACTGATGACAATTTATTATTTAAAGAACTCTGTACTATTTTTTGTAATCAAGACATCTATATAATAAAACAGTAAAAAGATGCAATAATGAAAAACCTTAATGACAGAAAAAACATTCATGAAAAATAAGTCGGTAGTGAACCAATGTTATGTTCAGAGGTAATTTTTTTCTTCCGGACATAAACCCTCAAATTCATTAATTTTTTGCATCTTCTTACTTCCTTTTGTCAATTCTTGTGCATTCAACTTCTATTAAACGTTATTAATTGAATTCGGTGTTTAATTTCATCAAATGCTACAGAAACAGCGAGGAAGTCCAGTATAAAATAAATATATATATATATAAAAAAAATGGCACTGACAACTTGTCAACTTAGACATCAAATGACAGGATTGCATCAAAATCATGTTTATCAATCCTTGAGGCGAGGTTCCGTTCCGGAAGTAAGGGGAACTGCAAAAATTGGAACATGGAATGTGCGAACACTCTATCAGGCTGGCCGTCTAGCACAACTACTACATGAATTTGACCGTTACCAGCTAGACATATTGGGCATAAGCGAAGTCCGGTGGACTGGAAGTGGGAAAATGATTAGCGAAGGAAAGACTATTATATACTCTGGTCAAAATGAGCGACATATACATGGTGTGGGATTGGTGCTGAGTAGTAGTGTTGCGCAATCTCTAATCGGGTGGCAGCCGGTGAGCGAGCGTATTATTACTGCGCGCTTCTTATCGCGGCAAATTAAAACAACTATAATACAAGTATATGCGCCTACGGAAGAAGCAGATGACCATATTAAAGATGCATTCTATGATCAGTTGCAAGATGTTTTGGATAGCGTACCGCGATTCGATCTAAAGTTACTAATTGGAGACTTTAATGCTCTAATAAATAATCGACGTTATGGTTTAGAACGAGTAATTGGTCCATTTGGTTCTGCACGTCACACAAATGACAACGGTGAGCGGCTATTATTGTTTTGTAGTATAAATGACTTTATCGTTGGAAATACATTCTTTGACCACAAAGCTATTCATAAAAAGACGTGGGTATCCCCAGATGGTGTGACAATGAACGAGATTGATTATGTGTGTGTAAGTAAGCGCTGGCACAGTTCTCTCCAAGATGTTCGAAGTCTTCGTGGTGCTGATGTAGGATCTGATCATCATCTTGTCCGGGCTTTGCTCAAATTACGATTAAAGCGAAAGTGGATTCAGTCATTTGCACGTCCTTACGACTTAGGAAAATTATCTAATAGTATCATAGCAGATCAATATGAATCCCAAGTATCACAAAGATTGCATGCCCTTACTCAAGCAGAGGATGCAGAAAGTCAGTGGTCGCAGATAAAGAAGAGCGTAGTGGAAACTGCTGTAGAGGTGATCGGTCGTAGAAGAGGTACGCAGCGTGAGAAATGGATATGTGAAGCGACATGGAAGCTGATAGATGAAAGACGAAGTGTTAAATGTCAGTTGGGACAGGCGAGATTGGCAGAAGAGCGAGCTGCATTGAACGTCCAGTACAGAGAGCTGGATCGACGAGTTAAAAGTCATTGTCGAGCCGATAGAAAGCGCATGATAGAAGAAACTGCGGCAGAAGCGCAAGAAGCTGCTGATCATGGGGATAGTAGGACATTATATCGTATCGTCCGAGATCTGACAGGTGCAAGAAGTACAGCAAGTTGTCCAATTAAAGACAAACATGGTCAGATACTGCTAACGCAGCGGGAACAGAATACCCGATGGGTTGAACATTTTAAAGAAACTCTGAACCAACCTCATCCGAACATGTTATTTGATTTCACAAATTATCCTATTCCTGAACAGCTTCATGTTGAAATGGATTCTATCACGACAGCGGAGACTAAATCGGCAATTCGAAATCTTAAGAATAGAAAGGCGGCCGGTTTGGACGGTATAGTGCCCGAAATGATAAAATTTGGTGGAGAAGTTCTTGTAGAGAAGTTAACGGATCTCTTTAATGAATGTTGGCGTTCAGAAAGTGTTCCGAATGACTGGAGAACTGGTGCCATTGTTAAGTTGCCAAAGAAGGGTGACTTGACTAACTGTAACAACTGGCGTGGAATCACGCTCCTGTCAGTGCCAGGCAAGATCTTTTGCATTATTTTATTACGCCGACTACAAGATGAGGTTGACAGTATGCTGCGTGTTGAACAAACAGGATTTCGGCGTGGGCGTTCAACAGTTGAACAGATATTCGCTCTACGTAACATATTGGAACAAAGTATTGAGTTTCGGAGGCCATTAGCAATCAATTTCATAGATTTCAAAAAAGCATTTGATAGTGTTCATAGAGAATCTTTGTGGCACATCTTACGTTTGTATGGTATTCCAGCAAAGTTTATAAGTTTATTCAAGAACCTGTATTTTAACTCACGCTGTTGTATCAGAACTGATGGTGGGAACACTGATTTCTTTAATATTAACACTGGTGTTCGGCAGGGCTGCGTTCTCTCGCCTTTTCTATTTCTTCTTGTTGTGGATTTTATTATGAGACAAGCGACAAGTGAGCAACATCTTGGCATTCCATGGGATCAGCAAACTCATCTCACAGATCTTGACTTCGCTGATGATATCGCTTTACTTTCCCAATCAAGCATTTCATTACAAAATCTAACGGATTCCGTGGGAAATGCAGCGGCGAAAGTTGGATTGCGCATTAGCACTGAAAAAACTAAAACTATGAGGATCAGTGACAGGCGTCTGCATCCGCAGATTATGGTTGATAACTTGCCACTAGAAGAAGTAGAACAGTTTATATATCTCGGCAGCACTCTATCTGCTAATGGGAACGTGGATGCCGATGTCATGATAAAACTGGGCAGAGCGATAGGGGTGTTTCAGCGGCTGAAGTCAATCTGGGCGTCAACCAAAATTCTCACTGCGACGAAGTTACGCCTGTACAAGACCCTTGTCCTCCCAGTGGTCCTATACGCCAGCGAGACATGGAGGATAACGAGAAATGTGGAACGAAAGTTGAATGTATTTCACACGCGTTGTCTTCATCGCATACTTCATATAAGTTACCGCGACCACTGCACTAATGAAGATGTATACGAAATAAGTGGTTGCCAACCGTTACAGGCCATTGTAGCTTAGCGTCGTATGAGGTTTGCTGGACACATCTTGCGACTACATCAGCAGCGTCCGGCAGCTGTGGCAATGCGCTGGATACCTCCGTACGGCAAGCGGCGTCCCGGTCGGCCAGTGCATACATGGCGTGCAACCTTTCGCCGAGACCTTAAACGTCTAGGAGTCATGTGGCAAGATGCACATGCAGTAGCAGAAGACAGATTATACTGGAGAAGACTCGTTGCCCGGTGTGTCTAGTTACACGTATAGGGAATAAGAAGAAGAAGAGGGATTTTTTTCTTATTTCAGAGAAGGTGAAGTGAGTTAATCTATTGTGAAGTGTTGTGTAAGTGCAACGGAGTGAACTGGTTTGCGTACACTCAGTTTTCGTCTGCATCGAGCCATCAGTGAACTTCGCAGTGGGCAATTTTGCCCCATTCTCCGAGCCTACCGACCGGTATATTTGCCGGTACAATTGCCCTGATTACGGCATTGGATTGCTAGCTTCCCCTACCCGGCGCATAGCGAGCGCAGCTCCAAATTACGTACCCAGCGCAGTACCTCTCGCCTCTAGCCATTTTTACGCGAGGTTCGTCACCTGTCTCCCCTTCCCCCTGAACATTCCTGTTTCCCCATCTGTCAAGGTCAGTGCTCTAATTTTTTATACGTTCAGTATCTCACAATATTGCGCGAATATGTACGCAGTCCATCTGCAATTTCGTCACACAGCTCCTTGTCTAGCGCACGTATTTCTTTCTGGAATGAAAGCTTTATCAAAAATTTTAAACATTATACTATTCATTTCGAGACACAAGCTTCACAGTGTGTAAATTAGGTGACTGCATTACAATTTAGTTAGATTATTTATAAAAGCATGCATTAACGCAATAAGTTGAAATTTAATTTAGATACCACTTTAAATTATTTACAGCTTATTATTTAAGATTATTAATTTGTTGAAGCCTGATTAACGAAATTTAATTTAACCACAATTAACATGGGTTAGCAGTTTTAATACTAGTAAATTGGTAATAAATTACAAAATATTTCGCAAGTGATACTCATATCACACAAATTCAAATTTCAAAATAATTATTTTGTTAATTACAAATAATAAAATAAAAACAAAGTAGTATGTATTATTTAACTGTCAAACTGTTAACTTAAAATTTGTAATCATATAATATTGTTAAAAATGAGCACAAAAAGAATGCGAAATTAAATTTAAATATGTGTTATAAATGACGATTAAATGTTAGCGCTAAAAATAATAATATTGCAACACATTTATCACCCAATTAATATAAAAAAATAACTAAAAAAATAACAAATCTAGATTACCGTCGCGCCTGGCCGAACCAGGTCACGCGGAATCCTCCTCCACGCAGTGATTATTTCTGCAAAAGAATTAACACATGAGAAATACTCAGTGAGGAGGCCGTCATTCACAAAATACACGCGCATCCACCACAAAGGAATGTATTGAGAAATCACACGGGAAATAACACACGTATGCAACAAAGTTCAATAGAATCCAAATAATAGATAAAACATTTCATTTTTGTCATTAGAGTTATATTGTAATAGGCTGTTTTAATCGTTCTTTTATAAATTTGTATATTAATATAAATTCAAACAATGTTTATAACATTGGCAGACATATATTTTTTAAATGGAGCTGTACGGTCTATGGTTGATAGAGAGGCCGTGTATAAAGGTAAAATAAAGTACACAAAAAATGCAAACACATTGTTGCATTATTATTATATTTATAAAGGTAATTTTCAATACTTAGATCATAACAGTTACATCAATTAATATTTTTATTATATTCACCGGTTTTATAAACGACATATAAATTTACTTCCAAAATAAATAAAATTTATTCCTTCAAATAACAGTAATGTTATAAATGCCATGAAATGAATAAAATTGATTCAAATTCGAAACTTATTCTGCCCTTTATAAAACCGGGGGAAGGCAAATTTCCTACTTGGTATATTCTCGCTCGGTACTGCCGTCTATTTAAAATTCTTCTTTTGTTAACTATGAAAACATTGTAATATTTATAAATACACAAATTATCTAAATACTTACATGAATTGAAATCAGTTAGTAATAAATGCTGTTAACAAAGGTTCATATAAGGCAGGGTTGGGTAACTGGGCTCACGAGGTAACTGGGACTTCCCCTTTTAAAATATTCGAAATTAGCGCTATGACGTTAACCTTGTTGAATGACATACATTTTTAATTATTTTCCCAAGTTAGGGGTTTTCCCTCTAAATTTGGGGTATTTTTCCTACTTTAGGGGCAGTTTAGAAGGTTTTATTATTTAGGGGGTTTTGTTTTTGTTACTGGGTAAAAAAGTAACTCAACAAATAGACAGCCAATATCATTTTTTAGCATCTGCATGCAAGTGTAAGGTTCAAACAGTTGTATATGCCTCCTATTATGTATATATTTGCCTATTATTCAAAGCAGGGGTAAGGGTAACATCTCTTGGTTGGTCGCTGCCATTAAATAAATACAAATTATAATCTCAGTTTTTGGAATAGAGATGTCACCGCCGACTGTTCGAATTTCGAAGAAAGTTAAAACAAATTTATTTATCTCGGCTAGTGAAGCCCTTTTCCGTCTATATTTCTTGTGTGTTCACTTTCCTAGCATTGTTGGAGTAGGGGGGTTTTCAAAATGCCAAAAGTAAAAGAAAAAACGAAATATTCTCAAAAATATAAAACGGAATGGGAATTAGAACCTACATTTAAAGGTAAGTTAAATACTAAAATCTTGACTTTTATTTATAAAATCATTAGATGCAAAAAAATATTATATATATATATATATATATATATATATATATATATATATATATATATATAAATTACGACGAATTTAATAAATTTTGCGATATCGTATATGCAATTTTTAAAAATATTAAATGTTCATATACATTTTCGACCAATTATATAATAGTTTAAGTTAAACCCTTCTCATTTGGAGACGTTAAAAAAGTAAAATTTGTTTAAACTTTTGGCGTATAATAAAGATGTAAAAAATGTCCTGGTTGGAAAAGGGTTATAATTTATAATATGAACATTAGTTTGTTTTTTGCGTGAAACGCTTTAACATATATAAATTTTATGATATAGAATAATAAGTAGTGTTATATAATTTATATTATTTACAGGATAGATTACAAGTTATCTAAATGATGCAACTAAAGCGTATTGTAAATGTTGCAAAACACCGTTGACTGCGCATAAGACAGATCTTATCGCACATGCAAATACTGAAAAACATCAAACACGCTTAAAAGATGTTGTTGTGTCTGGTAGACCAAGGATTACTTCATTTGTTAAGAAGTCAATTGATGACAAACGATAAGTGGCAGAATTCAAAATTGCAGCATTTATTGCAGAGCATTGATCGATTAATACAACGGACCACATGTGCGATTTAATAAAAAATATGGATTCAAAGTCTGAAGTTTTGCAGTCAATAAAATTGCATCGTACAAAGTGTACTGCACTTATATTAAATGTGTTAAGTCCGCGCTTCTGAAGAGAATTGATTGAAGACATTGGTAATGCTCACTATTCGTTAATAATTGATGAAAGTACTACAAACTATAGATACCAAAAAATGCATGAGTGTTATCACACGATATTGTAGTAATAAAAAACGTAAAATTATAACGACTTTCTACAGATTGATTGAGCTTGAGGCTGGTGACGCAGCGAGTATTTTTAATTCCTTTCAACAGGTATTAGATGATGACGGGTTAAAGTTAGAGAATTTAATTGGAATTGGCGTCGACGGTGCAAATGTAATGGTAGGCGCGCATAATTCTTTTTCGTCCCGTTTAAAAGAAATAATTCCTCATGTCATTGTGATAAAATGGTCTTTGTCATTCTTTGCACCTTGCTGCAGAACATGCGTGTACAATCCTTCCAAAACACTTGGATTTTATTGTGCGTGAAACACACAATTAGTTTTCATGCAGTACAAAAAGACAAATCGGGTATAAACAACTAAATAATTTAATTTCAGAAGGAATACCAAAAAAAGTAAACTAATTATCAGGAACGCGGTGGCTTGCTCGACACAAAGCTATTAACGTAATTTTAAATCAGTGAGATTCTTTAAAACTTCATTTTGAATTAGCTAAAGAAAAAGATCGTTGTTATATAGCCCAAAAGTTGTATACTATGTATGAAGATAATCAAAACAAAATTTATTAAACATTTCTTTCTTTTATTTTAAAACTAATCACTGGCGTTAATAAATTATTTCAGTCCGATCAAGTAGATCCCTGTAAATTATTTGAAGATTTACATAATTTTTTTTTTTTTTTTGCTAAAGCTAATCGTTGTGCCACAACTTGAAAAGTTAAAAAATTATTCGGATATTATTTCTTATGATTTAAAAAAATATCTACTGCATAGTAGTTGCATAAATTTCGGTTATAATTTTAACTTAGTGAGTGGCAATGAAGATAAATATAAATTGACAATCATTAAGGAAAGATGTTTGTCATTTCTAATTGAATTGTGTCAGCAAATACAGTCAAGAAATCCGGATAATTTTAGTGTTTTGGAAAAAATTGTGTGTTTTTCTCCAAAAACGTCTTCCCGTGCTATAAAACCGGATATTTCTCAAATTGCTACTTACTTCAAAAATGTGTGTGAAGATGTAGAGGAAACCGTGTCCGAGTGGAATGTGGTGCAAAATTCGAATGTATCTTGCGAAGTGACAGAAGAGTTTTGGATAGAAGTAAATAACATTAAAAATTCATGCGGGGAACAACGATATAAATATATGTCGGCGCCTATGGACTGTTGACCTCAATACGAGTCAGCACATATCTGTTTAGGCAGGGACGCACACACTGAAGTCTTTGTTCTACTTTTGGATGAAGGGACTTCCCCGTCGTGTGTGGGTGAAACAAGCCAGCCAGAAATCGTAGCGGAAAGGGACACTAAGTGAAGTAACCTCTGAGTAGAAAGTGCTGGGCTTGGATCACTAGTTCTTGCCAAAGACTATTTTAATGTTATTAATTTGCGTAATCAATTAAGTGTAATAATCATATGAGATAATCAGTGTATCGTAATCATTTTTATTTGTGTGAATGTATTTTTGTGTTTACGATTAAATTACGAATATAATTACAACAATGGATTCTCCTAATGCCCTCTTGCCCGACGTTAATCCTGAATCTCCGACATCAGAAGTGGAATTACCCGGAGAAGATGTTGTAAACAACCCTGCAAACCTCACAATAAACAACGCCACTCCGTCAACAAGTCGAGTAGAAGAACTTTTGGCAAAAATGCTGGAATATCAACTTGTAGGTGCATCAAACACCAATGTAGATGGCCAAGGAACATCACGAGTGCAGCTGCCGCATTTTAATCCTGCATCGAAGTTAAGTGATCCAGAGGGATGGTGCACGTTAGTGGATGAATTTGTAAAAATAAACAAATTAAGTGGCATCGCATTAATTACTAGTTTATCAAATGCGTTACAAGTTGCTGCAGCAGATTGGCTCATTAAATGTCGGCCGCTAGGTAAATCGTGGAATGATATTCGCGAGGAATTTTTGTCGGTGTTCGCGAAACCCACAGATTTAATGGACATGTTCGAGGAGGCTGTGAATGGTCGGCAAAATATCCCTCAGGGCAGTACCTTGATAGATGAGGGCCTACATGCAATGCGTTTAGCACTGCATTTAATAAAAACTCGTGAAAACGACGAAGCATTGGCTACATTATTTGCGTGTCATGTCGTTGGTAGTCGTAGTGAAGTAGTAAAAAGAAAATTGCAAAGTGACGTGCCGAAAGACATAAAAAGTTTTTGTGTGGCAATGCGGGGACAATTGGGTAAAAGGCCGGCGCTATCTCGGCCAGATCATCATATCAGTCCGAAGCGCCGTGCTTTTACTCCGTACAGTGACGTACGCCGTGTTTTTACTCCGTACAGTGACGTACGCCGTGTTTTTACTCCGTACAGTGACGCTTTTGAAGGACGCTGTCACAATTGTAATCGATATGGACATAAATCATACCAGTGTTTGGTGAAACAACGTGTACCCGTAACAGTATCAGTAGACCGGAAAGGAGAGAAGAAAGGATCCAGCCCAGTTTCCTGTTTTTCCTGCGGGAAAAGTGGACATATTTCCACCAATTGTCCTAGAAATAATAAAACTACTTCAATCAAGCCTGAAGAAAAACGAATTAATTTTTGTTCAAAGCTAGCTTACCCCAAAGGTCAGATGAGATTACAAAATGGTAAGATTGTTCAGTTTATTTTTGACTCTGGCTCGGACTGCTCATTGACAAAAGAAAGTACTGCAAATTATTTTAATGGTAAACAACAAAATTCTTTAGTATATTTAAAAGGTATTGGAGAAAATTCTCTACTTTGCACAAAACAAATTTTATGTATTGTAGAAATTGAACATATAAAAATTGAACTTCTTTTCCATGTTGTGCCTGATGATAGCATTTCACATGATGTAATTATAGGTAGAAATTTAATATCAGAAAATATTTGTGTAAATTTTAGTACTGAAGGTTTGAAAATTGTACGTGAAAATTTTGTACAGACTTGTAAAAGTAATTCAATCAGTTTCGATAAAATAAATACAGATTTAGATTTAAAAGATAAAAATAATTTAATGAAGTATTACGAAAATACCAACAAAATTTTGTAGAAGGTGTGCCAACAAGTAGAGTGAAAACTGGAAAATTAGAAATTCGTTTAAAAGACAATAATAAAACTGTACAGCGGCAACCGTATCGCTTATCTCCAGCAGAACTTAGTATTGTGCGTTTAAAAATTGCTGAGTTGCAGGAATCGAATATCATTCGACCTAGTTTTTCACCTTTTGCTAGCCCCATTATTTTAGTGAAAAAGAAGGATGGATCTGATAGGATGTGTGTTGATTTTCGAGAGTTAAATGCGAATACAGTATCAGATAAATATCCTTTGCCATTAATTAATGATCAAATTAATCGTCTACATGGAGCAAATTATTTTACTTCACTAGATATGGCGTCCGGATTCCATCAAATTCCATTACACCCTGATTCCATAGAAAAGACTGCTTTCGTGACACCTGATGGTCAATTTGAGTATTTAACAATGCCGTTTGGGCTCAAAAATGCGCCATCTGTTTATCAGAGAGCAATAGATAAAGCACTAGGTGAACTGCGTAATACAATTGCAATTACATACATCGATGATATTTTGATTCCTTCTACTTCAATTTCAGAGGGTCTAGAAAGACTTGAGCTTGTTTTGAAAGCTTTAGTGAGTGCCGGATTTTCTTTAAATTTGAAAAAATGTTGTTTTTTAAAATTAGTACGTGCAGGAGAATTGCGACCCAACCCGAGAAAAATTTCTGCTGTAGTTCATTCTAATCTACCTAAAACCCCAACACAGGTCCGTCAATTTTTGGGTTTAGCATCCTATTTTCACCAATTCATTCCGTCTTTTTCTAAAATTGCAACTCCATTGTATCAATTGGCTGCCAGTTCATCAAAAACAATTCAGTGGTTACCGAAACATGAAGAAGCAAGATTAACTTTAATAAAAAATTTAACTACTGAACCTGTATTAACAATTTTTAATCCAAATTTGCCGATGGAATTGCATACAGATGCAAGTTCCGAAGGTTATGGTGCCGTTTTATTTCAAAAAGAAAATTCAAAATTACATGTCGTTGCATATTTTAGCAGACGTACGACCAGTACAGAGTCACGGTATCATTCTTATGAACTTGAAACTCTGGCTGTCGTAAATGCAGTAAAACATTTTAGACATTTTTTGTATGGAAAACATTTTACAGTAGTAACTGACTGTAATTCTTTGAAAGCCTCCAGAAACAAAATTGATTTAACTCCTAGAGTTTACAGATGGTGGGCATTTTTACAAGCCTTTGACTTTGACATTCAATACCGAGAAGGTCCACGTATGAAACATGCTGACTTTTTGTCCCGCAATCCATTACCAAATATTCAAAATTCTAACAAAAATTATCATAATCAAATAATTCAGTTAATAGATATACAGAAAAATTGGTTGCACGTGGAACAGCAAAGAGATGATGAAATTAGGCAGTTAATTGCAAAATGGAAATCTGATGATTTACCACTTAGTCTACTTAAAACATATGACGTTAGAAATAATATTCTCTTTAGAAAAGTTGAGAGAAATAAAAAGACTAAATGGTTACCAATTATTCCACGTTCTATGGCTTGGTCTGTTATAAATCATATTTACACGGATTTAAAACATTTGGGATGGGAGAAAACCCTTGAAAAATTATATGAATTTTATTGGTTCCCAAATATGTCAAAAAATGTAAGAAAATTTGTTGATAATTGTTTAATTTGCAAAACAGCAAAAGGTCAAAGTGGTCGTCAACAAATTCAGTTACATTCGATACCAAAAATTTCCATACCTTGGCATACCGTTCATGTAGATATTTCAGGTAAATTAAGCGGGAAAAGTGATAAAAAGGAATATGCATTGGTATTTATTGATGGTTTTTCCAAATTTGTTATATCACATTACATCATTGACAGGGAAACAAGCTGTAGAATGTTTGAGGAATTTTACTTACTTGTTTGGAGCACCATACCGTATTATATCAGATCAGGGAAAGTGTTTTAAAAGTTCTGAATTTAGAATATTTTGTTCAGAAAATAATATTGATTTACATCTTATTGCTCATTGTTCAAGCAGAGCGAATGGGCAAGTGGAGCGTATGATGCAAACATTGAAAAACATCGAGACAGAAGGTAACAAAACATGGCAAGAAAGTTTGGGGGAGGTTCAGCTTGCTTTGAACAGTACAAAACAGAAAACAACCGGTTTTAGTCCTGCAAAATTGTTATTTGGCACTAATGTTAGATCTCTTGATCTTAACAAAATTGTTCATGATAGTACGGTAAATCAGGACACAGAAATAAATTTGCAAAATATTCGTGAACAGGCTAGCAGTAATGTAAACAAAAGTGTTGAAAGGGATAGTGATAAATTTAATTTAGGTAAAGCAAAAGTAAAACCATTTGCTGTTGGAGATTTTGTCCTTGCCAAATGTAATGAAAGAATGTTGACAAAATTAGGTAGTAAATTTAGAGGTCCGTTTAAAATAATAAAAGTTCTGGAAAATGATAGATACGAAGTAGAGAAAATTGGTGGAAAAGGCAAAAGTTTGCCAAGTAAATTTGCTCACGATCAGTTGAGGATAATGCCGAGTGCACAAGTTGAAATTGATTTTGACTATGAGGTCAGCGATGGGCCAGTGTCGGCGAATGAAGAAAGTTAATTAAAAGGTATTGATATGTTTTGAGTTTGAGTTTGGTGATTATTTGTTTTGATTTTGAGTTTGTTGTTGGGTTTGTTGGTTGACTACTGTGGTAGTCTTGAGTTTGTTGAGTTCTGGATATTATGATAAACTGCTGCGGTAGTGACCATTGAAGTACTGGGTTGAAATTGGCAGATTGCTGAGGTAATCTTGGTCAATGTGTTATGACAGACTGTTGCGATAGTCTGGTCATTACTATGATAGGTGCTGCGGTAGCCTGATCATAGTAGTTTGGCAAATTGCTGCGGTAATTTGGCCCTAGTGAAACATGACAGTTTGCTGCGGAGACCACTGCGGTGGTGTGAAATAATCATGATCTGCGGATCTGATGAGAGAGAGCTGCTGCGGTAGCTAGTTGAAACAAACCAACAAACAAACAAACAAACAAACAAACAAACAAACAGACAAAAGTATTTGCGAATACTTCATGTTGCAATTTGTGTTGTCAGAATGGACGAGCAGGTTTAATTTTGAAATGTGCGTTTTACAGATAATAAAGCAGAATAGCGCACGAGGACGTGCGAAAGTCAGAATGGCCGTGTCGGCGCCTATGGACTGTTGACCTCAATACGAGTCAGCACATATCTGTTTAGGCAGGGACGCACACACTGAAGTCTTTGTTCTACTTTTGGATGAAGGGACTTCCCCGTCGTGTGTGGGTGAAACAAGCCAGCCAGAAATCGTAGCGGAAAGGGACACTAAGTGAAGTAACCTCTGAGTAGAAAGTGCTGGGCTTGGATCACTAGTTCTTGCCAAAGACTATTTTAATGTTATTAATTTGCGTAATCAATTAAGTGTACTAATCATATGAGATAATCAGTGTATCGTAATCATTTTTATTTGTGTGAATGTATTTTTGTGTTTACGATTAAATTACGAATATAATTACAACAATGGATTCTCCTAATGCCCTCTTGCCCGACGTTAATCCTGAATCTCCGACATATATTAGCAAATTAGTTTTGTCATTGCTGACTTTGCCGTTTTCTAACGCGTACGTTAAAAGATCGTTTTTAAGAAACAGGATGTCAATAAAAACAGCGGATGACATCTTAAGCATGCGATATAGTTTAACCAGTGGTTGCAAGAATTTTGAGTCATCTAGTTTAATGTTGTCAAAATTTAATACGGAGGAAATGTACATATGTAAAGAAGAAGATGAAAATATTTTAGATGCATTTGCTTCTTGCGATAATTTATTACGTTAATTATACATTAGTTAATGTATTAAATGTAAATGTACTTGTATTACAAAAATAAAATATATTTTCTAAATGCCTGATTCGTTCTTTAATATTTAATTGTTATAGATAAATTTATTTAAATTAATGATATTTACGTATCTGTAGCAATTTTATTACTTCAAGATAATATTATTAAAATTAAATCCAGTACTCTTATACTGTTCAATTTATAATTAATATTTAAAAAAAATTCAATAGATTTTTTGGGGTTTTTTTGGTAATCTAAGGGGAAAATGACCTCTTGTTAGGGGATTTTTCAAACTATGACCTGGCAACACTGCACTGACGCAACAATAAAGTAACCAAAAAAACGCTGTTGGTAGCAGTGACGCTGAATTAATGACAGCTATCAATTTGAGCGGGTAAAACAGTGGGAAACGTGTTCCGTTAAAATTTCCTGACACGCAATTAAGTGTAATAACCTATGATACCATTATTTAAGGTAAGTTACCACAAGTTAAATTTCTTGAAACCAGATTTAAAAATGGTAGACCTGGCACTGAATGACCTTTCGTAAACGCAATAACGTATCCATAAAAAACCTCAAGTTGTTGAGAGTGCCAGAATGAAGCAAATCAATCCATTTGTAATATATGGCTTTTATGACCTACTTGAGCCTATAGTCAAGGAACTTCAATTGGAACACAAACCAGAAATAGTTTTTAATTGTGACGTGTCTTCCGTGTGCCATGATCCTAAGAAAACCAAAGTTGTTGGAGCAGTAGAGACTAGGAGCATACGAATGACTGCCAGCTGTGGACGAGAAAACATGTCAATTCTTATTTGCTGCTTTGCTTCTGAACAGAAGCTAGCCCCATTGTGCATTTTAAAGGGCACAATATTTTAAATTCATGAAAAAATAATGGAAAATTATAAAAAAATGTTAAAGTTATGATAAAAATAAAATCACGTGTTGAAAACTAGGGCCTAGTTAACCAACCTTGCCTTATGGGGCTATTTCACTCCATCCACAATCACATTGCATTCAGTCACCAATTTACTTCATTAATAAATATAACTTATTTAATAATATATATTTTAATATTAGGTTCAAATAACGATACAGATAACTCTTCTTGTCAGCAGGAAACTATTATTATTTAATTTTGTTCCACAAATTAGCTATTAGTCAACTTGTATACCTATATTTCCGAACTCCACTTTATATTCAATTTGAAATATTCTTTTTCCATAGCTGGCCATCGTACTCCTTGGGTTTCATCGGCAGAGGAATTAACTAACGATCTTTTTAGCGACCTGTCTAATAGCGTTTTCAGCTTATAAGTCGAGTGCGCACTTTTTTGCACTGAGCGTTTTCAGCTTGTCATTGAGTGCAAAATTTAGTCAGCTGATGCGTATTCAGCTTAAGAAAAAGTTGCACCGTGCACTGGCTCAGTGCGACTTTTGTGCACTGACTCCCTAGGCAAGTGCAATAGTGTCAGTGCAAGTATGGCAGCTAAACAAAATCATTTTCAGCTTAAACTGCACTGCCACCGGATGAGGGCAGAACTCGTTCAGTGTGGTCACGTGATATATTGCACTCAGTGCGCACTTGCACTGTGTAAGCTGAAAATGCTATAATTCGAATAATGTAACATCCGCGACGCATGCGACAAGTAAGATATTTATTATCATAATTTAGTTTTTCAATTATGTATTTTATTTAAAATGCAAATGTTATGCACTAATTTAATTCATTTTGTACTAAAACTTTTTGACTTGAGTAAGATTCACGATAGCTACTGGTCGACATGGCTCAGTTGGTAGAACACGGCCCCAGCTCTTGAGAGGAACGGACGTGTGTAGAATATCTTGTGAATAAAATTGTTAATGTAAAAAAGTGAAGTGTAAGAGAGTGAAATTAATTGTAGCGCGCTCTAAAGCGAGACCCAAAAGAAGGAAAAAAAATAGTAACTTGGTCTAAAGCGAGACCCAAAAGAAGGAAAAAAATAGTGATTGAGAAAAATAGTGATAATGTGAGGCGAGATGTGTGAGAGCGTATCTGAAAAATTAAAATCGAGTGAAAATGATAGTTTAAATAATATTAATAACTTAGTTAGGGTAAATACTGACAAAGAAGTGGAACGATTCACTGAGCGGATGAAAAAATAAATCAACTCGAAACAATATTTACAGTCGATAAGGCAGGTAGCTCGAACTCAGCAATAGCTGAGACAAACACGCGCGCAGCTAGCAAGTGGAATGCCAAAGCAGTGATGGTATATGGGAGGGAAATTCCCTTTTTCGTGGGAATTTTTCATATAATAGGAAAAAAGGGAATTTTTCTGATTTAGTATAAAAAGAGGGATTTTCGTAAAAATCGTAATAACATTTCTAGTATTTAAAATATCACATATAATAATTTCGGAAATAAATATTATTCCAAATGACAAATACAGTTTTTTTATAATAGGTGGCACCACGTACTGCGTACTGCCTAAAGACGGTTATTTTATTCAGTGCCAATGAATAATAGATGACACTAACTACTACGCAACGCACTACGGTATTACGCACTACGCTACATTTTCTAATTTAACCTATATACTATTTTGTATTATATCAATTATCAATATCAACTATACCATATCAATTCAACAAGCAAGTTATCCAATAGAAGAACTAAGTTCATCCAAAATAAAACAAATTGACTGGAAAATACATAGCAAAGAAAAAACATTTTGTTTTAACTGAATGAACAATGAAGATCTTAAGCACTGGGTTCAACCACAGGTTGGTAGCAAGAATAAATGCAAATATATAGCATGCAATAAAATTTTAACCTGTGGAAAATCAGAACTTTTAAAACATGCACGAATAAGTCTCCATCAAAAAAATATGAAAAAACATCAGAATATCAAAAAAGAAAAATTCACGAAAAACAAGTTCAAGCAGCTGAATTAGGATTAGTAGCATTTTTCGCTGATCATAATGTTGCTTTCCAAATTGCAGACCATATGATTCCTATGTTGAAAAAAATTGCTCCAGATTCCCAAATTTTACAAGACATACCATTAAGAAGAAAGAAATGTGTTTCAATCATTTCAAATATTCTAGCCAAAGTTGAATCCAGAGATCTGATAAGTAACCTACAGGAGGTGTTTTTTTAAATTTTGATTTTATATGTATGTGTGCCTACACAACATTTAACTTTTTAGAATTATTTTTAAAACTGTCTGGGACTCTGTGGCTGTCCACTCATCATTGCGTAGAAAGGTTACTTTGCAACTGGGAAGTGCTTACTTCAATCTTTGAAATTGCGTATTTTGAAGATAAACTTAACAGTGCCAATAGTAATTTAGAAAAATTAAAAACCTTAAAAATTAAGTGTTATTTCGAATTCATGAATTATTCTTTAAACTACATAAATAATTTCAATACCCTTTTTCAGTCGAAAACAACATTAATTCATAGTTTACAAAAAGAAAGTAAGCGATTACTGATACTGTTTTGCCAAACTTTTATTAAACCAGCAATACTGAAGCTTCTTGACAAAAATGTAAATGTTAATTTTTTTATCAATCTAATTATTTGGAGGTTGAAAAAATATTTATTGGAACTGATGCTGAAAAGATTTTAATGTGTTTAAATGAAAATGAACAAAACGAAATAAAATTTAAATTATGTTTGTACTGCACAAGTTTTATTAAAAGAGTTCCTGTTAATGACCCACTGTTTTCGGAATTTTAATTTATATTTTCAAAAAATGCTTTTTGTAAAAACAGTGTTTATCTGAATTACCCAATTTGTGCAATCAGTATGAAGATTTAGTAAATCCTTCCATTAGTATGGATGAATGGAGACTTTTACCGTTTTATTACAACGACGAAGAAGTGAAAGATCTGGAAGTTCGTAGCCTGTCTGAAATGTGGATGGAAATAAGTAAAACTAAAGATTTTGCTAATAATTATAAATTTCAAAATATTGCGAAATTAGTTCTTATAGTATTGTCCCTGCCACATTCAAACGCAGAATTCGAACGGGTTTCTTCCGTGTTAAATGATCTTAAAACCGCAAAAAGAAATAAAATGAGCCAGTGCAATTTAAATGCAGTTTGTGTTGTTAGAACTGCATTTAAATCAAAAAATATTGATTGTAAATCATTAAAAGCAAAGGAAGAACACTATATGTTATTTAATAGTGATATTTATAAGACTACAGACTGATTAAATATAATTACTTACATATATTTTTCTAATTAATATATTTTTGCAAGAGACAGAGAGGCTGTATTAATTTATTATTTTATAAATAAATAAATATTTACCTGTATTAAATTATGTCTTATAATTTACATTATTTTAATTTTTAACAAGAAAAACAATATTTTCTAGGGAGGGAATTTTTAATGGAAAGTGCAGAAGACGCACGCTTTCGTACTCCGGGGACTAGACAGTGACCCGAAGCCTGATGAAGTATCCAGTGCGCTACATGCAGACTACAACATTAAAATATACAAAACTTATCATATGTCTACTAATTTCAGGCCGCTGTTGCTGGTCGTGACGACGTCGGAGCTGACCCTGGCCAGCCTACAGAGGGACGTGTGCTACAAAATGCATACGCGCACTACCTGGGAGAGGCATCGCAACAAGAAAATTATTACGCAATGCCACCGTTGCCAAATGTAGGGCCATGCAACGTCAAACTGCGGCAGGGAACCGCGCTGCCTGAAATGTGCTAAAAATCACATGACCAGAGAATGCAAGAAAGACACTAGCACACCCGCAAAGTGCGCAAACTGCGGCAACGACAATCCCGTAAACAGCGTTACCTGCTTAGTTTATTTGTTCAAATTAGAGCAAAGGAACGCTCGACGAGAGCCCCAGCACCCAGGTATGTGCCAGCGCCGCAACCTACAGTCAAAGTTTGGAGCTGCCAGCCAGCCGGCCAGGGTCCCGCCGTCCACCACCAGCCAGTGGCCAATCTGCTGAAAACAAAACTTTCCCCCTCTACCTGTGAAACTGCAGAGACATTCAACAACACTCCCGCCCCCTAATCTGTATCCAGCCGCCCCCTACCCATGCAGACAACAGCCACACAGCAGCAGCAGCAGCAAGAAAACGAAAACAACCACATTACTGTTAAAAGTGGCAAGGTGTCATAACTTATGTACGAAATTAAAAGACTAAATAGTCTAGTCAATTTAAATGATTTATTTACTGCAGTCAGAGACTTAAATAACCTCCTTGCCACTGCCACCAGCAATGAGGACAAGTTCGAAAATTCATATCATTTGCATCATCCATTACTAATAACATTTAATCATGACAACAAACAACAACACACACTAACCAACATATCTAATCATAAAATGTAAATACTATATAATATAGCCGCATTGTAAATATCATCTTATCATTCAATAGTATATAAATACATACCTCACTACACATTGTAGTCATGACATAAATCATACATATATTGTAAATAAACATAACTGCACTGTTAACCATTCTTCATTCCGTAGACAGTAAGCTCATAGCCCATTAAACATCATAATCATCCCATTTAATCAACAAAATGTACAATTATATAAATCATAACCGTCACTCATTTAGTTTTAAGATCATTCACTTTTACAGGTTTTTTCAATCACGTTTTCCTGTAAATAAAAATAAACTCATCATATCCCGATAAATATCATAACTCATCTCATTATATACTGTAAATAATTCAAGGATATGTCCTAAATTTAAAACATAATAAATTGTATAGCTGTATTACATAGCTGGGTAAATCGTAAAGTGTAATAAATATAAAAAGCTTGTTATTGTGATGCCATGGGCGGCGCTCAGTATTGTGAAACCGCGCCCACAATCAATGGAATCTAAAATATTGTCACGATAAATGATTTCCATTGGTTGATGAGCGGAAACGGCTACAAGCTGGGTATGGCGCTCATGAGCACATAAAAAATACTGTGGTGTACAAACAAAAATTTTAAAATACAATTGTCTCTCGAAAAACTCTCTCTCGCGGCTCCGGCAAGGCAGAGATCCTGGGTTCAAGTCCCAGTGGCGACCGTGAATTTTTCTCAATTTGACAAAATTATTCTAATTCACTGGCCAATTCACGAGTGTTAATCATTTATTTTATATAAAAATTACATGGCTCAATCACAATTTTTTCCACTGAATAAATAATATCCCTTGCCTTAGATATGTACATTTAAGTTCAGAAAGTTGCCAAATACCAACAATACATTTATTTGCATTAAAATAAGATGCATTTCCTTCTAGAACTCATTTATAATTTTATAATAATTCTTCTCAAATATTCTACACATTCATTTAATACATTATCAGCTTATACTAAAATAGACACAAAGGTTCACCAATGCGTGTATTAAAATGAAACTCTTAGAACTAATAAGTAATATCTCTTGCCTATTTTCCATTACATTAGTTCTGATATTTTATCACTAAAGACAGCGAAACTGTTCTAGTAGGTTCTCTTATACTGGAATTATCCTTAATTCTATTAGCGTTTGTTTTGTGCTCGCCATAAAGATTTTTACAATCATACAGAATATTTATTTTTTAGATTCTACTTTGAATGATGCTCCGCCTATCAGTCACAAGAAAAAACGTTATGGTAAGTTGTTATACAAAAAGAAAACAACATAGAAGTGTTTTTTAAATTAACTATTCGTAGTTTACGGGAAAATAATTACAAAAAATTTAAAGAGATATGTGACGTCAGCATGGTAGAATCGTGGAAGAAGACTGATAGACTGGTGTTATATCCTTCGTCTTTAGATATCCTTTAAAACACAGCACTTGTGTTTATATTAACAAAACCAACATTTATTTCTTGAACTTTTTCTTCTTAACACGAAATGTCATACAAGACAAAACAAAAGAAGTTACAAAGACAGCTATACCACTACACTACAACGAAATATTAGTATGAACAGGAAATTTTTTCGTGTGCTGAACATTGGTCTCACTTTTGTGGTGAGACTACTTGTTTTGACAACTGCTCGATGAGGTAAATAATGGGCAACCTTCGACATTTCTTCTGGGGGCACCTTTTCTATTATGCCCTCCTGTAATCAAATTATAAGAAGCTGCTTATATTCTTCATAGCAGTGTTCGCTTTTCAACTTAGACAATGTCTTTCTTAACCGATTCAGGGCGAGATCTTAATTTCTCGGTAACGAAGGGTGGCCATCAACCCATGGTAGACTCACTTCATACCGTTGATCTACGTCCGTAGATATGGTTTGTTGAAAGAATTCATGGACAGCGATTTCTGCCTGCTCTTTTGTTCTTCTTTCAATGGGATCAACTATTCCTATTTTTTCCAATTTCCACAATTCAGTAATTCTTTATTCAACAATGAAACAAGAGTTTTAGAACTATTTTGTAGGTTAGTTTCACTGTTTACTCTCCCCAACAGGGTTCATCCTAACGAGGTATGTACAGCTGCTAGACCACATTCCAACGAGTGTTTTTGTTCGGTGAGTAACAAACCCACTATGTCTGCTCCTATAAGCAACTCGATTTGATCAGCTCCTGACCTATCACTCAGTGAAATACCAAATTTCTCCAGTTCCTGAATCCAAGATCCTAGCAATATAGTCGGAACATTATTACAAATGATTCTTTAATCTAATGCTTCCATGGTGCATGAGAATTCTTCATCGATACTTCATACTTTTACTTCATAACATTTATGACATTCTTGCGACGATGAAATTCTCCCGAATAGTGCATGAATCAACTTTTCATTTCCCGTACTCTGATAGCCCATGAACTAAACAGTATATTTTAATATGTATTGTCTCTGTGATCCTGTATCTAAGATCGCACGAACTTCTTTCTCCTTCGTGTTACTCCGCAACTTCACACGTAATGTTTGAAGAAATACAGGGATATCTGTCTGATTGGACAGATTAACCTCAGCTTTACTTGGCACAGCCGATGATAATTCCGAACTTGTAGCACCTTGGTTAGATTTATTGTTTTTCTCAGTCCGCAGTTTCGGACAAATTAATATTACATGTTTCTCAGTACATATTAAACATCTCAGACGTTCTTGACATTTTGAACTCTGATGTCCCGGTTTTAAATACAGAAAACAGGCTTTCTGTTTACTCAATACTTCCCGTTTCTCTTCAGCACTCAATTTCTGGGCTTTGAAACAATCCACACTTGCATGAGACCGATTTCCGCAAAAACTACAACCAAATGCTTCTTTATTAATTAATACCGTTGCGGTAGGAACGGACGAATATTGCGATTTCATCTTTTGATTTCTGGTTTTGCTTTCAAGTGTAGAAAATCCAAAACTTTCTCTAGCCAAGGCAATTCTTTCCTCGCTTTCCACCTCTCTCTTTAGAAATTATATTACCTCTTGTAATTTATCTGTGTCTGCATTTTCATTTTCCACGTTTGAGGATCGCTGCCCTGGTCATAACATATCTTCCGGCAGGCAGAATTCAACCAATGGGAATAGTATAGCAGCACATTTATCCGATGTCACACCTAGCGACTCTAGTGCCCGTAGTTGGGTCTCAAGTTTATCGTACAAAGGCGCAAGATCATATTTCCCTTTAGACATTGTATTTTGTAATACCATCTTCAATAGTTCCCTTACATATACCTCTACCAAAAGTTCATCTCGACCAAAACGAGCTTGCAGATTATCCATCGCCTTTTGGTAGTTATCTCTGGTGGGCGGAAAAATCTCTACCACGGCCCGTGCTCTAGATCCAATAACCGTGGTTTGTATAAGATATAGGAATTTACCCTCCAATGGTATCGACTCAACGGTATGTATTTTCTGAAACTGAATCCAGACCGGTAACCATTCTCGGATATCTCCACCAAACTTCTTGAACTCAAAAAGAGGTAGTTTGAACTTACGTGAAATCTCTGACTGAACAGCTACAGTGCCACCTAATGACACTACGTCATCCTTCACGATAATCTTTTGGTTGTACGGGTGTTCAAATTTTAAGTATGTAGTTGTATATTCATCTACCTTTGAGACATCTGCAACAAGCGTTTCTTCATCAATTTCTGTCTTTATAAGCTTTTCCCATACTTCACTGTCAGCATTTTTTAAACTTTCAAATATCTCACTTAGCAATGCCCACGTCACTGTCAATGCGGTTGCGTCTGGTACTGCGGCCTTTAACAACTGTTCAAACTCTTTAACTGTTTTTGTAAATACCATTCGCGCAATTGCGCGAAGTTTCTTTTCATCCGCCATTACGCTTAACATTGTACGCAACTCAAAAAACTTGAAACAACGTTTATAAATGTTCCTTTCACATTAGTGAAAAATTGCTCAAAACTACTTTCCTAAACTCAAACGTACGTGTGAGACCGCTTCCCGCGCGTCCCGCTCAAACCAACACTGAACGAAAGATTAGAATTGTACAAAGTCCTGTCACGGTCGCCAATTGTTATATCCTTCGACTACCCGTCTCTAGATATCCTTTCAAAACACAACACTTGTACTTAGATTAACAAAACCAACATTTATTTCTTGAACTTTTTCTTCTTAACACGAATTGTCATACAAGACAAAACAAAAGAAGTTACAAAGACAGCTATACCACTACACTACAACGGAATATTGGTATGAACAGGAAATTTAAGATCTAATACCAACATCGTTACAAAGTTACTAATTATTAAATAATAATAACAAATAGGAAAGAGGTAGTTATCAGATCACTACACCTTGCTATTAAACTATGTTTTACTACTAAAATTGAATCAGTGTATCTGAGTTTGCTAAACTAATATGTAAATAAATCATTTCTTAAATTTAAAGTTTTTGTTTTCAAATTTGACATTTTTTAAACCTTTTCAAAAGTTTCATATACAAGTTTTAGAACACATTGTTATCATTCGCTTATTTAACATAATTTCAGCTGTCAAAATTTGAATGCAAATGAGAAAAGACAATTATTTACTTCCAGTTACATGTATGATCTAATGTTATTTTTTATTTTATTTAGCCAGTTCAAGTTCTGCTGATAATTCATTTAATCTGGAGAATAATGATAACGATCCTATTGACACTATTTCTGCAAAAAGAAAGCATCATTTTTGTATATACTGTAAAAATAATAAATAAATTTACCAACGCATTTAGAAACTATTCCTTCAAATGAGGATGATGTAAAAATAATTATGTACCTTCCAAAATGTAAGTTTTTGAAATTGATAATCTATTTCAATTTTGTGCTTAATTTTTATTTTGCACTAGATGCATAGTGCTCCATTTGATGATTATAATTTCATGTATATTTTTTCATTTTTGTTTTTTTTTCTATCTTCAGCCGTTTATGAGATATCAGTTCTCAAAAATTACTAATTCTAAAAAAAAGCATTTTGCCCCACGTTTTTCGTTAAACTTTTTTTTTAGCACCTCATCTCTTCGATTTACAAAAAATTCCCCGATCAAAAGTTACGGCAATTTGAAATTATTGGATAAATTTTGAGATTCCGCTGGAAAGCTGTGCACATTTCCGTTATTTAATAGCTAAAACTTTTTGTTCATGCTACTATATTGTGTGTTTACTCTATGAAACCTGGGAATATGGTAATTGTAATTGTAAGGTAAACAATTGATTTAAATGCATGTATTGTTATAACTGTTAGGTATGAAAATATATATGATGTCATTATAATTACATTAACCAACCTACAATAAAATCTGAAGAAATTTAATAAAATTCGTTTAGTGGTTTCATCACATGCTCTTCTGGCGAGGTCATTGACGTAAGGCGGCCTTGGAGCCTGGTGGTCTACTAGTCTTCCCTCTCTTTCAGGCCAGGTCCGTTCTCCGTTTGTATTTCGAAGGGCATGACGGGAGGGGGGGAGGTCTCAAGGTTGGTTTGTGCAAATTATTGCACCACTTACGTAACTTTGAGATAAAACATTTACATAATACATAAAAATGACCAAATCTTATTTCTTATGTCTTATATGTTATGTCAAAATGTGGCAACTGCGAATGCGATTATCACTGTTTCTGAAGTAAGTGTTTTGATGACATTTAGAAATTCATAAATAAAACCGAAAAAAGACTTCTTTTTACTTGACACAAAAAATAGTGAATTGTGTGTTTGAACATAGTTGCATAAACAAGCCTTGATTCTCATATCCTTTTTCGTCCAGGTCATTGTTAACGTTGGTCGAGTAATGTGACGGTTTTAATGCTGTAATTGGTTTTTATATATCGCAAGTGAGATTTACTTTCACAATGACTGACCAGTGTTTTGTGTGTGATGAAGACATAAATGAATCATCTGATCATGTCTCAAAAGTTTTTGAAAAGGGAATATCTTCGCTTGTGATAGCAAGTAAGGCAAGAGGAGATAACAAGAGCCATCATCTGGGGAGTTTGAAAAACCTTCTAATTCACACCTCCTGTCGGAAAAAATATACCAGAACTCAAAGCATTGTGACTGATTTGAAGAGACGGGCAGCATCAATATATTCACAACCAAGTGAATCTGAACCTACGTGCTTAAGATCTTCACGACCTACATTTGATTTCAAAGTGAATTGTTTCATCTGTGCAGAAACTATTAAGAATGAAGAAAAGAATTCCCTTGGTAGACGAAGGAGGGTATATCCAGTCCGAACATTTACAATAAAAAATGCGTGCGTGGAGGCTGGTCTAGCTAGACGAGATGAATGGGGTAATGAAGTAGTTGGTCGCCTGTTTTCCATAAACGATTTAGTTGCTGAGGAAGCTGTATATCACAATGACTGTCGTGTGAAATTTGAGAGGCCTTTGTACAACCAAAAGCATAAATCCAAAGCTGAAGACTATGTTAGCAAAAAAAATGAAAGAGATTTATGCTTTCTGGAGGGGAATAGTGACTGTCAGTTTTCCATTTATGAAGTAATGGATGCTGTAACAGGGATACAACTCTACTGGAGAACCATAAAAGCAGAACTGGAAAAAACATATGGGGATCGTGTAATCGTGACTCCAGGTTGCAACAGATTTAGTGTACCGGTAATATGTTTTAGAAACACTGGGTACAAACTGCTTAACGATAGTTGGTATGAAAACAGGGAAAAAAGTACAACTGAAGAGCGACTCAGGATCGTTCGAAAAGCAGCTGAAATCATAAGACAAGACATACAGAGTGCAACATACGATACTAACACATATCCACCAAGTGATGACTTCCTTAAGGACGCGAATTCACTCCCTCAAACCCTCCAAATGTTTCTTGAGGATGTTAAATAGAACAAAAAAAGTCAAGGAAACAAAGAAAAAGTGTATCGCTATTGGACATGCCATCACCTCTGTCGTCAGAGCACGGCCCTTCTTTTCTTCAATATTGAGCAGCCTCTCTCTCCTACTATACAGGAAATATTGCAAGTTTGGGTTTCTGTTCATCGTACTACGAATCCCAAAAACTAGAAATGTCGGCTGTCGCCCATGCTCAGCCAACCTTTAAGAGAGGATCATTCAATCAAATCGTTTTCGACAACGCCGACTTCGATGTATGCACCATAGACGGGCACAATACTTTCCATGCCATGGCTGGAATTAGATGCGTTACTCCATCCTGTTCTGTCGAAGGAGGTTTGGTTATACCAAGATTAACAAAGATGTCCACGTCAAGTGAGACTGGGCAACTTGGAATTGTTCCACTGGAAACATTTCAAGGCAAGGAAGGTGGCCTGAAAACCGTAATTTTGGAAAACATGGACATACCTGAGGAACCATCACATTCTGCACCACTGACATCCTGTGGTTGGTTGCTAAAAAGCAAAATATTGAAGTGCCAGAATGGAAAGGGTATATGCACGAGATCATAAAAGGAAATTTCAATGAAAAACCAGAGTTATTACCCTCCCTTTTATAAATGCTCCTCCCTCTATCTACGATACAGTTTACACAGCTTTACAGTATGCTCGTAAATTATGTCAACAAATAAAACAACAATCTCTGATCATTACGTTTGACCAGCCACTGTACTGGAAAGCCAGGGAGATAGTTTTAGCTGCTCTGCCTGACTCTGAAAAGTGTGTGGTCCGCCTCGTTGGATTCCATCCCCTAATGTCATACCTAGGATCTATTGGCTACCTTCTGTCTGGCAGTGGTCTCAAAGAACTTTTGAATATTGTCTATGCGCCAAAGTCAGTGGACAAGATGCTGCAAGGTCACGCCTTTGCAAGAGCAGTGAGAGGTCATTTGATCACACAAAATGCTTTGTCAAACATAATATTCGGCAAAATTCAACTCACACAGGAAGAGCAGACATGCGTCGAGGAACTTATGGCCGATTTTCTCAACGAGCCTCCCTCGCTGCTTTCACTGAATGAAAACCCACACCTCAAATCACCAGCCATCAAATTTGGAGAAGCACTAGACAAGCTCAGTGAGAATGGACCTACTGCGAAGTTGTGGATCCAATATTTTAAAATGGTAAACTTAATGAAAGAGTACATCCATGCAGAGAGGTCAGGCGATTTCTATGCTCACCTGAATTGTTGTAAGAGAATGATACCTTACTTTCACGCTTCAGGGCACTTCCCGTACGCAAAATTCTGCCACTTATATGTGCAAGATATGGAAAATTTTTCTTCTAAAATGACACCTGAAGATTACAACAAATTCGTGAACAGCTGCTTCTTTACGATGAGACAGACTGATCTGGTCTGTTGTCCGATCTGATTATCGAAACTAACGCGAGGTAGGGATCTAACCGATAGTGCACTCAGCAAGTGGGTCATTGGGATATCTGCCACTCACGAAATTTGTACATCATTAAAAAAATTGTTGTGTTCTATTTACTTCAAGTGAACAGCATAAGGATTTTGGGGAAGCTCGCCAAACGAAAGATGCAACTGATACTGCCAAACTTACAGTATGGTTTGAAAATCATCCTCCCTTTCTGAAAACAAATGAAATAATGTCAATAGCAACGGGGATAGTGAGAGATAAAACGATCACGTGTTACGATGCTGTTACTGTTGGTAAAGAAGCAATGTCTAAAATAGTAAATTTGCCATTTTCAGATATCAAGTTCTCACGCAGAGATCGGGCGTTCCTTATTTCCTCTGTGAAGTCATCCATGAAGATCAACGATGAAAAGTTGCAATAGATCCTTTCCTGCTATTTCAACGAATATGCATAAGCAAGAAAACGGACGAAGACTTAAAAACTTATTTGGAATATGAGTTGGCTCCATATCCCTTGGCTTTCTTCAATGACAGTGGAATGAGGAAATCCAAGAAATCAATGTTACATACTTTGTTTGATCCAACCAACGAGAACGTACAACAAACTTTGACATAGTTGTTGATGGGGGATTCCTCATACACAAGGTCGTTTGGCAAAGACGATCTTCGATATCCACTATGTGTGATGGATATATAAGATTTTTAAAGACCCATTATCCTGGAAGAAGTTGCACAGTGGTTTTTGATAGGTATACCAACTCTTTAAACAGCACAAAGGTGGCTGAGCATGGATTTCCTTTCTAACATGCACAACAAAAGTCGACTTATCAACCTGCTGAGGACAAAACTGCATGAAAATGGGATCAGAGCCCTTCAAGCATCTGATGATGCTGACGTCTTTATACTCAACACAGCAATTGAGACATCTAATTCGTCCTTAGTTGCTGTCATTGGCAAAGATGTGGACTTGGCAGTACTCAGCAGCTTGGGATGATATACATCCTATTTTTACATTCATTCACCGGCTGCGACACAACTTCTGCAGCATTTCGAAAAAATAAAGTTGGATTCATAAAACTTTATCAGAAATCTAAAGACATCCAAACGGCAGCTGAGGTCTTTTCCAACCCCTCCTCATCCGTGGCTGAAGTTGAGAAAGCTGGGAAGGAGTGCATTTTAAGATGGTATGGGGCCTCAGCAAAGGATAAATCTTTGAACCTCTACCGCTACCAGTCCTTCGTTACATCCGTTGCCAACATTAAGCCAAGCATATCCTCTCTCCCACCAACTGAGGAGGCTGCGAAGCAGCATTCCCTCCGGACGTACCACCAGGTCCAGCTGTGGTTGGGTAATGAGCTACCCCCTCAAATGTGAGGGTGGGTGCTCACAAATAATCGTCTTGTCCCGGTGCAGACTGATAAACTTGCCGCACCTGAGGATATTCTGAACATGATATTCTGTCGATGCACGAAGGACTGCGGCAGTGGGAAATTCGGGTGCAGGAAGGCATCCTTAAACTGCTCACCTGCATGCCAGAATTATCAGGGGTATTGTCTCAATAGCGTTTCTATCATGGACAATGAGGATGAGGATGATCTCTGGACCCTGCCGCCCCAAGAGAGCCAAGACTTCTTGTCTGTAATTATTCTTCTTCAGCTTTCCCCATTCGTTGGGGGGTCGCTATTTTGAATTTTCTTCTTCCATTCATTTTTATTTTGCGTATCGCCCTCATTCAATTTCTTTTCTCTCAAGTCGTCCGAAATACTTCTCGTCTGTAGTTATTATTTTAATTTAGAATTTAATTTTGGTTGGTTAAATAATACATTAAATAATGATAGAATAATGACATCATGCATATTTTCATACGTAAGAGTTATGAGTTTTTAAAACTACGTAAATGGTGCAATAATTTGCACAAACCAGCCTTGAGACACCCCCCCCTCCCGTCATGCCCTTCGAAATAAAAACCGAGAGCGGACCTGGCCTAAAAGAGAGGGGAGACTAGTAGACCACCAGGCTCCGAGTAGTGTTTCACAAGACAAGATTTCTTGTCTTGCTGGGCTACTTCTTGTCTTGTCTTGCTTGGCTACTACTTGTCTTGTCTTGCAAAACAAGACAAGAAATTTAAATAACTCTTGTCTTGTGTTACTCTTGCAATCAAAAATCTTGTCTTGCTTGCAAGACTCTTGTATATTTCTTGTCTTGCACATTTGCGCGTGCGCGTAGTGTTTACATTATTTAGCCTTGTTCGGGGTTCCCCTAGTAGCTGACAAACCGTTGGTTGTTATATTGTGCTGTCATTAAAGCTAAGTGTTTTTAAAATTATAGTAGTTTATAATATTATCATGTTCAGGGAAACTGAAACAAAATCACATGAAAATTGTGGTAATGAATATGAAGAGGAAAGTATGATAAGAAAACGAAAGATTGGTGATAAAAATGTTCACAGTAATGAAACAGGTGATGTCACTCCAAGTCCAAGGTTTGTCTATGCAAGTGAATTTGATTAATATATAAGTTTGCAACACAAATGTAAGGGAGAACACAAAACATTCGAATAAAATTATATTAATTTGGTGAAATCACGTTTTATAAAACTCACAAGTCGTCAAAATTAAATTTTTACATTGGCTGTCACATTTTTCAAGTCTGCAAAGCTCGGAAAATATTAGATAGCTCCTCTTGCTCAACGTTTGTTCACCGTTTATCCATTACAATATTGTTTGGTTAGGTTTTATATTGTTTGAATAAAGTAGTGATGAATAAACCATAAACGTATATATCAATACGTTCCAATTTTATACTTGTAGAGATTTGCATAAATTAAGATTTGAAGATTTGAAAGACGCAAATGTAATTATTTGAATGAGACAATGTTAATTTTTTTTATTTATATCCATTGGGATATTTTATAGAATGATGTATGAATAAAGTGATATTAGAATTTTCGTTCAATCTGACCCCTGACCCTACACAAATGTAATCTATATTTTTTTTAGCAAAATTGAAATGTCAGTTGTTTCAAGAGTTTCGGAAAACTCCGACATTGTAGTTACAGAAAATAAAAAAGATAAAATTGGAACTTGTAAACTATGCAAAAAAGTTATTCAAATGAAAAATCGGAATACAAGCGGATTGATTCGTCATTTGGAATCCAAGCATCTGCAGCTATTTCAGAAACTATGTCCTGCAAAAAAATATTGAATCTTCGCCTTCTAGTTCTGGGACTTCTAAAACAAGGGCAAAGCTTTAAGAATGCTAAAAAAATGCATCTAATGTTAAATCTAGTGTACGTAATAGTGATACAGTATTCATTTATTATTTTCAAATAAATTAAATTCTATTCTATTTCAGGAAAATCCGCACGAACAATTCGAAAATATTTTAATCAATTTTGTTGTGAAAAAATACCTACCATACAATTTTTTTGAAGACGAAATCAGTACTCAGTTGTTTTGTTTTCTTAATAAGGATTTTGTACTGCCAAACAGAAATGAAATGCGCAATCGTATTCTCCAAAAATTTGAAATAAAACAAACCCAAATAAAACATTTATTAGCAAATAATACGTCAAAAATATCTCTGACTATAGATTCTTGGACTTCTATGGCAAATCGTTCGTTTTGTGGTATAACGTGCCATTTTATAGATAATGAATGGAATATAAAATCATTTGTATTGGATTTTAAACCAATGTTAGGAAAACATACTGGAAAAGAAACGGCCGAGCTGGTGTATAATGTTCTTCAGTTTTATGGCCTAGAAAATAGAATACAGGGCATTACATTCTGCAAATTTTACGTTTTTAGAAAATCTACAAATTTTATTAGGTCCTGATTTTGACAGCAAAGACAAACAAATTGTGGAAATATAAATTGCGCGAACGATATATGTATTTACAAATTACATGTTATGTACTGTTCTATTTTTGTCAATAAAAAAGTTCACAAAATGTGCTTTCCGGCACGTTGTTATTTTCTACAAAAAAGCCGTAATACATATATTTATATATATATATATATATATATATATATATATATATATATATATATATAAAGTTGTATCCCAACTTACGCGAAATCGACGTTAGCGATTTTTGACGGTCCCACCTATTGCGTAACTTCGGAGTGTTATCTACTGTATTCAGTTTCACCCCTAATTTCAGGGAATTGTTTACAACATAATTTCCACGTAGGTACCGAAAATTCATTGGTGATGGGTAATTTATCCTTCCTAACAAATTTTCAGTTTAGTTTGTCGTTGTGCAGAGTGTACATCACTGGTAGAGCAACTCGCTTATTACAAACTTCTTTTTATATTTATCGTTTTATTCTATTGCTGACTCTATGGGTGATAATTTACCTTATTTTGCACCTCGCAAATTAAGTAAACGAGGTCAAAATTTCGTGAAGACAGGATAAGTATAACATGCTATTAAACGATGTATTATACAAATAATATAAAGTAATACACGTACATTTTTGTGGTTACCATAATACTTCTCGCTGATATGTACTTCCCGACTACCAGTTATTTGGGGTTCGGTTCAATCGTTTCCCATTTTTTGGGGTTCGTTAATGATTTGTATGGCGGAATTTATGACTAGCTCTGAGCTGATCTGAAGTCATGCGTAAGTAGTAGGTTATTTTTTTATTATTATTATTTTTGTGGAAGCCAATATAGTTTTTTTGAGATAATATTTTTTGAGTTGTTGGCATCCACGAGTGTAACCCACTTACAAAGTTCTCGCGTTGAAATAATTTTCATGATTTACGAACCCATTATTCTCTACCTTCCTTACCATCTCTATTTGTGTCTAATTTCACTTCTAGCTTGGCCAGCTATTTTCTTCCACGATTTGTTTATATTTTTTTTACAAAAGTGCACTATAAGTTCTAGTTTTTTTTGTAAATTTGTTTTGTAGTTCTTTTGTTTGTAAAGAACTGAAATTAATTTTTCTTGGCAGGTTTTGTTGACTTGTTTTTTTGTAGATTTATTAGTCTATTCTCATATTAGATTTTTTTTACAGTGATTTTATTTGGGGGTATAAGTGCCATATTTGTACATTTAACTTCGATTGTTGTTTTAATCTTTTATTGCCTATTTTGTTATACGTTCCCGGCT
Organism: Harpalus rubripes; assembly: GCA_963082715.1. Taxonomy (NCBI): domain Eukaryota; kingdom Metazoa; phylum Arthropoda; class Insecta; order Coleoptera; family Carabidae; genus Harpalus; species Harpalus rubripes. Next base: position 30,987,560 of record OY720459.1, on the reverse strand, counting down.
CTGGGTTGATTGTGTTGCGAGAGTGGAGGAACCTACCGTCTAGTCAAGCTACGGGACGTCGACGCCTACCACTAGGGCCTCCTGCCGCTCACGACGCTACCGAGCTCCAGGTAACCTAACCTAACCTAACCTAACCTACCGTCTAGTCAAGCTACGGGACGTCGACGCCTACCACTAGGGCCTCCTGCCGCTCACGACGCTACCGAGCTCCAGGTCAACGAAAGGAACGTGGACACTACAACGCCCTTGGCCTCTACCCAAAAGCACCGGCTACCTGCCGACGGCGCCGGCCTCCTACGACGACGCCGCGACGCCATAGGAGCGTGGCGGTGTACCTGATCGTTGCCCACAAATACCCACAATTGGTAGGGTACTAGACAGCCTTGGCGTCCGTCCGTCTGCCCCGCTATTTTGACGGAGCTCTGACTATTGTTACTCCGCCTCCAGGTTCCCCGCTTTCCAGCCTGATCGGCCTAGGACCCATCAATATTGTAACCCCCTTCAACAAGGTCTGTAAAGGCATAAAAGATACCATTTTTTTTAAATTTTTTAATTAACACGGTAATAAATTTTTGTCTATAACTTTCTTTGAGTGTGTATGTCCACTCCCTTTCCTGACATCACTGGCGCCCATTTTTTTTATTCTTGTGTCTAGTGACCCACGACCCCGCGAACCACAACCCAACCTGAGCAGCCGCGGTAAGTGTGTGACTGTAATTTTCCCTTCGGAAAATTACTTTCAAAATTTATTTTACTTTACATTATTATTGCTACCATTACGTCACACATTTATATTCTTATGGCGCCCAACGTAGGGCCCCCTTTTATAATTTTGTCATTCTTAGTAACTATTTTTACGCATTTAAATTTTTTTGTTGATTGTGGTGTCGCTGGATCATAATCCTATTTTCTTGCTCTACTGCCCTTCTTTTCCCTTCTGTTTTATTCAACGTAAATATTATTTTTTTGAACTTTGGTTTAATATAATTTTCTTATGTCACTTCCCGTGGAGCACCTCAAGTACCTGCGACCTGACGAGATCAGCTACGAGCTAAAAATCCGTCTTGGCAACTATTCTGGATCAATTGAGGAAAATATCAACGTTTAAAGAGGACTATTGGAAATGGAAAGTCTGGGATGTTCCACAGTAGACCCGGCGTGCTGTCCTGATCCTATCGACGACGCTCAGGCAGGTTTGGATAAGTTGATGGAGATATCGGGTATGATATTGCATTTTCGTAGTACTAATCCGCAACATTTAGAGCAATTTCAAATAGAAGTAAATGCTCGGTTGTTAGCTTTGCAAATTCGTATATCTCGACTTCCCCAAGAGTGGAAGGGCGAACTATTGAGATTGCTCTCTATGGTCAAGTCTGCCCTCTCGTCCTTATCTCCTTTAACTAACACAACCATCAGTTAACTTAATCGATTTCGACGATGACTCTATTAGTCCGATTGCCCCAAATATGAATCTTTCTCCCTCATCAAACACGACTCTTTTACTTCGTTCCTTTAAGGAAAGCAGCGTAATTTTCCAGAAAAAAATCCTGACGAAAAAACTCGAGCTTCTTATATCATGCGAAACCTACAGCCACATTTCCAAAGATTGTGTGCGTTGCAAGATATTGTCACTATATCAACATTAATATCGGTCTGTAAACGCCTTGAAGATACGGAACAACAAGTATCCCAGTTTAAAAACCCGCCAACTCGTTCTTCGTATACCTTAGAACCAGATTTATCTGCCCCTAGTGTCGCGAAATCTGCGACTCGCACAGACAAAAATATTTATCGGCCTAGTGTATCCTCTTTGAATCCTGTCAATCAGGGTAATCCGAGAGTTTGTTGGAATTGCAATAGCCCGGACCACTTGTACCCAAAGTGTCCTATTCCTCTCAATCGGTTCTGTTTTTCGTGTGGGCGCAAAAATGTCATCAGGCCTCAGTGCCCAAAATGTCCAAAAAACGTGTATGGCGTCTCGGTTTCGTCAGCAAACGAGACACCCGCCGTCCCAGAGCTGACAAGCCCGCGGGAAAACTCCACCGCGATGAGTGGTCTAAGTGGTTAAATGTTGTATCTCGCTTTCTTTATCAGGGTAATATTTCTCCCGTTTTTCACAACTGTGGTAGTGACGATAGACCTTACGTCACGGTGTCAGTCAAAAATACTCATATTTCTGCCCTTATCGACTCCGGGGCAAATAACTCTGTTGTAGGCGGGCGCGGTTATGACTTACTAAAACATTTGAACCTTAACGTCCAGCCCAGTTCCTTGGCGACCATATCCACTGCTGACGGAAAAACACCCCATTTTAGGTGATGTTTTACTCCCCGTTTGTTTCGGAAAAACCGAAAAACACTTTTCTTTTGTTGTCGTGCCTTCGGTCAAACACCCTATCATTCTCGGGGTAGACTTTTGCCGCTGCTTTCAAGTCCAATTGGATTTTGCTAAAAATTCTTGGTCCACCCCTCATAACATTTTTTGCTTATCTGCAGTTCATAGTCGAGAACAATTACCTGCGTCGCAACAAGCTATCCTAAATTCTGTTATAGCGGACTATGAGAAGCTAGGTTCTTCCGGGCTCGGTTGCACTACAAGGGTTGAGCATGAAATCGATACGGGTGACGCGAAACCACTTAAACAACGTCAGTATCCTCTCTCACCCATTCTAATGGAAGCTGTCAACCAAGAGCTTCACGAAATGTTACGTTTGGGAGTTGTACAAACATCCACAAGTCCTTGGTCTAGCCCCATACTTCTTGTCAAGAAGCGCTCCGGAAAGTACCGACTTTGCTTTGATGGACGCAAACTTAATTCGGTTACGCGTAAAGAAAGTTACCCTTTACCTCGTGTGGACTACATCATCAGCAAATTAGGGAACGCCAAATACTTATCATCTGTAGATTTGAAAAGTGCCTTTTGCCAGATCCCACTTTCGCCCTCCTCCCGAGAGAAAACTGCCTTCTCTGTTCCGGGTCGTGGCCTTTTTGAGTTCGTCCGAATGCCTTTTGGTCTTTGCAACGCCCCTCAGACTCTGCAGAGACTGATGGACGAAGTTTTCGGACCTGAATTGGATCCCAATGTTTTCGTCTACCTTGACGATTTAATCATCGTGACCTCCACATTCGAAGAACATATAGCCATTCTTTATAAAGTTCTAGATCGCCTAAAGGCAGCCCGCTTCACCGTAAACGTCGACAAATGTGAATTTTGTTTATCATCTCTTAAATATCTTGGTTTTGTTATTGATCGGCATGGTCTGCGTACTGACTCTGAAAAAGTTTCTGCCATTGCTAATCTCCCTCGGCCCAGTACTGTTACTGAAGTCCGCAGAGCACTAAGTCTATTTTCGTGGTACAGGAGATTCGTTCCCAATTTCGCCTCCATGTCAGCTGTCATAACTGACCTCATTAAAGGTAAAACCAAGAAGTCTGTCATTTCATGGACCACCGCGGCTGAAGATGCATTTCATCAACTAAAAACGTCTCTAATTTCGGCTCCTACCCTTGCAAGCCTTGATTATCGTCGGCCTATAAAACCTTTTAAAATCTATACTGACGCCTCCAATTACGGTCTCGGAGCTGTAATTACACAAATCGGTGATGATGACGAGGAGCACCCCATCGCTTATGCGAGCCGGACTCTTAATAAAGCCGAAAAGAACTACTCAGTCACTGAGAAAGAATGTTTGGCTGTACTCTTTGCCATTCTAAAATTCCGCTCATACATTGAAGGTCTTCATTTCGAAGTCATTACTGACCACTACTCCCTCCTGTACCTACTTCGCATGCAAGACCCGCACGGTAAGCTTGCTCGTTGGTCAGTTCACCTTCAACAATTTGATTTTACTATTTCCCACCGGCCTGGTAAACTTCACGAGCTCCCTGGTGCTCTCTCTAGATGCCCTCTCGAAGTTTCTATCATAAATCACGATAATTTCGCTAATACTCACGATAACTGGTACTGTCGTATGCGGGAAGATGTCACCCTGAACCCTACCGACTATCCCGACTGGCGTGTTGAGAATAACCTTCTTTATAAAAATATAGCTACTCCATATTCGTTGCCGCCCAATTTAAGTTCCTGGAAGTTAGTGGTACCGCGAGAATTTCGTAAAGACATTTTATTACGATGTCATGATGACGTCACGGCAGCCCATTTAGGAATTTTTAAAACCCTCAATCGCGTTGCGTCCGAATACTATTGGCCAAAAATGCATCAATGTGTTGCCGGGTATGTCAAACGCTGTAAGGTATGTTTAGCACAAAAGGTTCCCCAATTACCCCCTCCTGGTCTCATGGGTAGAGAAAAGATCATTCGATTTCCCTGGCAGGCCATCTCAATGGACATCATGGGACCCTTTCCACCCTCCTCTTCGGGAAACCGTTATCTCTTGGTGGTAACCGACTGGTTTTCCAAATTTGTACTCGCCCAACCTATGAAAGAGGCTACCGGGCCTCGTATCTGTAAATTTCTAGAAGAAAATGTTTTTCTTCTGTTCGGCGTCCCCCAGATCGTGATGTGCGATAACGGTACACAATTCATCTCTAAACTTTTTACCGATCTCATAAAGAAATATGATATTCCCAAGTTATGGTACAATGCCAAGTTCCACCCGCAAGTAAATTTTGTCGAGCGTACCAATCGAGTCATAAAAACTGCTATCCGTTCTTATCTCGAAAATAACCACCGCGCTTGGGACAAAAATCTCCAAGCCATAGCCCAAGCCATACGGACTAGCGTGCACGAAGTCACCAGATTTTCCCCAGCCTTCTTAACTTTCGGCAGACATGTACCGCTTTCGGGCACATTCTATAAAACTCTGCCTACCAATATCTGTTCTGACAACCATACTGATTATGTCCATTCTCTCGCCGATTTAAGTCAATTCTTCCTTACCGTTCAAGACCGTATTCACCACGCGTACAACCGAAACGCAAAATATTACAATAAACATCGCCGCCAGCTCGAATTTCAAGAAGGTGACGTTGTTTATCGTAGAAATCGAGTCCTCTCGGTCGGATCACGATGTTATTCATCAGCTCTTGCTCCACGTTATGTCCCTAGTTTAGTTTTCAAGAAAATTTCCCCGTTAGCATACCATCTGCACGACCTCAATGGAAATAATGCTGGAGTCTATCATCTCAAGGACTTGAAGCCTGCTCCTGCTGATCCCGATTCCTTCCTTAATCTTTCTGATGACTTACTCCTCACCTAAGTATCCTTTTTTTGGAGAGAGGGCAGTGAAACGATTTTGGTTTCGTTTCGCGGTTTTATGTTTAAAATTTATTTGTTTAATTGTATTTTATGCCCGATGTCTCTGTGAGCGCATCCGTCTCCTGTGCCGTCGTGTTGGATGTTGAAGGAGGAGACGTGTTTCACACTCGACAGCGGTCGGACGTTTGTTGTTTTTGTGTAAAAAACTAACGTTTTTTTTGCCATTTTTTTGTTATCCCTGTTCATCTAAATTTTGCGTACTGCGATTTGCTTTGTGGCATTAATTGTGAGCTGGTCAGTGATCTTCCTGGGTAAGTTATAATAATATTTTTTGATTTTTATTGAAAATATATTGTTAACCTTGCTCTGGATGTATCACGCCCCAGTTTAAGAGTGTGAAGCACTTCTCTGGGAGTCGTAGCTTTTAATTTTTAACTCGTACAGTTCTCTTATTCTAAATTTACTATTTTTGCTTGTAAATTTTTGGTGGGTTATGTTCAAAATTCATATGTATTTTTCTTTTACACCCACGTTGGCTGTAAAAATTTTAGTGGTAAAATTTATTTATATTGTTGTTGTGAAGAGAACTTTTAAACTCCCTTGGGTTGGTCTACATTTTTTTTATAGAAATTTTTTTGTCAGTTTTTTGGGGTTCGGTTCAATCGTTTCCTATTTTTTTTGGGGTTCGTTAATGATTTGTATGGCGGAATTTATGACTAGCTCTGAGCTGATCTGAAGTCATGCGTAAGTACTAGGTTATTTTTTTATTATTATTATTTTTGTGGAAGCCAATATAGTTTTTTTGAGATAATTTTTTTTTGGGTTGTTGGCATCCACGAGTGTAACCCACTTACAAAGTTCTCGCGTTGAAATAATTTTCATGATTTACGAACCCATTATTCTCTACCTTCCTTACCGTCTCTATTTGTGTCTAATTTCACTTCTAGCTTGGCCAGCTATTTTCTTCCACGATTTGTTTATATTTTTTTTACAAAAGTGCACTATAAGTTCTAGTTTTTTTTTTGTAAATTTGTTTTGTAGTTCTTTTGTTTGTAAAGAACTGAAATTAATTTTTCTTGACAGGTTTTGTTGACTTGTTTTTTTGTAGATTTATTAGTCTATTCTCATATTAGATTTTTTTTACAGTGATTTTATTTGGGGGTCTAAGTGCCCTATTTGTACATTTAACTTCGATTGTTGTTTTAATCTTTTATTGCCTATTTTGTTATACGTTCCCGGCTCTGGGTTGATTGTGTTGCGAGAGTGGAGGAACCTACCGTCTAGTCAAGCTACGGGACGTCGACGCCTACCACTAGGGCCTCCTGCCGCTCACGACGCTACCGAGCTCCAGGTCAACGAAAGGAACGTGGACACTACAACGCCCTTGGCCTCTACCCAAAAGCACCGGCTACCTGCCGACGGCGCCGGCCTCCTACGACGACGCCGCGACGCCATAGGAGCGTGGCGGTGTACCTGATCGTTGCCCACAAATACCCACAATTGGTAGGGTACTAGACAGCCTTGGCGTCCGTCCGTCTGCCCCGCTATTTTGACGGAGCTCTGACTATTGTTACTCCGTCTCCAGGTTCCCCGCTCTCCAGCCTGATCGGCCTAGGACCCATCAATATTGTAACCCCCTTCAACAAGGTCTGTAAAGGCATAAAAGATACCATTTTTTTAAATTTTTTAATTAACACGGTAATAAATTTTTGTCTATAACTTTCTTTGAGTGTGTATGTCCACTCCCTTTCCTGACATCACTGGCGCCCATTTTTTTTATTCTTGTGTCTAGTGACCCACGACCCCGCGAACCACAACCCAACCTGAGCAGCCGCGGTAAGTGTGTGACTGTAATTTTCCCTTCGGAAAATTACTTTCAAAATTTATTTTACTTTACATTATTATTGCTACCATTACGTCACAATATATATATACATATATATATATATATATATATATATATATATATATATATATATATATATATATATATATATATATAATGAACCCTGACAATATCAGAGAATTAGAAGACAAATTTAGACTTCTACCTGTATCAAATAAACAGGGTACCAACAAAATTAAACAGATAGTAACAGAGGCCATAAATTCACCTTTATCATAATATTCAGTTGAAGAATTAACAAAATCTCAAATTAAATTCAGCATGGCCACTGCTACGATCAGTGATATCAGAAACTTCATTGATGGAGTTCTGGAATATGATGGAGAGGTAAAAACCCTCCCGGAAATCATCAAGGAAGCTGACAATTTTTATTCAGTAATGAATACGTTAAACCTCACAGCCATACAAAAAACATACTGTTTTTCCATGCTAAAAAAGAAATTCACTCACAAAGCTAGAGATATTCTAAGTACACAAGAGTTCAACTCTTGGGAAGAGATAAAAATTTATCTTCAGAATAATTTCGAAGATAAGAGTACGTATATCACGATACTGCTAACATTACTCCGGATTACTCACACAAACGATATTAATAATACATTAGAAAAATTCAAAACCGCGTACCACAAAATCAACATATAAACAGGAAGAAAAGAAAGCAATAACAACAGAAATACAAACACGAATCACTACACACTTTATATCGTTAATACCCTTGAACTTAAGAACACTATTTATCAGCAAAAACATACAAACTTTGGATGAATGTGAACAGATACTCACTAACGAATTCAACTTTACACAAGTACACAAATCACCACTCCACAAAATTAATAATCAATCCAACATACAAAAACCTTTTTTAAAACAATTTAACCCACCTCCACGAAAATTCCCAGGACAAGAATTTCCCTCAAAACCATTTAATCCTCAACTTGCAAGACCCTCAGGTAAACAAATGTTTGCCAGACAGAATATCAAAAATGGTATAGAGACAAGACAACAGTTTAAACTAACACCTATGTCCGGAATGACAAGAACAACAATACCCATGTCCACACAGACAATAAAAAGAAATTACGCCTTAGAAACACAAGATCCCGAAGATACTTGTGACAATGAAATTAATGATGAGGGCGTAACTAACGATCAAGGTGAAATATTCGATAATCAATCTTTTTTAGATTACGACCCCGACCAGATAAAAGAAAATATGTGATGTTATCAAATACAAAAACGATCCCGATTATCACATATCAAAATTTCAAAATTCTCATAGATTCAGGTTCGAATATAAACTTAATAACGGAACAGACAATAAAACAAAATAAAATGAAGATTATTAAAGAATTCCTTACTTTTAGAACAGCGACGAGCAAAGTAAAATGTGATAAGTATGTAGAGATTAGAATATTCGGAAAAACCCACAAATTTTTCATTTTAAATTTTCACGCAGAATGTAACTTATTGTTCGGAACAGATATACTCCGCGATACGAACACAATAATAGACTTTACAAATAACACGAGTCAAATGAAACAGATAAAGTTTAATATTCAAAATTTGGACAAAAAAGATAAAGAAACATATGTGCAAATACGCGATGAACATTTAAAATCAGGAACAAAGAGTAAATTGTATAAATTATTAGGAAAATATGATTCACTATTTTCTAAAGAAAATGAAACGTCAACATCCACTAACAAAATACAACACAAAATATATACCACTGATGACGTACCCGTATACACAAAAAACTATCGGTTACCTCAAATTTATGAAAAATATATTGAGGAACACGTGCAAACATTATTAAAAACAGGAGTCATACAAAAATCTAAAAGTCCGTACAATTCACCCATCTGGATTGTACCAAAGAAAGCAGATGCATCTGGCAAAAGGAAAACCAGACTAGTAATTGACTTCAGGAAACTCAAAAAACGAAAGAAGACAAATTTCCCATACCCAATATCGATACACTTTTTGATAGAATAAATAGCCCAAAATTCTTTACTACCCTCGATTTACACTCAGGTTTTCATCAGATATTAATAGACAAAAGTGATAGAGAAAAAACAGCCTTCAGCACTACCACGGGACACTATGAATTTTGCACCAGCCACCTTCCAAAGGTACATGAATGAAGACCTACAAGACTTAATAGGTAAAATAGGTCTCGTATATCTGGATGACATAATCATTTTCGGGAATACAGAACAAGAACATTTGCAAAATATTGAAACGGTCTTTGAGTACTTGAAAAACGCAAATCTAAAAATACAAATAGATAAATCAGAATTTTTTAAAACAGAAGTGGAATATCTAGGATTTGTAATCTCGAGCGAAGGTCTTAAACCAAACGAGAAGAAAATAGAAGTAATACAAAATATTCAAATCCCGAAAACAGTGAAAGAAATAAAATCATTATTAGGCAAGTTATCTTGGTACCGCAGGTTTATACCAAAGTTTCCAAAACTAATTAAGCCTTTCACTAACTGTTTACGCAAGGGGTCTACAATAGATATTCATAATAATGAATATAGAGAATGTTTCACGAAAATAAAGGAACTAATAACAAATCCCCCAATACTATCATTCCCGGATTTTAATAAAAAATTATATTAACCACAGACGCATCCGACTATGCGATGGGCGCTCTACTTTCGCAGGTACAAGACCTACAAGAAAAACCGTTAACATACACCTCGAAGACATTTAATACACATGAACAAAATTATTCTACCATTGAAAAAGAATTAAAAGCAATATTTTGGGCCATACAGAACTTCAAAACGTACCTATACGGACGAAAATTCATTATCCGTACTGATCATAGGCCATTGACCTGGCTGTTTAACATGAAAAATGCCAACCAAAAATTAATGAGATGGAAAATTGAACTTAATGTATATAGTTTCGAGATAGAATACATAGCAGCAAAAACGAATAAAATCGTGGATTTTTTAAGTAGAATCAGAAATACATTCAAAATAAATTTTAAAGTAGGTGACGTAACAACGACATCCATCTTCGCGCACTGTATATCTAAGGATTACAAGTTCGGAAAAGGTTTGGCAAAACAAATAGATAACCAATTCAATAGTAGGAACTTTTGTGTAAATAAACTACCAAATAAGATAATAATCCAAAATGAGTATGATAAACATATTTTCCACTTGTTTTCAAAAAAATCATTTAGGGATGAATGCAATAAAAAATTATTACAAAACTCACTGATATAGCTTCGAGACTATTTAATAAAAATGACCTATACGAAATTAACATCCCATATTTATCATGCGGATTGGACAAATTACCGAAGGATGAATTAATTAATATACTAAACTTCGTATTTGAAAACACATGCATACAAATAAACGTCTATCCACTACCACAAAACTTCGTGCTAAGCGATGAGTTAGAATCTAGAATAGAACTAGAAAAGATTATACAGCAAGACGATGACTCAATAAAAGGAATAATAGACACACAAGACGATATAGAAACTATACATTCAGCTCAAGAATACCCAATTAACGGTTTAAAAGTATTAGAAAATCGCATAAATGTAGCGGATAATCAAATTATATTTTCCTTAGACAAAACATATGACATAGACATCAAGAAATTATTCAATAACAAAAAACAAAGACTAACAGTCACTATTGAAAGAGATAAATTAGATACACAATTACGGGAGTTCATAAAGGATTACATCACCCCCAAAGTTAGATACTATTGTATATGTGACGACAAAATCTTTGACGCCCTAAATAAAATCATTCAAAAAGATTTCGAAGTAAATACTATAAACTTAATAAAAGTTAATAAAGATTTTTAAATTTATTACAATTATTAAAGTTTTGTAGTTGTGATTTAAGCTGAGTTTACGAACTCGTATCTCTCACCACCATGCCACTGAATCTACAAAATTCTTATAGATTTTTCGTTTGGATAGTTTTTTTTTTTTTGGCAAAATTTTTATGACTTTTGTGTACTATATTATCTAGTATTTCAGCTTAACGTAGCCCGAGCCATCAACCTTATAGCTCCAGTTTTTCCCCGGTTCATCGCACCCCTTCATTTTTGTGTACTTTATTATCTAGTACTTCTGCTTAACGCAACCCGAGCTATCAACCTTATAGCTCCAGTTTTCCCCTGGGTCATCGAACCCCTTCATTTTTTTTTTTTTTGTAGTAGTAGTTCTGCTCTTTCCTCCCTTTACCATCCTACCCTTATCCTGCGTATGTGTGCGTGAGTGAGTTGTGGGCGTTGCGACCATTTTTTGTTTAATCCTGCTGGATCACGGTTGGAACTTGTTTTCGATTAGGAAACCGGATTTTTTCTCCGCGCCATTTTTTTTTTATAGTTGGCAAATCCAAATTTTGGGTGTTAGTTATATTGTTGATTTGCTACCCGCCGCGTGGGAGATTAGTCCTCCAGGTTTTAAAATTTAGTTTAGCGCCGGGTTGTTAAAATTTTTTGGTATTTCCAATTTAAATTTTTTGGGTAATTCTTTTGTAGTTGTGCTAATTAAATTTTCTTTTGGACTGCAGTCACCCTGAGCCCTTTTCCTAGCATCGTGACGTTATGTCCTCGTGCTGTATTTTCATTCATTCATCTAACTTTCTTTCAGCAACTTAAAGATTTTTTTTTGTTAAATTCAAGGTCATATTTAAAATCTTTGTATAACTCTCTTTTTGTAATTTCCGGACGGGTGCAGGAGTCGGATTTATTTTTGTATGATCCTTTGTAGAGTATCCAAACCCTTCTGGTTTCTGGTGTTACTCCGTAAGTACGTAGTACTGCGGAGATTATTTTTTTTGTAGGGAAAGTAGCGGCTGTGTTGGTTGCGACTGTCCCTTGGCCTAGAGCTGCCACCCTGAGGGAGGCGATTCAAGGAGTCGGACACCAGCTCCGCCAGCGATCTACCAGGGCCTGCTACTGTACCTCGCAGTACTGACCTATACCGGTAGAGCAGACGAACACCACTGCAGGGTGTAACAACCTTTCACCGAACCAGCGCTCGAGGTCTACCACCAGTCCGCTGCTGCTCGTACCCGGAGTTTTTCTTCGTGATCCAGTCACCCAGAACAGAGGCTCGCCCAGATAGTCGTTCAGGTTGGGTCAAGGGATCAGTCCTCCAACATAGTGTTCCCCCAGCAGTAGCTAGAGACGTCCTGTACCGCCGACGGAGCTGTTAGTATTTCTTTTATTTCCACGGTGAACTTTGAAATTACTTTTCATGTTATAACAAAATTCTTAGTTGTGTAACTTATCAAAATTAAACATTTCATTTTATTTGTTTTGTGTTCCTTTCTCGAGTACACGTCTCGAGGCTTACCTTTTTCAAGGTGTTGGCGCCCGAAAAATAACTTTGTGGTATTTCAAAATTTTGCACAGGCATTGGCCTGAGTCACTTTTGTAAGTTGGGCTACTATCAACCACAAACTTATTAATCGAACCCCGACCTTTGCCACCGCTACAACCCGTGAGCTCCGACGCATCAACTTTTGTGTGATACGGTAAGTAGCCGTTGTTCTATTGTGTCACAATATATCCATACGTAAATTTATAAATAATAAATATTGTATAACAAATTATAACCCTATTAGTAATTGTATTAATAACATACTAAACAAACAAATATATGATGATTGTCTAAACCAAGAGATTGCAACAAAAAATTACATTTCACAAATACCATTTACAAATAATTATATTTTCCCAAAATCTTCAAAATTTAGAGTTTAATTGCGGAGACAATTACAAATATAAACAAATGAACAAGATATATGCACTATAAAAAATTGGCAATTCCAAAACTACGAACCATTATATCAAGAATACATTTTCGACACTATAAAAGAAATAGAAATTAAACGAATACCAGAAATAAATAAATTGAATAGAGTCAAGTTAAATATTACACACCTAGACCAAATCAAATCCATAAAAGAGATTGACAATCACCATGTACCTATATTATATATTATTTTAAGTATTATAAGTATCATTATTATACTCATATTATGTAAAAAGAGAATATATACTCGTATTTTAGAATATAAGCAGAAGAAAATTGTGAACCAAGAAAAGATAGACTTAGAATTGAATCCTCTGAAATAATGTCATTTCTTGAAGGGGAGGAGTTATGATTCACTACCATCACAAATGACATCATTTCTTATCAAATTTGTTTACAATAAACTTAGTATATACACTAGTGTATAGTTAGTCATAAGCGTTATTTGTATCACTTTCTACAAGCTGTTATTATGTTCAGCAACGAATCTGTTTAAATAAAGACTTGAGGTTAGAAAATAAAAACTAGTTTTTTTTTAAACTTCGATTCCAAAATAAAAATTTATATATATATATATATATATATATATATATATATATATATATATATATATATATACCATTTTGAAGTAAATTTAATCTTATGCAACTTCTTTTCTGGGGGAATTTTCTGTAAACCGAAGAGATGAGGTGCTAAAGAGAAAAGTTCAACGAAAAACGTGGGGCAAAATGCTTTTTTTTAATTAGTAATTTTTGACAGCGGATATCTCATAAACGGTTGAAGATAGAAAAAAACGTAAAAATGAAAAAATGTAGGAAAGTTTGTCATCTTTCATTTTGTATATAACGACATTTTTGCTAAGACGTACCGTCTTCCAGATATAAGAATAAAACCAGGAATAGATACCTTCTCGGTCGCCCCCTTCACCCGCGCACCTCCTATGCTGTTGACTTTTGTATGTTTACCTCCACACAAAGCCCTGAAGTCAAAAATTGTGACACCCTCCATGCATTCTACAATCCCTTTATTGACTGGACTACATCTGACTTGTATTTTTCATGCATTCTACTCTGCCACTTTTCGGATACCGTGTTTTTTTTCTTTTTAATCAAGTAAAAGTTCAAAGGCATTAACGTCAAACTAAAGTCAATTCAATCTCAATGTTATATAAATATTCAATATAGTTATCAAGTTCTGAATGTTTAATTAATTAGTATATTAAAAATGTTTCTTGATGATATTCAAGCTGGCAACAATGGTTAGGTTTCTGTCACAATTTATAACCCTAAATAGGTGACAACTCAAATCGACATAACGAATGTCAGTTTTTTTTTCAAGATATACTAACCAAGTTACTAGATTGCCATGACTTGCTGCGGTCTAAAAAGGTCGTGAATGGATTATAAGTTATACATGTTTTTGTTTTTCAAAAAAAGAGACGAGTATTTTGATAGGAAAAAAAATTTAGGGTTTTGATTTATATCATTTCCTTTTTATTTTGATTCAATGAAATATTTTAGAAATTTCCAGATCGTCATATTTCTGAGAAATAATATTAGGTCATAAATTAGGTTATTAAGTAATATTGTTAAACATTGATTTTGTCTCTTTTGATTGGTTTGATGTACTTTTTCCTTAAATTAAAATAAATGGAAAATTTTACGTTGTAAGATTTTAAAATGATCGCGCAACCCTTGGAGAGGGCGATAGGGGCTTTCCGCGCACTAGGAAAGCATCCGGCCGCAGGCGTGGGTGCGGACCAGTCTGACCGCGGCTACCAACGAGACAAGACGCGCCCACCATTGTAGTATATTTTATTCGTGTCAAGTCTTTGTCTATATATGTGTTTTGTTTGTAAGTAGTAGTCGATACATTATGTGCATGTTAAATAATGATTTTGTTACTTGCTCGCGTTATTATAATAATAATTTTCGTTTATACAACTCCAAAAAAAAAAAAAAAAATTGTAAAAACTAGTCCCCTGACGTGTAACTTTTGTCTAAATTTTGCAAATTCATACTCGAGATCTCACTTCTTAAATTGTTTCGTTTGTGAGTTTTAGTTTATTTATTTCTAATATATTATTATATTTTATAGTGTCTATGGAACGTAAAAGTTTAATTGATTTAATCCGTAAACCTGGTAATTACGACTGCAATAAAGCACCAGAAAATTCAGGAAAGTTAATTGTATCACGAAGGCCGTCTGCGTTAAAAATAATTACTAAAAAAGACTTTATTCCATGCCCGAATTGTAAAGGATATGTGCCACGGAAATCCTTAGGACAACATTATTCAAAATGTGATAAACTCTCACAGAAAAATGTTAGAAATATATTGCAGCGTGCGAGATTGCTAATTAATACATTTCACCCTTTTACTTCGGATGCTTTAAAAACTCATGTATTTTCTAGAATGCGAGATGATTATATAAGCAAAATAATTAGACATGATAAATTATTAGTATTATTTGGGAATTCACTTTGCCAAAAATACAGAGACGAACATTTTGGTAAATACATTAAACAAGTTTTAAAAAATTTGGGACGAGTTTTCGTAGGCATTAAGAATTTATATAAAAATGTAGAAGATTTGGCTTCACTTTTCAATCCTACAAAGTATGTTCTTCAAGGTATAAGTCTCCTACATTAGCGGCAAATTTAGGTACTTGAAAAAATGTTCAAACTAACTTACTGTACAATATAATAAAGAAAATAATGACAGAGGTAAAAGTGAAGTGCAAGATTTTTTTAAAATCCTAATTGAGGATTATAACACAATAATAAATAAAACTGTTGTTGAAAATCAGCAATAATTTAAAAGAAAAAAAGAATTGTACTTCCAAGTGCACAAGATATGTTGTTACTTATTGAACATTTGCAGAAAGAAAGGCAAACTAATTTTGAAACTTTCTGTACTGAATTTAATTATGAAAGTTGGTTAAATTTAGCGAGATGTTGCTTAACGTACACACAAATCTTTAATAGAAGACGAGCTGGAGAAAGTGAAAGAATCTTAATTATTGACTTTAAAAATGCTCATTATATTAATGAAGTAACCGATGTTGATATTTATAAATCACTTAAGAACACTACTAAAACAACAGCAAATTCATTCATTCGATTTGAAAGAGGCAAACTTGGTAGAAATGTTCTTGTTTTATTGCATCAGATTGGGTTTGATTTTATCAAATTAGTAATTTCGAATCGTTCTGCTGCTGACGTTTTTGAAGAAAACCCCTATGTTTTTGGTATTCCTGGAGGAACAACAAATTCTAACCATTTAAAAGCTTGCGATCTTAGAAAATTTGCATTTGAATGTGGTGCAAAACAACCACATACCCTTCGCGGAACTATGTTAAGAAAGCATATTGCAACTGTTCTGCAAGAATTAAATTTAAGTGATACTGATATGTCTTTGCTGTCTAATTTCATGGGCCATGAAATAAAAATACGTAGAAATCATTACAGATTACCCACTACAGCTCAAGAAATTGAGCACATGTCAACTTTATTAATTGCTGTTGAGAAAGGCGAGGTTCACAAATATAAAGGATTAAATTTGAATGAAATTTGCACAGGTACAATTTTATATATTATCTCTTATTTTAAATTTGTTCTTTTAAAATTTTCTTTTTAGTAGCTTCTAATACTCAATATTTTATAAATAATACGCCTAGTTTTATAATTTATTTAATATATTTTCCAGAACAACATTATACACACCATTTTAGTTCTGTAAAATCAATAGGACCTCTGACCATGATAATAACACAAAAAGGTAAGCTTATTTTATTATTTACATTTACAACTATGTGTTTAAATACATTTTGTTCATCCCTTGACATTTTTGCAAAAAATAATAAATTATTATCTGTACGTTATAAAAGCAATAATTTGTATTTAACTTACCATGCAGCTTGAAAACGCATAAAACAAGGTAAATAATTATATTTTGTAATCATTTTTTTTATAATTTGACAGTTAAGGCAGTTGAGATGACAAAATCAAGGAAACAAAGTGCCAAGCAAAGCCGGCTTGATTTTGAAAACAATTGCGTTTTCCCATGTATTTTAAATGAAATAAAATAAATATATCATGGCATATTACCCATTGCTGAGTGTGCCAATCCGCTTTGTGCGCAGATTTCGGTAATGATGATGACATATTTGTACCGCGCGGGCGTTTACCAGGCGTCACCTCATAGGCACTCATTGCTGGTGTGGAGAGTGCACCAGAGGGGTTAATAAATGAGTTAATTGAAAAACTAGAAGTCTGCGACTGCCTATTACGGAATATTATTCCGTAACAGTATGACAGAATGCCCTCATTCTGTAATAGTTTCAGTTATAGAATGTATGAATTCCATAGAAGTGTAAGAAAAAATAATTTTACGTTATTCCCAGTGAGTAATCGAATAAATTCTGTTCATAAATTTATGCTGTATTTCTAACGACAAGGGAGATATTGAAGACGGTCGTTTTCAATTTAATTTTTTTCAATGTTTTTGTTATGTAAGGATATAAAATCACAGGGTTGAATTCAGAAAAAAATACTCTGTCCAAGGGGCCTAAATATATATATATATATATATATATATATATATACTATACTGTAATTTTGACACTTTAGAGTTGACCTTTCACTGTCAACAAATTTAGGTTAGCGAAGGTGTCATCCGAGATCATCATTTATATCGTACAGTGCAACGTGTTGTAGCAGCTGTGCGAAATGTGTTAAACGAAAATATTATTGTCCACATTCTCCGAAAATTATAATCATTTCTAAGTAATCAGCGGCTGAATACATGGTAAGAATTTGCCTTGTTTTATTCGCCTTATCAAATATAATTTGACACTGACATTTTTCGAAAACTACAGTCGCCCACACATTTTAAAGAAGATTTGATTTGTATAACACCCTAGTAACGTAAAATAACGGCAAACACACGTTAAAGGTGTAGGTCTCTGATTGGTCAATTTTATGACGTCTTTTCTCGAATATCTTTCAAGCTAAATTTTTTTTCTTCTAAATTACAACATCCGAGTGCAGTCTCGCGTTTCCTCATTCGCTCTGGGGCGCGAGTTGTGAGACAGCCTTTATATATATATATATATATATATATATATATATATATATATATATATATATATATATATATATATATATAAAAATCAAAACGATGATACTCGGCTGCAAGAGGATAAATAACAAGAAGATATCGGGTAAATCAGCTATGTGAATAAAGCAGCTGTAGACACGTGTTTCGCTCTGTTAGAGCTCATCAGTACAGCACAGCCAAAGATGTAGAATGACTGATATATATATATATATATATATATATATATATATATATATATATATATATATATATATATATATATATATACTCGTGGCCAAAAAAAAACCGGACACCAAAAAAAAAATCTGTTTCGACCTCTAATAAAGTAAATATGGGTTTATTTATATATTTTTTGTTGTGCAATGATCTATTGATATCTATAGTAAGATATAAACAGTGCAGAGAACACAATATTTATTAAAATAAAATTTAAACACCTAGAAATGAACAAAATGAACAAAAAAAATTGTGCTTATTTAAAATGTTTGAAGCAATGTATTACTTTATTAGGAATATTAATAATGTGTGTTGCCTCCCCGGACTCTAATAACTTCTAACATACGGCGTGGTAAACTTTCTAAACAATTGACGATCTCTTCTTGGCGAATGTTATCCCATTCTTCCCGAAGAGCTATTCTTAGCTGGTCAATCGTTTCTGGTATTGGTTGCCGACGCCGAACACGTCTTTCTAACATATCCCAGATGTTTTCAATCGGATTTAAATCAGGGCTACGTGCTGGCCACCACAGTCGCCGAATGTCGACTTCGTTTATATATTGGACGACTATATGTGCAACGTGTGGACGCGCATTATCATGCATTAAAAGAAAGTTTTCGCCAACAAATGGAGCAAATGGTAACACATGATCCATTAAACATTCGGTTATATACCGATCAGCCGTCAAAGCACCATTTTCCACCAGAACCAGCTCTGTATGTGCAGTCAAAGAAATCCCAGCCCATACCGTTATACTACCACCACCAAATGGTGTTCTTGGGAATATGCAGCTTTCTAAAAATCGTCCGCCTGGCTTTCTCCACAAGCGTTCTCGCCCATCTGGAGATCGTAGACAGAAACGGGATTCATCAGTGAACAAAACGGAGCTCCATAGTTCCATTGTCCAATCCCTATGTTCACGCGCAAAACGTAGACGCTCTCTACGATGTGCTGCGAGCAAAGCTGGGCAAGCAGCAGGCCTCTTGGAGCTCAAACCGTTTTCGCGCAACCTTCGGCGAACGGTTCGTGCAGAAATATCAGTTCCATAAGCATCAGCCATTACACTAGAAACAATAGTTGATGGTATACCTCGATCGCGTAGTACACATAACGTTAATAAACGATCTTCTCGGGGGTTTGTGATGCGTGATGTTCCTGATCCCAGTCTTCTGGTGTGCTGCCCAGTTTAACGATAACGTTGGATTGCATCTTGGACAGTACTTTTTGGTACATTCAAAGCTTCGGCGATATAACGTATACTACGACCATCTCTGTTTAAAGCTACTGCTTGAGCAATAATTTCAGGTCGCATTTTAGAAAAAATATCACAGTCAGCAATACGAGATCTGACAATACAATAAACAACATGCTAAGAGTCACTAAGCAACGGGAATTGATCCATTTGTTAGAAATATTGATTTTTCTGATTTTCAACATTTTTGCCCGAATTTACTTTTTTTCCATATTTCTTTATAAATAAAGTGATTGTTACATATTTTTCAATTTTTAATCTTACTTTAGATATCACTGCTTCGTTCCATGTAAGCCGGAAGTGATACTTTACTTTTCAAATTTGGTATTTAAGACTTTTAAATTAATGAGAACGACATATTAGATTTTTTCTAAAATTGATAAACCAGAAATAATATTTTACTTGAAGCTCTGAACAGATTTTCGTGAATAATATCGTGTTATATGCCAAAAATTTTCAAATTTGTCATTTAAAACTTTTAAGGACATATTAGATTTTTTTATAAAATTGATAAACCGGAAGTGATACTTTACTTGAAGCTCTGAACAGAATATCGTGAAAAATATATTATGATATATTCCAAAACTTGTCAAATTTGGTATTTAGGACTTTTATATGAAGGGGAGGAACATATTAGATTTTGGCTAAAATTTTCGCGAAAAATATATTGATACAATCCAGAACTTTTCAAACTTTGTTTCTAAGACTTTTATATTAATAATATATTAGATTTTTTCTAAGATTGATAAACCGGAAGTAGTACTTTACAGAATGCTATAAACAGATTTTCTTGAAATAATATATTAAAACATGATCAAATTTGGTTTTAAAACTCTTGTATAATTTGAAACAAGATATTAGATTTTGACTATACTTATATGATAAACCGGAAGTGGTACTTAATTTGGAGCTCTTAATAGATTTTCGAGGAGAAACATAATAAAATATAATCCAAAATTTCGTATTACAGATTAGATCAGGACTACTGGATGTCCATTTTAATAGTGGAATATTATTAGCAGATAGCCACTGTATAACTTTTTTGCAATGTGGCAAGCAGCTCCGTGTTGTTGAAAGATGTACTTTTTGAAATTCTCTATTGTGGGTTATAGATATCTTTCCAAGGTATCGATGTATTCGGAAACATTCATAGTTCCTTCTAAAAAATGTAGTTTTCCTATTCCTTTTGCAGACATAGATCCCATACCATTACCGACGCCGGAAACAACTTTTCTTTTTAAACATCCATTATCATAAGCTTCTTCCCGGGTTCTTATAACCCTACTGCGACTATCACCTATGCATACTTCAACTTTTGCTTCGTTACTCCAGTTTACAGCATACCACTGTTCTATAGCCCAATTTTTATGTTCTCTTGTCCAAATTAATCGATTTCTCTTCTGCTTTTTACTCAATAAAGGTTTTTCTTTCGCCTGCAAATTGTACCTACTTTAATTTTTCTAAGTAACAAATACGATATCAACTCTGTCCACCTGTCTACCTTATAAACTTTAAAACCCATCTTGCTAGCTGTTCTGTGGCAAGTAGTCCTAGACATTTTTCTTCCTGTGGCAGCAGTCCATAAAACACTCAATTCGCCATAACTAAAGCGGCGATTTTGCTTTATTATTCGTTTTAACGCTCTTTTGTCGATATTTAAAATTCCAAAGTTTCTTCCTGGTTTAGGTTTTTGCGCAGTGGAACCGCTTACTTTATATCTTTGAACGATACCTCCAATAGTATACCTTGATAAATTGACGATATTTCCAATTTCCGAATAGGATTTTCCTGAATTTGAAAGAGAAACTATTATTTTTCGCACATCTTGCGAAACTGATTTCCGTCGAATCCACAACACGTCTTTTATAAGCTTGTTCAAAAATTTAGAAACGTCAAAAGCTTCAATTGTTTCAAAAAGCCTTGCGCAAGGAATCTTTTATAATTTTACATTTGCAATGATAGAAACAATTTTATTTATTGAAATGAATGAAAAATAAATATTCCAGTCCAGATTGGTAAAAATTTTGCCGTTACATCATAATCACAGTGATAGTTCAAGATTTTAAGCAAAGTAAGCAACTGTGTGAACTTATATGGGACAGGGCAGCAATAAATAGAAAAATCTGTAATACGAAATTTTGGATTATATTTTATTGTTTCTCCTCGAAAATCTATTAAGAGCTCCAAATTAAGTACCTACCACTTCCGGTTTATCATATAAGTATAGTCAAAATCTAATATCTTGTTTCAAATTATACAAGAGTTTTTAAACCAAATTTGATCATGTTTTAATATATTATTTCAAGAAAATCTGTTTATAGCATTCTGTAAAGTACTACTTCCGGTTTATCAATCTTAGAAAATAATCTAATATATCGTTCTTATTAATATAAAAGTCTTAAAAACAAAATTTGAAAAGTTCTGGGTTGTATCAATATATTTTTCACGAAAATATGTTCGGAGCTTCATATAAAGTAACACTTCCGGTTTCTTAATTTTAGCCAAAATCTAATATGTTGCTCCCCTTCATATAAAAGTCTTAATTGCCAAATTTGAAGTTTTGGAATATATCATAATATATTTTTCACGATAATCTGTTCAGAGCTTCAAGTAAAGTATCACTTCCGGTTTATCAATTTTAGAAAAAATCTAATATGTCCTTAAAAGTTTTAAATGACAAATTTGAAAAATTTTGGCATATAACAAGATATTATTCATGAAAATCTGTTCAGAGCTTCAAGTAAAATATTATTTCCGGTTTATCAATTTTAGAAAAAATCTAATATATCGTTCTCATTAATTTATTTGAAAAGTTTTGGAATATATCATATTATATTTTTCACGAAAATCTGTTCAGAGCTTCAAGTAAAGTATCACTTCCGGTTTATCAATTTTAGCCAAAATCTAATATGTTGTTCCCTTTCATATAAAAGTCTTGAATACTCAATTTAAAAAGTTTTTGAATATATCAATATATTTTTCACGAAAATCTGTTCAGAGCATCAAGTAAACTATCACTTCCGGTTTATTAATTTTAACCAAAATCTAATATGTTATTTCCCTTGATATGAAAGTCTTAAATACTAGAATTGAGAAGTTTTGGATTATATTTTAATATAATTTTTTTAATAAAAACTGCTATGGGCTTCATAAACCTATAAAACCTATAAAAAGCAAAGATGGTAAATTATTAACCACGCTAGAAGAACAAATTAAAAGATGGCAAGAGCACTATCAAGAATTAATGGAAGATAACCAAGAAAATGAAGCAATCATAGAAGAGGATGGAATCGGAATAGAGGAGCGAAATACGTCAGAAATAAACACAAACAAACCTTCGAGTGAAGAAATAGAAGAAGCCATAAGACATATGCGAAATAATAAAACTCCGGCTATCGACGATATCCCCTCTGAACTATGGAAAGCCGATATGGAAGAAACAAGGCACTTAAGTGAACCATTAATAGAAGATATATGGTTACAAGAGTGTCTACCAACGGAATGGAATAACGGTATAATTGTGAAAATACCAAAAAAAAGGAGATAAATTAAATTGCGACAACTGGCGAGGAATCACATTACTATGCAGTATCAACAAAATTTTGGCGTGCATAATCCACCAGATAATATATAACGCGGTCGATAACAAGTTAAGAAATGAACAGGCAGGTTTTAGAAGAGGAAAGTCATGTGTAGATCAAATAGCAATAACCCGGATAATGATAGAGCAAACAATTGAGATGAATACTACACTCTCAATGATATTTATCGACTTCGAAAAAGCGTTTGACAGAGTAAAACATAGATCTCTCTGGAGAATATTAGAGGAATTCGGGCTACCACAAAAACTAATCAAACGATAAAGGCGATGTATGAAAATGCTACATGTCAAATTTTTCACAGAGGACATCTAAATGAAAAAATAAACATAAAGAAAGGCGTGAAACAAGGCTGCATTTTATCTCCAGTCCTATTTCATATTTGCCTTAATCATATAATCCAGAAGACAACAGATAAGTCAAATGGGATAACCTGGAATCACCTAACGATGAAAAAACTTGCTAACATGGAATACGCAGATGACATTTGCCTAGTAGCAAACTCCAAGAAGGACATGACGATCATGCTGAACAAACTAATAGCAGAGGCTAAAAAAATAGGCCTAAAGATTAATACAAATAAAACCAAAGAAATGAGGATCGGTATGTACTCAACTGAAGACAAAATTTATATCATGGGACACGAAATACAGCATGTAGAAGATTTCTGCTACCTTGGGTGTATTCTAAGTGCGAAGAGAGGCTCTGAAAAGGACATTAAACAAGGAATTTTGAAAGCGGGGCAAGCATATGGAACACTAAACAACATATGGAAAGCATCCTAAATCAGCAAAGAAACAAAAATTCGGATCTTTAATTGTAATGTTAAATCAATCCTGCTGTATGGCTGTGAAACTTGGGTGATACCAGGTAAATACAAGAACAAACTGCAAGCATTTGTTAACAGATGCATCCGAAAGATATTAAAATTTTTTTGGCCAAACAAGATCACTAACAAAGAATTATGGGAACGAACCAAGCAACGAACTATAGTACACGATATAACGAAATGGAACTGGATCGGACATACACTGAGAAAGGGAAATGAAGACATAACCAGACAAGCTTCTAAATGGTCACCAATAGGGAAAAGAAGCAGAGGAAGACCAACAGAAACGTGGAAAAGAAAAACAGAAGACGAACTAAAGAAGATGGGCAAATCGTGGAGCGAACTGCCCAGAATAGCAAGCAACAAAAATTAATGGAAGACTTTCGTGGATGCACTATGCTCCGAAAGGGAGTGAAAGGAACAAAATATATAAATGGGCTTCGAGTAAAGTATCACTTCCGGTCGTCCAATGTTACCCAAAATCTAATCAACTCATTATATGAATGTAGAAAGCTTAAATAGGAATTTTCGCAAGTTTGTTGTAAGAGTTATAGTGGACACACAAACGCACACACACACACACACACACACACACACACACACACACACACACACACACACACACACACACACACATCATCATCATCATCATCATCTTCTTAAAAATAGTAAAAACGTGTTGTGGGGACCCTAATTCGTGCTTATTTACTGAAAACTCACCATCGTATTTTTGGCACGATTACATTACCTCCCTTACCTACGGTATGACTGGAGGTAAAAATAAGGATTTGCTTTTGGGCCTTAGTTATGGACTTCTAACGAACCGATTTTGATGATTCTCTTTTTTAAATGAAAGCTGAGACCATGTAGATCTGCACAAAATTATAATAGATTACGATTTTCGATTCCGTCTATTTTAAATAAGGCATTAAAGTTTTCACTTAAGTACCGCGAATTAAGCAAGAGATGGCAGCAGCGATTGACAAGTTGTGAATGAGAATGGAGCAGAGTATATAAATGTAAAAAGTAAAATATGCTGCAAGAATAATATTTTGTGTTATTTAAGGCTGGTATATCAATGGAAGCTTATAGTTATTTATTATACATGCGGATTAAATGAATGTTTAATGAGCGGTACATTTAACAACGCGAGCGTTTTAATGCCGCGAGGTAACATTCATTTTAACCGCGAGTGTAATATAACTGTTTATTTAATTTTGCCATAATAAACTTCTCCGATTTGAGTGTAAGATTTTTATAAATGAAATTAGAAGCTTGAAATGTCGCTAATCGCTTACGGGTATCGAGTCGCTAAGTGTGTTTTTTTTATGCGTTGCCATAGTGATCTGTGGTTGCCATGGGTTGAATTGTTTACAGGAAAAAAATAATAAATAGGAACGTAGAGAACGACAGTAAATTCTCTACAAGTTTATACAGTGTACTCGACTATCTGTGTAGAAATTGAAAATGGAAGAAGAAGATATAATAATGGAAAACTTACTACCCAAGAAATCAAAAGAAATATACAAAAAAACTTACCAAAAATTTTGCACTTGGAGAATACAAAAAAATTCAAGTGAAGTTACCGAAGCTGTTATTTTGAATTACATTTCCGAAAATTCCAAGAATGTAAAGCCGTCGTCACTCTGGAGTTATTGTTCGATGTTGAAAGCTTGTCTCATTATTTTTGAAAATGTGGATATAAGGAGGTAACTAGAAAAAAATGTGTTTTTAGAGGCTAGATTGTAAATATTTACACGAGTATTTACATTATTGTTGTAGATTCCCCAAAGTGAAAGCTCTATTAAAGCAAAATTCAAGAGGTTTCAGGAGCAAGAAATCAAAAGTACTGAGCCGTGATGACATTTTAAGATTTTTCATTGAGGCATCTGACGAAGTTTTTTTATTGGTTAAGGTCAGTTAATTCTTTAAAAATGAAAACGTAATAAGTGAAACAATTTTTTACTCCATTGTAGACAGTACTTGTCATGGGTATAGCTGGTGGATGCCGCATTGGTGAACTGGTAAACACGAAGCCGTGCAACTACAAGAATTGACTTCGTTGATGAAAAAATGAAATACGTAACTCCTATAAATAAATTCTTAAATTGTTCAATATTTGAAAATTATTGCTTAATTATTTAATAAATTTGTTTATGAATATAAACCCTTTATTATAATAGACTGAAATAAATAATTTTGATACTGTTTTAGAGGTTAGGATATTAAGAAATTCAATACGAGTCATATGACAAAGAAATGAAACAAATCAGACATACGTTACACAAAATTATAACATTCTTCTTCTTCTTGACGGAACAGCGCGTATATGTTGAATATTTGAATTTATGCCAACAATGTTGGTTGACACTTTAAAACCGCTAGTGAAATAAAATCCTTTAAAACGCTAGCAAAATAAAATTATTTATAAAACAACAACTTTAATGGCCCGTATCCAAGGAAATAAAGATGCCTTTATAAGGAAAAATTAAATAAAATAATTTTTATTATACATGCATCATAATCCCTCTTTAAAACACGTCAAAGCGTGTTTAAATCGACCATAAAAACACGCAAAATTTTTGAGTTACCTAGGTAACGAAAAATGACAATTAATATGAATAACAACTAAAACAATTATTATTATTGGTTTTTATTTAAATTTATATAAAAATTACAATTTTTGTTGTCAGCAATATGGAAATTACAGGATTTTAGCTGGGTATTTATAGTTTCGCTGTCGCCGTTTGCTGGAATGTCTATATTATCTTTTAATATAGTTTGTGTACTGGTAAGTGCCTCTCCAATGCGTTTCGTGACTGATATTTTGTTCTGTATGGATTCTTCAATATATCCACTCGCTACCGTTGATGATTTGCATCCTACTTGGCGCTTCAGTTCATCCACACTCATTCCGCTGTTTGCCATGATTGTGGCAGAACTGCGCCTGAACGCGTGTCCGGTATACTTTGTAGCGTCAGGAAGATTTAAGAAACGCGCCAGAAGAGAAGGACATTTTCCAAAAGTATTAATTCCAACGACTTGTTTAATGCATTTTCCATTGGCGTATTTCAAAAATACTCTATCCGTAGATATATTTTCTGGACGTAGAGATAGGTATTTGTTAAATAATTTGACATACGATATATCATTATCAACCACAGCAAACTTTCGACCTTTTTCGGTTTTTGATGGTCGAATATTAATAATTAAAACAGAACCTTCTTTTTTAATATCAGACAGGCGCAAATCACATAATTCATATCTCCTGCATGAGCCAAATATTCCACATATGGCTACCACCTTTAAAATAAAATATTTATTAAATTTTGTA
The DNA here is from genome assembly GCA_963082715.1 of Harpalus rubripes. Classification (NCBI taxonomy): domain Eukaryota; kingdom Metazoa; phylum Arthropoda; class Insecta; order Coleoptera; family Carabidae; genus Harpalus; species Harpalus rubripes. Next base: position 30,960,280 of record OY720459.1, on the reverse strand, counting down.
AAAAATATCATAATCTCGCGCTTACCTTCAAAAATAAGTAGGTATTATCTGGGGCTTCAATAAAAAATTTCCTTAACTGTTCTTCCGAAAATACGAAAGATTTTTTCGGCTCGTAGCCTTTATTAACGCTTTTCATGAAAGCATGCAATTTATGAAAAGTAGCTATGTTTACTCCTTTCTTAAGTTTTAGCATTGCTTGTAATTTGGAATGAATGCACCATAATGATGAAGGTTTATACTGATTTGACTATAACGAAACACAAAATAAGTACAATAAATTTCACAAGTTACCGTTATACCATTTGGTTCATATAGGCCAGCATGAGTGTTTCATCCACAGTTACGGCATTTTTATTTTCCATCCATTTATTTAATTTTTCGTATTCCTTATAATACGCGTCTTTAGATTTAGGCGGAATTAATCTTAACTCCGCCTGTTCAGCTAATTCTTTAATTTCATTCATTTCTCACTCTCACAATCACGTGAAAAAATATTGACTTGTTGACAACTTAAACAATACGAATAATTGCTAACTGTCTCCTTGGAAACGCTTAAACTCACTGGATCAAAAATCAAAACCGTATGATTTGCAATAATTTTCAGTTTTAAATGGTTATGATGCATTTATAATAAAAAATAGCGTATGATACACGTGTATAAGCTAGCCTTTAAAGCACTACGACATTAAAGCCACTCCGCTACGCGTCGCGGCTTTAAACTTGTCGTGCGTGCTTTAAAGGCTAGCTTATACACTTATATCATAATATACTATTAACTGCTAGATACCTTTTAATTGCAAGTTAAAACATGCAAAGCTTTAATCATAAAATAACCTTAAAATGACAGATAAATATGTCAACTCTCCGTTACATACTAACAAGGAATTTATCCCCTCAACAATTAATAAATATAATATTTAATTCACTAATTCACATGTGGTAAGTAATTTAATAATTTTGAGCAAAATGAATTAGAGATATTTTGTATTAATTATTTATATTACAATAACATTTTTTTTAACCTAAAGTTTATTTTATATCCCTTCAGTACGTATGAATTACAGAATTAAAACTGGACAAGCGACAGGTGTAAATTTACTGCAAATAACGAAAACATTAAATACTAGAGAGTATATCATAATCAACTAGTTGGATTTTTGCTATTTTCCCGCTTTTAAACATTATTTAGATATGTAACGATTTGTTGGGTGAAACATATTAGTAAAACGAATAAAGAATTAAATTTAAAATTAAAACCATTGTTCCCTCATAGATTTCAATAATGAATAAAATTTTTGTGCTCAAAAAACTCTCATTATTAGGTATTTGGTATAATTGAACTTGAAAACACAAATGAAACACATTGATTACAACAATAATAATATTTGTTGGTAACAATAAATTATAGAGTTTGTAAAATGAAATACATAATCAGTCACAATAATTGCAACATTGATTGAGAGTTATAATAAAAAAATAGAATTATAACACTGAAAGACGTTACATATGCGGATAATTTCTATTAAATGTTCTACATTTCTCTTCTTTTAAATTTTATGCCAGTATAAATAACTTCAAACGAAATGTAGAATTTACCAATAGCATTAAATCTTAAACAGATATGGATACTGTGCTTCCTAGAATTTTGATTATTTTCTCTTTATAAATTGTATATTTTTAATATATTTATCTGTTAAAAAATTTAACATTGCTGCAGTTTGCTATAAAATTTCTACAATCTTAACCCGGCGTTAGTCGCTATATGAGATTTTCTCTCACATTTTTATCTAAATAGTTATATACAATTTGCCGGGTCAGGTAAAGAGCTGTCCCTTTAGCTACTCCCCTCCCTATCCTTCCACCCCTACATAGCGACGTTTGTTCATATATGCAAGGTTCTGTTTATTAGTGAGAAAGCTTTTGTTGAGAGTGCGCGCTTAGTGTGAGACTTTCTCTCATCGTGCGACTAACGGTGTTCTGCTATTTGTTGTGACGTTTTCTCCACATTTTTTGTTGTTTCAATGAGTCGTGGAAGAAAACTCGTCGAATTGGCTGTCCTGAAGTTAGATCAGGATAGGCATAGAGGTAAACGGCAAAATATATTTTAACCTTTAAAATTTACGTTGTATTTATTAGATTTGCAGGCAGTTGAAGAATTGCCAGAACTTGGAGATCAACTAGAAAGACATGACAGTCCAGAAAGCGATGCTGCAAGTGATCATAGTTCTCACAATACCAATTCGGAGCAGTCTCACAGTTCGATTTCTGAAGTGATGGATGAAACTGAGCCAGATCCATATGTTACCTGTGATGTACCCAAGTATTATGGAAAAGACAAAGTAACAGAGTGGCTCAAACATGTGCCATCTAAAATAGGTCGGACTAGGAAACATAATATTACAACACATCTTCCAGGTGTGAAATCTATTGCAAGAGATGCAAAGTCTCCGTTGGAATGCTGGCAATTATTCTTTCCAGACTCTGCAATTCAAGAGGTTGTAGACAATACTAACATCTATTTGACAGAGATGCGTAAAAATTATGGTAGGGAAAGAGATTGCTCCAATACAAGCTTTGATGAAATAAGGGCTCTTATAGGACTACTTTACCTAGCTGGAGTAAAGAAAAGTCAACATCTAACTGTTGCAGAGATGTGGAGCGAAGATGGTACAGCTCCAGAGTGTTTCCGTGCCACAATGTCAAACAGAAGATTTTACCAATTACTACGTGCATTGAGGTTCGATGATATCGGTACCAGAAATCAGCGTAAAACCATTGATAACTTAGCTGCAATAAGAAAGCAGTTTGAGGAATTTGTCGCTCGTTGTAAGGCAAATTATCAAATAGGTGAATATGCAACAGTTGATGAGATGCTCGAAGCTTTTCGAGGACGTTGTAAATTTAGGCAATACATTGCCAACAAACCGGCCAAATATGGCATAAAAATATATGCGTTAGTTGACTCCAGAACTTTCTACACCTCCAATCTAGAAATATATGCAGGGCAACAGCCTGATGGGCCATATAAATTGGACAACAGGGCGGCCAGCGTCGTCAAGAGAATTATCACTCCCATTCTCAACACAGGCCGGAACGTCACCATGGATAATTATTTTACATCAGTGCCTTTAGCACAAGATCTTGTAACTAACCACAGAACAACTATTGTTGGCACATTACGCAAGAACAAGAGAGAGATTCCACCCGAACTACTGACATAAAAGTAAGACCACCCCATAGCAGTATGTTTGCGTTTTCCAAAAAGAACGTATTGGTGTCGTATGTACCAAGGAAAGGTAAAAATGTGCTTTTATTATCGACGATGCATGACGACGACGCCATAGACCCTGAGTCAGGAAGCCAAACTAAACCAGAAATAATTACATTTTATAATTTGACAAAGGGAGCAGTAGATGTCGTAGACGAAATGAAATCTCTGTATTCCGTGTCGAGAATTACTTGTCGTTGGCCTTTGACAGTTTACTTTTCTATGCTGAATATTAGTGGTGTCAACAGCTACATTGTACATAAAGCTAATAACAATGAGTATTTCTAAAGGAACTAGCCCTTTCTTTAGTGAAGCCGCATCTTGTAAATCGTTCTAAAATTCAGAATATTCCACTAACTTTGCGAACCACAATAGCAAGAATAGCTGGAGTTCCACTTGAAAATCCCAATCAACCTACACCAGAAAATTCGCTGTTTTGCTATTTATGCCCTCGCCGAAAAAATCGCAAAACTAAAAAGAATTGCAATTCGTGTAATCGGCCAATTTGTCCAGAACACAGCACACATTTTTGTCCGAATTGTCTGGCTTCTCCGGAAAGCTCCGACGAACAATGAAAATATGTTTTTTTTATATTAAAATTTGAACATTGTTTAGTTTTTAAAAAAACTACTTATACTAACATAGTGTATTGCTAAGTGTGTAACTCTACATGTTTTCAACATATTTTATATTAAATTTCTAATAAAAAAAATATCAAATATATATCCTCTAACATATTATATATTGCAAACTCATTTGAAACCATAAAAACATTTGTTTTACTTAAAAATATAGGATGTGAGAAAAAGTCTCACGCGCGACCAATGGCGGGAAACTGACTCTAGCGACTAACGCCGGGTTAATATCCAAAATTCCTCATCAAATATTTAACAATAACTCCAACCTGAGTTTCTGCAAAAAAAGAATTGTATATTATATATACTATAAGTTTACAAACTGGCACATAGACTACTTACTGAACAGTTCGGCAATTTATCTAACAGTTACCTTTACTTTTCACTCTTCAGTTTTCTTTTAACTAAGCCAAGAACGGATTTTTTAAGCCATTTTATAAAACCGGATAACTGATATTTTATCTCCAAAAAGGTGATTATTAACCAATACCGATATTTTTATTGAATAAAAAACCGGAAACTATTAATCAATATAAATTAAAACCCGTTTTCTTTTAAATACTCGAAAAAAGGAAGAAGTGCACTATTATTTACTCTTTCTAACTTTCTTAATTCTTATACCATTTACACTAAAATAAATGGAAAAAAGCATTTTAAGGAGCGTAGAAAAAATAACGGGTAAAATAAACATTAAAAATTACCTTCTCGATTTCGGCTAATCTATAACCGTTATTTTTTCGGTTTCTTGCCCTGCTTTAACCTTGAATTAACAAACCGGTCCTAAATTATGTATTATTATCGTCGTCGTCAAATAAATAGGCACTGATGCTCAATTTCTCTTCTCCGTACCCTGGCCCTTTCCCTGCGGTATTGCCGCTTCTTCATAACTTAGCATTTTTAACATTGCCCAAGAATTGGCAACAGTGTTGTAATCTCCAGTTCATATTTAATTTTTTTGACGGTAACTATAACAATTTTGTATCTAATAATCAACCAGAGTTTTCCATATGTGTGAAACAAAACAGCGGTGGTTAAAGAAAACAATGTAGAAGATTACCAAATATTCAATATACAGAAAATATATAATTTAATAACATTGCCTAATAATATTGTTTGTTGCAAATATTTGCAACGGGTACAGCTAGTATTAAGTATAAAATGCAGTTATATCGTATAGAGAATAAAATATTCTTTAATGTTTATAACAACATTAAGTGTGAAAAAATGATGTTTAACATAGTTTTCGTAACCAAAATCTAATCAGTTCTTCATACGAATGTAACGAAGAAGAATACGAAAGAATTATTATTTTTGAAATTGTAGTATTAGAGTTATCGCACACACACACACACACACACACACAGACAGACACAGACACACACCCACACACACACACACAAACACACACTCACACACACACACACACACACTCACACACACACACACACACACACACACCATCGGAAAAATAGTAAAATCGTATTCTAGGGATCCTAAAACGTGCTTATTGATTAAAAACTCTTCATCGAATTTTTTGACCAGACAATACCTTCTTTACCTAAAGGTGGCGGAAGGTAAAATTTATAAAAATTTAAATATAATATATTAGCCAGCTATGCTATAACTCTGGAAACAGCTTCTTGAAAGGTGTCAGTGTCAAGTGCAGTTGATAGTATGTTTGTGTTATAATTTTACTGGAAATATAGGATCTTTTGCTAGAAACTTTCTGTATGGAATTTGTATAAAATACATACAATTGCCTTAAGGTAATATATAAGAAATAGAATCTTTTGCAAGGAACTTTCTATATGATATTTACACCGTAATTTATATAAAATACATAGCAGGGGGGTGAATCTGCATTGAGCGACGTGATAACGAGTTCCAATCTAGTAACGTTGGAAATACTTCCTGATCCGTTCACAGATGTCGTTAGTAGTACAGATTTTACTGGATTTTAGAGTGATTCTCAAACTTCAATGTCAGAAAATAATGTTTGTAATGACATTTTTGAGAACCGCTGTAAATTTTCCAAAATTTACTTGGCGGGGCAAGTGGCACGTACTTGTTTTAAAAGTCAAAGTGATAGCCACTTATCATTTTCAAATTTATGTGCTGTGTGTGATTTCATATCATCAAATATGCCAGCAGTAAGTATTATATCTTTTTATATGTTTCATATACGAATACATTAGTGTATCACAATCTTTATGTTTTACGATGAAAATGTAATTAATTATTTTTCACATTTATTACTGCCTTTGAAAGACGAAATGTAGGTTGATTCAATTTATAATTATGTATTACAGTATTATCTTGAAGTGAAAGAACGTTTAATGTATACCTATTAAATTGTTCTTTTTCAAGTCACGTGAATTATGTATAATTTGTGGAAATCCGCAAGGGCGCCTATTTCGTTTTCCAATAAATGCGGAGACGAAAAATATGGTTACAAAAAATTAACAGAATGGATCTTTTACACCTGAATGAAATTAAATTTAAAAATAACATGCGAGTTTGTGGAACATATTTTGATTCAAACCAATTTCAAGACCACACCAAATGGAAATTGAACAGAAGTGCTATTCTTAAAGAAATCAGGGATTTTCAAGGTAATGACAACCTTAAAAATTATAGAACATAAATTAATTTCTAAATTTATTTTAGTTTCATTATCTACAGACGCATGTGTAGAAGAGGTGGAAGCCGTACATGAAGGTAATGAAATTGTTTATATACCTGGTCGCCCTCCAATGATAATTCCTCCATCTCAAATTACTCCAGAAGAACTTTTACCTCAATCACAATTAGTAACGCCTAAGGGGTGCCGCAAAAGGAGAGGTATGCATAACTTTGTATATTATTTGTTATTTATGTACACAAATACTCATGCCCCATCTTTCAATGTGGGTTGATTAAATATTTAATTCTTCTGCATTTAATAACTTTTTTATCAGTTAAAACAATTTGTATATTAATAAGTAAACAAAAAGAAATGAAAATATTTTGTTTTACTATTAACAATTATTTATACTTTATTTTAAAAATATATTAATATATTTCAGGTCTGTTACGAGAATTGCAAGTAACAACAGCGAAACAACTAAGTCCCAGGGAAAATTACCTATACAGAACATTGCGCCGATACGAACAAACAGTGGCAGTATTAAAAAAACGTAGAATGAAAACAACAAAAAAGAAACCTTCCTGTCACACTTCTTCTGTAGAACAACAACTTCTGGATCTTCCTAAACTGTTGAAGGCTGTTATAGATTCACTACTTCGAAATTTTTCAAAAAAATCAAAAGCACGCCGTTTTACTGTTAACTGAAAAAAGCCTTTTCCTGTCGTTATCAAGCATTTTCCAAAATGCTATCGGTATTTACGCAAAATTTTATCGTTGTCTTCACCACGTACTCGACGTAAAGTATTGAGACAATTTAAATTTATTCCTGGTTTAAACAATCATTTATTTACGTATTTAAAATTTAAATATTATAATTGCAAAAAATACTTGCCGAGTAGAAGGAATAGTTAGCTCTGAACCAATTACTCATATTGCTGATCACGTTTTTGTGTTCATGATTCGAGGAATTTGTCGTAGATGGAAGCAACCAGTTGCATATTATTTTACGAGAAATTGTTCGAATCAATACACACTAAAAAAAAGTGCTCAATGATGTGATAGAAGCAATACATATAAGGACAAAATTTAGAGTTGTTGTGACAGTATGTGGTGGCAGATCATGGAATGTTGCGTCCATCAGAGCTCTGACACGAGACAGTGGCATCACCCTAATCAGTTCATATATAATACAGAGTGCGGCAGAACCAATTGAGCAGTTTTGAAGAGTTATAAAAAAGAAATTAATTTTTAAAAATAATGTCTTTAAGATGGCAGCCGTTATCTGCAATACACTGCTGGAGCCGATTTCAGAAGTTTTGAACAGCCCGTTGACACATTTCGCGGGGTATCGCGTTTACTTCTTCAACAATCTGCTCCCTTAGCTCCAGCAGGTTTTGGGGGCGACGTTTAAATACTTTTTCCTTTAGATATTCCCAAAGAAAGAAGTTGCATATGCTTAAATCGGGCGATCGCGCAGGCCACCCCACGTCACCTCTCAAAAACACTAGACGTCCAGGAAACATTTCTCTTAAAGCATTTAGATAATTTCGGGCTGTGTAGGCTGTAGCCCCATCCTGTTGGAACCAAAAGTCTCCTAATCCCTCTTCTTCAACAACCACTTCCAATCGGGGCTGCAGAAAATTTTGCAACACTGAAACATAACACCCGGAATTCACGGTCACGGTCACGCCTCCCTCTTCAAAAAAGTACGGGCTTATAACGCCAAATTGTGATACGACACACCTCACCGTTAGTTTCGGAGAATGTAGCGGTCTTTCGTGAACAATTTGGGGGTTGTTTTCAGCCCAGTAGCGAAAATTTTGTTTATTCACAATCCCGCTTAGATGAAAATATGCCTCGTCGCTGCTGAAGAATGCTGCCTCAGGAGGAATCGCTGCAAGAATTTCCTCACACAGATTTTGGCGGTTGGCGTCAATGACCAAATATAACTAGACAAAACATTCTCTATCCCTCCTTACTGAATGTTTTGATTTCGGCTGGCCAGGCAGAGAAACTAGAGATAGAGATATGTCTTGTCTAGTTCGAGTATTTCTCACTAGAGGCCACGTAGAGTGTCAGAGTGTGGTCTAGTGTTTAGTATGAACGTTGCTCACTAGAAGCCACGTAGAAGCATGTGTATTTTGCAGTGGTTTTGTGTGACATGTTGGTTTTTCTTTCATATTAAACCTTCTGTAATATTTAATGTGAACCTTAAATGTTAACCACGAAATTTTAACTGAGAACACTTGCGTCTCTAGTGAGCAACGTTCAAACTTGACACTGATACTCTACGTGGCCTCATTGGTGACCTCTAATGAAAAATACTCGGACTAGACAAGACATATCTCTATATTTACTTTCCCTGCCTGGCCAGCCGAAATCAAAACAAACCAAATAAAGTTTTGTCTAGTTATATTTGGTCGTTGGTTGGCGTAGTCTGCTGGGTTCAATTCCCGAATCATCATTATTTTGAAGGAATGGATATCCAAATCTAAATGCAGACTCCTCCTCAAACTGCGGTCTGAAACCCCCAATGCAATAGCGTGCCTTCGAGCAGAACGTCTTGGCGATTGTTCGACTGCTGCTCTCATTAGCTCCACATTTTCTGGTGTTCTGATGGATCTTCGTCGGCCATGTATACCTATTCTTAGTGTGCTACCAGTTTCCTCCAGCTGCCGAATCCAGGACCGAATTGTGTTCGCAGTAGGAACAGCATTATTTCGCGGAATGTTGAACCGTCGCCGAAAAGCTCTTTGCGTCGCAATCACAGATCGGTTGTTTTCATAAAACGCACGCACAGCAAAGCCACGATGTACTCCGGTCCAAATCATGTAGGGTACTAAAATGGGGATGCCGACAAAACAAAAGGAGACCTAGTGCAGCTGCCTACCCCCGAACACCTGCCCCCCCAAACTGCTCAATTGCTTCTGCCGCACCCTGTATTAATGGCGATGAAATTATCCACCTTTTTGATGTCCCACATCTAAATAAATGTGTTAGGAATAATTTCATCGGCAAGAAAATTGTATATGATCAGTACATAATAGCAAAATGGTCTGACATAAAATTAGTATATTTTCAGGATGGGGCGGTTCCAACAGCAAAAATGTCTAAATTAACGCGAAAACATGTTGAACCGCCTCATCATAAAAAAATGGGAGTTAAGACCGCGGCACAAGTTTTTAGCCACACAACAAGTGTTTGTTCAATTATTAACCATTTATTTGACTCTCTAAATTCTGTGTATACTTCAAGCATTTTACATCGCAGTAAACTTTTGAATTTTTCTCCTCATTTAAAGTTTTGGGTATCTTCCATAAATAAATTATCTAATTTATATTTCATAAATGAACATAATAATAGAGTTCCTACACCATGGTGAATAAGAGGTTTAATTGTCACTATAACTAATATTAAATACTTATGGGAAATATGAAGTGGTAGAGGTTTTAAATATCTTCTGACAAAAGCCTTAAATCAAGATACATTGGAAAATCTTTTTAGTGCCTGTCGCAGTCTATGTGGAAATAATACGTGCTCTATATGTTCACAATTGTCTGCAGCTATAACCACTTGCGTTTTGAATATCAAATTGTGAACACAATAATGATAAATTTCTTTTAAAATGATTCTCTTTTCAATTATCAAGTTTCTAATGAGTCAACAAACTATTCTTCACCTACTTCGATATAATCTCCTGACTCTTCTCTATTATTGTCACCTAACTCTTCTTTCTACACTGCTGCGAGCATTGCAAAAAAATAAATGACCTTGTGGGATCTTACACCGCGGAATATTTAATCAGGAAAATTTTGTATCATGATTGCAAGTCGGGCAGGCACTTTCTTTTAACTGATACACTGACTAGCATTCACCAGAGTGATTCTAGCGGCCACTTCTCTAACGCAACCTGTTGTGAACAAGCCTCACACAGTGCATTACCATGGCCTGACAGATATATCACTGATAATTATTAAAGGTATTAACGAATAAATGGCAATAAAATATACAATAAATTAAAGTATTATTAAAGATAATGCATATAAAAATTCCCGGACACAAGTAAGTGATGAATTTATTCATTTTGATGATACTAACCCCAAAAAAATTTATAGGTTATGGTAGCAGATAATAAACAAATGTATTTATTCCCTATATATCTTAAGAGTGCCGCTTCGAAATTATTATAAATAAATAGTATGTATTATAACAGATATACTCATATATACCCGTAGGGCATTTGTAAATAATTAATAAAGTTTGCGATATATCCTTTGTGAATATATTTTTTCAGATTTCTCCTTTATAAGTCTGCGTGCCGCTTCGAAATTATTATAAATAAATAGTATGTATTATAACAAATATACTCATATATACCCGTAGGGCATTTGTAAATAATTAATAAAGTTTGCGATATATCCTTTGTGAATATATTTTTTCAGATTTCTCCTTTATAAGTCTGCGTGCCGCTTTGAAATTATTATAAATAAATAGTAGGTATTATAACAAATTATTAAATTTATATTTCAATATAGCGCCCCCCGTAGAGGGGTATGAAAAAAATTCATGAACATTTTGCTACCTATATCATATACTTGTAATCTTACAGATTCCCTATATCAAACCGCGTGCCGACTTGAAATTATTATAAACAAATAGTATACACTATAAAAAATTATTAAATGTATATTTCAATATAGCGCTCCCCGTAGAGGGGTATGAAAAAAATTCATTAACATTTTGCTACCTATATCATATACTTGTAATCTTACAGATTCCCTATATAAAACCGCGTGCCGACTTGAAATTATTATAAACAAATAGTATACACTATAACAAATTATTAAATGTATATTTCAATATAGCGCCCCCCGTAGAGGGGTATGAAAAAAATTCATGAACATATTGTTACCTATTATATACTTGTAATCTTACAGATTCCCTATATAAAACCGCGTGTCGCCTTGAAATTATTATAAACAAATAGTATACATTACACAATTTTTTTTAATATAAAATATAACGGCCCCCGCAAAAGGGTATGAGAAAAAATCATGAACAATTTTTTACATATCAGTATTTTAAAAAAATCATAAAGAGTGTGTGGTCCGTCTTATATGTATAATTTCAGATATATTCTATATAAGACCACCTGACTTCTTTAAATTATTATAAATAAATGGAATGTATTATAGCAAATTATTTACTATATATTTGAAAATAGCGCCCTCACCACAATACAAATATTTGTAGAGATTAGAATTAATTTTTGTGTTAAAACTCGTATCACAGATGGTACTGTAGCATAAAGTATGATTTACATATTACAAGAGTAAAACTTTATGCAATACATTATACATTGAAATTTAAAGCATAAAATGATTTATTTTGTAACGGCTTTAAAACAGATAAAATGGGCATTCTGTATAATATATGCAATTGATAATGTAATGTTGTACAGATGGAAACCATTATGACCCTCTATTGTTCATCTTACGTATTTATTCAGCTACTATACTATTTCTTTACACTGATATGTTATATTTTTAAATATGTATTTATGAAGTATTATTAAATAAATAATTACAAACATACAAATAAGGTTACTTTTTCATTTATCCTTTACAGATATATATTTTGATATTTATTTTAATTAAGAATTATATTTTCTCTATACAAATATTAAATATTTTTAATTTTTGTAAAATTTATTATTTGTACCTATTGTGAAATTTGTATTTAAATTTAGAAAATATGTAAGAATAGGTACGTATTATAAATTAAAAGAATTTCAGATAAAATATTGTTTTAACAATTGTAAGATTTATTTTGTCAAATTACCTATTTAATTCTCATATTATTCATTTTTTTTTATTTTAAATAACTATTTAAACCGCGCTTGTATCTGTGATCCAACGTTTAGCCTTTTGTAATAATTTGAATTTATAGGTAACACTATGTACATGAATCTTTTTCATACCCTTCTACGAGGGTCGCTAGAATGAAATATATTAAATAATATATTATAATACATACTAATAATTGTTTATAATAATTTCAAGGCGGCACGCGGACTTATATAAGGAATCTGTAAGATTACAAGTATATGATACGTAACAAAATGTCCATGAATTTTTTTCATACCCCTCTACGGGGTGCGCTATATTGAAATATATATTTAATAATTTGTTATAGTGTATACTAATTGTTTATAATAATTTCAAGTCGGCACGCGGTTTTATATAGGGAATATGTAAGATTACAAGTATATAATAGGTAACAAAATGTTCATGAATTTTTTTCATACCCCTCTACGGGGGGCGCTATATTGAAATAAACATTTATTAATTTGTTATAGTGTATACTATTTGTTTATAATAATTTCAAGTCGGCACGCGGTTTTATATAGGGAATCTGTAATATTACAAGTATATAATAGGTAACAAAATGTTCATGAATTTTTTTCATACCCCTCTACGCGGGGCGCTATATTGAAATATACATTTATTAATTTCCTGTAGTCTATACTATTTGTTTATAATAATTTCAAGGCGGCACGCGGTTTTATTATTAAAAATTAAAATGGCGGGCACTTGTTTATACACCTAATTGGAAAGAGAATAGTGAGCCATGACTGTGGCTTGAAATAAAACAATTAACTAAAACAATTGTAACTATTATTATTAAACGAAATAATATTTTTTGTCATAATAATACAGAAAATAAGAATAAGGAATACAAGCTACAGTCATGGCTCACTATTCTCTCTCCAATTAGGTGTATAAAAAACTGTCCGCCATTTTAATTTTTAATAATGTAACATATGGATTATTTTACATGATTGTAAAGCAAATTTGATGCACTTTTCAAATTTGTAAAAAAATATAGTATGTTCCATTTGAAATTTCAAAGTAGATATTAATTACTCATAAACCGGAAGTGGTATCAGGAATGTACATCAGTCATCAAATAGCTTCCATGTTCCTGTATAAATCATGTTATATGAAAAAATTGCCAACTTAATAAATAAGCAAGATATTTGCTGGGTCCATTAAAATATAACACCCTATATATATATATATATATATATATATATATATATATATATATATATATATATATATATATATATATATATATATATATATATATATATATATATATGTATGTATATCCTATAATTGAAATATTTTGTCCAGTTTGATTGAATCTATAAATAATTACTTTCAATTTTATCAGGTTATTTACATAATTATTGCTCGCATAAAACGCGTCGTATTTGTTCATTACATTGTATGTTCCTATCATCTGTTCCTACTAATCACTTTGTACATTAAGTTTTAAAAATAAAATTGTTAATTAAAGATGTAATATCATATTGAAATAAATAAAAGTACAATTAATACGAATGGTTGATCTAATTTAATCATAATGAAACTTATGAATCTGGTTATATTTCACATTTTATGAATAAATATAATAAATGTAGCTCTTACATAAAAATATCAAACTGTTACTCGAATTTTTATTTTGAATACGTAGAATGAGAAATATAAATTCGGAAATTGAACTTTTTATATAGTTACCAAAGATTTAGGCCATCAAGGAATGTGACGAAAATTTAATTGGATGTAAAGATAAGTAATAATTTATTATTATTTTTGTAAATAATTTACGAAAAAGATTGGCGTAAGAAATAGTCAAGACAACAGACCCCCACTCCTGCGACGTCAGAGCACATACACAGTACGAGATTCATAGCCAGTAGAAAAACAGATTACGTTATATATATAAATAAAAGTTGGTGATAGTTTGTCATATGTCAAACTGCATGTGCTCTGACGTCACGTTCCGTTTTAGATCACGTGAATTTATGGGCAGGTTTGGGTGAGTAGATTGCGTGAGCAGTTTGGATGGGCATGTTGCGTGGGTAGTTTGGGTGGGCAATATAATTAATTTCTTCTAATAATGTAATTCAAATATCAAATAATTTCAAACAAGACAAAATACATAGCAGTCAGTCATATTGACGTGACATTGACATTCGGGATCAGTTCAGGATCTATATAATCCTGTTTCAAATGTGGTGCTTCGCGGGTGCGGGGACGAAAAAAATGGGTAATACAAGATCATTTATCCCCCTTTTAAAAAGAACGATTTAGGGTAGATGTGTGCTACTCGGATTTGATATAATATATGAATACAAGGCGCTTTCTTTTTAAGGGGACAATGAACTGATCTTACCTTGTACTGAATTGAACTGAACTACTCCTAAAAAGAACAGTATTTTTAAAAATAATAAGAAGTATAAGATAAAAACATATAACATTAAATTTATAATATAATAATATGCTGAATTTTCTTAAGGTTATAGTTTGTTATATGTGATTTGATTTTGACATATTAAATTCTTTTACGTTTGAGTATTTAACTATGGATGTATTTCTTATGATAATGAAACATGAACAAACTAATTAATTTCTTCTATTCATGACATTTTAATATCAAATACTAACAAAAAAGACAAAATACATAGCAGTCAGCCATATTGACGTGACAATGACTTTCGGGATCAGTTCAGGATCTATATGATCTTGTTTCAAAGTTGGCGCTTCGCGGGGGCGGGGACGAATAAAATGGGCAGTACAAGATAATTTATACCCTTTCGAAAAGAGCGATTTAGGGTAGGGTAGATGAGAGCTACTCGGAGTTGATCTTCTTGATAAAAAGAAAGCGGCTATGATAACAAATGATCGTAAAAAATTAAATTTTTAAATATATAAGAAAGCCTAGAAAAACAAAAACATTATTTACTCTTACTCTGTCATCGACGGTAAGTACCAGAAAAATTATGGACGGTATTTGTATTTAATTATATTTATTATTTCAGAAATGGGAGAAAATAGTGAAAGTAATACAAGTAAGTACAAGAATGATTTAAGACATTATTCATATATAATTATATATTTTAATTTTAAAGAAATGGAAGTAGAGGCGGAGCAGCCAGAAATGGCAAAGGAAGTGGAAGTGGAAAGTGAGTACTAAAATAATTATACAAGACATTAGCTGTATTCTTTTTGGTATATTTTTGCTCAGTTCAATTTCAAAACACAAGGGACAGTCACGTGACAGTTTCATGTCAACCATTACCACTACCACTGAATTGCATGGCTCATATCATTTTGAGTTTATTTCGCGGGTGATACAACATCGGCAAAGGGGAGAAATGAGTACACTCAGTACAACTCAAATCAGTTGTGTCAAAAAAAAACCAATTTCCTGATTATCTAAAATGATCTGAGATTTTGACCAAAAAGAATACAGCTATTATTTATACACATAGGTATATAATTATTTTTATTTTTCCAGAACCGCAAACAGAGTCTCCCGCAACCGCCACCACCACCCCAGCAGGAGCAGAAGTAAGCAGAGAAGGGGTGAGTGGTGGCGATAGGGGGCGCCGGCGGGGAAGGGGTGGTCGTCGGGGCAGAGGGCGTGGGAGAAGGGGGCGAGGGCGAAGAGTAAGATAAATTACATATACTTTAAAAACAAATACTATTGTAAAAATTGTTTCTAGGGACAATGGTGGGCCCTCGCCGAAATGTGGCAAATGATGTTTAAATCTTCTCAATAAAAAAAAAAGTATAATTGTTTTGTTTTTATACGTGCATATTGTTAATATTTTGATATTGTGAATGTTTTCGTTTCCGTGTGAATTTTGGGTGGAACCAGTCCCGTGTATTATGTCATAGTAAAATATTCCTTGTATTACTAGCACTTTACAGAGATTCAATTAGCATTAAATATATTTTAAACCGGTTGTCTTCCATGTCACTGAATGTACCTGTTCTTTGTTAAATTCCGTTCAGAAAGTTTATCTTAACTAAAAATTCAATATTTCCAACATTTCCAATATAATCTATTATATACAATTAAAATTAGACCAAAACCAGTAGATATACTAAAGCACCGACATGGCGGCCATCTTGGCCTTAAAAAGCAACTAATAATTTTTCGTGTCGCTAGAGGCACTGCTATTACAGGTGTCAAATGTCACATTGGAAATCACCAGTTTTAATTTTGGTGTGTTAAAGAAAAGAAAATAAACTGAAAATTTACCACGAATGATGCCTTGTTGCTGTGCAATTAATTTTCATCATAATAAAAATATAATACATTTTTACCTTCCGTCACCTTTAGGTAAGGAAGGTATTGTCTTTGGTCAAAAAATTCGATGAGTTTTTAATCAATAAGCACGTTTTAGGGTCCCTAGAATACGAATTTACTATTTTTACGATGATGTCTGTATGTGTGGATGTGTGTGTGTGTGTGTGTGTGTGTGTGTGTGTGTGTGTGTGTGTGTGTGTGTGTGTGTGTGTGTGTGTGTGTGTGTGTGTGTGTGTAACAAAATTTTCGTCTGCGATAACTCTAATACTACAGTTACAAAAATTATAATTTTTTCGTGTACTTCTTCGTTACATACATATGAAGAGCTGATTAGATTTTGGTTACAATTGGTCAACCGGAAGTACCATCATTTGAAGATTTTAACAGTTTTTCTTGAAAAAACTATGTTAAATATGATTTTTCACATTCGATGTTATTATAAATATTAAAGAATATTTTATTCTCTATACGATTTGACTGCATTTTATACTTAATATTAAATGGATATAGAGTTAAAAAATTATAAAGAAATTAAATTTCATAAAGTAGCCATAGCTTTGGAAACAGCTACTATATTAAGAAAATTCTGATTGAAAGATGTCAGTGTCAAGTGAAATTGACATAGTATGTTTGTCTTATAATTTTTACTGGAAATATAGGATCTTTTGCTTTCTGTATAGAATTTGTATAAAATACATACAACTGCTTTAAGGTAATGTATGAGAAATAATAATAATAATAATAAATCTTTTATTTCTGCAGATACATTACACTGTATATAGAAAACGTCACAAAAAAATAATTTTCTGTATGAAATTTGCATAAAATACATGCAACTGCCGGAAGGTAATGTACAAGAAATAGAATATTTAATTTAGCAAGGAACTTTCCGTATGAAATTTGTACAAAATACATAGAACTGACGGAAGGTAATGTGCTGGCCACATCAGATTTTTTTAAAATCAAATGTTGAAAAGAGGTGTCATCAGTGATTTACAAACATTGGAAGATCCGATATTTAATCGAAATATGTAATGCATTTTCAAGTAAGTACTTTTAATATGAATAGTGTTGTTGAAATTAACTGTTTGTATTATTACAGAAACTTTTTGTAGATAAACAATGAAATTGCCAACATTACAGAACCCTGCAATAACACAAATACATGCATTCCTATAATAATCTCAGAATAAGGTACGTACAATTTGCGGATACTTGTTTTGCAAATCCTCAGTTTCTCTAACACAATAAAAATTGCTTAATACAACAGCACGAATAATTTAACGTTTGACCATGACAATTTACTCCTGCGACAAAAGCGCCTCTAGTGACACGGAAAATCATTACTGTTGCTTTTTAAGGCCAACATGGCCGCCATGTCGGTACTATAGTATATCTACTGGCTTTGAATTGGACAACTTTACACTGACATCTGTCGATAAAAAAAGCTGTTTCCATAGTCCCTCTACGGGGGACGCTATATTGAAATATACATTTTCCGACGACCACTACGAAAAGTACATAAATTCACACGCTAAACTATTAATGAAAGTTGGTCATTGCAAATCACTAGCAATGCTGTGTGATATGAAAGCTCGTTAGCCAATCAGAAGCGTCCGCAACTGTGTGATATGATTTTATCACACGCTGCGATAACTGAGCGAACTAACCTAAAAATTTGTATTTAAAAGTTTGACAGTTGCAGATAATTTGCTGAATTTACACGGATTAAGAAGGTTGGACCCTGATTTATCAGATTTTAACAATTTTTGGTGAATTCTGATAGAATTGATGTTAACATAATCTGTTTTAATATGTATATACAGTTATATCAATTCAACAAATTGTGGTCGTCGGAAAAGTATCGTGTACAACACGTGCTGAAAGGGTATTTCATACTCCTGTGATTAAACCACTCGCCTTCGGCTCGTGGCTCAAACTTCACACTCGTGTGAAATATCCAACTTTCAGCACTAGTTATACAATATACTATTATTAATTTGTTATAGTGTATACTATTTGTTTATAATAATTTCAAGTCGGCACGCGGACTTATATAGGGAAACTGTAAGATTACAAGTATATAATAGGTAACAAAATGTTCATGAATTTTTTTCATACCCCTCTACGGGGGGCGCTATATTGAAATATATATTTTATAATTTGTTATAGTGTATACTATTTGTTCATAATAATTTCAAGTCGGCACGCGGACATATATAGGGATACTGTAAGATTACAAGTAAATGATAGGTAACAAAATGTTCATGAATTTTTTTCATACCCCTCTACGGGGGCACTATATTGAAATATACATTTATTAATTTGTTATCCTATATACTAAACAGTTAGAGGATCTTTCTATATTGTAGGGTGTAGGATTTTGGACGGCGGTTTGTATAGTTGTAGGCGTTATTACAAATAATTGCGGGTTTATTTATATGCATCAATACAGATTACAAAACTACAACGGATTAATAAGCGTGGCAAGTTGGACGCGTGTATATCTTCTTCTTCCTCTTCGCTTTCGTCATTTATTCGCACCGCGCGGACAGCTAGTGTCCTCTATCGGCGAATCAGAAAATTGCGGGGTGTTTTGTGGGTCATCTATCTTATGGGCGTTTTTTCCTTCAGCTCGGCCAGCCTGACGGTCTCGGTCGCCCCGATCGAGGTCCTCATCTTCGGAGTTGTCGGAAGAGGCGGTTGCGGAGTCGTCTTCTGGGTCGTAATGGCGTAGGCTTTCGCTTGGCAAAATACCGCTATAGAAGCGCTGTGATACTTGCGCACCTGGAATGTCCTCGATCACGAAGCGGTCATGGTCTAGAATTTTTACCACGATGTACGGCCCCTTGTACTTCGGTTGTAGTTTTTTGGAGAGGTGGGGTTGTATGGCTGACTTGACTAGCACGTAGTCGCCGACTACGAACTTCAGCGGCGGACGACGGCGGAGGTTGTAGCGCCGTTCGTTGTCCTCTTGTACCTTGATCTGCTGCAGCTGGGCCAGGTCTCGGATTACTTGACGCTGGTCCTGGTGTTGGAGACTGTCTTCTTGTAAATGATCTTTGATTAGGTCTCGGAGACGTTGGTCGGAGTTCACTCGTAGGTCGTATACCAGGAGGATCTTCGCAGGTGTAGTAGCAATACTCCGTTGGTAAGTATTGTTCAAAATGTGTTGAACAGTTTGCAGCTCAGCGTGCCAGTGGTTGTTCTCGGTTGACAGCTTCGCTAGGATATTCGCGATTGTGCGATTGTACCGTTCGCACTGTCCGTTAGCGCGTGGTGTCGCGGTAGCGTTTAATATATGCGTTATATTATTGTCTTTCACGAACTCACTAAACTCGTCGGAGGTAAAAGCAGTTCCGCGGTCGGTTATCAGAGTCTTTGGCGGACCGAATACTTTAAATATTTGTTTTATCGTGTTAACTGTTTCGCGTGTCTTCGTCGATTTAGTCGCGTTTAGGAAAATGAATTTACTGTACGCGTCTACGACAACTAGTATATGTTTATGCCCAGCAGAGGACTGATTTAGTGGACCTAGATGATCGCAATGAAGGGTGAGGAAAGGTAAGTTGCCTTTTGGAATACTATTTAATGGACCAGTTTGCGTGCCGGTGTTAGAATTAAAGGTTAAACATTTAATGCAATGTTTCAGGTACTTAGCGACATATCGCCTCATCTTGGGGAACCAATAAGATTCCTGGATCTTCTGTATAGTTTTCTCAGTTCCTATATGTCCGTTATCGTCGTGAGCTGCACGGACTATACTACGTCGCATACTCCGCGGACAGACAAACAATGTATTGTCATCTTTGTGTTGGTAACATAGGATACCATTCTTGAGAGTGTATTCTTTACTTGTCATCGGAATTTCCGATTCAAGATATGCAATTAATGTTTTTATTTCAGTATCCCGCTGTTGCATTAGTTTTAGGAAACGTATTTCGTTTTCAGGATCATTGTTTTGAATTATCATCGTTAAGCGGCTAAGTGCGTCGACGTGTTGCATATTTTTAGAAGAACGATGTTCAACTGTGTAGTTGAAATCTTCTAGTAGAATCGACCATCTCAATATTCGTGCGTTGATTTCTCTCTTTGATAGCGCAAGTTTAAGGGAGTTGCAATCAGTAACTAGTTTGAAAGCTATTCCTAAAAGATATGGACGGAATTTTTCCAGACTTCGCACGATGGCTAGCATCTCCAATTCAAATGAATTGTATCTAGACTCTGCACTTGTTGTCGTGGCAGACATATAGTATATGGGGTGAAATTTTTGATCATCCTGTCGTTGCATCAACACTGCACCATAACCATAAGAACTGGCGTCAGTGTGTAATTCGGTGTCTCGATCAGGTGAATAAATCCCAAGCACGGGTTTGCTCGAAAGATATTCTTTTATTTTTTGAAATGTTTCTAGTTGTTTCGGTCCAAATTCAAATTTATGATCTTTCTTCGTTAGTTTAGATAGCGGTCTTGTAATCGTGGAATATGAAGGAATAAATCTCCTAAAATATCCTGCTAAACCAAGGAATCTTTGAACTTGTTTTACGGTTGTGGGGACAGGAAATTTATCAACTGCCTCAGTTTTATGATTTTGGGGTCGTATTTCATTTTTCCTTATGTTGAATCCTAAGTAATCGATTTCGTTTAATAAAAATTTGCATTTGTCGAGACGTATCGAAAGGCCATAGCGCTTAACTAATTCTAAAACTCGTTCTAGTTTAGCGATTCCTTCAGCAACAGTTTCGGACATGATTAAAATATCATCCATATAGATTAAGATTGATTTTTCCCATAATAATGGTTCAAATATTTTATTAATGTACCTTTGGAATGTGGCAGGGCTATTTGTAAGACCAAATGGCATGTAATTGTATTCAAATAGACCGTTGTGGCAGATGAATGCAGTGTATTTCTTTGATTCTTCGCCGACCGGTACATGGAAGAAACCATTACGAAGATCAAGGGTTGTGAAATATGAATGGTTTGCAAGTGCATCTATTTGTGAGTCGATAAGGGGTAATGGAAATTTGTCCTTGACTGTAATTTTATTAATGGCACGATAGTCTACGCATAATCGTTTCTCGCCATTTTTCTTGTCTACGAGTACTATTGGGCTCGCGTAATTCGAATTACTGGGTCGTATGATGTTTTCGTCGAGTAGTTCTTTAATTATTTTTTCGACACATTCTTGTTCGAATACAGAATGTCGCCGTGGTCGAAAAACAACAGGTTCGTCTGAAGTTAATCTT
Source organism: Harpalus rubripes (assembly GCA_963082715.1). Taxonomy (NCBI): domain Eukaryota; kingdom Metazoa; phylum Arthropoda; class Insecta; order Coleoptera; family Carabidae; genus Harpalus; species Harpalus rubripes. Next base: position 30,938,335 of record OY720459.1, on the reverse strand, counting down.
ATATTCATTTCAAATTCGGATAAAGTGACTGGTTCAGATTTATTATTTATGGTTTCATTTAACATTTGAATTACTTTTCTTTTGCTGTCTTTGTCGACGCGCGGATTTATCTCTACGTCGTCTAAACTGATTTTGATTTCTTCTGGTGAGTCTACGGTAATATCACCAATGCCATGTTCGATTTTTAAAACAACGTGAGGATTTTGGAATAATTCCATTCCTAATATTATAGGTACTGGAATTGCATCATCGTTTACGACGTAAAATTTGGTTTTAACGACTTCATCTTTAATAGTAATTGGTAGTTTGGTTACTCCAATATTATAACAAGTGGCATTGTTTAACCCGATTAAATTGACTGATTTTATTTCAGTTTGATCGGTTTCAACGTAGCAAACGTCAAGTTCATCAGCTTTACTTTTGGTGATTAAATTTACTGACGATCCGGTGTCGGCTAAAGCTTCAGCGTTATAATTATTTATTTTTATCGGGACCATGAGATTTTCAGGTTTTGTACCGATAATAAGTGTACGTTTTGAATTTTCATTAGCCTTTTTACAATCGCGGGCTATGTGACCGGTTCCGTTGCATTTTGCACATTTTATTTTCGGACAATCTTTCATACGATGAATGGATTCCATGCAGAACGGGCAAGTTGCATTATCGGGTTGTTTCGAGGTTGAATCGCGTTGTGTTTTTGCAGGGGGTACTCGTTTAGGTTCATCCTGTTTTTTGAATATTTCTCTTGTGACCGTATGATTCTTATTGGAAGCTGGATTATTTGAATTCTAATTTGGTTTGTTAAAATCTCGAACGTGTTTGCGATTTTGTTCGAACGATAAATAAGCATCTGCTCGTTTAATAAGTTCGGTTGTATCTCGCGGAATGTCCGTGTAAAATTGTCTGGCGAGTTGTGGATCAAAAAGTCCTTGAATAATGTATGAAATCAAGCTGTACTGGTCTACATGATTGCTTGCGATTGATCGCATTGTGAAGACGTATGTTTTTATCGATTCATTAGGTAACTGTTTCCGATCTCGCAATGTCCGGTGTATATCTATCGAATGCGCGCGAGACGAAAAATTATCTAAGAAAAGTCTTTTAAATTCAGACCATGAAGTAATGTTTGGTTCTGAGTCTTTCCATAGTTTAGCTGCACCACGAAGTTTTAATTTCGCGTGTATGATCGTGTTACGTTCATCAAGACCGTAAAATATTTGCGCATTTTCTACAGACTCGACGAATCTCTCAGCAGTAACGGAAGGCAAATCTGGATCATATTCCAGAATTTCATTTTGAGCTTCTGGCATATACCGGCTATATGAGATATTCTGTACGGGTGTACTTACATATCGTGATGGTGTACTTGAATGCTGAATGCTCTCTTGTAATGCTGCAATTTGTTGTTGCAAATGATAGATGGTATTCGAGATATTTATGTCGCTTTGTTGTGGTATATGTCCCGGCTCGAATGATGAATAGTGCCTGGTGTCGAGACATGTGGGGCTGCTGACAACGGTGGCATCAACATATTTGTAGTTGGGCACACGTTATTCGTATGTACGTGTGGTGGCGGTGCCGCAGACAACGATGGTGGTGACTGCAGGTCTGTAATTCTACCTGTATACATTTGACATTGAGTAAATGGAGTATAAGGAGGAATTGTTTGGAAACTTAGCGTTGGTGACGGATAAGATTCGACAAAATGTGATGGTGGAGAGATATCTGCCGGGCGAGACACGTTCTCTGTTCCGGTCATATCGTCAACACTCACGTTTTCGATGTTTGACTCGTCTCCGTGGCTCATGTTGTTTCAATGTCAGTTCACTCACTTAATGTTTCACTTTTGGTAGTAAAAATCGCGATGTAATTCGTGCTGTAATGTCGTGCTAGATCCCACTTCTGACGCTGTAGGGTGTAGGATTTTGGACGGCGGTTTGTATAGTTGTAGGCGTTATTACAAATAATTGCGGGTTTATTTATATGCATCAATACAGATTACAAAACTACAACGGATTAATAAGCGTGGCAAGTTGGACGCGCTGTATATCTTCTTCTTCCTCTTCGCTTTCGTCATTTATTCGCACCGCGCGGACAGCTAGTGTCCTCTATCGGCGAATCAGAAAATTGCGGGGTGTTTTGTGGGTCATCTATCTTATGGGCGTTTTTTCCTTCAATATATATATATATATATATATATATATATATATATATATATATATATATATATATATATATATATTTGAATTCATCAAGACAATCGCCAAATTTTAATCACCTCTACAGCCTAAACCGCTTGATTAATTTCAATGAAAATTTCTTCAACTTGTAGAGACTTATACAACCTAATTTCCTAGATAGGTTTCATATTTTTTATGTGCATACTTTTTGTATAAAAAAATTTAAACTTTTGAAAATTGGAATTAAAACAATAATTTCAAACAAGATCTTAGTCTTCCTTGAAAAATTTAAAACGAAGAACGCTATGTAATGACACATTTGACATGTCAATTTGAACCTTTAAAAGGAAATATTTATGAAATGAGGATAATTTGAAAGAAGTTTAATTCATAATCATAAATTTTGAGAATGGGCAACTATATCCGCACAGGTAAAAAAGGCCTAAAACATTTAAATTAAAAATTATAAATTTTGACGGTTCATATGTACTTGGACAGTGTTACCAAATATGTCATAAGTAACTAGGTAAAAAACAAATATCCCTAACTAGACTAATGTGAAGTCCGTACACAAATGTGTATTTTCCACGCCGCAAAATGTGAAAAAATGACCGAATATGATAAGGCGGTGGCCGACAAAAATATTTTAAATTTGCGGTGAATGTAATGTTTTAATATTTCGTGCAACAAACTATAATTGTTAATAAAAATTAGTATAGAACATAAATACTATACCTGGAATACATTTTTAAAGTCGTAAATAATATATTTTAACCGTGTCCGAGGTAATTTACAATAAAACACAAATTTTATGACTATTTCTTTATTATTATATTATCTGCTGTAAATAATAAAATAGAGTAAACATTATATGTAGAATTTAGTTTTAAGTTAAAATATCTGTAAATTTAACCATGAGTGATTTCATTATACTATTTTTAATCAGCCAGGTGTCAGGTACCTTAAGTCTGGACACGAAAAAACGCGGGGCAATGTATTAGACTTATTTACAAAGTATATATAACAAAGATAAGTGATCACTGAATAACTTATTGAATAGCAATACAATATTTAAATAATTCATGGGGTTAACAACAATTAAAATGTTTCCTTTAAAATGTTGTGGTTCAAAAACAATATTTATCATGTAAAATATCTTGATTACAACAATGCTTTATAACAATATAATCACAGCTCAGCATTTATACAAAATATATGTTGATTACAGCAATAATATAGTAGCTCATTCATATTTCAACCTTATACATCACCATTTTTGTGTTAATTTGAGGATATTTCAAACAGTTCAGGAGTTATGAGCCCCGAAAAATGCATGTACAAAAATGAATTTTAGAGGATTGATTTATATATTTCCGGTATAAAAGTGGTTAAATATCGGATTATAAACACCTCACGCCCGGGTTTAAAAAATGGGTTGAATTATGTATATATATATATATATATATATATATATATATATATATATATATATATATATATATATATATATATATATATATATATATTCAAAATTTGATAGCTGGACCTTTATTTTTTACTATTACTTACCCCATTTTGAAATTATGAATTTTCAAAAACAGGGCTATCATTGAAAATCAAATATCTGTATTGACCAACAAAAATATCAACTGTTACTTTCAAAGGAGCGGTTAAAAATATTCATAAACCAAAAACGGGGAAAGATATTCCAAATCTGTTTAAACGAATACACAGGAGAATGATTGACGTATATTTGAGACAAATTTTTAATGGATTGGATAAAGGATGCAAATTTGTAAACGGAATAAATATTAATGAAATAAAAATTATATATTATTTTTTAGCGCTTAGCCGTTTGTTCAAAAAGTACTATGTTTTGGTATAAAAATCATCTGGGGTCTGATTTTGTAACTTTGAATTCTACTGTAGATTGAAATCTATCAGATATCAATTAATAACAAAACAAGAAAACAGTGAACTTAGCGAGCGACGTTAGAAATCGGATATATATTCCCAAAATAGCAAGCCAACCAAATCAACCATGTTTTAACCATATCTTTGATCCTCTGTCCCCAACAACATCTATACAACACCATTCAGTTTACCAAAACCAGGAAGGATTCAAATGCTCAACTCTATTAACCATAACATACCCAATATTCACAAAAGTAATCTTTCCAAAATACCGCTCATGGTCTATTTAAATACCCAACATAAATTTAGATCTCAGTTAATACAAGAAAAGAAAAAACAAATCATTTCACAATCAAAAATCACTTTAAAACAATCCAAAAAGACCATAACGACAACCAATTTATATATACAGACTCCTCAACAATAAATAACAAAGTGGGTAAAGCATTCGGAACTCAGGACCTAATTGCATCAAAGTGATATTTGTCAATTAATTTTTTTACTGTCAATAAAAAATTGTAAATTTAATAAAATTACAGTAGAAATTGTTGCTAAATTTGCCATAAGTAACTAAGTAAAAAATAAACAAGTATTTCTTACTGCATTAATGTGAAGTTAGCCCATTAATTCCGTACTGTCCTTAAAAATACAGTAAATTTTAAATATAACTAATTAAAAAACAAATATTCCTAATCATAAATGATGAAAATAGGAAATTATTTTTTACAAGTAAAAAGGGCCTATAACATAATTATAAACCATAAATTTTGACGGTACATATGAACTTGCAAAGTTTTGCCAAATATGCCATAAGTAACTAAATAAAAAACAAATATTCCTAACTAGACTAATGTGAAGTCCGTTCACAAGTGTTTCTAAAGATACCATAAGTAACTAATGAAAAAACATATTCCTAACTACATCAATGTGATGTTTGTTAATTAATTTTCATACTGCTAATTACAAAGTAGTAAATTTTAAATGAAACTAGAGGACAAATTATTGACAAATTTTTCCAGAAGTAACTAAGTAAAAAACATATTTCTATTTGCATAAATGTGACAATAGTCAATTAATTTTTATACTGTCAATAAAAAATTGTAAATTTTAAATAAAACTACAGGAGAAATTGTTGTCAAATTTGCCATAAGTAACTAAGTAAAAAACAAGTATTCCTTACTGCATTAATGTGAAGTTAACCCATTAATTCCGTACTGCCCTTAAAAATACAGTAAATTTTAAATATAACTAATTAAAAAATAAATATTCCTAACCATAAATGATGAGCATAGGAAATTATTTCTCACAAGTAAAAAGGCCTATAATATTATAATTAAAAACTATAAATTTTGACGGTTCATATGAAATTGCAGTGTTGCCAAATATGCTATAAATAACTAAGTAAAAAACAAATATTCCTAACTAGATTAATGTGAAGTCCATTCACAGGTGTTGCCAAAGACCATAAGTAACTAATTAAAAAACAAGTATTCCTAACTACGTCAATGTGATGTTAGTTCATTAATTTTCATACCGCCAATAAAAAAGTAGTAAATTTTAAATGAAACTAGAAGAGAAATTGTTGCCAAATTTGTCGGAAGTAACTAAGTAAAAAACAAATATTTCTAATTGCATCAATCTGACATTAGTCAATTAATTTTTATACTGTCCATAAAAAATTGTAAATTTTAAATAATAACGTATAATTATTAGATATCTACATATTTTAGAAATATTAAACAATAATTTAGTAAATTTTCCATCCCGCATAATGTGGAAAAAACGACCGAAGATGAAAGGCCGGTGGTCGACAAAAAAATTTCAAATTTGCGGTGAAAGTAATGTTTAAATATTTTGTGCACCGCACTATTATTGTTATTAAAAATTAGTGTAGATGATAAATACTGTATCTGGAATACATTTTTGAAGTCGGAAATGAGATATTTTAACCGTGTCCGAGGTAATTTACAATAAAACATAAATTTTATGACTTTCTATTATTATTATATTCTCTGCTGTAAATAATGAAAGTTAGTAAAATATAGTAAACAATGTATGTAGAATTTAGTTTTTAAGTTAAACATCTGTAAATTTAATCATGAGTGAGTTCAATATACTATTTTAAATCAGCCAGCTGCCAGGTAACTTAAGCCTGGACACGAAAAACGCGGGACAATGTAGTAGATTATTAGACTTACTTGCAAAGATTAGATAACAAAGGTAAGTGATCACTGAATTACTTAGTGAATAGCAATACAATATTTAACTAATTCATGAGGTTAACAACAATTAAAATGTTTCCTTTAAAGTTTTGTGGTTCAAAAACAATGTACTTTAAATATGTATCATGTAAAATGTCTTTATTACAACAATGCATTATAAAATTATAATAACACAGCATTTGTACAAAAATATATGTTGATGACAACAATGGACCTTTTCAATTCAACGGCTATCTCTTTCTATCGCTGCAAATAGTGAGAAAATGGCGCGAACAACTGCCGGTATTCTCAGTGAAAATTTGCATCGTTAGACATTTTAACTTCAATAAAAGCTTTTGTAACTTATTTCGATAAGATTTTTTCAAGTTATCTGAGATATTCTCACATTTTACGTCTAAATTTTTTCGAAACACACGTCATAGATCTCTGTTGTTCTTACTATGCGCAAATCCCCATTGCGCATATCTTTTATCTCTTTAAATTGAAAAGGTCCATTATATAATAATAATAATAATAATAATAATAATAATAATAATAATAATAATAATAATAATAATAATAATAATAATAATAATAATAATAATAATAATAATAATAATAATATTTTATTGATCATATTATGTACAGAACATTTATGATACGTCAGGATATTAACATGAATTATTAAATAATATCAAAAAAGTATAAATTAAATAAAAGATATAACAAGATAAATGTCATGTATATTCCATCTAAAAGTCAATGTAGAAAAAAAAACGTAAAAGGTACGATTGAAAAATCTACAATTTATTATTTACCAGAGTAAATAACAACTGAAAAAAAAGGAATAAATAATATGTAAAATCTGTTAAAGCTATTCATGGAGCGAGATATTTAAATATTCCTCAACAAAGAAAAAACAGTGCGTGCAGAAGAGTTTTTTAATTCTGGATTTAAATTGTTTTAATCCTAATGATTTTATGGATGCAGGCAAGTGATTATATAATTTTACATTTAACGAATTTTTTTCAGAAATTTTGAGTCTATATTTTTTTATTCTGACATCCTCAGCGCTTCGAGTATTATAGTGATGTATATCACAACCTTTAGGGAGTATTGTAGATTGTTTGTGGATTTCAATTAAGCTTTCAAAAATATAGCAAGAAGGTAGTGGAAGTATAGAGAGTAGTTTAAAGATAGGTTTAGTGTGTTCAAAATAACCAACTTTTGTAATAATTCTAATAACCTTTTTTTGCATGACAAACGCTTTATTTGCGTTACTAGAATTTCCCCATAGCACTACTCCATAAGTCAGAAGACTGTGAAAAAGAGCAAAATATACCATAATAAGGCATTTTTGGTGAAGATATTTAGATAATTGCCGAAATAAAAAAATAAAGACGCAAGCTTATTACAAAGAGAGTTAATATGGTACATCCAGTTTGTTTTTCTATCGATAAAAATTCCAAGCACCTTAACTGCAAAGTCTTGATCTGAGTTAGATGTAAGTGAAATGATCAGAGTCTGTGTTTTCTCCTGATTCAATTTTAGGTTATTTGTAGTAAACCAGTTCTCTGCTTTGATTATTATATATAGGAGCTCATTCATATTTCAACCCCATACATCTCCATTTTTGTGTTTATTAGAAGATATTTTAAACAGTTCAGGAGTTATGGGGCCCCAAAATGCATGTAATCTTGATTAGTTTCGGCTAAAAATGTGAGATTAAAAATGATTCAATCTCACGATTTCTGTTGCAAATAGAGTGTTTTGTCAAAAATTTGACAACGCGGTCTTTCGTTTTTTGGGAAAAGTCAGTCGTGTTGTTACATGAGCTGCTATGCACAAATGTTAAAAATTTGACAACTCAATCAGATTTTGTTTATTGCAAAAAGTTGTCAGAAATGTGTTGTGCTCGGTATCAAATGAAATGTATTCTCAAGAGGTGTTATGCAAAAATGACAAAAATTTAACAACTCGACCGTCTTTTGTTTTTTTATAAAGTTGTCAGAAACATGTGTATCAAATGAAATGTTTTTTCTAAAGCTGTCATACAAAAATGTCAAAAATATGACAACTCGATCGTCTTTTGTTTTTGTAGATTATTGTCTGACATATGTCGTGTTTAGTATCAAATGAAAAGTTTTCTTAAGGGCTGCAATGCAGATATTTGACAACTCGATCGTCTTTTGTTTTTTTTTGCAAAAAGCTGTCGGAAAAATGTCGTGTGTGGTATCAAATGGGAGGTCCCCCTTTAAGGGCAATTTGGTTGGGGCAGTTTGGGTGAGCAAATTCGTGGGCAGATTGAGTGAGCAGGAGAGGAGTTAAACCTTTGATAAAACTGTTACCGTTTGCAATTTGGGTTTAAAGTATGTGCAGACAGACTGGATGTACGTAAAGACTATTATAAAACACTATCGGCGGAGCCCTAGGGGAAGCTCGGCGTAGCAAAATGTTCATGAATTTTTTTCATGCCTACCTGCGGGGGGCGCTATATTGAAATATATATTTAATAATTTGTTATAATACCTACTATTTACTTATAATAATTTCAAAGCGGCACGCAGACTTATAAAGGAGAAATCTGAAAAAATATATTTACATAGGATATAACGCAAACTTTATTAATTATTTACAAAGCCCTACGGGTGGTGCTATTACAAAGTATATATGAGTATATTTGTTATAATACATACTATTTATTTATAATAACTTCGAAGCGGTACTCTTAAGATATAGAGGGAATAAATACATTTGTTTATTACCTGCTACTATAACCTGTAAATTTTTTTGGGGTTAGTATTATCAAAATGAATAAATTCATCATTTACTTGCGTCCGGGAATTTTTATATGCATTATCTTTAATAATACTTTAATTTAATGTATATTTTATTACCATTTATTCGTTAATACCTTTAATAATTATCAGTGATATATCTGTCAGGCCATGGTAATGCACTGTGTGAGGCTTGTTCACAACAGGTTGCGTTAGAGAAGTGGCCGCTAGAATCACTCTGGTCTAGCATTCATGATAGGAGAGGTGGCATAAAAGGGGCAGGTTTTGAAAGGGCCAGTTGTCTTATTTTAAATTTGGCGCGTGTTACGGGATTTTACTTTCGTGCATGAGATGGCAGCACTGTAGCAAATAGTTTCATAAAATATTATGAACATTCCTACTACAGTTCATGGGCTAGAGGCTAGACTGACATTATTTTCTGTCAAAATTTATTGAAAAGAAGTCCGTATACTTAAGGTTTAAGGATTTTATGTTGGACGGATGTCCTGCAGGGAGTCTAGGATTATCTAATAAAAATGGTTGGATGACTTCCGAAAAATTTTATGAACCACTTAAACATTTTGTCTGTAAAGTAAGGCCCACCAAAGATAATCCTGTTTTGCTTCTGATCGATAATCATGAAAGTCACCTCAACATTGATGTTATAATTCATGCTCGAAATAATGGTGTTATAATTTCAACGCTTCCACCTCACTGTAGTCACAAACTACAGCCACCTGATATTGCAGTGTTCGGACCATTCAAAAATTATTTTAAAATAGCTCAAAATGACTGGATGGTATCAAACCCAGGAAAGACGACAACAATTTATCATTTGCCTAAATTTGCTGCATCTGCATTAATAAATGCTTTTATGCCAAAAAACATTTGTTCAGGGTTTTCTAAAGCCGGCATATATCCTTTCAACAAATACATATTTGGTGAACAAGATATCCTACCTGCGTCTGTCACAGATAATCCAGATCCAACCATACTAAATGAACCATTGCCATCTTGTTTCCAACATAATATTCCTCCAGTTATGATATTAAACCATTTCCAAAAGCACCTTTAAGGAAAAATATTGAAAGAGGAAGAAAAAGAAGCAATTGAAGAAATTGCTAAAAGTAAGAAAGACAGGGAACAAAAAATATCTATGAAGAAATCCAACAATATAAACTCTATTAACATTATTATATAGTAAGACCACAGCACTTAATAATATGTATTTTGTTTATAAATATAAACGCATCTTATATGTATATAATGATTTAAAAAAAATGTCCCTTTCATGCCACCTGTCACACATTTAATGTGGAATTAAAAGATCTATTCGAGTATTTATAAAGTATTTATTATTGAAATACAAATTATGTTGAAATTCTTATTTGTTTGACAACTGCCTTGTTTCTAACAACAGCAAAACATGATTTATGCAGTAACTAGATTTTTAAAAATTAAACATAAACATAACATCTCCCCTTTTGGAGTGGACGACTAATACTACAAAAAAAATTAAATTAAAACAATTAAATAGTACATTACATTATATAGTCCTTATATCTGATTGGCATTTTTATAACTCTGCCTGAACGAGTTGCTCTAGGTTGACCTAAAGTAGAAATGTTATTATTTGTTACTGTTGGATTATTTTCAGTCTCTAAAGTCTCATGTGTATTACAAATACCATTGTTGTTGGTTTCATCAACAAATTTTGTTTGGGCATCTGTGGTACTAGGTTTTAGAACAGAACTATTTCTACGGTATGTTCTGTTAAATTCATCGCGAATTATGTAAGATCTAGGCGTAGTACATTTATTTATGACTGTAGCTGGCTCCCAATTTTTATCTCTACGCCACCATACATTATCTCCTTTCTCAAATTGTGCTTGCTCCCTAGCTCCCCTGTCATAATGAATTTTCTGTTGTTTTTGTTTATCTAATAATTTTTGTTTTATTTCATTGTAACAATAATTTAGGTTTGAATATGAGTCGAAATTAGGTAGTTTTGTTCGTAAGGTTCTAATAAATCAAATTTGAGCAGGTGATAACCCAATACTTGCAATAGGGGTATTACGATATTCCATAAGTTCTACATATATATCGGCACCTTTACTAGCCTTACGAAGAATTTGTTTAGCAGTACTAACTGTTTTTTCAGATAGTCCATTAGATCGAGGATATCTTGGGCTAGAAGTTGTTATTTTAAAATCCCATTTTTTGCAAATTGCCTGAATTCTACGCTATTATATGGCATGTTATCAGTTATCATTTCTAAAGGAATGCCTAATTTAGAAAAAAACAGATTTGAATTTAGATATTAGTTCAGAAGCAGTTTTATTCTGTAATTGTATTAGTTCAAACCATTTACTATAATAATCTTTAATAACTAAATAATCTTTTCCCGCAAAAGTTAAAATGTCGCTAGCAAATTTTTTTCCACGGTCCATTTGGAATTTCATGTGGAATGAGGGGTTCTTTTTGTTTAGCTGAAGAAAATTCTTGGCAGATTGTGCAATTAACAACTTTATTATAGATATCTTTTGACATTGTTGGCCAAAACAATATCTTTCTAGCCCTTTCTTTACATTTAGAAATTCCAAAATGAGACTCATGAATCAAGTCAAGCATATCACTTTGCAATTTTTTAGGAACTATTAGACGTTTTTCAAAAAATAGCAAACCCTCACTATATGATGCTACCTCTTAAACTCCAATAATATTGAACTTCCGGATTAACTTCACATTTCCGATTAGGCCATCCTTTAAGATGATACATTAAAACCATCTGTAACGATTTATCATTTTTTGTTTCATTTATAAAATTTCTTCGTCTATTATCAGTTATTGGAAAATGAATATTAAAACTGTGGACAGCATATAATAATTCAGGATCTTGAACCGAATCTTTTAGAAATGCACGTGATAATGCATCAGCCATATGTATTTCTGAACCCTTTTTATATTTTACTGTTATATTCTATTTTAATAATTGTAGAGCCATTCTTTGCAATCTAGCTGTTATATCGTTAATATTTTTCTTAAGGATTGATTCCAAAGGTTTATGATCGGACTCCACCAAAACTGATTTCCCGTATGTATAATAATGAAATTTTTTAACCCCAAAAACTATTGCTAGTAGTTCTTTTTCTATTTGTGCATAATTTTTCTCACTAGAAGTTAATGCTCTACTCGCGTAAGCAAGAGGAAAACCATCTTGCATTATACAAGCACCTAATTCGTCTTTCGACGCGTCTACTTGGACAGTTACTGATTTATTATGGTCAAAAAAAATTAAAATTGGTGCATTTGTTATTAATATTTTTAACTTATTGAATGAATCATCATGTTCATGATACCATAACCAATCTCTATCATTTTTAGTCAATTCGCGTAATGGTGCGGATATTTCAGAAAGTTTTGGAATATAATTTGAAAAATATTTAGTCATACCGAGAAATCTCATTAATTCTACTTTATTAGTTGGTTTTGGCATGTCTTTTATTGCTCTTATATGTTCATTAGTAGGTTTTATACCATTAACTGAAATTTCTTGACCTAAGTATTTAACCTTTTTCAGAAGATATTGAAATTTATCAAAATTAAATTTAATATTATATTTAATAGCAGTGTCTAACACTTTAGTTAAAATTTTGTTATGTTCTGCAACCGAATCAGCAAAAATAATTAAATCATCAAAATATATTTCACATCCAGCAATTGTTCCAAATATTTGATGGTTTTTTTTTGGAAAACTTCTGGGGCTGAGCATAAACCAAATGGTACTCTATTAAACGGTAACGTCCGAATGGAGTATTGAAAGTTGTTAAATCTGCACTTTCTTCATCAACACAAATTTGCCAAAAACCCTCTTTCATATCCAAAACAGGATAAAAAGCTTTACCGGCAATTCTATCTAAAATTTCACTCTGTGTTGGAATCATATAATGTTCCCTTTTTATTGCTTTATTTAGATCTTTTGGATCTAGGCAGATTCTTAAATCCCCTGATGGCTTTTCAACTACTACTAGGCTATTAACCCATTCCGTTGTATGCGATACTTGTGATATTATACCACGTTTTTGTCCAATGCATTTTTTAATTTATTATGTAAACTTTTTGGAATACGTCTCGAAGGATGTACTATTGGCACAGCATCCTTTACTAGTGTTATGTGGTGTGTTCCCGGTATTTTGCCTAGTCCCCGAAAAACTGATGGATATTTATTTTTAATTTCATCTTTATTTACAGTATTTTCAATAAGGTTAATACGATTAATTAATTTTAATTTGACACATGCTTTTAAACCCAGTAGAGGGGTAACATGATCCTGTACTACAGCAAAATTTACGCGACTATTAAAGCCCTTTTTATTGGAACATTTTAATTTTACTTCTCCTATTGGTTTCATTTTAGAATTACCAAATCCGACAAGAACAGTATTCGTACTACCTACAGAGACCTTAGGTCTTAATTGTTTAAGGTAATATTCAGGCAAAATACTTATCTCAGCACCGCTATCTAGTTTCAAATTAACATTTAATTGATTTTCAATTTTTATGTTTTCATTCCATGAATTTTTTGTATTACATTCTAATACATGTACAAATACTTCGTTTAATTCATCTGAAGAAGAACCTTTATTATGTTCATCTTCCTCATCGCTATTAATCTGATTGCATTGAAGTAAATTTAATTTTTTCTTATTAGGACAACCTTTAGCAAAGTGCTTTTTTTGATTACAAATTGAACAAGTTTTGCCATACGCAGGGCAAGACATTGCCTTATGGGTATACATACATTTTTTACATAAATATGTTTTCGAATTATTGTTATAATAATTGTTATTTTTACTATTACTATTATAATTACTTAACTTTTTATAACTATTGCTTCGGTTTCTATTTTCATTTTCTGGTTTCCTTTGGACTGCCTCCACCTTCACTACATCTGCTTGGCATTTTGAGACTTCCGTTGCTCTACAAAACTGTTCTGCTTTCTTCAATGATATGTCCGGATCACGAAGTAATCTTTCCATTACTCCCTTGTCTCGTTGGCCAAAAACAAGTCTTCCCAGGATGAGTGTCTCTTCATCTTTAAATTCACACGTAGAAGCCAATTTCTTTAATTCTGTTAGGTACGCATCAACTGATTGTCCTTCTTGTTGATGTGCGTGGAAAAAATTGTAATGTTCGAATAATATATTTTTCTTTGGGTTGCAGCATTCTTCAAATTTTGCTATATTATCTTCAAATTTATTCTTATCTTCATCTGCTGTCCATTTGAATGTATTATAAATTTCTAGGCCTTCGTCGCCAATCAAGTTCAACAAAATGGCAATTTTCTTATCATCAATATTTGCTTTATTATTACCAGTAGCTGTAAGAAATATTTCAAGCTTCTGTTTGAATTTTTTCCAGTTTGCTGACAAATTTCCGCTCAATTCAAGTTTTTCTGGCGGATTAAAGCACTGCATGGTTCTTGTCGTTGATTTTTCTATTTCGATATTGATATTATTTTAAGTACCCCACACCTGACACCATGTCACACATTTAATGTGGAATTAAAAGATCTATTTGAGTATTTATAAAGTATTTATTATTGAAATACAAATTATGTTGAAATTCTTATTTGTTTGACAACTGCCTTGTTTCTAACAACAGCAAAACATGATTTATGCAGTAACTAGATTTTTTAAAATTAAACATAAACATAACGCCACCTCTTCCCTAATTAGATTGAAAGAATACAATGAAGAAAAACGACATCTCGTATATCCTTCAGAAACTTTCGCAGAGTGTGTGAATAAAAGTAAAGAAATTTTTTGGCAAATTCCAATTTTCATTCATTTACCAAATTTTTATCATTTATTAATTCAATATTACATTCCCTATAATTTCTGTCTGATAACGGCTTGTCTATCCAGAATCATGCCATTCACCTCTTAAGTTTGGTGATGATTCGTCATTTTACTAAAATGGTAAATTTAAAAATGAAGAATAATGATACAAGAGCAAATGAAATTGTAGACAATTTCATAAAATTAGCTTTAAAATAAACAAAATGGATTATTAAATTTACCATTTTAGTAAAATGACGAAAATTTAATGAATTTCTTCATGTAATTGTGGAGAAAAGGAAAGTAATTCAGCCTATTTATACGATTTATTAATTTTTGTAAAATTAAACTAATTTATAAATATTAATACTTTCTTTAAATAAAAATTATATGAAACCTACATATTTGTTTTCATTATTCTATTTAATAAGTCTTTTTTCTTACTATAGTAATTACAATATTAGGAAATAAATAATAATTTCAAAATAAAGTAGAACACATTCGTATTTCCCGCTAGTTTGTCGTCTCTAAAATTTACTTCTCTGACCTTTTCATAGATGTCACTAAAACGTGTTATCACGTAGGGTACCTTTATTACCAGGGTATGGCCATGGCGTGGCTCACGTTTCGTCCGCCATTACCGGACCCTTTGACAAGATACAACTATAGGCGATGTGCACATTTTGAGCATCAGCGCCTCTAACGGCTACATTGGCATTTTTGGTTACCGAATCAATTTTGACATTTCGAGAAAGTGATACAATTTTATTTTGTGTTGTTGCTATTGTGTATGAATATTATACATCATAGTATATTGAAATGAATAAAGAAAATATTAAAAATGCTATATAGGGAAAAGGTGGGGAATTCCGGCCATGAGGGTAATTCCGGACACTAGGTTTTTCTATTGTAATTCAATCTTTTGCCGCAGAAACAAGTAGCACCACCTGTTAGAGAATTTTGAAATGTGTACTTAAAAATTTGTGACTGTGAACTGTTTAAGTGGTTTGTTACTTGACTAAGACACCTGTAGCGTTAGTTGATGTAGTAAAAAGAAATTTTTTGAGGTATGTACAACAATTGTTTTTAACTATATAGTCAAAGTATTATATTATAGTGGATACAGACAAGAAATCTTATAGGTTATTTTCGGGTAATGCCGCCCAGCATTACGCGGGAAATGCTGGCTGGCCGTCATTGCCCGCCTCTTATAGATATTTCTTTTTTTACTCGTATATTCGAATTACAGATGCCGACTAAATACACTAGAAGAACAGTAAAAGCCGCGTGGACTTCTGAACAGATGGAAGCCGCATTACGAGCCATCTATAATGGTAAAAGTGTAAGGGAGGTTTCAAGAAGATTTGGTATTGCCAGGAGCACTCTTCACGATAGAATGAAAGATGATAATAACGCTTCGGGGCCGTCAATGGGACGTCGTCCGGTATTTACCAAAGAGGATGAAAATCTTCTTGCAAATCAAGTTATCAAGCTTTCCGAACTTTTTTATGGAATATAACCTGATGAAATTAAGCGATGCGCATTTGCCTACGCAAGAGATAAGAATATAAATAATCCCTTTTCAAAGAACAGCCAGTCTGCTGGTAAAGCATGGCTCAGAGGGCTTCTTAAAAGAAATCCAAGTATTAGTTTGAGAAAACCTGAAGCGACGAGCATTAACCGAATCACTGCATTTAATAAGAATGAGGTATCTCGCTTTTACAAAAATTTGTCCACTGTAACGGACAAATATCAATTTTCAGCTACAAAAATTTTCAATGCTGATGAAACTGATTACAACTGTTCAGCGACCGGTAAAAATTTACGCAAAAAATGGACAAAGAAGAGTAGGCTTCATAACCAGTGCCGAAAGAGGAAAAACAACAACTATCATGTGTGCTATATGGAAATTAAGATAAAAAGTTGGAAAACTTGAATGATTGGAAAGAAGAAAATTTCTACATATCACGATATCAGTATATGATGTTAGCATCTTTCTTTTATATTCGCAGTAAGTGGAATCAGTTGCACTAGTCCGGAAAAAAATACACCAAAAATACGAACCATCTGAATTTCTACCTATAACATTAATGTTACATGTACAAAATCTATAATAAATAGACGAATTATGTCAAAAATAACTTCTATTTCATACAACTGCAATTATTATACAATTTTAATACAATTTTCTGCTCCTTGTATTACATTTTGTTCAAATATTAACTTAAGAAACACATTTTTATATAATTCATTATTGCAATCAAACGACTATTGTTGGAATTTTATTCATACGGTAAGTATCTTTTACAATGAGAAATTATGTATACCTAAAAAAAATTTCATGTTAGTAGAAGAAAAAGTTATTTTCTTAAACATCTGTTCCTCATATATGGTGTGATTATGGTCACTTCTGTAAATATTGTTAAATTTAAATAGCTCTTTAAATTTGAAACTTAAATTATTTATCTTTGTGTTATTATGGTCAAACAAATTTAACAAAGTTTATTTAAAGAATGAAAGATAGCTATGCAACTAACTTCACTGTTTACGAACTGTCAAAAATTTAAATGTTTTGTTAGGTTAGAATTTTTTATAAGACGGAGACGGAAATACGAATGAAATAACACGTAAGTTTTCATATAAATAAAATAAATAGTTGTGTTATTTATTTAAATAAATAAATAAATATTTCATCATGGCATATTACCCATTGTTGGGTGTTCCAATCTGCTTTGTACACAGATATCGGTAATGATGATGACATATTAGTACCGTGAGGGCGTTTATCAGGCGTCACCTCATAGGCACTCATTGCTGGTTTGGAGAGTGCACCACATAGGTCAATTTTGTGTCATTTAAAATTCGAAATATTTGACGTCGGTCTGGATCGAACCCGGTTCCCCAGATTCGCAACCAGACACACAAGCACGCGGCCACGTGTTATTCATTTAATATTACTTTTCATGTAGAACTAGTACTGCGCAATAAAAAAAAACGCCGATCCGCCTATACATCAAATGAACAATATGAAGAATATGTTTAATTCATTGAAAAATATTTTGTCTTTAGAGCAGGATTTATAAATCCTACACTGCCAAATGGGCTACATAGACAAAAAATGGGAGGAATTAACAATTGATTAATAGATACAAGTCAGTATATATTTCTGTAAATGAATGGTTACTTTTAAATATACAGGGCCGATTTGAGGCAGGTGTGAACGGTGCATCCGCACTAGGTTCTGCGATTTTCCGATTTATAAACAATTCATATTTTTTTATTTACTCCAAAATCTAATTACTGTAGTTCAATATTTTTCGAGATATTTTTGTATTCTTTAAAATGTAAGGCAGAAGTTATAGCTTATTTATAGAACGAAAAATTTGATTACAACAATAAAATTATTGATTACAATAAAACAAAATTGAATACATGAAAATGACTAATAACATAAATAATTCTGTATATATCTTAGTTATCAATTTTTGACGTTCTTTTAATTTGCCATCCGTAGGAAATGTGTAAGCTGCCTAATACTTTGGCGGTCATTCAATCTCAAAATCCATGTAACATAAAACGAAAATGTCCAGAGACAGAGACATTGTATTAGTCACTACATTTTTTTTATATGAGAATTAAAAAGCTGTTGATTCGATGGCGCAGGTGCTTAGATGTTCAGAGAAATTTGAAACTATATAGAAAAATAACCTTTAACTGAATAAAGAGTTTTTAAAAAAAGCCGGTATATATTTGATTGACTCTCGTATATTTTTATTTTCAAATACCCCAAGTAAAATTATCGAATATCATCTTCACCAATCATTTGTAGAATTATTGGTATGAATTCCATATTAGAACAATTTTTTGAGTGAAGTAAACATTTAATATAACCTCAAATTTAGTGTTACGGCGAACATTTTGGGGATGTAAAGTTACAGAGGAATTTACAGTCAAATTTAATTTTAAATTGTGACCATAATAACTTTGAGATTTAAATTATGTTACCTTGGTACTTACAGCGTTAAATTTTTAAATTTATTGACCATAATCGCACCAATATCTTCTAAAAAAATTATAAAATTTGATACTTCAATCGGTAATTTTGTGAGAATTATTACATCCTCCAATGCATCACATAAGATTTGACATCCTATCATTCGCATTTATTGCAAATATTTTATAAAATAGAAATTGCAAAATTATTCTGACATAAAACATAACCTTGCTATGTTTCAATGAGTAACCATTTTGTCATTTTTGTCCGCTGTCGGCGCTGACTACTTTTGTGCGCCTATACCGGAAACTATGAATCAAAATAAATGAAAACCCGTTTTTTTTTTTCAAATACTCACAAAAAAGGTAGAAGTGCACTATTATTTACTCTTTCTAACTTAATTAATTCTTACTATTTACGCTAAAGTAAATGGAAAAAGCATTTAAGGAGCGTAGAAAAAATAACCGGTTAAAAAACAGTAAAAAACTACCTTTACGATTTCGGTTAATCTATAACTGTTATTTTTTCGGTTTCTCTAAATGATTTATTATTATCGTCGTCGTCAAACAAATATGGGCTGATGCTCAATTTCTCTTCTCCGTACCCTGACCCATTCTCTGCGGTGTCGCAGCTTCTTCATAACTTAGTATTTTTAATATTGCCCATGAATTGGCAAGAGTGTTGTAATCTCCAGTTCATATTTATATTTATTTGACAGTAACTATAATAAAATTTTGTGTCAAATAATCAACCAGAGTTTTTCCCATATGTGAAACAAAACAGCGGTGGTTAAAAAAACAGTGTAGAAGATTACCAAATATTGAATATACAGAAAATTTATAATTTAATAACATTGCCTCATAATATTGTTTGTTGCAAATATTTGCAATGGGTACAGCTAGTATTATTTTAAAATATTAATGAAATGACTGACAAAAAATAAGAAATTTCATGATAAATAATGAAAAATCTAAGATTTCAAGGGTAAAATTAATTTAAAACACAATAACTTTTATTCCAGTCAAAAGAGAAAAAAATGGTATTTTTTAGATTAAAAATCAAATATGGGTTCCATTCAAACAATGTAACTTTGTATTATATGCCGAAAATTTACCGATAGAAAAATTTTTTGGTATGCCACTCAATAGACAAAATATCTAACTTTTTTATTTGAAACATTTTCGATTACTGATAGTTTAGAAGTTATTTCAAAATGAAAAAAAGTTTTCCTTTATTTTCTAATAACTTATGAGAATTTTTTTTAAAACAAAAGCACATCTAACCAAGCCATTTTAAAAAACCAAAAAAAAAACACTTCTATAAAATTATATTTTATTTGGTTAGACATATGATGCAGTATCATATTTATACATATGTCTTATAACTACCACTTTTCATATTTTTTTAGTGGAGAGTTATACGAGCACAGTCGCACATGTATTGGACCAAAAAAAATTATGCAGAAAATTGATTATTCAGAATAAAAATTTATACAAATTATTTATAGACAAACAAATTATTATATTAAATAAATTATAATTTCAGCAATTAATTAACAATATGCAATATGTATTCCAATTACAAGAATGATAAAAAACTAAATTAATACAACTTTATGTCTGGCGCATATCAATTGGTCCATAGCTCGAACGCAGAGTTAAATGTTTATATCTTGATCAAAACAGAGATGCGTAATTTTTTGTTCAAATATTTTCTCGAATATGCATTGATAAACCAATTAAAACTTATTGTTAACATGTCAATGTTTCAATGTTAGTGCGATTGTTAAAAAGTTTGCGGAAAGTCTTTATCCTCTAATATACGAAATCCTGTTATTTTTGCTCATAATTTAGACTTTCTGGGCAACAAATGTAGTATACCTTAAGGGGCGACAAGAAACATAATTTTGCAGTTTAAAATTACTAGAAATATTGAGAAAAACGTTAAAACTGGACGTTCTTCGATGAGTACGAAAAGAGATGATTGTGCTTTACCGGTACTTATTGTAGAAGACAGGCGAATTTCTATCCCAGATTTGCCTGTCAAATAGGCAAATGTGAGTGGTAGACCAATCTTTAGAGACATTTGCCAGAGAAGTATGAAAAAACCTGAGATATGGTTTCTACAAGGTAAAATGGATAGGTAAACATAAAACAATTCAAACTATTTTTTAACCTAGGCCACAGACAAACATAAACAGATCCCCAGCCGTGTAGGATATAATGTGTTGCTTATTTCGCTGTAGTTCTTGCAACTGCCGTAGATGCCACTTTGCGTCAGACTGCTGATTACATGCACTCAGACAAGTATAGGGCATAAGCATCACACATTACAGTACTGGCGACTGTATGTGACTGTGTTGCGCGAGTACTATTCTGCAGAATATTGTGCATAAATGTTTATTTGGAGTGTTGAAGAAAATTTATTTTGAATATTTTTTTCCCCACTGGTTTCGGAATTATACTTTTAGAATATCGAGAGTAATTAAATGTCAAGTTAAAAATTGTGCTAAATCAAGCACTTTTCATCCGAATTTGCAATTCTTTTATTTCCCTAAAAATAATGAACAACGTGAAAAAAGGATAGAATACACGGGTAATTTCGAATTAGTGGGACTTCCGTATGAAAAATGTAGATGTAAAGCAATTTGTGAACAACATTTTTCAAATGATATGTTTGTACTTCGGTATAATACGGATAAAAGAAAGTTAATACAGGATGCCATCCCTCCGGTAAAAATATCCGTAAATACGTTTACTGAAACAATACCTTCAATGTCTGAAATGAAAGTGAAAACACCAATAAAAACATATTCTGTGCAATGTGAATTTTCTAGCAATTTACCAGGACCACCAGCATCAACACCTCAAAATACAATAAGTAAGTGGAACTTAGAGATATCGCCATTCAATACCCCAAGTCAGTCTGGATCTCCTTTTAAATTTCATGTATCCCCCAGTAGAAGTGGTATATTTTCAGCACGTAAAAAATTATTCGAAGAAACCAAACTACTTACAAATCAGTGTAAACAAACAGCAAAACAACAAAATATTATACTTAAAAGGAAACTTCGTAATAAAACACTAATAATTAAAAGATTACGAAAAAAGCTGTCACTACAGTCAAATATAAAACATTTAATTGAACAGACGAATATATCAAATGATAGTAAAACATTATGTAAAATGCAACTTTTACATAAAAAAAATTCACAGAGGAGCACCGAAGAAAAAAAATTTGTCTTAGATTTACATTACCGGTCACCAGGAGGATACCGTTATTTCAGAGACTTCAAAGAAATAATTTTACCTGCTGAATCTACATTACGCACATGGACTCGATTTTTATACTTTAACCCTGGTTTCAATAAGTTAATTTTAGCCCTTAAAGAAAAAGCTAAGTCGTTGTCAGAGAATGAAAAAATCTGATGTGGACACCACACGACTTCCTTGTACACAAGACCAATATGAAGTATAGACCCAAGTATAAAATTCTACGTATTTGACGTAATTTGACATTAGCATCTATTTTTTTTTTGTCCTAATCCATAGCAAGCTTCATTACAAAAACCAAAAAGTATATAAGTTTTAAATATACATATCTCGCTTATACAAAGGGCTAATTTAATAATACTTGTGCTAGACACAGAATTTAATTCTCTACAAATTTTATTTGAAGTATTTATTTCTAAAATCAAAATGATACCATTTTATTAAAGAAAAACTGTTAACAACTTCAGGTAATATGTCACTTCCGATTAGCCTGTTTTAACCAAAATCTACTATGTTATTCCAATTGACATAAAAGTCTTATATACCAAATTTGAAAAGTGTTAGATTATATTTTAAAATAGTTTTTCATTAAAATCTATTATAAGCTTCAAATAAAGTACCATTTCTAGAAATTATGTAATGACCAAAAAGGGAGGTGCACAACTAGATGTTATAGCAGTCCTAAATACAAAATTTCAACTTTCTACGGCTTACCGTTTTTGAGTTATGCGAGATACATACGCACGTACGTACGTACGTACAGACGTCACGACGAAATTAGTCAAAATGGATTCAGGGATGGTCAAAATGGATATTTCCATTGAAATCTGAAAACCGAAATTTTTCCCGATTACAATACTTCCTTTTCGTACAAGGAAGTAAAAATATGCAAAATTGTTTTCGATGAAATGTCAATTAAAAACACCCTGCAATATTGCTCATATTTAGATCAAATAGAAGGATTCAAAAATTTAGGAGAACTGGGCAGAATTTCAAAATACTGTACTGAGTCACTAGTATTTGATTCGTGGTATAGTAAATAATTTCAAACTTCCAGTAGCATACTTTTTTTCACATAATTCAGTGAAAATTAATAATTTTATAATAATAATTAAAAAATGTATTGAAATTATTATTAATTGCGGCTTCAAAGTAATGGTAATAACTTGTAACCAGGGGCCTGTAAATCAATCAGCGATGAGAAAATTAGGAGTTTCAGTAGATAAACCTTACTTTTATGTCGACAGAAATAAGATTTTTGCGATATACGATGTCATTCATATTATTAAAAATATTCGTAATTGACTTATGGTCTCAGATTTTTTAATAAATGAGAAAAAAGTGACATGGAATGATATTATACTAACATTTTACAAGGACCTGGAATGTAAAAGGGCGCGAAGTATGGGTCATTTGTCGGAAGTTCATTTAAAGCCGAATAATTTTCAAAAAATGTCTGTGTCCTTAGCTACGAAAATATTCAGCCATAGAACAGCGTCCGCAATAAAATCTGCTTGCACACCTCAAAAAATAAATACGTCAACGGCTATGGACACAGCAGAACTTTTAGAGGAAATAATTCGTTGCTTGATATTTTAAACAGTAAACATAAGTTCGCATCTAATCCAAATGCATGCGCTATAAGTACAGCGAATAATTTGTGTGAACGCTTACTAAATTATGCAGACTGGATGAAGTCATGGCAATGTGTTCAAAGAGCAAATAGTAATAAAAGAGTCATAACATACCCTCCATGTTTCCAAGGATTAATTCAGAGTCTAATGTCTATCGTGGGTGTTTGGAATCAATTGACAGAATTGGGTGTAGAATACCTGTGCACAAATAAGTTAACTCAAGACTGCTTAGAAAATCTCTTCAGTCAGATAAGAGGTGCTGGAGGCTTTAATATGTTTCCTACTGCTGAGCAGTTTCGCTGTAATTTAGAAAATATATCTCATCGCATAGATGAAAACTGGACCGCTGGAAACTGCCCACAGGATGACAGTGAGTTTTTAAATGTAGCTGATTTTTTAAAATCAGTAACAGTATCTGAAAGTCATGATGAAAATCTTGGAGAAAATACATACATTTGTGAGGACATAATGAATGAAACAAGTTTTAATAATTTCTCGAAGTATGAGGAATGTTCAATAACTTATTTCGCAGGTTATATTGTGTATAAATGCTTCAAACAATATCAATGTGACCAGTGTACACTAACCAATATCAGTAGCAGTTGTCAGTTAAGAGCTCGTGATTTATTAATTTATTACACATCATATGAAACAGTTATAGGAAATGAAACTGGAAATTTGACTGTTCCCAGCGATCTATTTTTGAACATAGTATAATTTCAATTGAATGTATTTTCTGCATTTTATTTTCAAAATCGATATAAGAAACATATTTATAATTTTTTATTTAATAAAATTAAAAGTGAAACGGACTTAAAATATTCCAACTGGTTTGAAAACTCTGTTTGTAAGGAACACAAGTTATATATGCTAAAAACATTAATAATTGTAAAATTATACAAAGAATGTATATGGGAGTCAAAAACAATCTGTTGTCAAAAAACAAATAAACCATCTCATACAGTTCCAGTTTTAACACACACTTAAAAAATTTAAATTATATTACATTTATAATAACACAAATTTTATTTTGCTAAGAAGTCATTATTTTTTTCCTGTTGTTTTCATTAAAATATTTAATTTTAAAAATATTGTTTTATTTGAATCCCAAGTCTCAAGTCCCGAGTTGCAGGAAAATTTCTGACAATTTAAATGGTGGTAGTCTCGATTATCGATCTAAGGGCAAACAGTCGAAAACCCAAAATAAATGCAGGTAGAATTCGAAATGGAAAGGAATAATTATCTTTATAAACTAAAAAGATAACGAGTTAAAGTTTAAAAAGTCTGGAAGTAAATGAATTTCTTTTATGTACAATACGAATTTTTGACTGTTTACATTCAGATCGATAATAGAGATAGCCATCATTAAATTAATGTTAATGGGGTAAAGTGGCCGCGTACCTGGTCGCGAATCTGGGAAACCGGGTTCGATCCCGACTGACGCCAAATATTTCGATTTTTAAATGGCACAAAATTGACCCCTGTGGTGCACTCTCCACGCTAGCAATGAGTACCCGTGAGGTGACACCTGGTAAACACTCGCACAGTTCTAATATATCATTATTACCGAAATCTGTGTACAGTAAAAAGCAGATTGGCGCACCCAGCAATGGGTAATATGCCGCGATGATATATATTTATGTGTTAACAATGTTTAGCAAACACACATTAACGTTCTTAATATAGATTTATTGTATAATTTACAATACAAAGTAAAAGATATTCTCTATAATACATCACCACTACTGCTTGTCCGGCTATCACATTCTCTCTTCCGTCTTTCTTCTTCTTGCCAATCCATGGGTTCCAGTGCGCTTGCGTAGCCGTTCCCTCATCGGCGTCGCACGTGGGGTGATTTTACATACAGGGGCACCACGGCTAACAGTCGGCCCTTCCTGACATTTAGGACCGTCCTCGGTCCTGCTGGAGGTTTGGTACTGAGGGTTGCTAGGACCTGAAACAAGCTCGTAATCGTTATGTACGTCAGCGTCAGTCACGTCGTCAGTCTCTTCGTTGCTACTTATATCACTCATCTCGTTCAGACTACACCAGGGCTTCATCCGATCTGCTGAGAATACAGAATCGAAGGTGCGTTGAGTTCTCTCGATTTCAGGGACATCTTGAAGTCGATATCGATCATGGGGTAGTATCTCCGCTACCTGATAAGGTCCTTTGTGTTTCGGCATTAATTTCTTAGATTGCCCCATTGCGGCAATTTCTCGCCGAATTAGAACCAGATCTCCGACCTTATATTTATTTGGCCTTTTGTGTTTCTGATCGTACCTCACCTTTTGCTTCTTTTGTTCGGCTTCTATTTTCTCTAGTGCTTCTCTTCTGTTTTGGGCTTGTTCATCTTCATTAACAGCTTGTACTAATTCTTCTTCGTTCTGCAGAGCCAACACTAAATGATTTTGTAACGCATTCCTTGGATCATAATTAAGTAATAGTTCGTGCGGCGACTTTTGCGTAGTTTTATTCTTCATACTGTTCATTGCAAACTGTATCTCTCTCGTTCTGACATCCCAATCTCTCCCCTCTTCGTCATTATAGCTGGTTGTAATCGCGCTCGTAATTGTTGCATTGCTCCTTTCTATCAGGCCATTTGCTCTGGGTGTGGCTGTAGCATTCTTCACATGTGTTATCATGTTGTTTCTGCATACTTCTTCGAACTCTTTCGCTGTGTATGCCGTTCCTCTGTCCGTTATTAATACTCGCGGGCATCCAAAAATGGAAATAACATCTTTCAAAAAGTTACAAGTTGTTCTTGCTTTTGTATCTTTTACCGCTCGCAGTAAAATGTATTTTGTAAAATTGTCTTGATACGCCACAACATACGTATTTCCTCGCTTACTCTTGGGAAACGGCCCTAGGTGGTCCATATGAGCTACCCAGAATGGAACTGTGGTCCTCTCTATGTTGTGTAGCTCGCCTTCTTTCTTACCTCCTGCAGTTTTATGGTATGCACATCTTTCGCAAGTTGATATGTATTGTTTTACCCTCTTTCTCATTTTTGGGAACCAAAACCGTTTTTTAACTTGCTCCAAGGTTTTGTGTTCACTGTAATGTCCCATTTCGTCATGACATCTTTGTATCACCCTCCATATTACTCCCTTGGGCACCACCCATTTTTTTCCTTCTTCTGTTTTCTTACAAACATACATCTTGTGTATTATATACTCCTCATGTATTTGCCTATGAGGCCCATCCTTTGGTTTATTTTTCAAAATTTCTTCTATCTCTCTCAATTTAGGGTCTTGTAGTTGCATAGTTAATAGCCAGTCCTCCGTGCTTATTCTCACTGACATTATTTTCATATCGGCTGTTTCTGCTTCCTTTGGTTTTTCACTTGGACACCGGCTCAGCGCATCTATGTGTTTCATTTTGCTACCTACCCGATGTTCAATCTCTATATCGTATTCTTGGAGTTTGAAACACCATCTTGCAATTCTTGCGTTTAAGTCTCTTGCTCAGCATTGTTTTTAATGAGTTACAATCTGTTATAACTGTGACCTTTCGTCCTAGCACGTAGATCCTAAATCTCTCCAAAGATTCAACCACTGCCAGGGCTTCTAGCTCGAAGCTGTGGTACTTCATCTCAGTGTCTGTCGTCTGTCTACTATAATAACATACTGGCTTCCATGCTCCTGTTTCCTGTTTTTGCAACAGTACACCTGCTAAACCATACTTGCTTGCATCGGTATGCACCTGGAGTTCGGCCACTGGATCATAGAAAGCTAAAGTGGGTCGTTGTTGTAATTCCTTCTTTAATCTAGAAAAAGCTTCTTTTTGTGGCGCTTCCCAACGAAATTCTTCTCCTTTCCGAGTTAACTGAGTCAGTGGTCTACTTATCGACGCAAAATCCTCGATAAATTTTCTAAAAAAACTTGTCAAACCTATAAATTGTCTGACCTCGTGGACATTTGTGGGTTTCTTGTAATTCTCTATAGCAATAGTTTTCCGTAGTCCTGGTTTCACACCATCTAGGTCAATTTCATACCCGATGAACCCAATTTTATTATGCAAAAATTTGCATTTATTTGGTTTTAAGGTAAGTCCAACTTCTTTTATGATTTTCAGGAATCTTTCTAGTTTCTCTAGTCCCTCTGAAACCGTTTTACTTGGTATCATCACATCGTCCATGTATATTAACAAGTCACCTGGTTGCATCATGCTTTCAACTTGTTTCATGATTCGGTTAAACATTGCCGGAGCGTTTACCAAGCCAAAAGGCATCTTCGTGAATTCAAAATGCCCTTCTGTGGTTACAAATGCTGTATATGCTCTGGACTCATCATCCATTTTAATTTGATAGTAGCCACTCGCCATATCTAGCACTGTGAAGTACCGGTTTCCTGCAAGTCGATCAAGCAGCTCATCCATTGCTACCATGGGAAACTTATCTTTTTTTGTCTTCTCATTGATTTTCCGATAGTCAATACATAGTCGTTTATCACCATTTGCTTTGCCGACTAATAAAGCAGGACTTGAGTATTCGGACTTGGACTCACTTATTATATTCGCTTGGAGTAGTTCATCTATCATTTTCCGCATAATTTCTCTCTCAGCATACGGGATGCGGTATGGCTTATAGCAAACTGGTTTATCGTCTGTCAGGGTAATTTTCATTTCGCTAAAATTGACAGTTCCTAGCTCTTCAAGATCTGTTGCAAAGCATTCTCTGTAAGTATTTACTAAAACTCCTATTTTCCTTCGATCCTCGACATTTAATTCCTGGTTTACATCTAACTCGTTTTCTTCAAATTTCTTTCTCACTTTCATTATTCTTTGTTCTTCCTCTTTTGGCTCTGGTACTTCTCTCGTGATGAGCATGTTTCCATTTTCAATTAGCAGTCGTATACCTGGTTGGTTTAAAGCGTTTCTTCCAATAATCACATCTTCTTCTTGGGCGTCATCAGGCACAACGAGAACTTCTGTTTCGAAGTCAACTCCGTCCAAATTTATTAAAAGTGTTCTCTTGCCCAAGGTCGTGCATGATCCGGATCCAAAACCTCTTAGAATAACTTTTGCTGGTGTATACCTCATGTTCATTTTCTCAATTGTTGTCTTTCGGATCGTCACACAGTCACTGCCCAGATCAATGAATGCCTGCAACTCATTATTATCAATGATTATGGTTCTATTATAATCATCGTGGTTACATGTGTTCGTGATTTTTTTCACACTCTTTCGGTTCTTCTCCGGTTTCGAACCAGATACTTCCGTGCTTGTGGGGCACGCGGCAGCTAGGTGCCCTACTTTCTTACATGCAAAACAACTGCGTTTTTCAGTAGTAGCTTTCTCACATTTGCGGGCGAGATGTCCCTCTTCGTTACAATTATAACAAATCAGCCGTGATGGTTTTGAGCCATCACGTTTATTTTCATGCGGCTTTTGTACAGTACGAACTTCATAGGCTTCTCGATCTTTCATATTCTAATACCTTTTGATCTTACTTAAAAGCTCTTCAACATCTCGAAATTCGCACAAAGAAAGGAATCGAGCCAATTCTCTATCATCTAAACCATTTATAATGTATTTAATGAGTGACATACCTTCAATTCCACCTCTTTGAGCTATTGTTTTCATTCCGTATACATACGATTCCAGTTCCTCACTCTTGGCTTTCTTGCGTCTTGATAAGGTCAAATGTACGTCTGCTTGGTCTAACGAAGATGGAAAACTATACAATAACTTCTGTTTGAAATCCTTCCAGGTAGTAATTTCTTCTAGACTACAGTCCATCCATCGCTTCGCCGATCCTTTCAGTTTGCTTGACACATGTATTAAGATCATAGGCTGACTCCAACCATATGCTGCGGCTATTGTATCAACGCGGTTATCCCATCCTTCAGCTGTGAGACCCGTGATATTAGCTGGATCAAATTCCGGAACTAATTTGTCAGCTACTTCTCGTTGAATTCCCGTAACTCCTGACACTTCTGATGTAACAGTATTGTTCATTATTGTTCTTTCTCTTGCTAACAATTCGCGCTCCCGTTCGAGTATTTCCCGCTCTCTTCTCAATAATTCGCGTTCCCGATCTATTTCCGTAGCGGTACGATCGTTGTTTTGTACAGTTCGCGTACGTGGAGTAGAGTGAAACACATTAGCCGCTTGTGTCTGTAAATCGTTTTCGGAATCAATCATTTTCATACACCTCACAGTTCTCCTTTGAGATTAGTAAAGTTTGTTTAAAGTTACGACGGAAATTCCCGACCTTTGCCGAACCAGTCGATTCTTACTTCGTAGACAACCCAGCACTTGCTCGATTTTACCGCGAAACGACAACTTTCCCGCGCAATTCTCGGTAACAGAGGTTATGTCTCCGCGTCTCCGTACAATTCTCACTCACGAATTGTTTCTTTCTCATGCAACACTCATGTTACACAGTTCACTGTCCTTTGTCACCAAAAACTACACCGCAACACTACAGTTTCGCAATTTTCCTCTACTGTGATTTCACAGACCACAGCATTTCAACATAAAAGCACTGAATTTTTGGAACAATATCCCACCGCTGCACTGTTAACAATGTTTAGCAAACACACATTAACGTTCTTAATATAGATTTATTGTATAATTTACAATACAAAGTAAAAGATATTCTCTATAAAACATCACCACTACTGCTTGTCCGGCCATCACATTCTCTCTTCCGTCTTTCTTCTTCTTGCCAATCCATGGGTTCCAGTGCGCTTGCGTAGCCGTTCCTTCATCGGCGTCGCACGTGGAGTGATTTTACATACAGGGGCACCACGGCTAACATGTATTTATTTATTTTATTTATCATTAAATTTGTCGGAAAATTTCTTTCAAGAACTTTATAATCAAAAGTTCAGTGTATACGTAAGTGAACGCTGAACGCTATGACACAGGAGCACGGTGCACGGCTGCTTTATGGGATCTTCGACTGTATAAGAGGAAAGTAGTTTTGACGTTCTGCACAGCACATTCGTTATTCGAAACTATCTTTCAGAGAGAATCGGCGATGACAACGCCATCTTTTGTACAATTAAGCAAGTATATTAGCCTAACACATATTACAACAATAGGTTGGGGATCTGTTTATGTTTGTCTGTGCCTAGGCGATGGAAACGTCTATTCTCACAAAAAAATAAAAGCAAGCCCGATATTTTCGGGCAAAAGAACACAAAGATTGAGTCCCGGGACTAAAAATCCTACTTGCTTTTGTTTTTGGTGTGAGAGACTTTTCCATTGCATAGATTAAAAATGACCAGTTTATGATTATTCATTTTACCTTGCAGATCTCATGTCTCAGTTTTTTCACATTTCTTAGGCAAGTGCTTTTAAAGATCGGTCTACCCCTCACTTTTGCCCATTTCACAGGTAAATCTGAGATAGAAACTCGGCGATAATAATTGCCCATAAAGCACAATTATCCCTTTTAGTAATCATCGAAAAGCGTCCAGTTTTAACGTTTGTCTCAATATTTACGATATTTTTATACTGCAAAATTATGTTTCTCGTCGTTCCTCGAAGACTACCTAAGTTTTTTGTATTTTTTCCCCCAAGAAAGCCCAATTTTATGCGGTACAATAATAGAATTTTGCATATTAAAGGAAAAATATTTTCCGCGTACTTTTTTAACAATCGTACTGCATTGAAATGTCAACAATAAGTTCTAATTGATTCCTTAATACAAACTCGATAAAATATTCGAACAAAAAATTACGCCACACTCTTTTTTTTAAAGATATAAACATTTGACTCTGCGTTCGAATTACAGTCCAATAGAGGGTTATGATTTTGACGTCACACGCAAGAAAGAATGCAACGATATACAAGTTGAGATGGAAGATCGGATTACAAACAAACCACGCCATTTTTAAAGTTCTGTCTTCTGTCATTTGTGTTTTGACATTTGAGTTTTACATGTGATCAATGTCTTCGGACGGCTGTGGAAACTTAAAGAATTTCACATTTGTCAAGAATTCTTTATAATTATAGAGGGAGTCACTGTTGCAAAGACCATACACTCGCTTGATACTTGGCACTATCTTGCAACTGTCACCATGACAGCGAATTGTTTGTAATCTAGCAACGGATAGGGTACCTTTATAACCAGGGTATGGCCATGGCGTGGCTCACGTTTCGTCCGCCATTACCGGGACATCTGTTATATGTGTTGTTCTTGCGCAAATTATTATGTATTTTCGTGGCTATTTGTTTTATTTGAATGAAAAACACATATAATTATCATTTTAATATGTATTTAAAGTGTAAGTAATATATTTTATCTTATTTACTTGTGTAGTTTATTAAGATACCCACCACGATTACTGTCACTGAAAACAACTATAAATTACCAATATTAAGCACAATCATTTAAATTTTTAAAAGGTAAGTTTAGAATATACAATTATAATGTAAATAAGAACTACAGATATTAAATTAGATGTGATAATAACAACCCATGTCATGTATTCTACATAACCTCTAAGTGTATGTCTTAATAATAATTGTGTATCTCTTAAATTAATTAATTTTTATTACCTTTATAAATTCACAGTGTGATAATTTAATATTCTTTCATAATATAATATCACATTTATTACAAATAAATAGGGAAAAGAATTACCGATAATGGCGGTGATCTTGGCCCATGGCCATACCCTGGTTATAAAGGTACCCTAGCAAGGGAGTGAAATGAGTCACAAGTGTAGTACAAGGAAAATACCAATAGATGGCAGCCCGAAAATATACCTCTGTATAACCCTCCATTGATATGCGCCAAACATAAACTTGTATTTATTTTGTTTTTATAATTATTGTAATTGGAATACATATTAAATGTTGTTCATTAATTGCTGAAACTATAGTGTATTTAATATACTTATTTGTTTTTCTATAAATAATTTTTATTTAATAAATTTTAATTCTGAATAATGGACCTTTCCAATTTAACGGCTATCTCTTTCTATCGCTGCAAATAGTAAGAAAATGGCGCGAACAACTGCCACTTGGGCTGTCAAACGAAACCTCAAAAATATTGCAGTCATTAAAATACCTGTATTCTCAGTGAAAATTTGCATCGTTAGACATTTTACCTCCAATAAAAGCTTTTGTAACTTATTTCGATAAGATTTTTTAAAGTTATCCGTGATATTCTCACATTTTACGTCTAAATGTTTTAGAATCAAACGTCATAGATCTCAGTTGTTCTTACTATGCGCAGATCCCCGTTGCGCATATCTTCTATCTCTTTAAATTGGAAAGGTCCATTAATTTTCTACAAAATTTTTTTGGTCCAATACATGTCCGACTGGGCTCGTATAAGGCATATTTTCGAACTAAAATTGTAGCTAAAGTAAAACTTTACAGACTCTTATGTCCAAATTAACTTTACGTAATCACCTGTCAAACTTGAATAACAAATAACAGTAGGTATACAAAAATACTTTAGTGCTGAGGTATACATTATATTTTCCGAAATCGACACAATATTACTCCGCGAAGTTAGCCAAAATAGTAGCTGAAGTAAAACTTTACAGACTCATATAAAAATTTAACTTTACGTACTCGACTGTTATTGTAGTTAAATTTTGACATGAGTGTAAAGTTTTACTTTAGTTACTATTTTTGCTAACTTCGCGGAGTGATATCGTGTACTTCAGTGTCGATTTCAAAAATAGTTATTTTTATTACTCATGGTTTACTCACCAATTATTTAATTTAAATTATCTAGAAAGTACAAATATTAAAAATAAACTAACTATACTTCATTTCACATAAGAAAATAGTAGATGGCGCTTGAGAGCCGACCGTTTTTACATGCATTAAATAAATAATTTAAATTTGTGAAACAAAACTTTGTCAATAATAAATATTTTCATCTGTAAAAATGTACAAGACATGAATATTAGAAATTATAACAAAATATTGTTGAACATCACTTAATTTTGTAGATTTTATTTGAAAATTGACAACTGACAGGTGATATTTTTTTCGTTTTTGTGAACTAGGTTTGCATTATGACCAATAAAAGGGCAGAATTTATATCTATCTAAACCAACATTATTTTCTTATGTCAAACGAAGTATAGTTTGGCAGACAAATTGTTAACATTTATTAATTTTTGGTTTCAATATCATAGATATCGCGATTTTTGGGGTGATTTTCGACATTGTCATACCAAATTTACAAATCACGCAATATTAATTTTGATTACTGGTACAGATACAAAATTTTATGCTCTACAGTTTTTATTTTAAGCTTTTTACATAAAACAATTAGGGAAGCAGAAAATTACTAAAGAGTGATTTTAGAATACCAAATAATAATAGTTATACTTACAGGATTACTAGCAAGGAGAATAAATTAGGTACTTTCATTTTATGTAGCCCTCCACGCAGGTTCTTTACAATTCAACTTAAAATTCCGTAATTATTTACATTATTTTACTTTTAAAATTAAAATGAATATCATAGAAATCAATCACTGTGGAATTTGTCCATGTGTAACCTAAAAAAATATACAAATTCAACAGAGGGAATAAACAAAATTATTTAATTTTCTATTAAACATATCAAACATTATTATTAATACTGAATGCAAATATTTGTGTAATATTTAATAATATTAAACACCATCATACAAAATTTAAAATATAAAATAATGTTAGCATATTTACTTACATGTTTTACTTCCACAAAAAAATATCTGTGTACTCATTATATTCTTAAGAATACATTAACAAAAACAAGATGTATGTTCCACAAACAAAATCATAACATTTTTATAAACATAAATTCATGGACTGAACACACATAACCTATATCACAAATCACGAGTATTGTTTTTTGTTTTCCAGTTTCAAGTGTTGCCAAAGGTATGTTGTATGTATAATACGAAGGTAACTTTCAAAATTTCTATAGTAAAATACTTATTTAAAACGGTATAAATGTTAAATATAACCTTCTCTCTTACGGCTATATAATCTAAGCCTAATTTATATAATATTTAAATTGCACAAAGTTTTACCTTGTTTTATTCAAATCTTAGTAAACAATGCTGATGTTGGAGCACCTGGCCCGCAACTAAACGGAATCCCTAATGGCGCGCGTTCAATTGTTGATCAGATCAGAACGCTGACAAATGAATTTATTTATTTTAACAGCAGTTACAATTTTTTTTTTTTTATTTTTTTTTTTGTTAAAATCATGAAGAAGATAGTTTTTCTACAAATCTATTAAAAGTGGGCTTTTTAATGTTTGTTTTTAGCGTTAAAAATGTCATTTTGTGACACAAGTGTTAAAAGTGACAGATTATTGTTACTTTTGACACCAGTGTTAAAAGTGAATGTCAAAAAATTATTAGAAATACAAATTTAAATTAAAAGATAGTCTTTGTAGAAAAAATAATGTATGATAAACGTGTTAAAAGTGATTTTATTTTGTTCGAAGGTTTGGATCACTCCGCTTCGCGTCGTGTTCCAAACTTCCTTCTCACAAAATAAATTGGCACTTTTAACACTTATATCATAAATAACTATTATACTTGTTGTTCAAAATGCGACATATATGATAGTTTCAGTAAAATTATAGTTATAATGGCAAATATATACATATTATTTTCAATTTTAATTAATTACTCAAAAACCAAACCTTTTATTTTTTTTATATGTTTATGTGTATATATTCCACTAACCCTCATTTAAATTTTATTACAATTAAACACGACAATTGTATGTAATTTGAAAAAAGTGTCATTTTTGGCACAAAAGACAAAAATTAATATTTCAAAAACATAACCAACAATTTTTTAAATTTTTGGTTATGTCGTGCTTATGTTATCTGAGGTAGCGCGCTCAATCTACATATTTTTGTAAACAATTTTGAACACTACACTTTTTTGTTACAATACAAAGTTTGACAAAAATAATGCATTTATAACTTTTTCTTTGAATGAAAATTGCAATCTTACAATTTTTACTACAAAATATATTATATTACCTTCAATATAGAGATTTTTTGAAGTTTAATACTGTACCTGGTAAAATTATTACAAAGACACAGAAATTTTCATAATTCTTGTGCAGGTATTGACAACTGACACGACCGTTGGTGGCAGCACCGTCGCCAACTACACGTGCGTTTGATTTAGTACTCTTAACTGCCATTCGTATTACTTCTGCAAGCGGCTTATACAATTTTGTAAATATAACACATTTCTGTAAAATTATTATATAAAAAACCAACCGATTAATCTTGTATAGAAGATATTTTAATAAACTAGGCATTATTAAAAAAATAAAACGTTATATTTAAGCGAAAATAAGGATAACTACTGCCGAGGTTAGATTTCTACATGCATATCCGACCTCAAGATGTTTTATAAAAGATACCAAGGTACGTTAATAAATTGAACATTACTAAATATGTGTCTAGTATATTTTTTAATCAGGCGAAAATGTAATAATGCATTACATATTACTGTATAATTTGCGGGAGAAGCAAGACCTATTCTTTTATTTATTTTGTGCTGTTTACAAACTGGTGTACTAAAATCGGCTTCTGATGAAATTGAAAATGTCTTCCACGAAGATAATGCACTAAAAACTTTATTTTATTTATTTGATTGATATTTTAATTCGAAATACAAACCCTTTATTGCGCCCGTCAAAGTTTAATTTTGTACTCATTGTACTAGCGATAACTATAATATTTTCACCAAAGTTACGATAATTTTGAAAGCCGACAGTCCACTTCATGATTTACGACCGTACAACAAACAATCAGTTTTGCTTTTACCTTTATTTACATTCATTTTTACTATACAAGTTTTAATGACAAATCAGCCAGAGTACTAAATCACACAGTTACAAATTATGCCGCCAGGTGTCATGGCGCTTGGTGTCAGTTGTGAATTATACCTTGTTCCATTTAAGCCATTCAGTATTGCGGAGCATAGGGAATAGTTTTGACCTCTCTGATTGGCTGAAATTAGAGACAAGTTTACCCAATGTAATTTCGGCTTCATCAGATTTGCGCTGTTGCCAGTGCCATCTACTGAATGGCTTAAATGGAAGAGAGCATAGGCGTCACGAGTAGCCAAGTGAGTAGTAGTGGTACTAATACTATATTATCGACTATCTTGTTTCTATTTTGCCGCGAAAAGAAAGCTACTTTAATCCGTATTATTACCAGATTTAAAATGATTATGAAAAGTGAAACAATATTTATGCATTAAATTATAGTTGCAGTTGCACACATTGCGCCTATTATAATATTAGCTATTTATTGTTTTCCAGTACTTGTTTAATTAACGTGAATTTTACACTATCTAACAATAACAAATCATTTTTTGGTTAACGTTCTGTATTTTACTTTGTACTATGTTTGTTGTTTGTATTAATATTTGCATGAAATTATAATTTTGATTAAAGAATTTTTCTAAACTAGTGTTTTTTAGCCCTTGGTCCTAATTAAATGTGTAATACACAGGGCTTTTTTGTAATGTAATGTTCCGGCACCCATTTTCGAAGATATTTCCGATTTTATCAATTTTTTTTTATTGAAAATTATTTACTATTTTATTTATTTTTCTTAAATTGTGGACATATAATTTGTGCGAACGATATATATTTACACATTACATGTTATATACTATTCTATATTTGTCAATAAAAAAGCTTTTTCTACAAGAAAGCACTGGTAATACATGTATTTATATATAAAGTTGTATCCCGACTTACGGGAATTCGACATAAGCGATTTTTGACGGTCCCACCTATTGCGTAACTTCGGAGTATTACTGTATTTGATTTCACCTCTAATTTCAGAGAATTGTTTACAACATAATTTCCTCGTACCGAAAATTCATTGGTGAGGGCACAGACAAACAGCAAGCACGCAAGTATATATATATATATATTATATATATATATATATATATATATATATATATATATATATATATATATATATATATATATATATATATATATATATGCAGGGTGGTGGCGGTTAGGGGTGAACATGGGGATTTAACATGGGATTTTAGTTTTTTGCAATTTCCTGCTCTCCTGTTCATATTACGGCAAAATATGTAGAGTACAAAATTGTTCAGAATTAAAAATTGTATACAAAAATGTATTTACATTTATTATTATGGTTTTGGTTTCTACACAACTTTAAAAAGAAATTTCAAAATTTCTGTTAATTTGTAGCAATAGCCATGACATAACTCAAATGTTTAAACATAATAATATGATTCAATTTCTGTCAAATTTTCGAAATTTTCTCTAATAAAAAGTTAATTTAATAATGAATATTTATTCGAATAAGGAACGAGTTTTCGTTATAAAAAATTATTATGGTGGAAATAGTTTTAGAAGAATACGTGATTTGTTTTCCATAAAGTACGAAAATATACCAATTCCTATTATAACAACAATTTCTAAACTTAAAAAATTTGAGATCACAGCTAGTGCAGCTGTGAACGAAGGTAATGAAGGAAATAATAATAATAATAATAATAGTAGTAATAATAATAATAATAATAATAATAATAATAATAATAATAATGATAACAATAATAATAATAATGATAATAATAATAATAGAAGACGTCATAACGAAGTGAATGAAAAAATGGTATTGGCTATGATAAATCAAAATTCTACGTAGTTGACACATTTGGAATTGGTTTATTATTAAATAGTATACCTAATAAAAAATGCGTATTAAAATTAAAAGTTGTTTGTTTTTATTTAATTTTTAAGTTAGATTAACGAATGGTTGACGTTTATAAATAATTTTTGACAACCAGACAAAAATTAATTCCATGGCTATTGCGACAAAATAACAGAAATTTTGAAATTTCTTTTTAAAATTGTGTAGAAACCAAAAACATAATAATAAATGTAAATACATTTTTGTATGCAATTTTTAATTCTGAACAATTTTGTACTCTACAGTTTTTGCCGTAAAATGAACAGGAGAACAGGAAATTGCAAATAACTAAAATCCCAAGTTAAATCCCTATTTTCGCCCCTAACCTAACCCTAACCTAACTGTTTTGTTTACAATAATAAAGTTATTTATTACATTAAAGAAAATTAGATTACAACAATGAAGTTCTTGATTGCAATAAAGAAAATTAGATTACAATAATGAAAATGACTAATCAGACAATTATAACGAAGATACCTAACACTATAGTGCCGGCTTAAAAACTAAAATATATCCTAAACTGACACCGAAAATGACCAACTTGATAAGGGTTTGTTTTGGTAGGATACAGACATTTTTTATTCACATAGTTTTTGGATTTAAGAAAAATACCTAATGGGGGTTTCCACCGTAATAAAAATATTGAAAAATAACACTATTACACTAAAATATATCATAAAACATTTCTGAAAACACTACTTATATGGTTGAATATGTTTCCAATTTTTTAAAAATGAATGAAAACAATTTACTACGTTTGAAACGCTGCCAGCCAGTGACGTCATTTGCCGGTACGATTTTAGTTTCTATGTTATCCGTCAATATATGTATGTGTGATGGGAGTAGTTTACAATATTCGATTTTACCTACATACATCAAATACATTCAATATCTTCCTATGTGATAATAGATGGCAGCACATTCAAATTGCAACATTATATTTAAAAAATAATGAAGTAGGTATTATAAACTAGTTAAAAATGTGAATACAATACAATTATTATTATTATTATTATTATTATTATTATTATTATTATTATTATTATTATTATTATTATTATTATTATTATTATTATTATTATTATTTTATTTATTTATTTATTTATTTATAAGAAAGAAACCAACAGTTTACACATACCAATTACAGGTTCCTATGGATTAATAGATAATACATACATTATTTCACAAATCATATCCCAGTGCAAGTTTCAAAATAAAGTTAGTGGAAAAATAATATAAAGTGCTATATAATTATGAGAGAACATTAACTATCTCTTTCTTAAACATATAGAGTGATAGATAAAACATGTCAATATGCGCAAATGTGGAATTGTAAGTAGACATGATTCGGTTTATTGGGGAGTTATCGTTATTTTTAGTATTATTTTTATATAAAACAAATAAATTAGTTGACCTGGTTTTAAGGCTCACAGAAAATTTTAACATTGAAATTATTGAAGGTGCATATATTATATTATTAAGTAATTTGTATAAGAATACCATATCAGTTTGAGTTCTTCTACTTTCCAGTGAGAGCATATTAAAATGTTTCAATATATCTACATAGTTATTAATATTTAAATTAAATTTGTAATTTAAAATTTTGAAAAACTTTTTTTGAATATTTTCTATAAAATCAATATTCTTTTTA
The DNA here is from genome assembly GCA_963082715.1 of Harpalus rubripes. Classification (NCBI taxonomy): domain Eukaryota; kingdom Metazoa; phylum Arthropoda; class Insecta; order Coleoptera; family Carabidae; genus Harpalus; species Harpalus rubripes. The sequence goes on along the minus strand of OY720459.1, from coordinate 30,898,180 downwards.
TAGAATGGGTTCCAAATCGTGGATGCATATTCCAGTTTTGATCGAACTAAACAATTAAACAAGTATATTAATGAGTTAGGGTTATTGAAGTGTTTACTTGATCGGAATATAAATCCAAGTATTCGGTACGATTGCTTAACACAAATGTCTACATGTTCATTAAATAACAATTTATTGTCAAAAAATATTCCCAAATCCTTAATAGTAGTCTTCCTTTGCAAGATGGAATTATTAATATGGTAGTCAGATATTATAGTATCGTGATTCCTTGTGTAATGTAATTTGCCGTATGTTATATTGGTAAAGCATTTTCTAAAGTATACGTATTTTATAGATTATTGTATTTCGTGGATTAAATATTTGTAAAGTATTTGATAAATCTCCAGCAATGAATTCAAGGGATTACCAGAAGTTATGCATTTGCCTATAATTATTTACAAGTTGAAACACCCGTAAAAGAATATTTGTGGAAAAACCAGGATACAAACATTCCACCCAGATGTTCAGTTGACGAGGAATTTGGAATTTTTGATTAGGATTCGTAACAAATTAAATTATAAATTATGTATGATATAATTTATCCCTCCAAATATTTTGTAAGTCTTATTATCTTGACGTCGTACTCGAAAGATTCGAAGTTCAGTTCTTGAATTCTAAGAATTGTAAGGTCACAAACAAACTCAGTTTGAAATAAAACATTTGTTTGTAGTTCAGTGAAAACTCCTATCCTTACCCCTATGCGTTAGTTCAAGAAAACTGTAATAGTAGAGTGTTAGTACACCATCAATTGACAGATGACGCCACTAGAGCCTCATGCACCATCTGTTGAGCATTAGCTACATTATCCGGCCTTTTACGCGCTGTCGGGGCGGTAAAAATTGGCCGTTCAAACGAGTTGCAAAAAATACTGTTTTTTTTACAGAAAACCTGTTATGATAAAAATGTTTTATTTTTATTGTAATACATATGTTTTCATGAGGAATAACATATAAAAAAATTGAAAAATAGTGGAAACCCCTATTGTTACTGGACTGTAAAGTTAAAAATGTTGCGATTGGCTAAATATGTATTCACAACCTATAAAGTTAAGTCGAGATTTGAAACCAAGTTTGCCCATTATATTTATTACATTTTATATTAATTTAAAAAAAACTGCTGTTGGAATAGCGTTCAGAAATTTTTCGTTGTCTGATTTGAAAAACACAGGGTTCATTAAAATGATGTTCGCATATACAGTGAGGGATAAAAGTATGGAATATTAAAAAAACAATGAACCCAACTCGAATTATCTCAGATTATTTGTTATGCAACCTTATGATTTATTTGCATGATCATAAAAGGAAGAAAAATTAATTAATAAAATCTACGTGCTTCAGTTTTTTTTTAAAAAAACCGGCTGACTTCGCTGTTTTTTTTAATATTCTATATTTTAATCCCATATACATACATTATATATATATATATATATATATATATATATATATATATATATATATATATATATATATATATATATATATATATATGTGTGTGTGTGTGTGTGTGCGCGCGTGTGTGTGTGTATGTGTGTGTGTGTTTCAGAGTGGAGAATGGCCGTATTAATAAATTTTATATGTATACAGCATCACAATTTACACATTTCAGTTTATAAGTACATACGCGATTCATGTCAGTAGTGATAATCCTATATCTCCGAAGTGCTACGCCTGACAAATGCTATGCCTCCCTAATGCTAGAAGTTCTAAAGTTATTCCCACCACCAGACCCGAAGTTTCCCGACCACACAACAATGCTACCAGAGATAATGTGGGACGAATAGGTACAGGGTGAAGAGTGTTCTGAGCGAATGAATCATTCATTATAGGTCGCTACATAGTCGTATTTTGCCTATTAAAATAGATGGATATACTATGAACTTTGAAATTCGGTGATTACTATATTTTAATTTTTTTTTCAACCATAAAAATATAATCAATTTAAAATTAAGTAAATAATATATACGTTTCATAAATAATATTTTATTCAATTTAGTGATAAATTTTCTTTTCTTAGCAGGACTGATTCTTATAAAGAAACGAAACATTATACATTAAATCCTACGGTAATTTATAAATAGATAACAGATATTTATTACATTCTTCATTTCTAAGATTTCCTAACGCTCATAATCTTGAGTCTTTGAATTTAACAATAAATTTCACGCTTCTTATACTATTTTCTGCTCTTCAACGTCAGTTATTATTGGATAAATGACAAAGAAGTCCCTTTATTGACTTGATACACAAAGATTACAATAGAAAAGACATTTATTACCGAAGAAAAATACACAAAATTAACAACTAAAAACAAGAACCTGTCAAATCCTACTTCAATTCTGTCTCCGTCAATAATACAGTTTTCTTATTATTACATTATCTATTTATACTATATTATACCATTGGATGCATATATTACGAAATAACTGTAACAACATACCGATGAAGTCACTCATATTTGGAAAATAATATTGTAAAATCCTGGTTATATCACACAAATAGACCATTTCAAGAATTCATAACGCATGCCATGCGCCAAGTGGACCGCGCAATTTTTCAATTCAAATTTAAAATGCTCAATATTGGCGACTAAAATTAACGTGAATCCCTCAAACGGACGATATTTGCAACTCTTGAAAATGGTGTTCTGTTATTCAACTTTACAGTAAATATATATAGTACATTGGATTCCTTGCCGGTTTATTGTTTGTCTTTTTATTTTAAAGTACATATAAATTACTTTGCAATATGAGCAAAGAACGAAAAAATATTAACGTCAATTGCTGCGTTTATGGCGGTCATTCTCGGGACAAGAAATTATCTGTCCCAAAAATTGGTGAGGAAGAGTGACATCCAAGATAAATTTGGTAAAATGGAGTCTATCGACAAAAGAGAGGGCTGGATTAGGAAAATACGAACTGGAAAACAAGTGACGAAAAGTATTGTATTATTTCCTGGCCAATTCATGAGTAAAATAATACACTTTTCACTTTATATGTAGCATTCAATATATTTCTTACACTTGTAATTAAAACAATTTGAAAGATATTTGACATTAGTTCCATTTAAATTTTTTTAAATAAGTAAAGTAAATACTCGTACATATTTTACTATCTTGTACAAAAATACAGCTGAAATGTGTTTGCACTGGCCACTATGGCCAGCTATACAAGAGCATTTTGTAAATAATTAATTGTTAATTTAAAGTTCTTTTAATATCATGAGGATGTGACGTTTGAACATGTTTCAACAATTCTCCCCCTTCAATAAAACTTCGAGGAGAATCTGTCGCCTCTAAATAAGTAAACATTTCCTTAGAAATAAGTCTAAGATAACTTTCTTCGAATGTCATAATTTAAGTACGTACACAAAATTATTACTAACACTATTTATAAAAAGTTTAATGAATTTGTTACTACACTTCAAAACGAATGTTGGTTATACAATGTTTCTGTATGCGATCTTATAGCACAATACCATTTTCAGAGCACGTGTATGCTACAACACTAGCGCCGCCATCGGTAGTTTTAGTCGCCAATAAAGACAGCGTGGGGAATATTATGAAATGTTCAATAAATTTAATTCCAAAAAATTATTTTATTTAACAATTTTGCATTAGTGTTTTTTTCTTCACGACATTAATATCATTGCTTTACGATTCATTTGAACAAATATTACATTTTATTTTCTTTGGAACTAAATGTATTTGACCACACTAAGCAGATATAACAACATAAATAAAAACTAAATGTAAGATATATTAGGGAATGGGAGGGAGAAGAAAATAATTCAATAATTTTTACAGTCTTTATTCATTACATTACAATATTAATTTGTTATATTTATATTATTTTTATTATCCAACACTAGGGTACCTTTATAACCAGGGTATGGCCATGGGCCAAGATCACCGCCATTAACGGTAATTAATTTCCCTGTTTATTTGTAATAAATGTGATATTATATTATAAAAGAGTATTAAATTGTCACACTGTGAATTTATAAAGGTAATAAAAATTAATTAATTTAAGAGATACACAATTATTATTAAGACATACATTTAGAGGTTATGTAGAATATATGACATGTGTTTAATTGTTAATGTCGTAGTTAATAAGTTTACTATAAAATAAATTTTTGCCGACTAGTGCTGCCATCTTTGCTCAACTAAAGATAGATGTGGCAACCATGCGCACGACGAGTTGAGTCGAGGGGAAGCAGTCAGTATTGTATTGTAGTCAGTCGCAGTGTGTCCATGCTTGGCGGCAAGTTGTTTTGCAAGAAAATTGTCAATGCTTTGTATGCTTGTGTACATTAAATAAACAAAAATACAGTCCACTTTTATTCAATTCATCAACATGGGTTGTTATTATCACATCTAATTTAATATCTGTAGTTCTTATTTACATAATAATTGTATATTCTAAACTTACCTTTTAAAAATTTAAATGATTGTGCTTAATATTGGTAATTCATATTTGTTTTCAATATGTCAGTAATCGTGGTGGGTATCTTAACAAACTACACGAGTAAATAAAATAAAATATATTACTTACACTTTAAATACATATTAAAATGATAATTAAATGTGTTTTTTATTAAAATAAAACAAATAGCTACGAAAATACATAATTTGCGCAAGAACAACACATATAACCCTCTGGCCCGGTAATGGCGGACGAAACGTGAGCCACGCCATGGCCATACCCTGGTTATAAAGGTACCCTATCCAACACCATCTCACATCACACCATCTAATAATAACGCTATAACTATAGTGATTGAAACAAATAAAGCTGTTCATAAGTCGCTAATGAGTTAATAGTACATTACGATATGAGTTTCATACGACATGATTTCAGCGCACGTGTCTTTGTTAGAAACAAGCGGCTTTTGTTTTGTAAGGGGACAAGTGCGCTGAAATATCTTATGAAACGTGTATTTTATACTATTTTTTCTATTTTGGTCAATTTGTCAAAAAATATTTAAAAATATACGTTATTTCATGTCCAGGAATTTCTATTTCGATTTTAATATGTAATTTACCCCTTTACCACACACTATCACTCTCTCACCCGGATCACACAAATCAATTACACTATTTACCGAAGTCCAAACCGATCTTTTTCAAGGTCATTTTCGGACTCTGTTGGAGTAAGCGGACACAACGAAGATTCGTATATAGACTACCTTGAATCTCATCCAAGAAACTCGCGAAGAAGTATGTTATATTTATGTTAGGTTGGCAATAACCAGGTTGGCAACTGCAATCGACAACAACACACATTCAGCCGTCACAGAAAGCAAGCGGTAGCCATTATTGTGATTGTAAACATTTTCAAGTATTATTCATCATTGTACATATTATAGTTAATAAACATATAGTAGAGGAATATTGTTGAGTTGTTATTAAGCATACAACAAAAGCAGACAATAAAACAAAGTACAACCATAATTTCGTAAAAACGGCTTCATTCTTTCGCTCACAAGTATACCTACACCATGCTTTGCATGCTCATTCTCACGAACGCCCGACCACAAACGAAATATGCCTTCTACTTCTTCCTCATAACATCCTTTCCTCATTGCCTCACTTACACACAAAACATATACACTGTACATTCGCATTGCATTCATCAACTCATTCTCTTTCCCATTCACACTTCTGACATTCCACGTCCCCAACTTACACTAATCATACATTCTCAATTTATTCTTCATTTTTATTTAAATAGATAATATAGAAAAGAAAGGAAAACGGGTATTTTCGATAAAGGAAGAAGTCAAAGTAGCTTACCAGGCTCGTCCTTGACGAACTTTGATTTAAAGTAATAAAAAGATAAAGTAGAGGACCCTATTTTAAAAAACAAATCTCACAACTGCAAAATTTTAATTATCGAAGTGGTGTCACCAACCCAATATCTTAGATATAAATGAGGCAAAGAAAATGACGTATTAAACTGTCAAAAAATGTCGGTAATATAGGTATTGCCGGTAAATTGATACTATTTTCTTCCATGGAAGGTGATTTTGATCATAAACAGAACTTTTTGTAGTCACGTGGCTTTTAATAATTCTAGATCATTCTAACATCTAACAGAAAATTACATGGAAATAGCCATCTTTGTCAACATTTATAAAGTTGTTGTGCTGTAGTATTTTTTACAGTGATATTCGACTTCTCTCATTGTTTTTTAGCGTTGTGTTTGTGGTAAATGCAGTTTTTACTGGTTTATTTTTCGTCTTATCGTAAATACATCATTATAGTTTAGAGTATTATTAGTGTTAGTTATAAGTGGTTTACTTTAAGTCTTTTCTTATATTTATATATATATATATATATATATATATATATATATATATATATATATATATATATATATATATATATATATATATATATATATATTAGATGGTTTGGGCGCTACGGTAAAGTTCTGCAACCAGGAGAGAATGATTTTTTTAGAGGGAACGTAGCTGCTGCAGACGATAGTATTTCAGTACTGTTTGTATCCGAAACTATATTGCCACATGCTAAGCAGCACGTCAGTGAACTTGACCCAACCCACAAGCAAACAAACAATATTTCATACATAAATTAGTTTATTTGCATACGTTTTCAAATGTTTGCTATATTTAATTGATTGTTCGACTTTCTTTCCCTTTATTTAAAAAAAAAATATATGTGGGTGGGGCTGCTTTCACATTAACCCACCATTTAAACAATAATATTTATTTATTCATTCTTGTTTCTTTGTTAGTGTTTTAAAATAATTTTATTTGTTTAGACTTTCTATTTCTTTTTTTATTATCTTTCAATTCTAATTTTCCGCACCCAATTGACCCACTGTTTGTTTAACTGTAAAACTCTATTTTGAAGTATTACTTTAATGTTGTTTTAACCTTTTCATCGATTGTTTGCGTATTTTAATCAACTATTTTTAAAATAATACATATGGGTTCGGTTAAGTTCTCCTTTTCCGCACCCAATTGACCAACCATTCGTTTAACTATAAAATTATGTTTTAAAGTATTAGTTTAGTATTGTTGAAGCATTTTCATCGATTGTTTGCGTCTTTAAATTAACTATTTTAAAACATACGAATGGGTGCGGCTAAGTTTTTATTTTCCGCACCCAATTTGCCCACAGTTTGTTTAACTTTTATAATCTGTTTTAGAGTGTTAGTTTAGTTATGTTGAGACAATTTTATTGATTGTTTGAGTGTTTTCTATAATAGTTAAGTAAAAATTTAATAAAATTTATAATAATATATTTTTCATTGAGCCAAGATCTCGATAATGTATAGTAACTATTTTTTCTGATCATTTAAATAGCACTTATCTCTTAGGCACGAACTAATATACTGAAGGACAGGACAGATGCGCGCGTACTGCGTCCGCAATATTGAAGCTTGAGAGAGATAGCTATATGAGTCTGATAAATATACAAGTAGTCATGGAATAACCAATGTTTTGTGTAAATAATTCTTTACAAAAAACTTAAATTGTAACTATTAGAAGTAGTACACATATTTTTAAACATGTTGATTTTAATTTTTCCTTCGAAATTATAATTGTAATTAGAAGAAACCACAGATAGATAATAAGAAAATGAAAATTGTGGTATGCAAATATTTTATTGAAACAAACTATATTTACAATAAAATATGATATGACCTAATTATATAAAATGAAATATTGAAAACCATATTATAAATGTGTTCTCCCTTGTGAGGTGTAATATGAAATATTTTTAAAATTAATTTAAAACATTAATTTCTCCTTAATTTTGACTTTTTCCTGTCTTCCTTGCAAATAGACTTAATATTATTTTGTTTTTGTTTAAAATATTGTCTCAAACGCATTAATATAAATTCATGTATGATATAAGAAATTATGTCTTTTTTATGATCATTACAAGGGAAAACAAACTTATAATTCTGAAGTACACAACAGACAGTTTCTTCGTAAACACGAGGATTATCAATGTAGATAATTAATTTTTCTTCTATATATTTACATAAATTAAATATATAAATACTAGGATATATTAAAAATCCTCGACTTTTTATTTTTGTTAGTTCTGCTTCTTTTATATGGCATATATTATTATTATTTTCTTTGTCCATAAGCAGACCTCTTCTATAATTTAAACAAGTTGTTTTCTTTACTAAATTCTTACATAAATATCCTATGATATAATATAAGATGCAATCAACTTCTTCTGCTTTGCTGTAGTCATGGTCTGTTATTTCTACTAACACCTCTTGATCGTCTGCTATTAAGTTGTCTAACTTTGTTTTTAAATTTGTAATTAAAGATTGTTTGTTAAGAGTACTGTGCGACTGAAATATTTCTTTGAATTCTAACAATGAAAATTTAAACACTTTTGGCTCCTTATCAATATCCACTGTGCAGTTTCCATAAACTGATGGTTTTATAATATTGTATATACTAAGCATCCTATATAACTGTAAAAATGTAGTGAACGTTGGATGTTCGTTGGATCCTCCAGCTTGTCTGATCACACCAAAAAAACGCTACCAACTGAAGCACATTGTTAGCAACACTAATACTAGCATAGTAAAGTTCTCTTACAATTTAATTGATCATGTTTTATTAAATACTCACCTCCAGACAATCTTGATTAATTTTTCCAGTTAAAATGTAGCGAAATTTTATATCTTTCAATAAGTAATCACATATTTCTAATGTGGATGTAACTGTGACTCGCAAGCCTTCAGCTGTAGATTTTGTTAAAAAATCATTTGAATTTATTGTTCTCTTCAGCATCATTTCCTCCCAATTATTCAACCAGTTTAAGAAGTCTTTCAGAATCTACATTTTTTTTATTAATTAAATATTTTTTGTTTTCTTAATTTTATGTCGTTGTTATCAGTTTTGATACCCTCAATCGGTGTTCTTCTATTTAAAGAATCGAACAAATCGTTCATTCTTTTTGTAAATGTGATTGTAGCTTCGCAATTATCAGACTGAAATAGATTGCGACCCTGGTAATATTTTAAACCGTCTGACATCGCATTGCTAAATATCTGAAAATTTCAGCAAGTAAAGTTTATCTAAAATAGGTATGTGAAAATATACTATACCTGCGTTGCTAATTTGACACGCATTTTTTGTAAATTAGTAGGCTCAATATGATTTATAGTAATTTTCGGACATACTTTTTTCGCTCCAGGAAAATTGCATTCGTGGTAATATAATTGTTGATAATTTTTCCAAGAAACAACTACATCAGGTGTCTATTAAAATAAAAAGCTTTTGGAATGATGAATAAATAAAATATATGTATAGCTTACATGCATGTCGTGAGACAACAATCGATTTCGTACACATTTTGAGATGAGGAGTATCAGAAAAAAAATAAATAACGTCTGTCATTTATTGGATGAATAATTTTATTATTGACGTTATTAATTTCACCGGTCACTCCAAATTCTTTCCACATTTTCCTATTTGTAGTGGCACCGTCACATATCACACCGTCAATTATAGCACCACTCGCTTCTAATTTTCTTATAACTTCCATAATAAGTAATGCCAATATATTTCCTTTTGTAGGACCATGTGACGCAAACACAGCAACGGGTTGAGAGTAAGATTGTGCTAAAGATGTAAATAAAAAGACCAAAGCATGGTCTACCATAGTGTTTGTTGATGTTGCTTGTCCAAAATTACCAAAATCTTCCAAACCAAGCAGAGCCATATTTTTTACGTTTACATTTACTTGTGTTCTGACACTCATTTCGTCAAATATTAATAAACCATGTTTTTCATATTTGTTCTTTTCATTCATTTTCATTTGAAAAGCTTTTAAAAATTCGTCATCGACGCCACATTTTATATTTATCATAGACAAATATCGACGTATTGTTCGGGGGCACGGCAGTGGCAAAATATTATTATTTCGTAAAAATCTATACGAATTAGGATTTTTTATGTGTATTAAAAGACACATTAATAGCCAATCCTGATTATACCTTCTGCTTTTACTGTTTTTATATTTACATAAATCTATGCATTGCATAACAAGTAATTGTTGCATTTGGCTCATTCCTAAATTATCTAATTTTTCTTTAATTGACTCTAGTTCTACACAACTTATTTTCCTGCTCATCACATTAAGATGTTTGTGTAATAATGATAATCTTTTTCTCAATCTAACAATTTTTTTTCTTTGATTCTCTTTTACTTTTTTTAAATTAACATTCACACTTGCCTTTGAATTTTTTCTTTTGTTCATCCTACGATTTTGTTGTTGTAATGACTTTAACAATATTTGACAAAAACAACATATATTTATTTCTGTTCTTCCTTCATTCAAATAATATGTGCATTGTGAACTTCGCCAAACTTGTAAATTATTGTCTACGAACTTATTTTTTGTTTCTTCATATATTGTAATTGGAAATGACTTTATATTAGGACCCCCCAGACATAATTTCAAATTATCAATGTCGGATAGAATACTCTCCACTTCGTTAATAGAGGAAACTTTAGTTGTTTTAAAAATATTAGAAAACAAAACGTATTTAGCGATTAAATTCTCTCCTATAACGACTTGTCTTTCGAAAATTGGTATACCATCGCTATTTGTTTGGAATTTAGCAAAAGAAATACTTTTGGATTCATCATTATTTTGACATTTAATCTGAACCCAAAATTCATTGGACAGTCTTAAATTACATGTCCATAAATCTTTAAATATTTGTTTCGTAATATAGTCTTCGGATGCTAAAATTATAAACATCGTGATTAAAACTTTTATTTGTTACTCACTTGTAAATTTCAATTTATCAAAGCATTCTAGTAAGTAGTTAAGTTTGATTTAACAAGTTACTAACTTGTTAAAATTTAACAGGTTAGTAGATTAGCTGTCACTGAAATAGGTTTGAATTTATTTATATTAAATATTATAACCTCATTTTTTTTCTGCCAATCTTTGAAATCTTTATATTCTCGTTCGTATCTTGACGATGATTTTCCTGGTAATAAATTTGTAAGTACGCTGGTACGCTGTTTGCTTCACTAATTATTGCTTCGGGCACATCCATTTTCCTGATTTGCACCAAAAGTAAATAAAATAACAAAAACACAACAATCAAAGCCATTTTGACAAATGTAGTTCATAGTATCCGTAAGAGATGGCAGCACGCAGCACTCGTGTCAATATAAATTTGAGTAATGTGTTTTTAACTTATTTTAATTTATTTACAAGTGAAAAACAAATAAAATATTGAACAATACACGCGAGGTAACGGGTTTAACTGGCTCCAGAAGGATAACAGGCTCGTCTTCGACTCGCCAGTTCAATTCTTCTGTCCGCCAGTTAAACCCTACTTACCTCGCTAGTAATGTTAAATACTATGACATATTCCATTAAATTTCTTACGTAAAGATTGTGATGAACAAGGCTCTGGAAAAGCAGATGGGCATGCTATAGATGTAGACCACTCTGGAAATAATTTCGCAAAATGTAGTAAGAATAAATACTTATTCTACTGAGAAATTAAGTTACTAACCAGTACTATTTTCGGATGAAATTTCAGACTTTTTTTTCTTCACTATCTCATGTTTCACTATTTCTCGGCGTCGTTTTTTCGGCAATTTCGACAAATATTTCGGACAATTAGGGAAAATAGATGGGATTGCATCTAATTTTAGTCGAAATTTCTTCAAAGGTATCTAAAGATTACATAAAACTAGTTTAATATTTTCATAACCTATCAACTTAGATATACTATTTATTGTTGATTGTTACTTACAGTGTTAACACCATCAGACCAAACTTTAATAATATCGTCAGATACAAAATGATTTTCACATAGAACATCTTTTTCCGTTATTTCCCGATCTTTTCGAGGAATAACTTTTTTCCACATTTCTAGTTGCTCATTTCGAGCATGAAATAGAGAAACTTTTTCCTTATTGGAATCATACCCACTTCTGCAGTTGGGTGCAAAACATTTACGACCCATTTTAACAAAATTATTAATATAAATAACACAAACTTTGAATACGAATTGCATGTAGCACCAAGCGAATATATTAAAATGTCAGACTCATCTAGCTATCTCTCTCGCGCACAAGTCACGTGCTTAGGCGACAAAACTGCGGACACTTTTCGATACACGTATTGCACATCGTTGCATAGGGCTGCTCTTAGGTGAGGGCACGGTGTAGTATCTATAGGTGAGAGCACGACGTATTCCAATGCATTACGAAGAATGGCTAACTAACTGGGCTAGTTCATACAGTGTGCCGCTAGATGTCAGGTTTTGTTGCGACCCGTAGGGTACCTTTATAACCAGGGTATGGCCATGACGTGGCTCGCTTTTCGTCCGCCATTACCGGGACACTATGACAGTTTAACATTGTACTGTGCATAACGTAATTTGTGTATTTTCGTGGCTATTTGATCTAATTCAATTGAAAAACACATTTGGATATAGTTTCAATGTTTATTTATAGTATAATTAATATTTTTATGTAATTTTCGTGTAAGTATTGTGTTAAGATACAGACAATATTGAAAACAAGGAACTATTACCAATATTAAGCCCCAACATTTAAGTTTTTAAAAGGTAAGTTTAGAATATTTAATTATTTTATAAGTAATAATCACCTATATTGAACTAGTTTAATATTATATACGTATCGTATACGGAGAAAACATAACCTCACTTGAATTCGGAAATGAGTTCCACGTTTTAACTAATCCGATTCCGCCGACTTTAATTAAATTATGATCACTATGATAACATTTTACTGCTTGTACCACAAGCACTGATTCAAATTGTAAAGAAATATATGGTACTTCTGAATATTTAAGTAACAATCATTATTCTATTAAACATTTCAGTATGGTAGACATACTCGAATATAATAATTTTAAATAGCAATAAATATATTTCTGTAAATAAATGATTAAATACACTTTTGACAGGGTCAAGATGACTGGTGGTTGTGCAGCTGTTGGTTGCAGTAATAGGGGAGACAGAGGATTTTTAATGAAGCGTTTTCCAAGAGATCCGGCCAGAAGAAAACAGTGGGTTATAAACATGAAAAGAGATGAGTGGTCACCAACTGAACATTCTATGTTATGTGAGGTATAAATTTCATTATGATACTTTATTTAATGGTTAAATATTAAAAATATTGTGTCCATCTAGGTTCATTTTAAATCGAGCATGTGGGAGAAAACCACAGAAGATGGCAAAAGAAAATTGAAGCCAAATGCTGTCCCCACAAAACTTTTTTTTACGAAAAATAAACCAAAAAGGAAACTCTCAAAGGAAAGACTATCAATACCGATTCAAAATAGTTCCATAATGCTAGATTCCTCAGCAGCTACTACATCTTCAAGTATGAATCCAGTTGTACCTCTTCCTGAACCAAGTGCTTCTGGTTCTGAATTAAATAGTACCTCGAATAGTACATGTACTAGTACTCTCGAATCACCTGAATCAACTTCCATAACATTCAGCAGAGACACACATTATGAATATTTACAACGACTTATCCGTCTTCAAAATCAAAATAAAAGATTAAAGTTGAGAAATAGGGATTTAAAAAATAAATCACGAAGTGATAGAAGAGAAAACAAGAAGTTGAAATTTAAGTTGAAAAAAGTTACAGAAGAAACGAATAAAGATATGTATTTAGTTCTATTAAAAAAAGTTTTTAACGAAGATCAAATAGAAGCGATGCAAGGTTCAATGAAATTTAAAAAATGGTCGAATATAACAATACAAAAAGCACTTAAATTGAAATTTTCTTGTGGCACAACTGGTTATCAAGAATTATTAAAACAACATATAAGTTTACCTTCATTAAGAACTCTGCGTAGACGCTTGGAAAATTTAAAGTTTGAGTCTGGTATGTTATATGAAATATTTGAATTTTTAAAATATAAAATTGAATTGCTAAATGAATTTGAAAAAGAATGCTGTATTGTTCTAGACGAAATGTCCATTGCCTCATCTAATCTGTTTGACCCTTCGACAAGAAAATATATTGGAAAAGTAACTTTGCCAAAACATACAGGAACTGCAACAAAAGCACTTGTGTTTATGCTAGCTGGTATAGGATCCAGATGGAAACAAATAGTTGCATATTATTTAACAGGTAAAATTGTTAAATTTTACGTAGTTTTTTAATTTATAATTTTTATCGCGTTTTAGGTGATTCCGTCGATGGTAAGGTATTTCGTGATATAATTTTCGAAATAATAAAAATATCAGAAGAATTAGGGTTACGAGTTTCTAGTATTACGTCAGACATGGGATCTTCAAATCTTTCTTTATGGAAATTTTGGAATATTGTGGCTAGTAGATTTAGTTTAATTCAAAATAGCATCCCACATCCTTTTGCAGAAAACCGAAAAATATTTATTATTGCCGATGTGCCTCATTTGTTCAAAAACATAAAAAGTATGCTTGTTACGAACAAAATAATTTATAAATCAACTGACTTACAACAAAAATTTAATTTACCTACTGCCGAAATTAAAATCGAACATATATATGAATTAATAAAATATCAACAAGATTACCAATTTTTGTTATGCCCAAAATTATCCGAAAGTGATTTATTACCAGATCATTTTCAAAAAATGAAAGTCTCCCGTTCAAGTAATGTTATAAGTAAAGACGTTAGCAGCGCATTAGAATTTGTATCTGAGCAGCTTAATAAACCGGAGTATTTAACAACAGCGTGGTATATAAACCTAATAAACAAGTGGTTTTCAATAATGTCATCAAGGCATCCATCATTAGCAATAAGCAAGCATTCGGAAAATAAATATAATAGTACCATAACATTTTTGCAAGATTTTTTACTCATTATAACAAATTTATTTATTGGCATAAATAAATCTTGGAAACCATCGCAAATGGGCGCATTAATATCCACGAAATCCATTTTAGATTTACAGAACGAATTTTTAAATGACAAAAAATATTTCTTTTTACTAACTTCTAGATTTACTCAAGATTGTTTGGAAAATTTATTTAGTACTGTCCGAGCTAAACAAGAAAAACCTACATCACTTCAATTTAAAAATAATTTGAAACTAATAGCAGTGTCACAATATTTAAAAGATGTGTCAAAAAGTAGCTATGATGAAGATGATAGGGAATATTTGTCAGAATTTATATCGGAAATTAAACCTAAGAACAATTTATATTATGAGCCTGTAAATATTCCATCAAATTTTAAACTTCACACAATTAATTTAAATAATAGTGAAAAAAATTCGTTATATTACATTGCCGGATATATAATTTCCAGAATAATAAAATTATGTAAAACATGCAGTAATTGTGTTTCTGCATTGGGTTCAAATGTTTACAATAAAGAAACAGCAAACCTTTCATTATTATGTCGTTTACGAGCATACAAACAAAATGTTTTGTTTTATTGCAATTTACAGACGTACAATTATTTTTGTATAATGGAGGAAATATTTCGTGGATATTACAATACAATACATGCACAAAATTCAGATTTAAAAAAATTTTATATTGATAAAATTGACTCTTCCGTTTCATCGCCATTTAAAAATTTATGTCATAATATACAAAATAAAATTATTTGTAGATTTGTAGTTTTCAGGCTTAAAATCGCTGGAAAACGAAAGATTTGCATTGGAAACCAGTATGGCAGTAAATCTATGTCAAAATAATAATTGTATACCTATTTCTTAAATATATCATCACGGGATATGAATGTGACCGAAGCGAAAGAAGTGTGCTTCGAAAGATATGTATGGCGAAAGATGATTGTTTTGTAACTATTATTGTGATCCGGATGCGGTATTTCGCTACCGAAAATCGGTCACTTTAATATGTTAAGAGGAATATTTGTTTTAAGATGTCCGGTTAGTAATAATGTTGTTTAAATAATGTTGTTTTATGTATGTATGTATGTATCACGGGATATTACCCATTACTACGTGTGCCAATATCAGCAGGTGTGAGCCTTGAGGACGATATTTGAGAGCAGCTGACCTCTATAAATCAGCACTAATATAAACAATTTCATTACAGCATAATATAATTATTGTATTTTAGCCATAGAAAGATTTTCAGGTTTCATTATGTACATAACTAATACCATTCTTTTCAGCTCTGTTTTCACTTGAGTTGATATATTTCTTTTTATATTTTGCGTTCATAATGAAGTCATTACGATACGCAATTGCGTATCGTAATGACCTTCATTTCGATACGCAATTTTTTGTTTTAGACGGTTGGTACTAGATGACGTTTCTTTAACCTACCTAATTTATTTTTAGTTAATTGACAATTCATTTTAATAATATAATGTCGAAATTATTATTTTTTTTTTTTTATTTAGGGAAGATTATTTACATGAAAATGTACAAATGGATACAAATATAATCACAAATTGAGTAAGTAAATGTTATTGTAGAAGGCGCAAAATATAAAAAAGAGTATAAAGAACTCATTTTATAAGACATGTCTTATAAAACACGTTCTTTAATATACTATTAATTCACCAAGTACTTTTTTACGGCATTTTTTACTATTATTACCACCCATGTTATGTTTTATTTGTCTATTATGACATCACTTTACTATTTTATATCTAGTTGTCTGATGATTATTTATTCCAGGATATTATAATTATTTCTCACTTTTAACTACAATGGTCTGTAAAAGACATATTTTCGGCTTCCATTTCTATTTAAATGGGAAGAGAAGAAGAGCTTGTCTGAATGTGGTCGAGGTGAAAGAAGTGTGCTTAGATCGGAATGTGTGACGAAGGATGATTGTTGCGTAAGTACGTATTATTGTGGACCGGATGCGGTATTTCGCTACCGAAAATCGGCCACTTTAATGTTGAAGGTAAAGAATTTTTGCTGTATGAAGATGTACGGTTAGTCAGAATGTTGTTAAGAGAGTGGAGTGAGTCAGTCGAGCTCTTATTATTATTATTATTATTATTTTCGGGTCTATGCTAAACCCTTAAGTGGGATGTGTTTGATTTTCATGTATGTCTGTTACAGCATTTGACTTATTTATTAAACCAGAAACACATGTTGCTCTACTGTCGGCTATGTTTCTATTTTATATCACTTTTCCAGGTGCCGAACACCGGCCCATATTTTATATTTATTTATTAATAAATTAATCCAACAGGATAGAAGATTCCAATTACAGGACGATTATATAAAATATTTATAAAAATGTATTGAAACAGTAAATAATTAATATAAAATTTACAAGTAATGTTCTGAAAAATTGTTTATTAATATACCCTTAAATCTAATCTAGGTAAGGAGCCCCCAAATATGGCAATCTCAATAATACATTATATATTGTTATATGCTACACAGAGTTATCTTGGAGATTTCAATTCATAATCCTATATCCTATCTGTTTTAAAATGAAATTGTATTTTATTTCCTGAAGTGACTCGTGGAATATGAAATGGTATTAGCTCAAGACTACATGGGTCATAAATATTATTATTAATTAATTTATGTAAATACAGAGATGATTGTAAAGATCTTCTGCTACTTAATGACATCAAGTTGACGTTGATGATCACGTTTCTGCTTGACGAAGCCATTTGGTCCACGCTTTTGGATATGAAACGTTCTACATCCAGTTTACTACAACTGATCAAGATGTGGTAATGTCATGGCCAATTCTCTGCCAGTTTTTGCGGGCGGTTTTTCCCCTGGCACAAAGGAGAAGCATCTCCGGAGAAGATGCGTCCTCGCCGTCCTAGTCAATGCAGGGCGACGCATCAGGTTTCAGACATCACACATTAGCCTGGCGATTTGTACAACCCACAACACAAGTTACAACTATTGTTTGTTATACCGACATAGTTAATGACATGTTATTAATATAATAAATATAGAGTTGTACTCTTTTGGAAGAAATTTCCATTGTTTCATTTTTACTTCTACTATCCGCTCTCTCATCCTTTGTTGACAGTCACTTCAAATTATGATCATTTGGATCCTTTCACTAGTCTGTCGCATTATAATATATTTATTACAAAATACAAATTATTATTGTTGGCGTAATACCATGAGGCTGACGTACTACGTTGGAAATCATATAGAGACAACGGGTTACGTCACTGTTTTAATGGAATGGAACGAAATTTATTAGGATTATTATGTATTTGGGCATTGTGGAATAAAGGTTTACTAAATGAATGTAGTGTTATTTCGTATGATCTTGTGTCCTTCCTTGTGAGACGTGAAAAGTGCTAACAATTTCATCAGATGTGAAGTAGGATTAGATTAAATAAATACCTGACTGCAGACATAGTGCACATTTGTGATTTTGTATAGGTAATATCGGGAATGATGAAATTTAGTTCGAGCAGAATTCTGGAAATTGCTAAATAAGCGGGTTAAATAATGATCTTATTGGTGATGGAAATGCAAGTGAATGTGGTGTTTAATTCGTGTGTTCCTTCTTGTGAGACGTGAAAAGTGGTAACATCATTATTTTTAATAATATATGAAACAAAATTGTTTGTATATTTATCGCTGGAAAACGAAAGATTTTCGCTGGAAAATAAGATGGGAGTAAATATATCATAATAATATTTATGTAATAAATTAATTGTTATTATCTTTATAATTTCATAATGTAATTATTTAATAGTCTGTTGTAATACAATATCACATTACTTACAATCTTTTAAATAAATATGGAACCGTAAATTCATCCTATTCTCAGTAAGTTTGACATTTGACAACGGCCCAGTAATGGCGGCGATCTTGGCCCATGGCCATACCCTGGTTATAAAGGTACCCTACGACCCGGTTTTTACACAAAATATTTAAAATATTAAATTATTCATACATAACGCATAATATTCTATATTTTCAATCATTACCTTTTATCTTTTGTCATTTCTATATATGTATTTTGTACAAATTCCATACAAAAACGTTTCTATACTTCCAGTAAAATTATAAAACAACATATGTCAAATGCACTTGACATTGACACCTTTCAATCAGAAATTTATTTTAGTACCTGTTTCTGTGATTATATGTAGCTGGCTGCCGCTAAATTGCACATTTTGGCACCTTAAAAAGACTATATTTCTCTTTATTTGATCCATACCCTGTTGTGAATTTTGTAGCAAAACATATTTTGTCAAATGGTAACGGGTCGCGTTAGCGCCATTTTGTTTCCCAGTTACTTAGCCATGTCAACGCATCTCGTGCTCTCACCTATAGATACTACACCGTGGGTGAGGGTGAAATTAGCAGCCGAATGGCATCAGTCGATTCGCGATTCAAGTAATTATGAAGCTGCCTCACGATGAACGTATACATACGCTACCAAGACCTAGTGTGTTATAATGAATTATATTAAATGTATAATCGACGTATTAATGTAATTTAGAGTCACAATCACAATGGCTGGTAGTATTGTCACGGTTTTATCCCCGGTTGTAATTTTCAGACTAAAAAGCGTAGTAAGGTGCGGTTTTAGATGTGTTGCTGTAAGTATGTTTGGTTTTATTTACCATAGCAACGCTGTCAAACTTAAAACCAAATTTACAACTGGTATACGGGTGCCACCCGTCGGGTAGTATAAGACTTGTTGCAAAGAATAAAAATGGCAGGTGTAGAAGGATCATCGATATTACGGCGTAAATTAACAAAATTATATACACGTCAATTATATGATGCGATATTTTTCTTTTATCTGGCAGGTAAGTAAAAAAAAACAGAGCTTTGTTATATAAAATAATTCTTGTTCGCGAACTATGTTAAATATAAGAAAAAAAAACTTGAGGACATCAGAAAATGGCTTGAAAAATGAGGTAATGATAATAATAGGGTGTTTAGAAAACCAAGAAAGCTTCCGGTAAATATTAATTAATGTAATAGCTTACATATTTACAAAATTAGTAAAAATTTGCATACTTCTCAGACGAAAATCAATTCTCGCTTCATACTTTGCGCGCTAAGTCGAACGAGCACAGCCGGCCACACGTCCAGAGCTTGGGCGAACTGTGCATGCACAATCTACACAGCGTAGTATTTACCGAACACGTTCTGTGCAACCCAGAGTGCACAGAAGTGAATAACCGAATGCTTACTGTGCAAATTATTAAAAATGTGTGCATAGAACTGAATAATCGAACGCACCTATTATATATTTATATTTTTCTACAGATTCCAACAAAAACTCCTTTTCCTCTGTCGCCCAATTTTCACTTCTTTTCCCACTCATTTATAATTTTTTCCCATAAAAAATTTATATTAGTTTATTTTTACAATAATATTTGAATAAAATATAATAAACTTGCCACAAGATTAACGAACCTTCAATCCAACCTTAACGCACGGCCTTAACATCAAAACTCAACAATTGACAGTTTGACGTAAATTATGACATCTGTTTGCAATGTTGCCAGTTAAATTTATTGCTTCTCGGTTATATCTGAATACCGGTTTAAAACCGTGACCGTACTATATACTGGTCCATTTAAGCCATTCAATAGATTGAGCTGGCAACAGCGCAAACTTGAAGTAGCCGCAATCACATTGGGTAAACTTGTCTCTTGTCTCCAATTTCAGCCAATCAGAGAGGTCAAAACTATTCCCTATGCTCTACAATACTGACTGGCTTAAATGGAACAAGGTATAGGCTTGGTTGTAAGTTGGTTTTAAGACATTGTCATGGTTTTAGTTACAACAGAGTTGCAACCGGGGATAAAACCGTGACCATACTACCAGCCATTGGCCGATGGAGCAAAAGTGTAAATCACAATAATATAGTAGTAATATTATTAAATTTATGGTAATGTTTACTACAACTTGATATTTACATTTTGATCGAAATGCGCGGTAAATTCAAAATAAAATTAAACATCTTCAAAAATGCTAATAACACTTAATTTCAGTAATTTCTATAAAATGTTGTTATTGATAGATGTCAACTGAACTTCCTCGACCTCACATCAATCATCAACTCCTAAAAACATCACTAATTAACTCCAATATTCATATTCTTAACTTGTCATAACGAAATCATGAAATTAACAAAATGTATTACTAGGTTTATATTGGTTTCATTTATTTCATTTGCTTGTTTCATTGTTTATTTGTCAATTCAATGTGCTGAAAA
This sequence comes from Harpalus rubripes, assembly GCA_963082715.1. NCBI lineage: Eukaryota > Metazoa > Arthropoda > Insecta > Coleoptera > Carabidae > Harpalus > Harpalus rubripes. The sequence goes on along the minus strand of OY720459.1, from coordinate 30,876,981 downwards.
TGTCACTGAATACAGAAACTGTAGCTTCTATTGTTGCATTAATTGAAGACGTTATGTTGCAATCCGATACAATGTATTATTAGCTATTTTATTTTTTTATTTAATAATACCAAATGGTCGTCTGTAAACCCATAATAAAAATATGTAATGATATTACAAAATAATAAAGCAGTAACATTTTTTATAAAAAAAATGGCCCGTTTTTCTTGCCGGTCAGTGTATATATATATATATATATATATATATATATATATATATATATATATATATATATATATATATATATATATATATATATATATATACCCGAGATTTAAATATTTTTTTTAAATTGTTATTAAAGATAGTCTGTTTTTCTAATTTTGCTAATATTATCCCAATATCGTTACTAACAAAATGTAATAACTATATTATCCCGAAGACTTAAATAATTTTTTAAATTGGTATTAAAGATAGCCTTTGTTTCTAATCTTGCTTATATTATCCCTATATTGTTGCTTACAAATTGTAATGACTATATCATCTTAAAGATCCGTAAGACAATTTGCATGAATTAATTAACTTAAAAATTATATCACCCGTGACAAATAATTTTTTAATTGTTATTTATGAAAGTGTTTGTCTCTAATTTTGCTAATATTATTCTTACATTGTTGCTTACAAAATGCAATAACTATATTATCGTGAAGACCCCTAGGAAAATTTGTATGATTAGACCATTTCAGACATTCAAAGCGCGTGAATTATGTAATCACCAGGAACGGACAGGGCCACCGGAAAATCGGGAAATTCCCGAGAGGCCGCGTATTGTAGGACGCCGGTGGACCTAGCACCTATTTTTTGACAAGTATTTAATGCTCTGAAAAATGAAAATATTTTTATACCCCGAGTACGAGGAAAACAAAAAAAAAGCAGGATGTCGTGTACTCTTGGTTTTCGGAACAGAGACAGACAACATGCTTTTAAAAAATCTCAATAATTTTACGCCGTTTTTCACCGATTTGGAGAAAAACATCCAATTTGTGATTTGTGGCCAACAGAGGCTGGTTCCAAAAGTTTCAGCAGTGATTTGGAATACATTCTTTAAAAATATCGGGTGAAAAACTCCAATGTCGAAACAGCTTGGAACGAATCCGAAATGAGTTGAAATAGTTAATAAAAGATCTTAGTTTAAGTAACAAGAAAATTTATAATTCAGACATATTCGAATTATTTTGGCGTTTTCTCCCTGACAAGACTTTGGTTCATGCTGACGAGAAAGCAGTACCCGGATAAAATTAGCAAAAAAAAATACCTTTATGCTTTGCAGCATTACAAACGGAAATCATAAGCTTCCCAAGTAACACTGACCGACGGTCGACCAAAAAGTGACGTCGATTTTAGGTTGAATTAAGTCATATGCGGCCGTCTAATTTGACGTGGATGCGACGTTGACTTTTGGTCTGAAATACGACTATTTAGACGTCTATTCGACGACATTGTGACGCTGATTTTTGGTCTGAAATAGGATTATTTAGACGTCAGATTAGTGGTCGCTATGACGACCATGTGGCGACTTTATATGGTCGTAATAGGGGATTCCGATCGTGACGTCACAAAATGCGCCACTTGCGGTAAAATCTTGAACTATATGGACAAATAGACATTTTCTATTGACATGTGTCCGGTTAGTGATGAAAATGAATTTTTTAAGTGCAAAGTTAGTGCCAAGGGCGAAATTTAAAAAGAAAAATATTGAAAATCATTTGACGAAAGAACAAAAAAGAAATTAGAGTGTTGTGGTCTGAAAAAATGCTGAAAATGAGCGATCTTATTTTAAGGTTGGTTCAGGTTGGTTACTGGGTACTTATACTAACTTAAAATGTTATAACGCTTTCAGAATTCAAAATTGTATGAATGCGGAACGCAGTAATAATATATTACCCAGCATTGATGGTGGTAAATGGGTATCTGCGTCAGTTTCAAGTAATACGTGTGTGGTACTTGATGTAAATATAAAGTGGTACTATTTTCCATTCCAAAACGTATCAAACGTATTTAACTACGGACCCATATACCACTACTTCCACGAAACCATTTAGTTTAGTTACGGATAAACCATGAGAGCGGCTTGGGAAATGGAATAAAATTAGCTCCTCTCGTATATTTTTTTATATTTATTCCTGTAATCACACTTATAGAGGCCATATGCGCACCTAGTACCCATACTTTTAATATAAAACACAAATTTCACAAGGCTATTAACTTGACAGCACAATGACAGTTACTTGTTTGTCCACATAGTTCACAAAAATAACGCGACGGGGCGCTAAAAATTGGCTTAATCGGAATCCCCTATTAGGTCTATTTAAATCTTTGTCCCACGTCTAATTTGACGTCTTTGCGACGATTATTTTTACTTTAATTTTAATATTATTAAAAATTCCTATACAATTTTTAAATTTATTTAATTTGGTAAATTATAATTGTTTATAACACACGAAGGTGTATATTATTTTTATTTAAATGTCAAATTGATATTTTATTTTTTCTTAATGCAATAATATAAACAATAATCTTTAAAATTTTGAAAAAATGTAATAAAAATCAAATTTAATATACATTTTTATTTAATTATGGTTATCCGTCATCGTCACCGATGATATTTATGCTTTATTTATTTAAAAAAAACATATTTACATTTATATACATACGACTGTGAAAAAGAAACAATTTATATCTGTTATATTTGTGGTACAAAAATCAAAGTTATTATTATATTAAAAATTTTAATTTTTAACATTTTAAACAAAATCTAATAGTGCTTTAGAAATAAATTTTAAATCTTACAAGTAATGTTATTAAAAGAAAATGTATTAAGGGATCTTTGAGTTCTGTATTTACAACTTTCCTCTGAAATTCAAAGGTCGTAAAATAAAAAAAAGAAATTGTATTTTCTACATGACAGATTTCCAAACAGACCCTCGCTAACGCTCGTTTTCTAAATTTTGACGCGTGCGAGAAAAACATGTCTTATAAAACACGTTCTTTAATATACTATAATAAAACAAAAAACAATAACAAACCGCAGCATTTTAACATCAATCGGTATGTTTGCCTATACAAGCAACAGTAGCCATCTTGATGACATGCTGCATTGTCATTGTATTGTTTTGTTCATGGAGGGTCTGTTTGGAAATCTGTCATGTAGAAAATACAATTTCTTTTTTTTATTTTACGACCTTTGAATTTCAGAGGAAAGTTGTAAATACAGAACTCAAAGATCCCTTAATACATTTTCTTTTAATAACATTACTTGTAAGATTTAAAATTTATTTCTAAAGCACTATTAGATTTTGTTTAAAATGTTAAAAATTAAAATTTTTAATATAATAATAACTTTGATTTTTGTACCACAAATATAACAGATATAAATTGTTTCTTTTTCACAGTCGTATGTATATAAATGTAAATATGTTTTTTTTAAATAAATAAAGCATAAATATCATCGGTGACGATGACGGATAACCATAATTAAATAAAAATGTATATTAAATTTGATTTTTATTACATTTTTTCAAAATTTTAAAGATTATTGTTTATATTATTGCATTAAGAAAAAATAAAATATCAATTTGACATTTAAATAAAAATAATATACACCTTCGTGTGTTATAAACAATTATAATTTACCAAATTAAATAAATTTAAAAATTGTATAGGAATTTTTAATAATATTAAAATTAAAGTAAAAATAATCGTCGCAAAGACGTCAAATTAGACGTGGGACAAAGATTTAAATAGACCTAATAGGGGATTCCGATTAAGCCAATTTTTAGCGCCCCGTCGCGTTATTTTTGTGAACTATGTGGACAAACAAGTAACTGTCATTGTGCTGTCAAGTTAATAGCCTTGTGAAATTTGTGTTTTATATTAAAAGTATGGGTACTAGGTGCGCATATGGCCTCTATAAGTGTGATTACAGGAATAAATATAAAAAAATATACGAGAGGAGCTAATTTTATTCCATTTCCCAAGCCGCTCTCATGGTTTATCCGTAACTAAACTAAATGGTTTCGTGGAAGTAGTGGTATATGGGTCCGTAGTTAAATACGTTTGATACGTTTTGGAATGGAAAATAGTACCACTTTATATTTACATCAAGTACCACACACGTATTACTTGAAACTGACGCAGATACCCATTTACCACCATCAATGCTGGGTAATATATTATTACTGCGTTCCGCATTCATACAATTTTGAATTCTGAAAGCGTTATAACATTTTAAGTTAGTATAAGTACCCAGTAACCAACCTGAACCAACCTTAAAATAAGATCGCTCATTTTCAGCATTTTTTCAGACCACAACACTCTAATTTCTTTTTTGTTCTTTCGTCAAATGATTTTCAATATTTTTCTTTTTAAATTTCGCCCTTGGCACTAACTTTGCACTTAAAAAATTCATTTTCATCACTAACCGGACACATGTCAATAGAAAATGTCTATTTGTCCATATAGTTCAAGATTTTACCGCAAGTGGCGCATTTTGTGACGTCACGATCGGAATCCCCTATTACGACCATATAAAGTCGCCACATGGTCGTCATAGCGACCACTAATCTGACGTCTAAATAATCCTATTTCAGACCAAAAATCAGCGTCACAATGTCGTCGAATAGACGTCTAAATAGTCGTATTTCAGACCAAAAGTCAACGTCGCATCCACGTCAAATTAGACGGCCGCATATGACTTAATTCAACCTAAAATCGACGTCACTTTTTGGTCGACCGTCGGTCAGTGTTACTTGGGAAGCTTATGATTTCCGTTTGTAATGCTGCAAAGCATAAAGGTATTTTTTTTTGCTAATTTTATCCGGGTACTGCTTTCTCGTCAGCATGAACCAAAGTCTTGTCAGGGAGAAAACGCCAAAATAATTCGAATATGTCTGAATTATAAATTTTCTTGTTACTTAAACTAAGATCTTTTATTAACTATTTCAACTCATTTCGGATTCGTTCCAAGCTGTTTCGACATTGGAGTTTTTCACCCGATATTTTTAAAGAATGTATTCCAAATCACTGCTGAAACTTTTGGAACCAGCCTCTGTTGGCCACAAATCACAAATTGGATGTTTTTCTCCAAATCGGTGAAAAACGGCGTAAAATTATTGAGATTTTTTAAAAGCATGTTGTCTGTCTCTGTTCCGAAAACCAAGAGTACACGACATCCTGCTTTTTTTTTGTTTTCCTCGTACTCGGGGTATAAAAATATTTTCATTTTTCAGAGCATTAAATACTTGTCAAAAAATAGGTGCTAGGTCCACCGGCGTCCTACAATACGCGGCCTCTCGGGAATTTCCCGATTTTCCGGTGGCCCTGTCCGTTCCTGGTGATTACATAATTCACGCGCTTTGAATGTCTGAAATGGTCTAATCATACAAATTTTCCTAGGGGTCTTCACGATAATATAGTTATTGCATTTTGTAAGCAACAATGTAAGAATAATATTAGCAAAATTAGAGACAAACACTTTCATAAATAACAATTAAAAAATTATTTGTCACGGGTGATATAATTTTTAAGTTAATTAATTCATGCAAATTGTCTTACGGATCTTTAAGATGATATAGTCATTACAATTTGTAAGCAACAATATAGGGATAATATAAGCAAGATTAGAAACAAAGGCTATCTTTAATACCAATTTAAAAAATTATTTAAGTCTTCGGGATAATATAGTTATTACATTTTGTTAGTAACGATATTGGGATAATATTAGCAAAATTAGAAAAACAGACTATCTTTAATAACAATTTAAAAAAAATATTTAAATCTCGGGTATATATATATATATATATATATATATATATATATATATATATATATATATATATATATATATATATATATATATACACTGACCGGCAAGAAAAACGGGCCATTTTTTTTATAAAAAATGTTACTGCTTTATTATTTTGTAATATCATTACATATTTTTATTATGGGTTTACAGACGACCATTTGGTATTATTAAATAAAAAAATAAAATAGCTAATAATACATTGTATCGGATTGCAACATAACGTCTTCAATTAATGCAACAATAGAAGCTACAGTTTCTGCATTCAGTGACATTTTCAGCACATTGAATTGACAAATAAACAATGAAACAAGCAAATGAAATAAATGAAACCAATATAAACCTAGTAATACATTTTGTTAATTTCATGATTTCGTTATGACAAGTTAAGAATATGAATATTGGAGTTAATTAGTGATGTTTTTAGGAGTTGATGATTGATGTGAGGTCGAGGAAGTTCAGTTGACATCTATCAATAACAACATTTTATAGAAATTACTGAAATTAAGTGTTATTAGCATTTTTGAAGATGTTTAATTTTATTTTGAATTTACCGCGCATTTCGATCAAAATGTAAATATCAAGTTGTAGTAAACATTACCATAAATTTAATAATATTACTACTATATTATTGTGATTTACACTTTTGCTCCATCGGCCAATGGCTGGTAGTATGGTCACGGTTTTATCCCCGGTTGCAACTCTGTTGTAACTAAAACCATGACAATGTCTTAAAACCAACTTACAACCAAGCCTATACCTTGTTCCATTTAAGCCAGTCAGTATTGTAGAGCATAGGGAATAGTTTTGACCTCTCTGATTGGCTGAAATTGGAGACAAGAGACAAGTTTACCCAATGTGATTGCGGCTACTTCAAGTTTGCGCTGTTGCCAGCTCAATCTATTGAATGGCTTAAATGGACCAGTATATAGTACGGTCACGGTTTTAAACCGGTATTCAGATATAACCGAGAAGCAATAAATTTAACTGGCAACATTGCAAACAGATGTCATAATTTACGTCAAACTGTCAATTGTTGAGTTTTGATGTTAAGGCCGTGCGTTAAGGTTGGATTGAAGGTTCGTTAATCTTGTGGCAAGTTTATTATATTTTATTCAAATATTATTGTAAAAATAAACTAATATTTCTAATTGACAAGTGCGAAAAAAAGTCTTATAAAATGAGTTCTTTATACTATTTTTTATATTTTGCACCTTCTACAAACTAAAATATTTTTTAAAAACTGTTAATATTAAACCGAGTTGATTTAGGGAAATTTGTAAGTGAAATGTTGTAGTTGGTAACATTGAATTGACCACATTCAATTATTATTTGAAAGTTCATGTCATTTCAATATTTACGAACAAATTTAAGTGAATTTAGTGTAATCATGGAAGATGAAATCAGTTGCACTCCGCCTGAGCTACGTAATATAGCTCAGACTACAGGAAATAATCTACTTCCTAAAAAATCGCGCGAGATTTATGAGAAAGAATTTGCAAATTTTGACACATGGTGTAAAGAAAATAATGTCAAAGGCGTAACAGAGAATGTTTTGATTGCTTATTTTGAAATGCAAAGTAAGACGACAATATGTATTATTATTATTATTATTATATTCATTAAATAAAGTGATTAATTAAGTAAAAGATATTTTGAGGTTATATTGAAATTTCTTATCTTCCAGCTTTGACGTTTGACAATTTAACCCTTTCTACCTCAGTGTCCAGGAAATTTTTATTTTTTCTTATATTTGAATTAAAACTTGCTTTAAAATTAATTAAAAATAATTTTCTATCGTTCAAAGGTTCAATCTACAAATTTTTAGTACTACTAGGTCCATATATGTGGACTAATTCGAACATTATATTAACATTTACTTACTCAATTTGTGATTATATTTGTACATTTTCATGTAAATAATCTTCCCCAAATAAAAAATAATAATAATATCGACATTATATTATTAAAATGAATTGTCAATTAACTAAAAATAAATTAGGTAAAAATGGGTTAAAGAAACGTCATCTAGTACCAACCGTCTAAAACAAAAAATTGCGTATCGAAATGAAGGTCATTACGATACGCAATTGCGTATCGTAATGACTTCATTATGAACGCAAAATATAAAAATATATTTTCATACAGAAATATTTTTTTTACACTGGAGAAGAAGAGTGCCTTGTCTCAAAATGTGTTAATACACAGGAAGAACTGAGCTTATAAAAGTCTAGATATCGATTTAGAAGTGGGGTTAGGTTACAAAAAACCAAACGATAATATTTGTACGAATGTTTTTGTTTTGTTATGGTAAAGGTATGTAAAATGTAACATTTTTGAAATTATACTTATTACTGTTTCTTTTGTAGATAACATCAACTTAAAACAATGGCCATAGTCGAAGAAATTTATATTTCTATTTTAAAATCTAAACATGAACTGGTTGGTAATATAAAACAAGACATTCAAGTAACAAGGCAAAACAAAATATTCGCATATTTAAGTAATTAACTATTTATTTCATAATAATTACAAAAATAAATACTCTGGAACTAAAACTACTTTATAATTCTAATAAGATTATACAGTTCTCAAAGGAACTATTCCTGGGTAAAGATAAGTTAATGTATAACAAACAGTTATTATTTTATCTATTATTGTTACATATTAAGTTGAATACCTGTTAAGAATAGTTATTGATAATTTTCCGGACGAAATAATATTTTTTGCTTTTAACAGCTAATGCATCCAATATGATCGGGAAATTTTGCTAAATTTTCATGTATTCTTGTAATCTCCATTTCTGTTAAATAAATGTACATGTATGGTATAATATTGATAGATGTGTTATTTAATTAATTTATTTTTTTATGAATATTTTTTTCAGGAATTCTATGTAGGTTATAGTATATTATGTGGCAAGTGTGTGAAGCTGAAGTTTTTACATGAGGGTGGAGATTGCGACACGAGCCGAAGGCGAGTGTTGCAAACCACCCGAATGTAAAATAGGCTTCACACACGTGTTACATACTATACTTTTTCTACGACCTTGCAATAAAATATAATTTTTTCTTTACATTGTCATTCTTTTAACGTAAAGCCTCTGCATTATCGACTTGTGTAACCATGTTTACCAACGGTACGGGAGTTTAACAGCTTTGTTTTATTAAAACACAAGTCATTTTGTAATATTTAAAATAATGGGAAATACAATAATTTTATATTTTGTAATTGCTATAACCTGTAATATCATAAAATTTGTATTAGATTGCTTAGAAATTTTTTAATTATTGCTTTTGAATGCTTATTGGACTTAGATTTATATTTAACACAAAGTTGTAAATTTAGAATTACAAAATTTATTTTATTTATATAAATTAATTACATATTTCTCATGAAGTTGTTATTTCTTCGGACCATTTACCATCACATGATTTACGTATATATACTGATATTCATTGTGTGTTATTTACTTCACGCACAGTATGCGTGAAGTAACACTTCACGCACAGTGTTCAAAAAATCAAACTTCACACATGAAAATTAATACGTGAAGTACCCACTTCACGCATGGGAGTAGAAAAAATATTTTATTGTATATTTTATTTAAATTTTTGTCATACAATATACTTCAAAAATAAATTGTTTATTTTTCCTTGTATTTTTCCTACCTATTTGTTATTTTCGGTATATATCCGAGGCCTATCTTCACGTCGAAATAACATCTTAAAAAAACGTCGAAACACCGTCTAAAAATGACGTGGAAATGACGTGTAAACAAGTCTTAATGACGTCTAAACAATGTCTTAAAATGACGTCTAAACCACGTCTGAATATGACGTCGAAACTACGTCTTAAAATGACGTCGCACAGCTCCACGCTGAGACGTCTTCCGGACGACTATATGACGTGAATTAGGACGTCACAGTGACGTCGATTTTAGGTCATTTCTGTTACATGGGTTAAAATTCTCGGTACTGGTAAATCTCGCAATCCTAGAGCATTTAAGAGCACACATATGTGTCTGCACGCTATTCGGGAAAACCACTTCCAAGAGATGGCAGCACTACAGACAGACTTATAGGGAAAACGTTGAATTTTACACTTGCAGTCGTTGTAGTTTGATGCTTTGTTTTAGGAAATATTCTATTATTTTTTATTAAATTCAGAATGTTTATTACAATGACAGATGTATAATATTTATTTAAAAGCTGCTGTGCGGCCTATAACCGAAGGAGAAGCAGTGTATAAAGGTAAAATGATATACAAATTTGTGGTTACCTTGCTTGTTAACTTATTTATTTTTAGTTATATACACATTATTTTATACGGATATGAAGACAATGGGGCACCTAACTCTATCGTGATAACAATAACACAAATGATATCGTGTGGAAATGTGTGTGCAGCTGTAAAGCAGGAGAGGGAGAAAAGTGGAAGAGACCAAACTATTGGATTTAAAATTCATTATAGTTACATAATTATAAGTTAATTTTTGTCCATAAATTGTAATATTAAAAGGTAATTGTATTTGTTTGATTAAAAAACCATCTTCATGTATTATGTTTTGCAAGTCTTCCTCTTGCTGGCTCGATTTCTGGCATTTTATCGTTTCTTCTTCTCTATCTTTCCTATAAACAATATAAAATAAATATATATTAAAGAATAATAATTACTACTACTTACAGGCAAGTAACCTCTCTATTTTTCTTCTCTGTACCAGAAGTACTGGTTACGGTAAGTTTTGGCATGGAATAGCATTTTTTTAAATGTTTTTCTTCTAATGACTATAAAAACAATCTAATAATGTATTGAAGCATAAATTTATATAAATACTTACATGGAATTAAATTTCTAGGCAAAAATTATTGTGAATAAACGGGGTAAAGATAATTTGCAGAACAGACCTATTCTGCAGAACAAGCCTATTCTGAAGAACTAATGTTGCAGATTGATAGATACTCTTGTGAACAAATAGAATAGCTGATTACCATCACATGTGCCTTCTGAATTAAGTAATTTCATACATTTCAATTTTCAACCCCTAAATACGCTGTTCCGCAAAATAGGCTGATTCTTCGGAACGGCGGATATATAAATATTATGACAGCCTAAAATAGCTGTTTACTATCACATGTGCCTTCTGAATTAAGTAATTTCATACTTTTCAATTTTCAACCCCTAAATACGCTGTTCCGCAAAATAGGCTGATTCTGCGGAACGGCGGATGTATAAATATTATGACAGTCTAGAATAGCTGTTTACTATCACATGTGCCTTCTGAATTAAGTAATTTCATACATTTCAATTTTCAACCCCTAAATACGCTGTTCCGCAAAATAGGCTGATTCTGCGGAACGGCGGATATATAAATATTATGGCAGTCTAAAATAGCTGTTTACTATCACAGGTGCCTTCTGAATTAAGTAATTTCATACATTTCCATTTTCAACCCTTAAATACGCTGTTCCGCAAAATAGGCTGATTCTGCGGAACGGCGGATATATAAATATTATGGCAGTCTAAAATAGCTGTTTACTATCACATGTGCCTTCTGAATTAAGTAATTTCATACATTTCAATTTTCAACCCCTAAATACGCTGTTCCGCAAAATAGGCTGATTCTGCGGAACGGCGGATATATAAATATTATGACAGTCTAAAATAGCTGTTTACTATCACATGTGCCTTCTGAATTAAGTAATTTCATACATTTCAATTTTCAACCCCTAAATACGCTGTTCCGCAAAATAGGCTGATTCTGCGGAACGGCGGATATATAAATATTATGACAGTCTAAAATAGCTGTTTACTATCACATGTGCCTTCTGAATTAAGTAATTTCATACATTTCAATTTTCAACCCCTAAATACGCTGTTCCGCAAAATAGGCTGATTCTTCGGAACGGCGGATATATAAATATTATGACAGTCTAAAATAGCTGTTTACTATCACATGTGCCTTCTGAATTAAGTAATTTCATACATTTCAATTTTCAACCCCTAAATACGCTGTTCCGCAAAATAGGCTGATTCTGCGGAACGGCGGATATATAAATATTATGACAGTCTAAAATAGCTGTTTACTATCACATGTGCCTTCTGAATTAAGTAATTTCATACATTTCAATTTTCAACCCCTAAATATGCTGTTCCACAAAATAGGCTGATTCTTCGGAACGGCGGATATATAAATATTATGACAGTCTAGAATAGCTGTTTACTATCACATGTGCCTTCTGAATTAAGTAATTTCATACATATCAATTTTCAACCCCTAAATACGCTGTTCCGCAAAATAGGCTGATTCTGCGGAACGGCGGATATATAAATATTATGGCAGTCTAAAATAGCTGTTTACTATCACAGGTGCCTTCTGAATTAAGTAATTTCATACATTTCCATTTTCAACCCTTAAATACGCTGTTCCGCAAAATAGGCTGATTCTGCGGAACGGCGGATATATAAATATTATGGCAGTCTAAAATAGCTGTTTACTATCACATGTGCCTTCTGAATTAAGTAATTTCATACATTTCAATTTTCAACCCCTAAATACGCTGTTCCGCAAAATAGGCTGATTCTGCGGAACGGCGGATATATAAATATTATGACAGTCTAAAATAGCTGTTTACTATCACATGTGCCTTCTGAATTAAGTAATTTCATACATTTCAATTTTCAACCCCTAAATACGCTGTTCCGCAAAATAGGCTGATTCTGCGGAACGGCGGATATATAAATATTATGACAGTCTAAAATAGCTGTTTACTATCACATGTGCCTTCTGAATTAAGTAATTTCATACATTTCAATTTTCAACCCCTAAATACGCTGTTCCGCAAAATAGGCTGATTCTGCGGAACGGCGGATATATAAATATTATGACAGTCTAAAATAGCTGTTTACTATCACATGTGCCTTCTGAATTAAGTAATTTCATACATTTCAATTTTCAACCCCTAAATACGCTGTTCCGCAAAATAGGCTGATTCTGCGGAACGGCGGATATATAAATATTATGACAGTCTAAAATAGCTGTTTACTATCACATGTGCCTTCTGAATTAAGTAATTTCATACATTTCAATTTTCAACCCCTAAATACGCTGTTCCGCAAAATAGGCTGATTCTGCGGAACGGCGGATATATAAATATTATGACAGTCTAAAATAGCTGTTTACTATCACATGTGCCTTCTGAATTAAGTAATTTCATACATTTCAATTTTCAACCCCTAAATACGCTGTTCCGCAAAATAGGCTGATTCTGCGGAACGGCGGATATATAAATATTATGACAGTCTAAAATAGCTGTTTACTATCACATGTGCCTTCTGAATTAAGTAATTTCATACATTTCAATTTTCAACCCCTAAATACGCTGTTCCGCAAAATAGGCTGATTCTGAGGAACGGCGGATATATAAATATTATGACAGTCTAAAATAGCTGTTTACTATCACATGTGCCTTCTGAATTAAGTAATTTCATACATTTCAATTTTCAACCCCTAAATCGCTGTTCCGCAAAATAGGCTGATTCTGCGGAACGGCGGATATATAAATATTATGACAGTCTAAAATAGCTGTTTACTATCACATGTGCCTTCTGAATTAAGTAGTTTCATACATTTCAATTTTCAACCCCTAAATACGCTGTTCCGCAAAATAGGCTGATTCTGCGGAACGGCGGATATATAAATATTATGACAGACTAAAATAGCTGTTTACTATCACATGTGCCTTCTGAATTAAGTAATTTCATACATTTCAATTTTCAACCCCTAAATACGCTGTTCCGCAAAATAGGCTGATTCTGCGGAACGGCGGATATATAAATATTATGACAGTCTAAACTAGCTGTTTACTATCACATGTGCCTTCTGAATTAAGTAATTTCATACATTTCAATTTTCAACCCCTAAATACGCTGTTCCGCAAAATAGGCTGATTCTTCCGAACGGCGGATATATAAATATTATGACAGTCTAGAATAGCTGTTTACTATCACATGTGCCTTCTGAATTAAGTAATTTCATACATTTCAATTTTCAACCCCTAAATACGCTGTTCCGCAAAATAGGCTGATTCTGCGGAACGGCGGATCTATAAATATTATGGCAGTCTAGAATAGCTGTTTACTATCACAGGTGCCTTCTGAATTAAGTAATTTCATACTTTTCCATTTTCAACTCTTAAATACGCTGTTCCGCAAAATAGGCTGATTCTGCGGAACGGCGGATATATAAATATTATGACAGACTAAAATAGCTGTTTACTATCACATGTGCCTTCTGAATTAAGTAATTTCATACATTTCAATTTTCAACCCCTAAATACGCTGTTCCGCAAAATAGGCTGATTCTGCGGAACGGCGGATATATAAATATTATGACAGTCTAAAATAGCTGTTTACTATCACATGTGCCTTCTGAATTAAGTAATTTCATACATTTCAATTTTCAACCCCTAAATACGCTGTTCCGCAAAATAGGCTGATTCTGCGGAACGGCGGATATATAAATATTATGACAGTCTAAAATAGCTGTTTACTATCACATGTGCCTTCTGAATTAAGTAATTTCATACATTTCAATTTTCAACCCCTAAATACGCTGTTCCGCAAAATAGGCTGATTCTGCGGAACGGCGGATATATAAATATTATGGCAGTCTAAAATAGCTGTTTACTATCACATGTGCCTTCTGAATTAAGTAATTTCATACATTTCAATTTTCAACCCCTAAATACGCTGTTCCGCAAAATAGGCTGATTCTGCGGAACGGCGGATATATAAATATTATGACAGTCTAAAATAGCTGTTTACTATCACATGTGCCTTCTGAATTAAGTAATTTCATACATCTCAATTTTCAACCCCTAAATACGCTGTTCCGCAAAATAGGCTGATTCTGCGGAACGGCGGATATATAAATATTATGACAGTCTAAAATAGCTGTTTACTATCACATGTGCCTTCTGAATTAAGTAATTTCATACATTTCAATTTTCAACCCCTAAATCGCTGTTCCGCAAAATAGGCTGATTCTGCGGAACGGCGGATATATAAATATTATGACAGTCTAAAATAGCTGTTTACTATCACATGTGCCTTCTGAATTAAGTAGTTTCATACATTTCAATTTTCAACCCCTAAATACGCTGTTCCGCAAAATAGGCTGATTCTGCGGAACGGCGGATATATAAATATTATGACAGACTAAAATAGCTGTTTACTATCACATGTGCCTTCTGAATTAAGTAATTTCATACATTTCAATTTTCAACCCCTAAATACGCTGTTCCGCAAAATAGGCTGATTCTGCGGAACGGCGGATATATAAATATTATGACAGTCTAAACTAGCTGTTTACTATCACATGTGCCTTCTGAATTAAGTAATTTCATACATTTCAATTTTCAACCCCTAAATACGCTGTTCCGCAAAATAGGCTGATTCTTCCGAACGGCGGATATATAAATATTATGACAGTCTAGAATAGCTGTTTACTATCACATGTGCCTTCTGAATTAAGTAATTTCATACATTTCAATTTTCAACCCCTAAATACGCTGTTCCGCAAAATAGGCTGATTCTGCGGAACGGCGGATCTATAAATATTATGGCAGTCTAGAATAGCTGTTTACTATCACAGGTGCCTTCTGAATTAAGTAATTTCATACTTTTCCATTTTCAACTCTTAAATACGCTGTTCCGCAAAATAGGCTGATTCTGCGGAACGGCGGATATATAAATATTATGACAGACTAAAATAGCTGTTTACTATCACATGTGCCTTCTGAATTAAGTAATTTCATACATTTCAATTTTCAACCCCTAAATACGCTGTTCCGCAAAATAGGCTGATTCTGCGGAACGGCGGATATATAAATATTATGACAGTCTAAAATAGCTGTTTACTATCACATGTGCCTTCTGAATTAAGTAATTTCATACATTTCAATTTTCAACCCCTAAATACGCTGTTCCGCAAAATAGGCTGATTCTGCGGAACGGCGGATATATAAATATTATGACAGTCTAAAATAGCTGTTTACTATCACATGTGCCTTCTGAATTAAGTAATTTCATACATTTCAATTTTCAACCCCTAAATACGCTGTTCCGCAAAATAGGCTGATTCTGCGGAACGGCGGATATATAAATATTATGGCAGTCTAAAATAGCTGTTTACTATCACATGTGCCTTCTGAATTAAGTAATTTCATACATTTCAATTTTCAACCCCTAAATACGCTGTTCCGCAAAATAGGCTGATTCTGCGGAACGGCGGATATATAAATATTATGACAGTCTAAAATAGCTGTTTACTATCACATGTGCCTTCTGAATTAAGTAATTTCATACATTTCAATTTTCAACCCCTAAATACGCTGTTCCGCAAAATAGGCTGATTCTGCGGAACGGCGGATATATAAATATTATGACAGTCTAAAATAGCTGTTTACTATCACATGTGCCTTCTGAATTAAGTAATTTCATACATTTCAATTTTCAACCCCTAAATACGCTGTTCCGCAAAATAGGCTGATTCTGCGGAACGGCGGATATATAGATATTATGACAGTCTAAAATAGCTGTTTACTATCACATGTGCCTTCTGAATTAAGTAATTTCATACATTTCAATTTTCAACACCTAAATACGCTGTTCCGCAAAATAGGCTGATTCTGCGGAACGGCGGATATATAAATATTATGGCAGTCTAAAATAGCTGTTTACTATCACATGTGCCTTCTGAATTAAGTAATTTCATACATTTCAATTTTCAACCCCTAAATACGCTGTTCCGCAAAATAGGCTGATTCTGCGGAACGGCGGATATATAAATATTATGACAGTCTAAAATAGCTGTTTACTATCACATGTGCCTTCTGAATTAAGTAATTTCATACATTTCAATTTTCAACCCCTAAATACGCTGTTCCGCAAAATAGGCTGATTCTGCGGAACGGCGGATATATAAATATTATGGCAGTCTAAAATAGCTGTTTACTATCACATGTGCCTTCTGAATTAAGTAATTTCATACATTTCAATTTTCAACCCCTAAATACGCTGTTCCGCAAAATAGGCTGATTCTGCGGAACGGCGGATATATAAATATTATGACAGTCTAAAATAGCTGTTTACTATCACATGTGCCTTCTGAATTAAGTAATTTCATACATTTCAATTTTCAACCCCTAAATACGCTGTTCCGCAAAATAGGCTGATTCTGCGGAACGGCGGATATATAAATATTATGACAGTCTAAAATAGCTGTTTACTATCACATGTGCCTTCTGAATTAAGTAATTTCATACATTTCAATTTTCAACCCCTAAATACGCTGTTCCGCAAAATAGGCTGATTCTGCGGAACGGCGGATATATAGATATTATGACAGTCTAAAATAGCTGTTTACTATCACATGTGCCTTCTGAATTAAGTAATTTCATACATTTCAATTTTCAACCCCTAAATACGCTGTTCCGCAAAATAGGCTGATTCTGCGGAACGGCGGATATATAAATATTATGGCAGTCTAAAATAGCTGTTTACTATCACATGTGCCTTCTGAATTAAGTAATTTCATACATTTCAATTTTCAACCCCTAAATACGCTGTTCCGCAAAATAGGCTGATTCTGCGGAACGGCGGATATATAAATATTATGACAGTCTAAAATAGCTGTTTACTATCACATGTGCCTTCTGAATTAAGTAATTTCATACATTTCAATTTTCAACCCCTAAATACGCTGTTCCGCAAAATAGGCTGATTCTGCGGAACGGCGGATATATAAATATTATGGCAGTCTAAAATAGCTGTTTACTATCACATGTGCCTTCTGAATTAAGTAATTTCATACATTTCAATTTTCAACCCCTAAATACGCTGTTCCGCAAAATAGGCTGATTCTGCGGAACGGCGGATATATAAATATTATGACAGTCTAAAATAGCTGTTTACTATCACATGTGCCTTCTGAATTAAGTAATTTCATACATTTCAATTTTCAACCCCTAAATACGCTGTTCCGCAAAATAGGCTGATTCTGCGGAACGGCGGATATATAAATATTATGGCAGTCTAAAATAGCTGTTTACTATCACATGTGCCTTCTGAATTAAGTAATTTCATACATTTCAATTTTCAACCCCTAAATACGCTGTTCCGCAAAATAGGCTGATTCTGCGGAACGGCGGATATATAAATATTATGACAGTCTAAAATAGCTGTTTACTATCACATGTGCCTTCTGAATTAAGTAATTTCATACATTTCAATTTTCAACCCCTAAATACGCTGTTCCGCAAAATAGGCTGATTCTGCGGAACGGCGGATATATAAATATTATGGCAGTCTAAAATAGCTGTTTACTATCACATGTGCCTTCTGAATTAAGTAATTTCATACATTTCAATTTTCAACCCCTAAATACGCTGTTCCGCAAAATAGGCTGATTCTGCGGAACGGCGGATATATAAATATTATGACAGTCTAAAATAGCTGTTTACTATCACATGTGCCTTCTGAATTAAGTAATTTCATACATTTCAATTTTCAACCCCTAAATACGCTGTTCCGCAAAATAGGCTGATTCTGCGGAACGGCGGATATATAAATATTGTGACAGTCTAAAATAGCTGTTTACTATCACATGTGCCTTCTGAATTAAGTAATTTCATACATTTCAATTTTCAACCCCTAAATACGCTGTTCCGCAAAATAGGCTGATTCTTCGGAACGGCGGATATATAAATGTTATGACAGTCTAGAATAGCTGTTTACTATCACATGTGCCTTCTGAATTAAGTAATTTCATACGAGTACATTTCAATTTTCAACCCCTAAATACGCTGTTCCGCAAAATAGGCTGATTCTGCGGAACGGCGGATATATAAATATTATGACAGTCTAAAATAGCTGTTTACTATCACATGTGCCTTCTGAATTAAGTAATTTCATACATTTCAATTTTCAACCCCTAAATACGCTGTTCCGCAAAATAGGCTGATTCTGCGGAACGGCGGATATATAGATATTATGACAGTCTAAAATAGCTGTTTACTATCACATGTGCCTTCTGAATTAAGTAATTTCATACATTTCAATTTTCAACCCCTAAATACGCTGTTCCGCAAAATAGGCTGATTCTTCGGAACGGCGGATATATAAATATTATGGCAGTCTAGAATAGCTGTTTACTATCACAGGTACCTTCTGAATTAAGTAATTTCATACATTTCCATTTTCAACCCTTAAATACGCTGTTCCGCAAAATAAGCTGATTCTGCGGAACGGCGGATATATAAATATTATGACAGTCTAAAATAGCTGTTTGCTATCACATGTGCCTTCTGAATTAAGTAATTTCATACATTTCAATTTTCAACCCCTAAATACGCTGTTCCGCAAAATAGGCTGATTCTTCAGAACGGCGGATATATAAATATTATGACAGTCTAGAATAGCTGTTTACTATCACATGTGCCTTCTGAATTAAGTAATTTCATACATTTCAATTTTCAACCCCTAAATACGCTGTCCCGCAAAATAGGCTGATTCTGCGGAACGGCGGATATATAAATATTATGACAGTCTAAAATAGCTGTTTACTATCACATGTGCATTCTTAATTAAGTAATTACATACGAGTACATTTCCGTTTTCAGCCTTTAAATACGCTGTTCCGCAAAATAGGCTGATTCTGCGGAACGGCAGATATATAAATATTATGAGAGTCTAGAATAGCTGTTTACTATTACATGTGCCTTCTTAATTAAGTAATTTCATACATTTCTATTTTCAACCCCGAAATACGCTATTCATAATATTTATATATCCGCCGTTCTGCAGAATCAGTCTATTCTGCGGAACAGCGTATTTAGAGGTTGAAAACGAAAATGTATGAAATTATTTAATTTGGAAGGCACATGTGAAAGTAAACAGCTTTTCTAGACTGTCATAATATTTATATATCTGCCGTTCTTGTAGCACGAGGGGGTGTGGAAGAAGATGCTACTAATACTGTTGATTACTACTAATTACTGCTTACTTCAACGATGATACACTTTACACTTACTGACTGGTGATAAGGATTTCGTGAGAAGAAGAACACACATACACTACACATCAACTTTGACTTTATGATTTTACACTGATGAACACTTTGGACATGGACAGTACATGTTATTTAATAACTAAACTTTATTTACAATTAAACTAAACCTAACATGTTACATTTTGTAAACCAGCGGGCGGGCATTTGCACGCGCCCCTAAACTAAAACACTCTACATTTCCAAAACAAAACACGTCTACCCGACGCGACGAACTAATTTCGACTCCCTTAAAACATAGCGCTATCTTCAGGACAGGATTATTTTAGGGGTACGGGGTGCATATGCTAGGGCATTTACAGTCACGCACGTATACACAATAATTTATAAACCTAATGATCAAATGTCGTGACTATCATAATACGATAAGAATATCTAAACTGAATTTTGACATTTATAACTTAAACAGTTAAAATATGGATATTCAAACTAAAATTTAGAAAAGTTTATAAAAAGTTATTTATCTGTTATTCCTCTTACCCTCGCATTCTCACATTCCACAGAATCCGCCTATTTTGTAGAACAGCGTATTTAGGGGTTGAAAATGGAAAAGTATGAAATTACTTAATTAAGAAGGCACCTGTGATAGTAAGCAGCTATTTTAGACTGTCATAATATTGATATATCCGCCGTTCCGCAGAATCAGCCTATTTTGCGGAACAACGTATTTAAGGGTTGAAAATGGAAATGTATGAAATTACTTAATTCAGAAGGCACCTGTGATAGTAAACAGATATTTTAGACTGCCATAATATTTATATATCCGCCGTTCCGCAGAATCAGCCTATTATGCGGAACAGCGTATTTAAGGGTTGAAAATGGAAATGTATGAAATTACTTAATTCAGAAGGCATCTGTGATAGTAAACAGCTATTTTAGACTGCCATAATATTTATATATCCGCCGTTCCGCAGAATCAGCCTATTTTGCGGAACAGCGTATTTAGGGGTTGAAAATGGAAATGTATGAAATTACTTAATTCAGAAGGCACATGTGATAGTAAACAGCTATTCTAGATTGTCATAATATTTATATATTCGCCGTTCCGCAGAATCAGTCTATTTTGAGGAACAGCGTATTTAGGGGTTGATTATGGAAATGTTTGAAATTACTTAATTTAGAAGGCAAGGGAGATTTTAAACAGCTATTTTATTTCTTAACAAGAGTATCATTCTGCAAAATTTAGTTTGTTCTGCAGAATAGGCCTGTTCTGCAGAATAGGTCTGTTCCGCAAATTATGCAGACCCGAATAAACGTTATTGAATGGTGACATGTACTTCATTTTTAAATCGATTTTCCATTGATTTTTTAATATTTCAGTATTTGGGAAATAATGAACGGATATGTCTTTACTTGCATAATTATTGCATTGCGGTATAACACAATATCATTTCGTTTTGCTGGTCATTTTTGGCTCTTGTTTACTATATAACCCTATATGACAGCACAGCGTTTTCCCTACGACCTATATATTTTATTTTGCCACCAGATGTCAGCTACTTTGTTGGGTCTTACCAATTACGGCCAAAAAAGCGCGTGGATCACTAAATAAATTTTCAAGGAATGGTTTTACAAAGAGTTTGTGCCGAGTGAGAACTAAGGCAGAATAAATTAGAAGAAAACGTGATTCTTACTGTAGATAAAGCTTCTGATCATAAAATAGATGAGCAACTTTCGAGGGACGATAACCATATTACTGGCTTATTATTATCTTACTACCAAATATCACGGCTCGTTTTCCGAACATAGACTCGTACGTTAACATATTGCCTTAGGATACTTGTGTTTCTTAGGAATGAAACGCCAGTTTGTTTATTAAAATTAATATTTAATGGCAAAGGTAGACGTATTAGAAAAAATTGTATTAACTGTCACTATTTTTTATATTCTGTGTATCTATCGCTCAACAGTGATATGTGGGCAGAATTATGTTCCAAGAACATTCGAAGAGAACCGCATGCAATGTTCCGGAAAGGTTTCGTTACAGTACTGTTTTTTTGTAACATAAGAATTTAAACTTAAACTATACCATATATTCAAATGCATTTTAACAACTCCTGTGTAGTTATAAAACTTCATATCGGGGTTTAGTCTTGGTCGCGTATAATTTTGAAATGCTGCCAGTTAACCGGCTAGAAGTTAATAATAAATCTTAAAATTTATGTTGAAGTTGGCCCACCCATAATTTTTAAAATTTACTTAATAATGCGATGTGCACTAACGTTCGTTTATAGTGCACTAAAAAGCACTAACGATGCACTAACTAATAAGATAAAAAAGACCGTTGGTGCTATAATGGGCGGGGCTAACTTCAGGCCGGTTGCCAGTTAACGGCACAAAGTTTTGTAGTTAAAAAACTAAATGTGGGGGTCGCACAAATTTCTGAAATGGTCTATTAATTTTGCTAATATTACCATTATTTCATAAAAATTATCATATGGGTCTCCAGGATAATACGAATATTCCATTTTGTGGATAACAATATAAGGAAAAACTAGTAAAATTAGAAATTAGAAATTAATGTATACAAATTGTCCTACGGGCCCATAAGATAATATAGTTATTACATTTTGTTAGCAACAATATAGGGATATATCAGCAAAATTAGAAACAGAGACTATATTTAATAACAATTAAAAAGATTTTTTTATTATACCTGCATCATAATCACTGATCATCGTACTAAAAAGCGTGCTTAATCTCAAGATTAAAACACGCCGTGCTTTAAAGTCGCTAAGCAACAACAAACGTTAACAATTTGTTTATTTATAATTATCAATGAAAATAAGCAATACCTACTGATTTACTTCAATTATTCATATAAATGTGTGATGAATTTTAAATAATATATTTTCTATTCCACCATTTGTACACTATTAAAATGTAACACATTTCACATCATATGCTTGGCACATGCGCAGTATTTTTGAACAAAATTCACCAGGGTACCTATTCTATAACTTTAGCAACTTTATCAAGATCTTGATCTTGGTAAACGTGATCGTTTGATTTTCCCCCTCTCCAACGATAGATTTGGGGATAATACTAGTAATTTTAGAGTCCCCATATTGTTGGTGATTTGAAAATGGATTGGCAATATATTTAAATCCGATATTTTCTAGTTGTAAGTAGTGTGTAGTAATTTATTTATACATATTATCATAAGTATGTTCAATATCCTTTAGACTTTTAGAGTAAATCATGTTATGAAATTATTTTATATCTAATGAATTTAATTAATGAGAACAGCTTCATAACATATGCATATACTTACGTAATTTTGTTATTGCATAATAATTATGTACAACTTCTGTATGTGATATTTATTATTTACTTTGCAAAAGTAAAAAGGGGATGTAAAAAAATTATGACTAGAAAAACAATTCATATACAGGTATTCTTTATTTTCATATGTATTATAGCTTTTCATTTATGCTTTCTACCGTCGCAGCTGTTCTTTTTAGAATTATAATAGCATTATTCAATTCTTTGTTCATGTTCGCTACTTTTTCACCCAACTCTTTGGCTTTAATAGACTCCACACCGATTTCTTTAAAATCTTCAGCATGGCTGATTGTATTTTTTAATTTTCCTGAAACACAGAAACATAAAATTAATACATAATATTTACGCAGATTCTTTTTTTATTTATCTATATGAATTAGTAATACAAAATTGGCTTGCATATGTACTTTTGGATGTAGCTCCAATTTTTGAAGTAGTCATTGTAGCTGTGGCAGTGACTCGCTGTATCGCCAGCAATTGGTGCACCAAAGTTAGCGAAACTTACAACGGGTGTTGTTGTACCGTTGGAGGAAATTTGGAACATAATATGGAGCTTTTACTTTCTAAATTCACCCTTTCGTTACCTAAGAAACAATGATAAATGTAAATGTTCGTTTTGAATACATATCTTCAAAGTCTAATAGGAATCATACCTATTCATCTTTCGAAACAAAGTAAATCTAAATCACTACTTTCGCTTTTCCCTTTGTTTAAAAAATTCCTTCCAACTACCTATAAACTTATTTGTACATGTTCTTCGCGTCATTTATCTATTTTTTTATCGCTTTTGTGGAAATTTGCGATAAATACGCAAAATTTAAAGTACAAAATGGCTGGCTTAGACATGCCAGCAAGTTGTTTTTAACACTGCCTTGATAGTTTCCTACAGTTGAAAAGTTAAATGACATCAGTACCTAGTTATAAATTCCTGTTAATAAAATTGTTTAAAAAAATTGTATCATCTTAACTTCAAATCATTTAATAAGTAATATTACTTATTAAATGCTCAAATGTGTAGGAATTCGCTAGATCCGTTTACTGATACCCATAAGAAGAGATGCATAGTCGATAACATACCAACTGGCATTCTTATTCAATTTGAAATTTGATTAAAATTCAGTTATCGTACATGCCGATTTGTCCAACAAGTATAAACAAATTCATGTAAAATAAAATAATAATTAGTATAGTTTCAACTCCTTACAAAACGAAGAAATTAAAAACCACTTAAATTCAATCAACACAAAAAATTCATAGTTAAAAGTTAAACGGTTCAATGATGGCGCCGAAACAACTGACAGCTTCGATCCGGATAAGTAAATTCCAAGATCCTATGCGTGCTTGGAATCCCGTCTCAAATTCACCGCTGGGTGTGACGTCATGTCTTGCGAATCGGTTATAACCGCCGGTGTTCGACGATATTCGCTGGGAAATTTTCCAAGATGGAGCCCGTATCAATATTGGTAAAAGTTATAGAATAGGCCTCCAGGCGTGAAGCCACTGTTTGTAGGTTAGAATATAATTAATCATGTATAACACCTACAAAGGAAATTGTCTTCATAAATTGGAATAATTATTCATTTATTGGTAACATAGGAATAACCACGTTCTATTTTGGCCTGATTTAGCATCGTGCCTCTTTGCCAGAATCACTCAACAATGGCTACGGGACATATGAGAATGAGAACAAGACAATACAAGAAATATTCCATCGCCCAAATGAACAATTTTGGGATTTATTAATGGGGAAAGTATACGATGAAGAATATGAAGCCACTAGCAGAAAGTTCTTTGGTATTTCGCTAACAGTACATCATTTTACATATGGAGTTATAGACAGCATAGAAATATGTTTGTAAGTTTTTTATTTATGGTATTTAATTCAGCTTGTTCAGCCAATTCTTGTATACTAGATAAATGCTTCTCCATTTTATCCTTGTTTTCCGTCTAAATTAAGAAGGATCTTGATAGTTTTGATGTTTATAATCTTGTTTATAATAAATAAACAACAAATTGCGAAATGGCAAATCCGCATAGTAACGTAAACAACAAATGCTAAACAATCTCCGTGTAAACGATGTTATGTCATGTATCATAAACAATTATAAAACTTCAAAATCAAAATTTTAGATTCTTTTTTCCAACATATTGTGCAGGTATAATAAAAAATAGCGTATGATACATGTGTATAAGAGCCATTAAAGCACTCGTGCCTTTAAAAGCGCTCCGCTTCGCGTCGCGCTTTTAAACTTGTCACGCGTGCTTTAATGGCCGGCTTATACACTTATATCATAATATACTATTACGTCACTAGTGTTAGAATTTTACGGTAATTAATTCCTGCAAATTGTCCAACGGGGCTACAGAATAATATAGTTATTACATTTTGTTAGTAAAAATAATAAGAAAATATTAGATAAATTTGAAACAAAGACAATCTTTAATAACAATTTAAAAAAATATTTAAATTAAATGAGTAATAGAATTTTTACGGTAATTAATTCATACAAGTTGACCTACGGGTCTTCAGTGTAATATAGTGATTGTATTTTGTTAGTAGCCATATAGAGATAACAGTAGCAACATTAAATACGAAGACTATCTTTAATAACAATTAAAAATTATATTTATGTCACGGGTGAGAGAATTTTTACTGTAATTAATTCATACAAATTGTCCTAGGGGTCTTTAGGATAATATAGTTATTGCATTTTGTTAGTAACAATATAGAGATAATATTAGCAAAATTAGAAACAAAGAGTATCTTCAATAACAAATAAAAAAAAGTCATGGTTTATAGAATTTTTATTGTAATTAATTCATACAAAATATCCTACGGGTCTTCAGGACAATAGAGTTATTGCAATTTGTTTGTAACAATATAGGGATAATATAAGCAAAATTTAGAAACACAGACTATCTTAATTAACAATTTTAAAAAAATATTTAAATCACGGGTGCTAATATTTTTACGGTAACTAATTCATACAAAATGTCCTACGAATCTTTAGTATGAAATAGCATTTTGTTAGTAACAATATAGGAAGTATATTACAAAGATATTTAATAATAATTCATATAATTTTATTTTGAATTTACCGCCCATTTCGACCAATAATAATAATATCATTATTATATTATTGTAATTTACACCTTTACTCCATCTACATATTGTTATTGTGTCTCGAAATTACATTAATGTGTATATTATACATTTAATATAATTCATTACAACACACTTGGTCTTGTTAGCGTATCCATACGTCCCCGTGAGAGGAACGCATTCAACATTAGAAAATTCAAACTTTAGAAAGTGCATACAACAGAAAATGCACACAATAGAAAGGTTCATACATTAGAAAATACACACACTAGAAAACGCAGACATCAGAACGTTAACATCCAACCGTGCATATTCCGAAAACAATATGGCGGCAGATTAAGCAAGGACGCAAACATCATTTCAAGGTTCAGTGTTTTAACTATTGAATAACAGATGTCGCAAAAATTACTTTGTACGCAAAGCCAGTAGATATGCTAAAGTACCGACATGGCGGCCATCTTGGCATTAAAAAGCAACAGTATTGATTCTTTTTGTCGCCAGAGGCGCTTTTGTCGCAGGTGTAAATTGTCATTGTCAAACGTCAGATTATTCGTGGTGTGTATTAAGCCGCATTCACAGCCGAAATTCGACGAAATTTGCAGCACTGAAATTTGAAGAAATTAATTTGACCGTTCACAGCTCGAAATTTGTGCCGTAGTGCCAACTAGCAAAAAAAATAAACGTTTCTGAAAATTAATCATTTGTTTGTCAATGCATTCATTTAACTCGTTAAAAATTATTTAAAACCATGTCAATAAAATATCAATCCTTCCCTTGCAATTTCTACTCGTTATTAGATTGTCTTATAAAATTAAAATTGTAAAAGTTATTTTATTTTTTGGTTATAATTATAGATATAGATAGTTCTTTTTTAAATACATGTAATAAATACATTATTTAGACTTTTGCACTACTTCTTTTTGATAATAATACAACAAACATCAAATAAAAAACACTGAAATAACCACAACTTTGGTTATGAATTTATAAGAAAAGTGTTGTACGCTAAAAACATAAAATATAGATGACAGATTTTCCATCAATAATATAATTTCTAAAAAATAAATACTGTCTTCCTGAATCTAAATGTGTATTATTTATTTCCTAATACCTACTCAACATTTCACTATTTCACCAAAACAAAAATTGCCTTTAAAAGAATTACTCGTAAATTATAATAAACAAATTATTTATCTTAATTTTCATTATCAAGTTTCATCTAATGTTTTGTACCTTATTGAAAAAGATTTGAACATATAATAAAGAAAATAAATCAAAAACAAAGTAAAACAATGAAATCCATTCAAATCACCCAAACGTCAACAAAACGAGTTCATTCAAATTAAATATATTTTACACAATTAGTAGAACGCACCCTATATTAGCCACAAAAGCTTGGAACTTGCAAACCTTTCTACAAATTATAATTCGTGTACACCAAATTTCAGCGCAGTGAACGCAAGTACACGTTGCCATAAGACAAACTCTACGAATTTCAACGAATTTCGGGCTGTGAATGCGGCTTTAAGCAATTTTTATTGTGTTAGAGAAACTGGGAATTTGCAAAACAAGTTTCCGCAAACTGTACGTACCTTATTCTGAGATTATTATACGAATGTATGTATTTGTGTTATTGCAGGGTTCTGTAATGTTGGCAATGTCATTGGTTATCTACAAAATGTTTCTGTAATAACAGAAAATGTTAATTTCAACAAGACTATTCAATTTAAAAGTTCTTACTTTGCAATGCATTACATATTTCGATTAAAAATCGGATAATCCAATGTTTGTAAACCACTGATGATACCTCTCTTCAACATTTGATATGCAAAAAAATGTATTCTATTTTTATTATAATGACAATTAATTGCACATCAACAAGGCATTATTTGTGGTATGTCCTTAGTTTATTTTATTTTTTTTAACACACCAAACTTAAAACGGGTGAATACCAATGTGACATTTGACATCTGCAACAGCAGAGCCTCTAGCGACACGAAAAATCATTACTGTTGCTTGCTGTTGCTTTTTAAAGCTAAGATGGCCGCCATGTCGGTACTTTAGTATATCTACTGGCTTTGTTTGTACGTAAAGTCCCTAGATTTGTAATCTCAAGGAGGGGACACATTCAACATCAGAAAATTCAAACTATAGAAAGTGCACACAACAGAAAGGTTCATACATTAGAAAATACACACACTAGAAAACGCAGACATCAGAATGTTCAACATCCAACTGTGCATATTCCGAAAACAATATGGCGGCAGATTAAGAGTGCGTTTTCTAAACAGCGCCATGATGTAGTAGCGCTTTAACGTACAACTACTTTCCTGTATATATACAAATATGCCGAATAGATGGCGAAATAAGGTTCTGATCCATACTAACATAACGGTATTTTTCGTTGTCTGCCTGGAAGGCGACAGAGCGTATTTTGTTAAGCGAGATAAGCCGACCGCTAACTTTTACAACTTTCGTCCAAAGCACTGGTACGACACTACCCTATACGTGTGTATTTGAATTTGGTGACCTTCAACAGGCTCGCTTTAAGCGCTAGCATAGGCGTACGTAAGATGTCTGCCTAGGTATCTAAGAGGAAAGATTATTTATTTTGATATCAATAAAAATATAATAATTGTTCTAAATTAATAAAACCCCTTAAAAATTACATATAAATTTTAGTGTAACCATAATATACTGAAGCGGTCGATAGAAATGTAAAATAAAATAAATATATTTTTCTGGGTCAATCGGTAATTTAAAAAAGCTTTTTACAATTTTTGTTTATCTTTATTAATAATATTTTATTCATTCGAAGGTCAAATACATGACATAGAATAAGTCAGAAAAAATTTACATACAAAATGAAAGAAGATTAAGACATATTTTACCTATTTAAATACTCCTGTACACTATAATAACATTTTTCTATCAAATAAAGTTTCAATTTTAATTTAAATTCCTTAACGCTAGTAATATTATTAAATCTACTATCTAACTTATTATATAATCTGTAGTGTAGTGGCAACATTTGTAGAGTTAACTAGGGAATTCAACAAAGCGCGCGACCAGTCAAGGTCAGTATGTACGCTAACCTAAAAATGCTTGTGCACATCGTAAGCCGTGTTGTTGTATGTTTAGTTGATAAATAAAGGTATATTTAAGTACATTACGTCTCTTATAAATCTTAATACATCACAGTGGCGACGAGAATAAAACTATAAGTGTGCAAGGGCAATTAAGTCTGAAACAAGGACAACATGCCAGAAACAGAAGCATCAGGCCACGCCGCCATCAAAGTTTACGGGAACATCGGCTCTCTCTCAGAATTTAAAATTGGGGAGGACTGGAATTTGTATCAAGAGCGGTTGGAACAATATTTTGATGCAAATCTAGTAGCAAAGGAGCGACAGGTATCAGTGTTACTGACATTAATTGGGCCGGAGGCGTATAAAATCCTTCGCGACTTGTGTGATCCGGACCTGCCAAAAAGCAAGACGTTCGAGCAGCTGTGTGAAATTTTGAAAAAGCAGTTTTCTCCAAGGGTTTCAGTGTTCAAAGAACGAATTGAGTTTTACGAACAGAAACAACGTCAACATGAGTCAGTAAGTCAGTGGTACGCTCGTTTAAAAAATAAAGCGATCAACTGCAAGTTTGGTGGGCAACTAGAGGACAAGCTAAAGGACAAATTCGTCACGGGATTATACAAAGGGCCGATCCTGGACAGAGTGTGCGAAGAAGAACACACGGCCACGCTGACAGCTATATATGACGCGGCGTTGAAGAAAGAGGCATCTTTATCAACAGCATCGGCGATCCCAGTCAACAATGTAGGCTTCAAGACGATGAGCAGCAGCAGCAGCAGCAACAAGCAGCAGCAGCAACAGAGGAGCAAGAGGCCAGATGAACGACACCAGAAGGCAGCGAGCAGAAACGAGTTTGGCAACAACAACCAAACAAATAAAGACTGTAAGCATTGTGGTAAAAGAAATCACGATTTCGCCAAATGTAAGTATCGGAAATATCGTTGTAAGATTTGTAACGGGGTCGGGCATCTTGCGCGGGTTTGCAAACCGGCGGGCGATTCTAAAACACATTATTTGAAAGAGGAAGAATCCGGGTTAGATTTCGTCGATATATTAAACTTAGCAAATACAAACGCGTTAAAGCCAATCCTTATTGATGTTGAGATAAACAATAAAGCATTACAAATGGAAGTTGATTCCGGGGCGGGCGTCTCGGTAATTCCCGAAAAAGTTTTAAAGGATAATTTTAAACGTTGTGAAATCGAACCAACGTCTGTTAGGCTGCGCACATACGATGGCAACGTCATTATACCGGTTGGTCAGGTTAGGACACAAATTAAACATCGGGGAAAGATAATTTCGGCACGTTTAATAATAGTTAGAGGAGGCAGTCGACCGTTTTCACTGGATATTACACGCGTAAATTCGGAAGTATACACATTGGGCTGTGAGTCAAACGAACTTCAGCAGTTGTTAGATTCATATGCAGAGCTTTTCGATGATAAATTAGGTTGCTATAAATATGGCAAGGTAGAATTAAAGATGCAACCCGGCGTCAAACCCATATTTGTAAAACCTAGGCCGGTAGCATTTGCGCTAAAAGAACGGATTGACGAGGAACTGGAAAGACTCGAGAAAAGCGGGGTTATTACTTTGGTAGAAAATAGCGAATGGGGAACACCGCTAGTACCTGTAATTCGGCCGGATGGAAAAATAAGGTTATGTGTAGATTATAAGACTACCATAAACAAGTTCTTGATAGATGTAAAACACCCATTACCACGTATTGAAGAACTTTTCGCTAGTTTACAGGGGGGTGAATTCTTCACGAAACTTGACCTTTCGCATGCGTATAACCAGCTAGAATTAACTGAAGAAACCAAACAGTTACTTGCATGGAGTACTCATAAAGGTATTTATGTTCCGAATAGATTACCTTACGGCACCAAACCGGCATGCGCGATTTTTCAAAAACTCGTGGAAAAGGTTTTACAGGGTGTACCGAAAACAAAAAATTTTTTAGATGACATTGTTGTCACTGGTGCTGATTTGGCTGAACATTTAGTAAATCTCGGTATGGTTTTTGAACGATTAAAGAAAGCGGGATTGCGTTTAAATCTTAGTAAATGCAAATTTTTCCAAAGCGAAATAAAATATTTAGGTCACATTATTGACAAAGAAGGATTGCATAAAGATCCAGACAAAGTTCGAGCTATTATCGATGCACCAATTCCGAATGATGTTTCGCAGATCAAAGCTTTCATCGGTATGGTAAATTATTACGCGAAATTTGCACCAAATTTATCGGATGCGTTGGCACCGCTACACGATATTTCGGGTTCAGAACAAAATTTTTCTTGGAATAAAGATTGTGATGAGGCGTTTAAAAAGACTAAAGAGATAATCGCGTCGGAAAGTACATTAGTACATTTTGATCCTTCCAAGAAGTTGATGTTAACCTGTGACGCATCGAAAGTAGGATTAGGGGCGGTACTACTCCACGTTTATGACGATGGATCAACAAAGCCAATTTGTTTCGCGTCAAAAAAATTAACGAAAGCACAGCAAAATTACTCCGTCATTCACAAGGAGGCTCTCGCGATTTACTGGTCAGTGGGAAAATTTTACCAATATTTGATGGGTAACGAATTCATTTTAGTCACAGACCACAAACCGTTACTTGCTTTATTTGGGGAGGATGATAAAGGTATACCTCAAATGGCAGCAGGTAGGCTACAGCGTTGGGCTTTATTTTTGAGTGGGTTTAAGTACAAAATTAAGTATATAAAAGGCAAAGAAAATGGAGGGGCTGATGGGTTGTCACGACTTCCTATAAATGATACGGAGAACAGGGAAGGGAATAACGAGCTAGACTATTTTCACTTTATAACAGAGGAAAACATTCCCTTAGACGCGGATCAGATTAGATCAGGTATTAGAACGGATAAAATTCTGAGTAAAGTTTATATGTACGTTAAACATGGCTGGCCAGATCAGGTATCAGAGGAAATCAAACCTTATCAATCTCGGTCGGGTGAAATAAGCAATGAGAACGGCATTTTAATGTGGGGTTATAGGGTACTGATTCCAAATAAATTTCATGAACAACTGTTAAAGGAATTGCACAATTCACATCAAGGTATGGTTAAAATGAAGATGTTAGCACGTCAGTATTTTTGGTGGCCAAATCTCGATAAAGAGATTGAAAAATATGTAAAGAATTGTAATCCTTGTATGAGCTATGCAAGTCAACCACCGAAAGCGAAATTAATAAAATTTGATGAAGCAAAAAGGGTTTTCGAGAGAATTCATCTCGATTTTGCTGGACCGTTTAAAGGAAAATGTTTTCTTATTTTAATAGATGCGTTTTCAAAATGGCCAGAAGTGGCAGAGATGTCTCGAATGGATACTAGTACGACATTAGAACAGTTGAGAGAATGGGTTGCCAGGTTTGGATTGCCTGATTTAATTATTACAGATAATGGCAGACAATTTGTATCTGATGAATTTGTCGAATTTTGCAAGGTAAACGGAATAGAGTTCAAAACATCTCCGCCATATCATCCCGCTACGAACGGAGCGGCAGAGAATGCGGTTAAGTCATTCAAAAATGGGTTATTAAAAGCATTAGTGGATAATAAAAACACCGGAGTGAGCATTCAGACATTACTAAATAGATATTTGTTTACCTACCGGAACACCATTCACTGTTATACGGGGCAAACTCCCGCAAATCTCATGTTAGGTAGGGACCCGAAAACTCGATTAGATTTTTTGAGAAAGCCAGTCGCGAATAAGATTCGAAACAGACAAATTTCAAATTATCGTGGATCGAGAGAAGTGTTATTCGAAGTCGACGAAATGTGCTATGTAAGAGATTATCGTAATATAAATAAACCGGTTTGGAAAAAAGCGATTGTTAAATCTAAGTTAGGTGATAGAATTTATATTTGTAGTCCAGTTGCAGAAAACCATTTGAGTTGGAAGCGACATGTTAATCAAATGCTCAAGGTGGGACGATTTTTCGAGGATGAGTATGATAAAATCGAGCAAAAAAATGAACTAGAAATAGAGTCTAGACCAGTAGAGATACCTAGGACTTGTGATTATGAACCACTTAGTTTTGGAAACAAACCGGGAGAACCAGACACGCGGGCGGATGAGATATTCCCCAGTGTGCAAAATAGTCCTCAAAAGATCGCTCCACCCGAGGCTCCACCAGAAATGACGAATACCAGTACTACTTCTAATAATATGAAGACAGGTATAAAACAATCAGAATCAGTTGCTAGTGGTAGAGCTAGAAGAATCATAAAACCTCCAGATAGATTAAATTTATAAATGACTACTGTAATATTAACTCGTATCAAAATGTCGTGTTTATTTTTTTATTGTCTTATACAAATAGTTAAGTAAGAGTAAATTTATATTTCAAGTGTATTCTTTATCTTGTAAGGGAGGATTGTAGTGTAGTGGCAACATTTGTAGAGTTAACTAGGGAATTCAACAAAGCGCGCGACCAGTCAAGGTCAGTATGTACGCTAACCTAAAAATGCTTGTGCACATCGTAAGCCGTGTTGTTGTATGTTTAGTTGATAAATAAAGGTATATTTAAGTACATTACGTCTCTTATAAATCTTAATACATCACATAATCTAACGCCGATTTAGTTAGGATTATTTTCAAATAGTTATTATTATTTGGACAGCCTTTTACACAACAATATATTATACTACCCGACATTATGTCTAGTAGTCTAGTGCGGTAGTTGCATGGAGGTATAAAATAAATATGGAGGGAGCGTCCGGCTGAAAAATTGAGGCCGGATGCCCCCACTCCAATGGGCTAGTTGTTTTGTCATGACCTATCATAACAAAACGCGTGTGCTTTCTTTGATTTGTAAGGTTAGATGATTTGTTTTTGTCTTCTTTGCGATTTTACTACGCTTTTTAGATATAATAAGGTGAGTTATTATTGCGGTAATATTTTAGAAATGGTTTAGCCATTTAATAAAGTGTTCTCATTATTTTTTTTTGTTGTAGTCATCTAAAAATGCCTGCTTGTGAAGTAGTTGGTTGTTTTAACAGAACAGCAAATAAATCTGCAAAACAGATGCTACACGAAAAAGAATATGGTCGCATTTCTTTTCATAGGTTAGTATATTTTAATTTTACGTATAATTTATAGTTACGTTTGGGATTTGAGGTTTATAATAGGTATCGTTTTTGAGTTATATTGTTATTCTACTGATTTTGATAAGTTTATAATACATTTTATATAAGTGTGTGTGTGACGATTTTGTTATTGCAAATAATGGGCAGGTAATATAAATTTCAGATTTCCAAAGGATCATAATTTAAGGGAAATGTGGATAAACGCCATTGGAAGAAGAAAATGGTCTCCGTCAAGTTCGGCTGTGATTTGTTCTGAACATTTCACTGAGGACTGCTTTGAAAAATCAGCTTTCTATACGAAATTGTTAAACGGGAAGGTGCCCTCCATTTTTCCGATGCAATATCAACATGTACAGGTATATTTATAGTTATTATTTACTCTATTATACAAACGTATACTCGTATAAACTAAATATACTCCGTCTTTTCCATAACATGAATGTGGTAATTCTACTGATGCAGATTAGCAGTATAATGATATTCTTTGTATTTTCTAGATTACTGAACAAGTAACTGGGATCACTGAAGAAAGTTCAGCAAGTACGAGTACTGTTGATATTGCTACTGGCAGTGTTGTTCCCATACAAGTACAAACAGAACAAGAAAATTTACCCAGTTTACCTGGATCAAGTGATATCCGTCATTTTTTATCAAAAACAACATCATTTTCTCCGGAACGGCGGAGGACACGTCCCTATTCACCATCTAGAGCACAAATGCTTCAAAACTTTAAATATAAAACTTCCATTTATAGGAAAAAAATAAAAGTTTTGAAGCAACAACATAGAAGAAACATTAAAAAAATAGCTACTCTGAAAAACGTCTTAAATGATCTGAAAAAGAAAAACTTTATAAATGAAGAAACATATGATGTATTACAAAATATACCTGCTCCTCAAAAAGAAATATTGAAAAGACAATTAGGAAATGCAAGTAGGAAATATACACCCGAATTAAGAAAATTTGCACTAAATTTACATTATTACTCACCATCGGCCTACTCATATGTACGAAGAACATTTAACTCATGTTTACCTCACCCGAAAACATTGACGAAGTGGTACAAATCTGTTAATGGAGAGCCGGGTTTCACTGCTGAGTCTTTTACTGCAATTAAATATCGTGTAGAACAAGAACAATATATTATTTTATGTGCACTTATGTTAGATGAAATGTCAATAAGGCGTCATGTCGAATTTGATGGGAAGAAGTTCCATGGATATGTCGACATTGGATCTGAAGTTGAAGGAGATAATAGAGCCTTAGCTAAAGATGCTTTAGTTTTTGTTCTGGTGGGTATAAATGCAAACTGGAAAATTCCAGTGGGCTATTTTTTAACCGATGGTGCTTCTGGTGAACAACGATGCAATTTGGTGCGACAGTGCATAACATTAGCACGAGAAGTTGGAGTTAAGATTGTTAGCATCACATTTGATGGGGCGCCTTCAAACTTTGCTGACGCGTTTGTTGGGTTGTCAAATAAGCCCAACAAACAATATGATCACGTCATTTTCTTATCCAGAAGACAGCAATGAAAAGGTATTCATTTTCCCAGACCCGTGTCACATGATAAAATTGGTTCGTAATAGTTTCTGTGACTGTAAGCACTTGATCGATGGCAATGGAGAGAAAATATCATGGATATTTTTGGAGAAACTGCACGAACTGCAAGAAGCTGAAGGTGTCCATTTAGGAAATAAATTAGGAGCAAGACATAAAATTTTTCAAGCAAAAAATGAAAGTTAAACTGGCCACACAGTTATTTAGTGAATCTGTTGCCGATGCACTCGATATATGTGCTAACAAATTAAAACTACCCGAATTCGCAGGAAGCCAAGCAACAGTTAATTTCATACGAAACTTTAATAATATATTTGACATATTCAACTCGAGAAATATGTTGCAGTATGGATATAAAAAACCTATAAATTCAAGCAATTATTTAGAGATTGCAGCATTTTTAATTGAAATGGAATTCTAAATTTAAAATTTTTAAATGGAAATTTTGTAATAAATTCCAACAAGAAAACAGGATTTCTAGGTATTATTTTTTTTACAAATTTTATCCTTTTACATATTTACTAATTTGTATAATTTTTGTAGGCTTTGTTATATGCATGAAAAATATAAGGTCTCTTTATGAAGACATTTGCAAAGAGAAGAATTTGTTAAAATATATTCCGACATATAAAATGAGTCAGGACCACATAGAATTACTTTTCAGTGTAATTCGACAACATGGAGGTTTTAACAACAATCCGACGTCTCGCCAGTTCCAAGCGGCGTATAAAAAAATATTAATTCATACGGAACTAAAAGCAACATCCACAGGAAATTGTATTCCGTTAGAGAATATTAATATTTTGCACTGTTCGAGTTCTGTTAGTACAATAAATTCCAGCACTGGAAAAATGACTAGATGAAAATAATGATGATATAAATATTGTCTGCGATCAATTTATTACAGACCATGATTATCTGTTCGATGCCAGTAAGATTACTGAATTTACGGAATATATTATTACATATATTGCTGGTTTTGTAGTAAGACGTTTATCACTTCTAATTAATTGTGATGAGTGTGTCAGTAGTTTGATTCAAGAAACCACCAGTAAAAATATGTACACTTTAATTAATGTTAAAAATAAAGGTGGATTAATTTATCCTTCAGAGGACGTTATTAGAGTATGTTATAAAAGTGAACAAATTTTGCGCTCAAATGCCTCCAAAATTTTTGAAAACAAATCTATTTTTAAATTAACATCTGCCATTTTAAAATATTTTATAAATGTAACTGTATTTTCAAATTTGAACCAGCATATTTTTCAGCAAACACCATTAGAAAACCATAGAACACATTTAATAAAATCTATTTCCGAACAATATTTAAAAGTCCGTTATTTTTATATATCCCGTAAACAAATAGATAAATCAGAAAATATAAGAAATTTTAACAATAAAATGGTACTTTTTAAAGGCCAATAACTTTTATATTATATATTACATGTAATTACATAATATATTACATATTTACTTATATAAATATATATTTTTTAATTTTTATAAATTTTTCTTATTTTATGTTACTCCAAATATCCCTCTTCCGAATTCATCCATAGAAGTAAAAAATGTTTTAGCTAATTATGTATAATACAAATTGTTTATTAAATTTTTGTTTAATTGTAAAATGCGTAAGTATAAAGTTTTTTCGTTCATGTTTTGCAATAAAAATATTCCATAACATTTAATATCAATTCACTACAGTTCAAAATAGTATACAAAAACCAATTTTTCTTTAATATATATTATACATAATGTTAAAATTTGCGTTTAGTTCCTTTTCGTATTATACTAGTTTTAATATTTGTGTAAAACTCCAAATTACAATTTGAATTTGCCTCCTCTCTGTATCCCCACTCCAATAGGGAAAATTTCCGTGTAGCGTCCGTTCCCACAGTGCCTCAATCCCCTCGCCTACATTTACAGTTTAGACTCCCTCCATATTTATTTTATTTTATACCTCCATGGGTAGTTGTAATATTCTTGCGCTGAACCGACCTACAAACGAACGCCGTCACCACAGACCATCTACACTATCAGACTTGCCAACTCTATAGTAAATATAAAAACGCAGTTCGCAGCGCCTCTGGTTTTGCAGGGCTAAACTAAACTAAAAAGCGGGAAAATTTAATGCTTGTTTCAAATAATTCAAATTTGAAATTCTTTGATATTCTGTAACACAATGTTTAATTTTTATATATCGATAACAATTTTGACAAGTGTCCTATTTAAATAGTTTTGTCAGGTATTTTTTATTGTAGAAAAAATTATCGATAGATAAAAATTAAATTACTGTGTTACAGAATATATTAATCATTTTATATAGAAAATCTGAAAATAATAAATAAAAGAAAATATTATTTTTCTACTTCTATGCTTTAATATACTTATTAAATATGTCACCCGTACCTAAATGACACTCATTATGATACAGATTATCATTATGATACATATTTTGTTTTCATTTCGATACAGATATCATTATGATACAGATTTAGTTATCATTTCGATACAGATTATCATTATGATACAGCTTTAGTTATCATTTCGATACAGATTATGAATATGATACATATTTAGTTATCATTTCGATGCAGATTATCATTATGATACAATGAATTTTGTAAACAATTTATTGGTTTAGAAAAACTAATGTATGCAATTCCATGTATAAAGACTATTAAAACAGGAGTATGGCTCGTACCGTAAACTTTCTGCTCGTGTATTATTAGCTATCATTTAATATATTTGTAATAGTATATTATACGCCAAGGTTGAGAAGATAATCATTATTGACCAAGCGCCAAGATTGTAACACGAGGGCGAAGGGGGGGGGGTCAATAATGATCTTCTCAACCGTGGTTTATATACTATTTTTTTCACTACTAGCTCCTAAATTCTATTTAACGAATTTTATATTAATAATAACATAAGAATTTTGACATTAATATTTATTAATATCTATAAAAACTAAGTAGGCAGAAATAAAATTCTTTTGTTTTTAATATTGTTTTTAATATCTGACATTTCATTTTGGTAACAATAAGTAAACATGTTTGAAGAAAGTAATACGGAAAATTGTACTCCTCCGGAAATTAAAGAAGCGGCACAAAATGTGCAGTTTGATACATTGCTGCCAGAAAAATCTAAACCGATATATATGAAAGTGTATACAAGTTTTAAAGAATGGTGTCTAACAAAAAAGGTGACTAAAATCTCGAAAAATGTACTCCTAGTATATATCCAGGACCAAGCACACAATAAAAAGGCTTCAAGTTTATGGGCCATATTTTCCATGCTGAAATCGACTATTTCATTAAAACAAAATATAGACATTTCAAAATATTTTAAGTTACTTGCATTTTTAAAGCGCCAAAATGCTACATATAAGCCGAAAAAGTCATCTGTATTTTCTAAAGAAGAAATTAATAAATTTCTCATAGAAGCGCCAGATGAAGTCTTCCTATCAACGAAGGTATCCTGTTGTGGTAATAAAATTCCAAAAACTTACTAATTCATACTTTCTTAGGCTATTTTTGTGATTGGAGTGGCTGGTTCTGCAGCAATAAATTTGACTTGTCACAATTGCACTATCAATTTCAACTATAAATAGCAAATAAATGTTACCTGTTTTGTGTTTTTACATAGAAATGTAATTATAACCCTAAAAAAATGTACAATGTAAGATAATTGAAATAATGTTACAATATACACTTACCTTTTCATAGATTTAACAATAAATAAATACCTAAATTAACATGTCGCATTGTAAATATAATGTGAACGCACGAAAAATTTGATAAGAAATAAGATCGTAGAATATTAAGATTTTTAATCTGAAATTTAACTATTGCCAACTTGAAATTAGGCGGCAAATTTAAATATAATGTTTTCTTTGCGTTTAATAAGTTAAATAAATTCAGAAACTTGAATTTCTTTAAAAAGTGACAGTTCGCATAATTAACCATGGTCAATAATAATTCATTATT
Source organism: Harpalus rubripes (assembly GCA_963082715.1). Classification (NCBI taxonomy): domain Eukaryota; kingdom Metazoa; phylum Arthropoda; class Insecta; order Coleoptera; family Carabidae; genus Harpalus; species Harpalus rubripes. The sequence continues at coordinate 30,836,874 of OY720459.1, read as the reverse complement.
GACCGTTGTTAAGCGTTGCTAAGGAAGCGGTAGAGAAAAACAATTTCACAACTCAATAACAAGTCAATAATGGTATGTTTGTAGGCTAGTAGTGAAAAAATAAATATTTTACGTGTAAATAATGTTTTATGTAACGAGCATAATATATTATTTACGTATGAAATATTTATTTATAAATATTTTTTTAAAAATATATCAACTGTGTTATTTACAACGGTATCGTTATTTTGCAATCGTCTGTTGGTCAATTTTACAAAATGATTTAATAACACTAAACATAATAATTTAGTAATTTTTTGGGCTATATCTTTTCCGTGATGGGCGCAGAAATGTTGAGGGATATAGGAACAGGAAATATGAGGCAGTAAATTATGATGATGTATAATGTTGGGTATATTGGGAAAGAAATTATCTGTACAATCTGTTACTAATTTAACAAAATTATTTGAAGGGTATTTTAAATAATGTATGTTGTCTTCGCCATAATCACGTAAAACTGTTAAATTATGAATGTCGGTTATTGTGTCAGCACAAAAGAACTGCTCACAAGACTGACATTCATAATTTAACAGTTTTTTTACTAAATAGCCAGCAACATACGCAGATTTATTAATGTCAACATTTGGCAAACATGAAGTATCAATGGGGAGTTGACGGAATATGGTTTATATTATTTGAAAGAGGAGTGGGATTCATAAGGGAAGTTGAAGGACTAGGGTCGGAGGTATCAGAGGAATCAGCGAGAAGGATTTGAAATGACAAAAGAAGACTGTCACCATCATCTTCGCAATTCGCACCAATGCCAGACCTAACGGTATTATTAAGAATAACCATTTTAAAGGCGTCCACGAATTGCAAAGATGATGGTTTGGAATTCCCACCACACAATCCTCTCGCAATGCTGAAGAGATTCTCTAGAGGATCTTGATTCAAAGATCTCGTACAGAGGTATTTAAAATCAAGAGCCTGTAGAGAATCCCATAGATACTTCATGTTGCTAATGGTGACAATTAATAATTTTACCGTTGGCGGGTTCTTTACACACTCACCTTTGACGAGAAACTTAACTCTATTTAAAGCACGGATTGCTTTTTCCCAGAATGGTACATGTCTACTGGCTTTATGAAGTCTGTCTGCGTAGGGTTTTTTGGAAGAAGAGACAGAATTCAGCAAGTCAAACAGGTCATTCATGAATTTAGCAAATATCGCTGTTCCCGTAGCTTCCATGACTTTCGCTCGCGTTAGAATCTGAAGCAAACCTGCAGTGGACTGACTGAAAACTTGCGCCGCAAGTTTCACTTTCATTTTCTGACGGTTGGATGGGTCCACGTGGGCTTTAGACAACTTTGTGGCTTTAAGAACGTTATCCCCATCCAACTCATACAGCTTCTGAATGTCAGCCCACTTAGCAACTTTACCTTCGAATTCAATGTCTTTGGTAATCAAATTATTCCTCATGCATTTTAGTAAATGAGGAACATCAAAAAGATGAATAATTTGATTACCATCGACACTGTAAACGAATTTGTCGGGCTGTTTTCCAGATTCTGCCGCAAGACTACGCACGGCAGCTACGTTCCAGGAGCCACCATCGCAAACTGATGCGACGATTTTAAATTCTGTTTTTTCATGAATGGCTCGAATAACATCCCTGATCAAACGTTTTAGTATAAATTGATTCGCGGCTTTACGAGTAAAATAAAATGCAACGGGTTGCTTCCATTTCTTCGCAATGCCACGAATCATAAATACTAAAACGTGATCAGCAATTTTCTGACTTCGTTCTGTCTCTGTTTCCACAAAACCTTCTATGCGCCAAGCATCCTTGCTAAAACAAAAATTTAAATGTTTGTTTAGTTCCATCTCGTCAAACATGATGGTGCAACACCTATCCCTCGGATTCATTTCTGCGGAAACACCCTTCAAATAATTAAGTAAATTTTCGTTAATGCCCGAATTTAATTGAAATTTTGATAACGATCTCTTCAAAGTACGAACAGATGGTAAAGATAATAGTTTTTCCAAATACCTATAACATCGGGGACCATGCTTCATTATGGAGAGAAATAGAGATTTTTCTTCCAGAGTATAACGGCGTGCTTTATTTGTTTTATGAAAATTACGGAGGAGGGACAGAACAAAGATTCGAAGGACTCGTGGCAAAGAATAAATATTTTCGATATTATCAAGGGTGGAAGAGGAAAGGACATCAACTTTTCTGCGCTTACACTTTTCTGATAAAAGCCTGTCGCGCTTATGGCTTAGCTCTAAAAGTTTTTCTGCAGTCTGCAGACGTTTGTATAACTTTTTTTTCTTCGGCGATAATTGCGCCACTCTGTTTACGCCGAGTTGATGTAGATCAATATGTCCTGGAAAAAACCGATGTTTTAGAATTTGATCTTAAAATAAAATTATTTATTTTAATTCATAAAAGAAACATAGCAGCAACAAAACGTTTTTGTCTCTTCGGTGTAATATTTTCCGTATTATCGGCAGGAAGTTCAATAATTGATACGCTTGTCTGCGGTGTTTCAGGATCAGCGACTGAAAAGACAAAAAAAAATATTAGTTAATAATTAACCGTAAGTTAAGTGCAATATAATATTAAAAATTATTTAAAATAAAAGCATACCAGAAACAAAATCACCAGCAGAACGTTTACGTGTATTCGGTGTCCTTTCCATATCAGGCATATTATCATCAGCAAGAACTTCAGATACTGGTTCCTCTACCACCATCATTTCTGAGGAAGCAACTAAAAAAATAATAGTAAACGATTAGTTATTTTTAAACAGTTTTAATAAAGAAATAAAAAATTCATAGAAATACGACAACAGCAAACTTTAATAATCTTACGTAAAGAAATATTTCGTATTTCGGCAGTTACGCATTACTTAACACATAATTTTAAAGTAATTTTAGTATAAAAGACAGGGCCGCGCCGTGCGGGTGGGCAGGTTATGCCCCGCACAAAGGCGCCTGACTTTGAGGGGCGCCGTTTCAAAACAGTAAAGTAAATAATAGTACATTTTTATAAAATACTCTTATTTGTAAAAAACAAAATTACTATAAAACTTACAAAGTAACGTGTTAGAAGTGAACAAAATATTTTTGAATTTGTTTGTATTAGAGCTCTAGTTATAAGTAAAATAATTATCATATAAAACGGTTCGTTATTATTCTAGCATTTTTATATTGAAATAATAACTAGAAAAATGTTGATTACAACAATGAATATATTGTTTGTAAACTCAAGAATATTGATTACAAAAATGAATCTCAATAAATCTAATATTTAAATACCTACTATCATTTTACAAAGAATCAAATGCATATACAATTCTGAAATCTGTAGTAAAATTGTTGATTACAACAAACGATTTAGATTATAACCTATTGATTACAAGAATGAATCGAGGAAAATTTCAACAATATATTAAATATAGCATTTTTGAAGAACCCAAAGTATAGTATAAATTTTAATTTGCAAATTTTACATCATGAGGGGAATAGGCGCTAAACTGTAACATAGCACAAAGGCGCCTAATACCCACGGAGCGGCCATGATAAAAGAAAATCTTACCAGAAATTAAAACGTCCATAGGTATTTCATGATGATTCAAATGATTTTTTTCTGGTGTCCGAAATTGTTTATCTGTAAAGTGGAGTTGACAAACACGGAATCCTCGATCTAAAATTTGCTGATATGAAAATTGCAGAAGATCAAGACGGTCCATCCGCAGCATCCATTCGCGCCGTAAATTTTCCAATCTTGGGAAACAAAACATGTGCCCTTGTTCCTCGACAGGGAGACTATTTGTAATGCATTTATGATGAACACATGTTAGTTTCTGGAAAAAAATAATATTATTCTATTTAACACATAAACTCATGAGCAAATTTTAATTGATTATACTTACAGATCTCGTCATTTTTCACAATATATGTATAATTACCGCTAAACCCACTAAATAATACACAATTTAATGTTATTAACTGCACAATTAAATAGCACAAAATGGTTTGAAAAGAATTGACTGAAATAAGCAAATTCTGACAACTTTCAAATCAAATACACAAATAAACGAACCGCCCGGTTGCCTGGTTACGGTACTAGCACAGAAACTAGCGCTATTCTGCAGACTGGTTTTGCAGGGCTGAACTATTGCTTTGCAAGTACAATACCATTGAGGTGTCAGCCGCCTGGCCGTCACTTCTGTCACTGGCAAAACCTGGCGTACTGAAAGTACGCCCAATCTCCTTACGTTACCCCTCCCTGGTCCAAGTTCACGCACACATAGCCATAAGCACACGGACAGCAATACATACAACAGTGTCGCTTCTGTTGACGTTAGTCATGTATATATTCTGTGTCCAAAGTCCGTCTTGGTCAGATGGTGGCCAGATTTTCAATTTATTAAGCTACAAAGAAAATAGCTATTTTGAAGGAAAAATTATTAATTTCTTTATAAATTTTGGAAGTAGGTGTTAACACGTCCTAATGCAGTATTCTTAAATATTAAATGATATAGTATGAGAAATGATAATAAATATAAAATTACTGAATAGAAATTATTGTAAATTATTAATTTCTTATTTACAATTTAAAAAGAAAACAAAACTAACAAATGCGAATCGTGATTAACTAACGTTCTTCATTCCACAGCGCAGTTACAAAAATTATTAAAAGGCGGGATATCATGATTTCAATTTCAGTATAAATATAAATAGAGATATTATTCCTCAAATAAATAAACATACAAAATACAAGTGATTCAATTAAATGATTTTTCGTTAAATTTCTGTATTTGAAGAGATAGAGAGAAGGTTAATCAAGCAAAGTAGTATTATTTTATCCAGCCATATTAATGAAAAATAAATAAAAACAATTGAACTTAAAACACACGAGTAATTTACAAAAATAATATTCTATTCGCGACTCTTCTACTAGATATATGGACATGATTTTTTTAAATGTATGTTAGAAACTGTTAATATTATTGTTTGTATTTGCTTGAAAAAATCTTACTGTTCTGCAATACCGTAAAATTTTGATTATATTAAATAATAACAGTAATTTTTGTTTGTTAATTGAATGTACGTATTACATAACCGGGTCTTTATTATTATAATTATTATCATTATTATTCGAATTACGTGTATATGTTGAGTGCAACTCAATTTTTAGTTGGTTGTGTTTTGTGCTTCATGGCAGTCTGGATGTCGGAAATAAAAGATTGGATCCAACGATTGAGTTTGTGTTTTCTTTTAGTATCGCACCCAATCCAATCCAATTTTGTATTGTTAAACATTTAATTTAAATTTTAATACAAGTTTAAATAGCTTGCATAATAATACTTCAGCAACTTTGAATTATCTAAATATAATTTACATTTATTTTTTTAAACAAAATGTAGTCTACTTCTTAAAAATTGTTTCATTATATTGTGACACGTAGAAATATTATTTGGAGGACAATTTTTTTCGTTCATTAAAAGTCGTAAACTGTTTTAATGTTAATTTATTAATGTAATAATTTATTACATAAAATTACAATATAGTTGTCATAGGCGCCAACTTGAAGGAATTATTGGGGGGGCTCAAAAAAAGGCAAGCAAAGTTAAATTATATTATTAATACAGATACCTACACTTTAAAATTAAAATAATGACTAGTTATAACATTTGGTTATAATTGTAAATACGAGGTAGTTATTATAGAATTAAAACAATAACAAAAGTAGATTTTTAATGTTTAATTGCAAATGTTTGTTTTCTTATGTCAGCTCGGGATATAAATTCATTTGCAATATTGTCAAGATTTAATGAATCCGTGAAATTACGATGTGTATTTAAAATGCTTACTGCATTTAATCTGCTTTGACCCATTGTATTTCTCAAGTATGATTTCAGGCGCCTAAGACTGGAGAAAGATCTCTCAGCAGTACACGTTGACACCGGGATAGTCAACAGTAATTTAACAAAATTGGCCATTTCTGGTAGCATGTCTTTTAAAAATTTATCCTCTTTGAACAGCTTAATAACATGTTCTAAACAATTAAAATTGTCGAGAATTTTTTGTCAAGCAACATATCTATGTAGAAGCAGTCTGTCTGCATCAATCTCATCCTTATAAAAAGTTTGAATATCATCAATATTATTAGTTGAACCAAGAATAAATTGTTCAGCTTGAGTAACGAAGTTTGAAATTTTCGATTGAAATCTAGATTTTATACACTCTACGGAAGTATCAATTACTTCATAAAAAATGCTCCGATACATCTCGGTTGGTGTATCAAAATAATGAGCACTACTACCTCCATCAACTCGTTTTGGAACTTGTCATTTTCGAGGTAATTGTGGTTCCGGGAAATCAGGTTCATTTGATTTTGCGGTAACATTCTTCCAAAATATATCAAAAGATGAGCGTCTTATTATTGGGGGGGGGGGGGGCTGAGCCCCTCCCTCTAAATTATTGAGGGGGCTCAAAGGTACTCAGCCCCCCCAAGTTGAAGAATTTTGCATTACTATTTTCGAAAACAATACCCAGGCATTTTAAAATTAATTAATGGTTTTTCAACAGTTTCACAATTCTCGACTTTTAACCTCTATTTGTGAATTATTTAGTTGATAATAAAAAATCTCTAGATATGCCGCCATTTTTAATTTGTCAGATATTCAAATTTAAATAATTTCGGATGCTAATAAACATGGCCGATCAATCACAACTTGCCGCGTCGTGTCCTGCCAGACTCTTATTTTAGTATTTTTTTAGTGTCTCTAGGGTTTTATAAAATATTCACATATCTAGAAATTTTAAATTATTAATGAAATAATTATTATTAACAGGTACCTACGGGTACCTTTGGCAAGGAAAATAGTAGTGCCAAGGATTTTTAGATCATTCAGATTTCCAACTAGTGAAAGAAATAAAAAAGTATTTATCGCTTAACGCTTTGAAAGTGTAAAAAATATAGGTACGAATAGATAAATTAAATAAATTCATGATTCTGAAAGAATGTAAAATAGCAAATTGTTTAATTAATACAAAAAAGCATGCGTTTGCACACTTTATTCGGCGTAACATTTAATTTTGTTTGTTTTTGGAATTGTAAGACAATATAGCATGCTATTATACATATTTATTTTTTTATGGCGGAAACCAATATATCTTTATAAGAAAAGAAATAAACGTCTATAGACATAAAATTAAATTCAAATAGTGGTAAAAAATATTCTTATAAAATTATATATTTACATACCTACATCTATTCTCTATAAAAACAACTCAAAAAATATAATCAAAAATAGTTTATGAACTATCACAATCATCATCAACTCCAGGGGTGGACTGGCCCGGCGGGATACGGGGAATTTCCCGGTGGCCCGTGACGGCTCGTGGCCTGACGAACTTAATATAAATTATAAAAATTTAAAATTAAAAAAATACATAAATTGAAACAAAAATAACATAAATTCTTTATTTTGAAATAATTCCCTTCTACTCTTGAATGTGCGCCAATATTTATAGCTATTTTTCTTTTAGACAACCAATTGTTAAATTCGCAATACATACTTATTTTTTGTATTACCGACATCATACACATGAAATGATCATTTCTATAAGGATGTATTTTATTTAGATCCAAATAACTTTTATCAAATTATAAATAATCACATACCTGATACACCTTTTCATATAATAATTGATTTAATCAATAAAAAAATGACAAAAATATAAATACGGATGGTATTCGGTCAATTATTTTTCGTGACTCAGCAAGCTTCGTTACGTAATACTTGACCTCATAGTATAAAGCTTGTGTTTACACCCTTTTTGCATAAATAACTATTATACGTTAGCATATTAAAATTTATTTTTAATCTAAAAATTTATCGTCACATTGATATCGAGTTACGTTCTGACACTCAATGTGAACGGACGTAAATACACAGAGCTCCCGAGTGATTATATAAACTAATTAGTGCAATTTAATTGTGATTAGTGTCTTAATTACAACAGTGTTCGCTAACACCTCAAACTAGTGATAAAAAAATCTGATGTGGCCAGCACATTACCTTCCGTCAGTTATATGAGGCATTTACGAAAATTCTACCTGTGAACTGTTACCAGTAAACAGCTGTTTATCAGGTTATAGCTACCGGAATCGATATTTTAAGAACGCAAGTGGTAAACAGGGTAGATCCATAACCTATAAAAAATTTGAAAATTTGAAACAGGTTAGAAATTTGATGTAGTTAACAAACTGAGCAGAGTCATACTTTGAACACATTTCCACTTTTAACGCGTGCACTTCGCTTTGCATCACTACCTTTTTTGAGATTAGATTCTTCATGAATCCGGTAGATGGATCTGGTAGATATTGTACAATTTTCGAACGCGGTAACTTTTTACCAGTCGTGTTTTCGAACACAGTCGGTAGATGCGGTATCTACCGGTAGAATTTTCGTAAATGCCTATGTATTTTCTATAAAATCCATACAGAAAGTTCCTTGTAAAAAATTCTAAATTTCTTATACATACATTACCTTTCGACAGTTGTATGTACTTTATAAAAATTCTATACAGAAAGTTTCGAGCAAAAGATCCTAAATTTCGAGTAAAATTATAATATAACACAAATATACTACGAATATGTCAATTGACACTCACATCTTTCAATCAGAATTTTCATAATATAGTAGCTGTTTTCATAGATATGTCTACTTTATCAAATTTAATTTCTTTATAATTTTTTAACTCTATATCCATTTAATATTAAGTATAAAATGCAGTCAAATCGTATAGAGAATACAATGTTCTTTAATATTTATAATAACATTAAATGTAAAAAAATGATATTTAACATCGTTTTTTCAAGAAAAACTGTTAAAATCTTCAAATAAGGGTACTTCCGGTTGACCAATTATAACCAAAATCTAATCAGCTCTTCATATGGATGCAACGAAGAGGAATACGAAAGAATTATAATTTTTGGAATTGTAGTATTAGAGTTATCGCAGACGAAAATTTTGTTACATACACACACACACACACACGGACACACATACATACATACACACACACACACACACATACAGACATCATCGTAAAAATAGTAAAATCGTATTCTAGGGACCTTAAAACATGCTTATTCATTAAAAACTCACCACCGAATTTTTTGACCAAAGACAATACCTTCCTTACCTAAAGGTGACGGAAGGTAAAAAACAAGTCAATTGACCAAAATGCTGGAAACTACGGCAGAGATACACCATCCACCAGGAGAAGGAAAAATTACATCTAAAGAAGATACAATTGCAAAATGGCAACAAGTTTTTTCTAAGAAAAGACTAGCAAGTGATACAAAAGAGAGGAATGTCAAACAAAAATTACAACAAAACATAGTTCCAACTATAATAAATACCGTAAATAGGTTTCAAGCATTAGCTAATTCAAACCAGACGAATATACCCATGGACGAAAATGTAACACCGAAAACACCAAAGCCGCCACCCATCTTCATACCGGATGTTATGAACATAAAACCCTTAGTAGAAACACTAGACGCTTCTGCTAAAGACAATTATTTTCTGAAAACAATTGGGAACAACCAAGTTAAAGTCCAACCAGCTGATCCAGATACATACAGGAAGATAATCAAAGTTTTGAAAGAGAAAAATGCAAGTTTTCATACATATCAACTAAAGCAAGAACGCTCATACAGAGCAGTAATAAAAAATTTACACCATACAACAGATACAGAAGAAATCAAACAAGAGTTAGAATCAAAAGGCCGCAAAATAATTAATGTATATAATATTAAACAAAAAGTAACAAAACAGCCACTACCTATATTTTTCATAGAACTAGCACCAGATCCAAATAATAAAAGTATCGTACAATACTTACAACATACCAGGATTAAAATAGAACAGCCAAGAACATACAAAGAAATACCGCAATGTGCTAGATGTCAAAGACACGGGCATACAAAAAAATATTGTTCAAGATCCATAAGATGTGTCAAATGTCTAGAAACTCATTGGACGACAGACTGCGATAAACCAAGCACCACTCCGCCTACCTGTGTCCTATGCCATGGAAATCACCCTGCTAATTACAAAGGCTGCCAAGTGTATAAAGAAATAAAAGCTAGAAAATTTCCACCATTAAGAGAAAGAGTATTACCCTCCCCACCCAGAGTTACATTCCCACAACACGAATTCACGACAAACAAGTATAATTGTAATAAAAATGAAACAAACCTACAGTATGCTCAAGTTACAAAAAATGAGGTAAAAAACGTGGAACAAAATAATAGATTGGAACAAATGATGTTAAAACTTATGGAGAGAATGGACAGTATTCTTAATCTCCTTACTACTCTCGTTACAAAACTGTCCTAATGGTCAGTAATCTAAAAATAGCAATATGGAACGCTAATGGCTTGGCTCAGCATAGTCAAGAGTTGAAAATATTCCTAAACGAACATGACCTAGATGTAATACTAATATCCGAAACCCATTTTACAGATAAAACATATCTAAGGATACCGAATTACACTGTATACGACACTCAACATCCAGACGGTACAGCACATGGTGGAACTGCTGCAATAATTAAAAACAACATAGACCACTATCAATTGCCAGAATACTGCATGGATCACCTGCAAGCCACTAGTATAGTAATTGAGGATCGTACGGGTCCAATCACTTTAGCAGCAATATACTGCCCACCAAAACACACCATTAAAGAAAACCACTTTCAAACATTCTTTGAAACTCTTGGAAACAAATTTATAGCCGGTAGGGACTATAACGCTAAACATACCACATGGGGCTCAAGGGTAGACACAACAAGAGGTCGTAAACTTCTAAAAACCGTACAACATAATCAATTGTCCTACACACAGGGGAACCCACATATTGGCCAAGTGACTTAAACAAAATACCAGATCTTCTTGACTTCTGTGTAACAAAAAATATTAATAGTAATTATATACATGCAGAAACGTGTTTAGAACTCTCGTCTGACCACACACCTTGTATTATAAGACTTAGCTCTCAGATATTGTCTAAAAATAAAACTCCTACTCTTCATAATACACATACAGATTGGGACAAGTTCAGAGAAATATTATCTCACGAAATAAACCTCAAAGTACCCCTTAAAACACCACAAGATATAGAAGACGCAACCGAACAACTAACAGTAAATATACAAAAAGCTGCCTGGCTAGCAACCCCACCTAATATTACAACGCAAAAAAAACAGAGGTACCGCAGTCAATCAAACAAAAAATTGAAGAAAAAAGAAAACTTCGCAGGCTATGGCAAAATACCCGACAACCAAATATAAAAACAGAACTAAACAGAGCAATAAAATATTTAAAAAGTATTATGAAAGATGGGAAAAACACTACTCTTCAAAATTATCTAAACAATCTTTCAAGTACACCGGACACAGACTATTCCTTATGGAAAGCCACGAAAAATTTTAAACGACCACAAACAACAACTCCGCCTATAAGAAAAGGAGATAACACATGGGCAAGAAATAATAAAGAGAAAGCTGAGGTTTTTAGTGAACATTTAAGAAATGTATTCCAATGTTTCCCACAAGACATCACGATGGAAGAAGAGGAAGAAATACATACGTTTCTGGAAGCTGCAGAACAACTCACACCACAAATAAAAAACATAAGTAAAAACGAAGTTGAAAATACAATAAAACACAAAATCAGACCAAAAAAGGCTCCAGGATACGATTTAATAACTGGAAAGTTACTGCAAGAACTCCCAGAAAAAGCAATAAAACTAGTAACTTTTATTTACAACGCCATAATCAGAATTAGCTACATCCCGACACAATGGAAAGTGTCACAAATCATTCTGATTCTAAAACCAGGGAAACCTACACATGAAGTTGCTTCATACAGACCTATAAGCTTACTCCCTATCTTATCGAAAGTCTTGGAGAAAATCTTATTAGATAGATTAAAACCACTACTAAACGATCTAAAATTAATACCAGATCACCAATTTGGATTTAGGGAAAAACATTCCACAATCGAAAAAACTCACAGAGTAGTACAAGTAATAAACACAGCAATTCAAGAAAAAAAATACTGTTCTGCTGGGTTTCTCGATATCACTCAAGCGTTCGATAAGGTTTGGCACACGGGCCTTCTGTACAAAATTAAAAAAAATATTACCTAATTCATTCTACCAAATTACAAAGTCATACCTAACAGACAGATATTTTCAGGTAAAAGTTGAAAATGAAATAACATCTCTTCATCCCATAAAATGAGGCGTGCCGCAGGGTTGCATTCTGGGACCAACTTTGTATCAAATTTACACCGCAGATCTCCCTCTATCACCTAACACCACAACTGCCACCTACGCTGATGACACCGCAATACTAGCAACAGATGAAAACCCAGCCATAGCCTCCGAAAAACTACAAGAACACCTCATAAATATTGAAAAATGGCTCAAAAAATGGAGAATAAAAGCAAATCAGACAAAATCCGTACACATCACTTTTACAACAAGACGAGAAACATGTCCCCCAGTATTGCTCTATAATGAAGAAATCCCACAGACCAATGAAGCGAAATACTTAGGTATGCACCTGGATAGAAGACTCACTTGGAAAAAACACGTAACAACTAAAAGGAAACAATTAAAATTGGAATGCAGTAGGTTATATTGGTTACTTAAATCAACTAGCAAATTGTCAATGAAAAATAAATTACAGATATACAAGGTCATACTAAAACCAATATGGACCTACGGCATTCAACTCTGGGGGACCACCAGTAACTCTAATGTGCAAATCATTCAAAGATTTCAATCAAAGGCCCTTAGGACAATCACTGCTGCTCCATGGTATGTGACAAATGAAGTGATTCATAACGACCTGAACATGCGCACAGTGAAAGAAGAAATTACAAAAGCAAGTGAAAAATATTTAGAAAAACTAGAAAAACATAAAAATCCGTACGCATTAAATCTTCTAGATAATAGTTGTGATAACTACCGACTTAAACGACTTACTCCCATTGAACTACCATATAGGTTTAATTAAAATAATATTTCATTTATATAAGTAGATATAAGAGTTCAGTTTCAGTGGAGAATGACCTCAAATGCTAATTAACCCACAAAACATTTACTTATTGTTATATATGTATGACAGATTGTAAATATACTTTCAAATAAAAAAAAAAAACATTGATGTCAACCTAAGTATTATTATATATTAAGGAATATCAAAAATGCATAGACGTTTTGAAAGAAAAATCTGATGTGGTCAACACAATACCTCTCGCCATTTAATTTTTATTAATTTCTTTTCAAAACGTTATCACTATTAATTTGAAATGATTAGTATTTTGACAGTGACAGTTACGTATAATGGAGATCTGAACTATGTAACAAAGGTGTTTTATTTTAATCTAGGCTCCGGGATTTAAATTATATATTAATTTATAAATTTATCCATAAAATATATACAAAAAGTATTAATGTAACCTATAGAAAATTCAATAATCTTTAATTTTCATAATATAAATTGCGAAAAAATAACGTGAAGGTATTTTTCGAAGAAAATCTATTTTAAGCTTCAAATAAAGGGCCATTTCCGGTTATCTGATTTACACCAAAATCTAATTGCTTCTTTTCATATTAAAATAAGGTAGCAATACAAGGTTTCAACATTTTCTGAATGACAGTGTTTGAGTTAGAGTGGAGGATCCATACACACAAATACACAGACATCATCGTGAAAATGTTAAAATTGGATTCTAAGGGCCTTAAAACGTGGCCATTTACCAAAATCTCGATAATGCGATTTTTAGCACGGTAGCGGGAGTTAAAAAGTAAATTATTAAACAAAATATTATGATTAAAATTATTTTTAAAAAATCGGTTCAAACGGCTGGCCTGGCCCGACCCCATCCGGATTTCCCGGTACTAAACATGTTCCCAGTCCAGCCCTGATCAACCCAAAATTGTTCTCACTCCTCCAATATTGTTATATAATAACTCTTAATCTGTCAGCTTTTTCTCGTTTCTAAATCGCAATTTAGGTTTTTTAACACCAGGAAGTCCCAAACATATAGTCCCGATTCACTCTCCGCCATATTACACAATAATACCGACACTCTAGTAGGTAAAATTCACATGATTTTTATATGTCTTGTTTGGCTATGTGCTGAACAGCAATATCCTAATGCAAACGCTAAATTTACTAACATAAAGCAAATATCCAGGCCTAAAACGCGAATCAGCATCAGATACACCAGTGCGATGTACGCTGCTGCAACGCGGATCCACATCATTAGCAATGAACATGTTTAGTAGTGAGTGTGACAGTGTAGAAGTAAATTTTTAGTTTCATCTTTTCCACTATAGTGTATTAGGGAGAGTGGGGGTAAAATTGTGAGAAATAGTAGTCAGTGATTCTCCTCAGTCCCGGGTCCCGGTCCACCAGTCACCAGTCGTGAGTTATGTATTGTAGAGTGCATAGTATAGTCGAATTAGAACGTATAAATGATTACTGCTTATCTTTGTAATTATTCTATATTAGTTAAGATATTAGGTCATAACTTTAATTGTAACACAAATTGCGTTTATTTTAATAAATTACACCAGTAGTATACTTTAAATTTATCAATCAATGTTTACCTACAGTGGTTTATAAAAGTAATACAATGTAGCTTACCATGTAATATAAATATTTCATAATATGAGTGGTCTTTTATTTCTGTGTCGGAATTAGAATGTCACATTATAGCACGCATATTTATGTTAGAACGAGCTTCGTTATCGTTCTTAAACAAATTTAAGTGATATTTTATTACTTGAGATTGGCATGACTGTATTAAATAGGCTGGATTGCAGTTTATCCAGAATAGTAGAAATTGCAATTTTTTGTTCTAGCTAAAATATAATAAGGAAACATAAAATTGGAGCGCGGAAACAGGTATTTATATATTTTTATGGAATTTTTTTTTCTAATCCTAACAAAAACAATACCTAACGCACAGTAATGTTTTAAGAATTTTTAAAAAAAAAATCCTGACAAAAACAATGCCTAACGCACACGTATTTTTAAGAAATTTTAATAATATCGTGACAAAAACAATACCTAACGCACACCAGGCACACACATTCGACATCGCTCGGCCCACTATCTTTATGTTAGTTTACAATAGTTTGACAGATGAACGCAAAATTATAAATAAAAAAATGTTATAAAACGTAGAATAAGAAGGAAAATAAGACTTAATTTTGCAAATATACATTAATTGAAACAGTATTATTCGTATGAAAGCGTAAGTATCTACTTAAACATGGAAATTATGTAGTTAACCTAACTTAATTTTTTCCAGAAAAAATGCCAAAATCTATAAATATAGCTTTCCGCACCCGCACCCAATTTTTAGCGGTATTTAGTGTTTTTAATTGTTTACCACGTATATATAACCATTAATATAAAATTCTTGAATTCTGGATAAACTGCAATTTAGCCATTAAGTACACTAAATATTTAGGTAACGGACCAAATAAAAAGCACAAATCACTGTCACTAACCTATGAATTCTACCAAAACTTCGTATGAAAGCGTAAATATCTACTTAAACATGGAAATTATGTAGTTAACCTAACCTAATTTTTTCCAGAAAAAATGCCAAAATCTCTATAAATATAGCTTTCCGCACCCAATTTTTAGCGGTATTTAGTGTTTTTAATTGTTTACCACGTATATATAACCATTAATATAAAATTCTTGAATTCTGAATAAACTGCAATTTAGCCATTAAGTACACTAAATATTTAGGTAACGGACCAAATAAAAAGCACAAATCACTGTCACTAACCTATGAATTCTACCAAAAATTTCCTTTAATGGAAATTGTTAAATATTGTTATAAAAAAAATAATGTAAATGAAAGCCTCAACAGAGAAAATAGTATAAAACACACGTTACAGAAAGCAATGGACCTTTTCAAATTAACGGCTATCTCTTTCTATCGCTGCAAATAGTAAGAAAATGGCGCGAACAACTGTCAGTTGAGCTGTCAAACGAAACGTCAAAAATATTGCAGTCATTAAAATACCTGTATTCTCAGTGAAAATTTGCATCGTTAGACATTTTAACTTCAATAACAGCTTTTGTAACTTATTTCGATAAGATTTTTTAAAGTTATCTGAGATTTTCTTACATTGTGCGTCTATTTTTTTTTTAACAAACGCCATAGATCTAAATTGTTCTTACTATGCGCAGATTCTCATTGCGCATATCTTCTACCTCTTTAAGTTGAAAAGATCTATACAAGCACTCGTTCGTTCGCCCACTGTACCCTACGCCCACTTGCAGCTGCGCGCCAGAATACATTGCTTTCTGTAACTTATACCTACTATAAACATTGATGAAATTTAATTTGTTGGATTCATTCTTGTAATCAGTATTTTTAGAGAATAATCAAATTATCCATTGTTGTAATCAACAATTACATGAAAATTTTCTTTACCGGGCCTGGTAAAGTCTGTGTTCTTCAATATACGCCTGCGTACAAGTTTAAAACTTTATGAATGAATCTCATATTTCTTAAATTTCGTTTGAATATTGAATTTGTGTTTAGAAGATTGTATATATTAATTGTCTAATTGATTTCGTTTGTATAAAAATGGAATACAATGGACATAGGTATTATGTGGTAAAGCGGAATGCTGCATTTACGTAAGTGAGAAACAAACAGTTTCATTTCATTATGATTCAAGTCATGAATTTTTTGTTTTATTTTTGTAGTTACTATGCTTGTATTAAAAAAAGAAACCTGCTATGTGCAGCATCCATAAAAATTAGTAGAGCAGGTATATCTCAATGATAAAAGACCATAATGGACATGATCTGATTTTGGAGGGAAACCATATTGATACATTTCGTGGAAGACTTGTTCAAAGGGCAATTGCAGAAAGAATATCTTTAAGGGAAATTTATGATGAAGAAGCTAACCGGTGAGTACATTATTAAGAAGTATTTGTATTACTGAATTATTAAATTTTTGTAATTTTTTTCTTTGTAGAGATCCAGACGCTCGTAGGCCTCATAATCCGCCAATTCCAAACACTCTGCTGGAACTTGGGCAGCTTCTTCACGATCCCCAGCGGCAGGACAGATTTATCACTATAATCGATGACGTAGCGGAACTGTTCCTTAAGGAAATAATAAATGCAGATGCTGGACAAACCCTATTATTTGGATCCCAGCGACTCCTTGATCTAGTAGTTGGCGGTGTGGAGGAGATACATGTAGATGGTACTTTTAAATGTATCCCAACAGTACCTCCTTCACACCAACTACTAGTAATTATTGTGATAGTTGGTGACAAGGTATTTTAATGCAATATGAGAGATATTAAAGACAAAATAAATAATAATTTTACATTATTCCAGACAATACCTGTTACATATGTTCTGATGAGCAACAGGACTCAGGCTCTCTACCAATTAGTTTTTGAAAAATTTGCAATCCTTGTTCCAACCCTACAACCTCGGCTTATTATGTCGGATTATGAAAGAGCTTTGAGGTCTGCACTCATGGCTACGTATCCTCAAGCGGAGGTGGTAGGATGCCTATTTCATTATGCTAGAGTAAGTAGTATTATATCATATTATTTTGCATGTAAATATAACTCAAAAAGGAAATCCAATGTCCATATACCACAAAAGTGATGCTCTATTCATAACATATAGTCCAATATTGGATATATTATGCAATATATTTCTTATTGACACAAATTATTGCACAAATGAAACTATAAAAATATTGTACAATATTATTAAACGTTTAAGACCCACTTTAGAAGCAGCAGACATACAAATATTATTATACATATGATTCCATTTCAAAAATAAAAGTTATGAACAATTTTCGGTTAAACCGGAAGTACTAATATTTTTCTCGACTGATATTTTACAAGTTACAAATATATAAATGACAAAAATCAACCAAACTTACTTTTTCATCAATTTCTAGTAATCTACGAGAATAATTTGCTAAAAGAAGCATATCTGGAGATGCACCATCTAACCCTGACCCCTACCCCCCCCCCCCCCCACAAAAGGCAAATGAGGAGCCTACTCATCACAACTTTACACTTTTCAATTACAAGGATTGTGCTAAATATACAGTGAAATGTTATTTGTAAAATAATAATAATAATTATTATTATTATTATAGTTTTTGAGACTCAATGGATCCCCTCGAAATGCTATCCTATACTACAATATATGTACATTTCTGGGTGTGCCAACTTGCTTTTAAAATACATATTTACACATTTCTTACATCTCGTTAGTACTAAATATTAAAGAAAACCTAATGAATTTATTTAAAATTCACAAAACTTTTTCATATATGTAATTGCAATCTTTTTTAGGCTGTTTGGTAAATGGGCAGAATACTGGGACATCTGGTAAATCTTTCTGAAGAGAAAAGGAAGGGCTTAAAAATGATTATAGCGTTACCACTACATCCAGCGGAAATGTTCGAAGAAGGGTTGCAAAATATCGAAAACTGGTGCAACCAGCAAAATATTAATTTAAATAATATTTTTGAATATACATATGAGAAGGTATTAATAATTTCTATTAATTAAAATTATAATAAGTAATAAAATAATAATTTTGACTAATATCCCTTTCGCCTATATTTAGTGTTGACATATACATTTTATTTAAAGTGTTACATATGTTTTCCAATATTCGTGAAAAACTGCTTTTCATAAGCCTATTCGGGTACATACAATTACAATTTATTTTTTCATTTATTGCTTTTATTATTTTTTTAGATACTGGATACGAACAATTCAGCCGGAACACATCAGCGTTTCTGGGTTTCCGAGACGAACGAGTAACAGTTCCGAAGTATTCAACAAAGTTTTATTGAATAAATTAAAAATCCATCCGAATGTGTTTATATTCTTAGGTAATACATTAAAAATATCTTGCTCATATTCTCGCTATTTCAGAAGAGCATAATTTATAAACTGCCAAATACCAACTTTAATCAATAGTTATTTACTTATCAAAGCAGGGAAGTTAGTCTTTACATGGCACGCCTTGGCAAAATAACCATAATGAGTCATGAAAGGAACTTCAATGACGAGATAACAAAATAATAATAATAATAATAATAATAATAATAATAATAATAATAATAATAATAATAATAATAATAATAATAATAATAATAATAATAATAATAATAATAATAATAATAATAATAATAATAATAATAATAATAATAATAATAATAATAATAATAATAATAATTAATAATAATAATAATAATAATAATAATAAACAATGTATTCCAACAGATTTTAGTCCTCCTACCTAAAAATTCAGTTCGCAGTATTATACAAGGAATAGACACGAGTCATCCTTAAAACCACCAGTTATGTGTTAAATGTACACAAATTAAAACCTAAATGTAAAATAAAATTACATGTATAGATCAAACTTTACAGTCAAAATAGTACTATTTTAAAATAACGTACCCACAAGATGTGGGAATATACACCTTTCTTATATTGTTTTAATTTAATTTTCGTTATTGTCGTTTCTTATTTGTAGATAAATTGGAAAAATTAAATGCTAGGGCATATTTGGAGTATAGGCAAATACAACAAGGTTTGCGCGTATCTAGAGAATGGGAACTATACAATTTTTCATTTCTTAGAAATTGTGGCGCCCATTCTCTAGATAATTTAGCGAATGGTTTGCGCCAAGTAAGTTTATTATGATTTGTATCAAAATTTAATATTTTCTTTATATTTTTAAATTTTCAGGCTAACGATCACGATCTTTTAAACGATGTGAGTATAGTGTACTAAATGTTTGCAAGAAAAATAAAATTCCGTTTATGTAAGCAAACGGTGCTATTCATATTACCTACTCGTATTATATTATCCGTCCATTTGTTTTATTATAAATGTAAGATATAATTCGTGCCTGAAGGCATGCAATTAGTTAAAAAAAAATAAATAGCTGGCATGTACTGATGTACTTGCTAGTTTTGCCGTATTTAGCAAAAGACGCTGTTAATACCTACTTTTATAATTACCTCCAAATTGTTAAAGAATATATAAAAAAATGATTTATGAATTAATATAGGTCATAGATGACGTACCCATGGACTTGGATGCTCCTCTGCCTGCAATACCCTTTCTCCCGGAGCCAAATATTGTTAACCCTGCACCACCAGCACCGCGCGAGCCTCAAATACTGGTAATTTCCATATTTCATAGCCAATGCTTTCCAAATTTAAACGAAATTTTTATAGATTCTCGAGCCACTCGTCGAGCCTCAACCGGGACCAAACCTGCCACCAAACATTGTACCACGAGAAAATCAAATAGCGGTAATTATTACATTTTATTGATTACAATATCAATTCTATTCTAATTATATTTTGTTTCTTATAGCAAATGTGTGTAGTATGCATGGAGGCTGCATCAATACATGCCTATATTCCATGTGGGCATTTATGTTTGTGCGACCCGTGCTCAGTTAATTTACTACAATTTCACAACGAAAATGGGCATAGATGCCCAGTTTGTCGGGATGAAATAAATATAGTAGTAAGGATTTTTCTTTAGTGATTTGTGCCATTCGCGATAGCAAGAGAATATTCAAAATTCTCTCGCTATCCTGAATGTAAGTTTGTATAATATGTATAGTAATAATTTTTTGTAATTATTTAATTTTCTCTCACACATTCGCACGCATGCACGGCCGACCGTACATCTATTATTATTCATATTTTTCTCCTTTAAATAGTTGCGGTATTCGTTCATTGTTTGACACCGACAAGTCAATTGATATACTGTTATAATATCCATACATTTTGCGCGTATCCATAGATTAATATATTAAAACATAAGTTACAGAAAGCAATGTATTCTGGCGCGCAGCTGCAAGTGGGCGAACGAACGAGTGCTTGAATAGACCTTTTCAATTTAAAGAGATAGAAGATATGCGCAATGGGGATCTGCGCATAGTAAGAACAATTTAGATCTATGGCGTTTGTTTAAAAAAAAATTAGACGTAAATTGTAAGAGTATCTCAGATAACTTTAAATAATCTTATCGAAATAAGTTACAAAAGCTTTTATTGAAGTTAAAATGTCTAACGATGCAAATTTTCGCTGAGAATACAGGTATTTTAATGACTGCAATAATTTTGACGTTTCGTTTGGCAGCGCAACTGGCAGTTGTTCGCGCCATTTTTTTACTATTTGCAGCGATAATTGTAAGAGTATCTCAGATAACTTTAAAAATCTTATCGAAATAAGTTACAAAAGCTTTTATTGAAGTTAAAATGTCTAACGATGCAAATTTTCGCTGAGAATACAGGTATTTTAATGACTGCAATAATTTTGACGTTTCGTTTGGCAGCGCAACTGGCAGTTGTTCGCGCCATTTTCTTACTATTTGCAGCGATAGAAAAGGATAGCCGTTAAATTGAAAAGGTCTATTGCTTTCTGTAACGTGTGTTTTATACTATTTTCTCTGTTGAGGCTTTCATTTGCATTATTTTTTTTATAACAATATTTAACAATTTCCATTAAAGGAAATTTTTGGTAGAATTCATAGGTTAGTGACAGTGATTTGTGCTTTTTATTTGGTCCGTTACCTAAATATTTACTGTACTTAATACAGTCATGCCAATCTCAAGTAACAAAATATCACTAAAAATTGTTTAAGAACGATAGAACGAAGTTCCTTCTAACATAAATATGCGTGCTATAATGTGACATTCTAATTCCGACACAGAAATAAAAGACCACTCATATTATGAAATATTTATATTCCATGGTAAGACTACAATGTATTACTTTTATAAACCTCTGTAGGTAAATATTGATTGATAAATTTAAAGTATACTACTGTAATGGTGTAATTTATTCAAATAAACACAATTTGTGTTACAATTAAAGTTATGACCTAATATCTTAACT
This sequence comes from Harpalus rubripes, assembly GCA_963082715.1. Classification (NCBI taxonomy): domain Eukaryota; kingdom Metazoa; phylum Arthropoda; class Insecta; order Coleoptera; family Carabidae; genus Harpalus; species Harpalus rubripes. The sequence continues at coordinate 30,814,830 of OY720459.1, read as the reverse complement.
AATATAGAATAATTACAAAGATAAGCAGTAATCATTTATACGTTCTAATTCGACTATACTATGCACTCTACAATACATAACTCACGACTGGTGACTGGTGGACCGGGACCCGGGACTGAGGAGACTCACTGACTACTATTTCTCACAATTTTACCCCCACTCTCCCTAATACACTATAGTGGAAAAGATGAAACTAAAAATTTACTTTTTCTACACTGTCACACTCACTACTAAACATGTTCATTGCGAATGATGAGTGCGTGTCAGACGGTATAATCCTACAGTTCACAAATGCTACGCCTCACAAATGTCAGACTTCCCAAATTCCACAAGTGATATAGTTACCCCCACCACCAATGACGTAATGTTCAGAATTCACAATCCCACAAGTTATAAAACCTAGCAATGCCACAAGTGATAATCACACAGTTCTCAAATTCCACAAGTGATAAAGTTACCCCTTCCACCTATGACGTAATGTTTAGAATGCATAATCTCACAAGTGATAAAATGGGATGAATTGGGACAGGATGAATAGATTTTCAGTGTTAAATCTGTAATATTAAATACCACCTAATGTATCTAGTTCGTCTATTAGACTACAGATGGCGCTAGTTACATTAAACCGTGAAAAAATTAAAATTTAAACAGCTCTCTAATCGGGAATCGCTAGAGTAAATTAACTTTAAATCTGTATATTTTGTTGCTCGTTGTTTTTGTACTTTTTAATTAATCATTATGAGTATATCAATTATTGGATGTGGAAATATTTGTATTTACTTGAGAAAATAGAGTCAATCATAGAACAATATGTTGTATTTAAAGTTAAATACACTAACCCGCGAAAAAACCGGCCACTTCGAATTTTTTCATAAAGTCCCATTAACCGAATATTTTACAACTAAATAGGGAAATGAACTGATTGTTTTTAGTTAGTTATCACTTATTTACTATGCTTATTTCATTCTAAAATATATACGGAATGCACAAATTAATTCAGAAATAAATTTAATTCACAAAAGTAACAGAAACAATTCAAATAATTTATTTTCTGAACTATAAAATAAAAAACTGTTACCGGTAAACAGCTTTTTATCAGGTTATAGCTACCGGAATCGATATTTTAAGAATGCAAGTGGTAAACAGGGTCATGGATCTGGTAGATATTGAACAATTTTCGAACACGGTAACTTTTTACCACTCGTGTTTTCAAACACAGTCAGTAGATGCGGTATCTACCGGTAGAATTTTCGTAAATGCTTATGTATTTTCTATTAAATCCATACATAAAGTTCCTTGCAAAAGATTATAAATTTCTTATATGTACATTACCTTTCGACAGTATGTAAAAAGATACTAACACAAATATATTACGAATATGTCAATTGCACGTGACACTGACATGTTTCAATCATAATTTTCTTAATATAGTAGCTGTTTCTAGCATAGCTGGCTAATTTGTGAAACTTAATTTCTTTATAATTTTATAACTCTATATCCATTTAATATTAAGTATAAAATGCAGTCCAATCATATAGAGAATACAATGTTCTTTAATATATATATAATAACATTAATTGTGAAAAAATGATATTTAACATCGTTTTTTCAAAAAAACTGTTAAAATCTTCAAATGAGGGTACTTCCGGCACAGTATAGAGAATACAAGCAGTAGCGACACTCTTGTCGGAACCTTTGATGTTTCGTTCCAGGCTGCTCGGCGTGCAGGGGGTAATAATGAGGAGCGCGAAATTTGAAGAAAACATAAAAATATATGAGAGAAGACTGTTTTGGTGTAATTCAACAGTGAAATTTCTGTAACTTAAAGTTACCATCAAATATCTTAAATATATATACGAAGACGGATTTGTGAAAAATTCACGGACCCCAGCGGGATTCGAACCCACGGCCTCCCAATTTCTAGTCGGGCGCTCTGCCAACTGAGCTACAGGATCCACTGAAGTTCGTGAATTTTTCACATGTCACATGCACGTTGGATACGAGAACGGTCTCCCACATGGAGTAACGTTACCCGTTCTTCGATTGGAGACAGTTTCCAAACATGTATAACGCAACAGAAAGAACCATTTCCTAAAAATATAATATGCATTTTAAATAATTATGTATTTAAGTGTTTCTAAATAAGAACACTCCTTATATTTCATACTTGTCACGGCAATATTAGCGAACAACAAAATGATTGAAAATGAAATTTCCAAAATGTCATGTCATTAATGGCTGAGGAAGATAAATTAATACGAAAACTATTAAACTATTATTGCTATAACTATTAACAAGACAATTTCTTGTTCATAAACTGTTCCATTCGCCTTTTAAATGAAAAAACTTCATAAAATTATAACGAACATAAAGTCCTGTCATATTCCACTCTGTTTATGCGAACCTAAAAAATTAAATCCCTAAAATCTGCCATCATTAACTGAGACTAAATGTTTGAGACAAGTCTCTAAAATGAATGGGGTACACCATAGTCATATTTTAATTATCTTAGATAAAAATGCGAAAATATACGTAAATTAATGAGTATTAGTGAAAGAATTTTGTTTAAATAGTAACTAGTTCGCAAACTACAAGTGACTGAAGTCGATTAATAATTAGGATGTCGTTTCAGGTCTTTGCAATAGGGGATTACAGCTCAATCGAATTAAGACAAATTAATAAAAAATAGTGAAAATATATGATTAATAAAGAAATAAAATGATATAATTGAAATACTTCGGAAATAAAGGGGGTTTTTGTTTTAGCAGCTCGTCACTCATATGACATCCATATATATTATGGAAATACAGATATTCAAATAGCGGAGGCGTGGCTATCAGCCCAGTAGTGCAATTATCAAACAGTTTTTATTTGAATATAAATATTTTGCATTAAACTTAATAATTTAAATACATTTCCAATTATAAATCATGTCGACTTGTACAGTATAATAATATTCATTTATTTTTTATAAATATAATTTAGAAATAGCATATATTTCAAAAACATTTAGGTCCACGAAGAACATAGTTTGATATAAAAACATATACGTGACGTCACATCTATATTTTCAAATTACGGAGGACTATAACTCGCTTATTAATAGGAATTTTTTCACCGGATTTTCACCGACAGTATTAGTTTTACTTATACGTTCAGATGAAATTATAAAAAAAAATGGTGGAATCCCTTATTAGATTGGTTCCCTGAATTTAAAAACGAGACTCGCGCGCTTGTCAGTCCATCCTACTGTAAGAACATCAATGAACTAACACTAGCGCCATCTGCCCCCATAGTTTGTATTACAATATTGTCATCACACAATGGTCAAACTGTTTCGATGTTCCATACTTTATTAGGAAAATATGCATTTTTTATGTTATTTAAGCTTAAAAATAATAATAATTTCTTCGTGAATATAAGTTTATATATAAAAAAATATTTCAGCTATGCGAACATGAAATAATTGTATTCTCTAGAACTAACAGTTTGTCGACCACTGTAAGTATCTGCTACGCCAGGTACCAAATTCTTAACTTTAAAAATTCATATCACTATAATTCTTAGTTCATCATATTCTTACAGAAAATAACATTTTTAAAAAATTGGTATTGGACTCCATTAGAATCGGTCCCCAGTAGTCAGTAGGAGAAGTCAAATTAGAGGTATGACGTCACACAAAATTAATTATTTATAAAAAAAAATTTCAAAACCAGTACTCATTTGGAAAGTGTAACAAACGCTAAAATTCATTATTTTATTCAATCTTTCAGAAAAAAAATTGAATAATGTGTACCGGACTCTTGATACAATATGTATGCTTTTCATGATTCTCAGTTAATAAAATTTATAAATAAAATTATGTTTGCATATACGTAGCATTTATTGCTTTAAAATTTTATACCTCTCACGTCCTCATAGACCGTCCCGTCAGTTCAGTTAATAGCAGGCAGTCAAAGCATTGCATAGCGTCTTAATGGAGAAGGAACTATGCGTAATATATTTTTGTAATTTATTCGGTAATTTATAATTTTACACTCCTGCTACCAGCTCCACTATATTTTAAGTAGGTAGTCAACGGTTACACCGATTTCAACCAATTGTAGCTGTGGCGACGCCGGCGTCGTTTGCTCGTTTTTAAGTTAGCATGATTTTTCAAAAACATTAATCGGGAATGGATGCATATTTTAATCCAATAGAATATATTTAGGAAAGGATACACTCCATAGGCAGATTCGTTGTCGTCCAGCCATACCACAGACGCTACGATTGGCTCTTCGAGAAGAATTTGACGCAATTCCCCAAATTTGCGTAACAAATTTGATCAACTCAATGCCACGACGGTTAAATGACGTAATTCAGGTTCGAAGTTCGAAGAAGATATACAAGCTATTGGCGATACCAGCAGGTCCATTAGAATGAAACCACCTTTGTTTTTTACCTTCCGTCACCTTTAGGTAAGGAAGGTATTGTGTTTGGTGAAAAAATGATGAGTTTTTAATGAATAAGCACGTTTGAAGGTCCCTAGAATACGGTTTTACTATTTTCACGATGATGTCTGTATATGTGTGTGTGTGTGTGTGTGTGTGTGTGTGTGTGTGTGTGTGTGTGTGTGTGTGTGTGTGTGTGTGTGCGTGTGCGTGTGTGTGTGTGTGTGTGTGTATGTGTGTGCGTGTAACAAAATTTTTGTCTACGATAACTCTAATACTACAATTTCAAAAATTATAATTCTTTCGTATTCCTCTTCGTTCCATCCATATGAAGAGCTGATTAGATTTTGGTTATTCGTGAATAAAATCACCGGTGGCGGCGCTGTTATCAACCAAGATGTCGGATGATTGTCGTACTGTCATTTTCAAACGTACTTGTTTACATGTTAAAAACGCAGTTTTCAAGAGTGTTTTATTCTATTATTAAAATATTTAGGCAGATTTTATTTTACTTACTGATAAGTTTGAAGATTAAGTTTCAATGTTATTATTTCAATTTTGTGCATGGACGTTTCAAAATTTGTTTATTTGCAGATAAATATGGCAATGTTCTTGGAAAATAATGTTCACCTCTCATAAAGAGAATTATTTAAATTTTTAAATTCCAATAATTCTTCAAGGAATTTTAAGTAGAAAATAGAATAAATGAAGAAAAAATCAGGAAACTTTCAGTCATTAAAAAGGAATGTGTAAAACAGGTTAAGGATGAAACAGATTTAAACTGGAAAGTAGTCTTCAAAAAATCTGATTTTGGTCAATACCTATGTATTGAAGTAGTGAATGAACACGTAAAATAGAAATAATAAAACAAAGACTTACTGTTCACAAACAATAACCAAATAAAATAACACTAGCCCAAATAGCGTTTTCAGTGAAGTACGACAATAAATAGTTCTTATTTTGCCACTAGATGGCTGCGGCTTAATTTTATTCGCGAATAATAGGGTATTCTCTGAGGATTACTAATATTGAAAATTTATTAAAAATATTAGTGTCGATAGGTAAACAACAGGGAAAAAACAAAAAATCATAATATAAATTGATTGTTACAAAAGATATAAAGCATTTAAATTTTGCTGATGTACTAGATGACCTTCCAATGGGAGACCAGTTGAAATCCCTACTCCATGTTCGAATGTGATAAGACGCCGCATGAACCACTGATAGCACACCGCTGGTACTGTACAACTAGTACGTCACTATCACGTGACACAAGAAAATCAAATTTTAAAAATTAATATCTCGCTTATTAAAAGGAATTTTTTACTCGGGTTTTCACAGATACTCTTAAGATATAACTGTTCTTTCAGAAAAATAAATTAAAAAAATATGAGAGAATACCCTATTGGCCAACCGGAAGCACAGTATAGAGAATATGCAGTAGCGACAATTCGCTGATTTTCGTTTCAACCTGCTCGGGTTGAAGGGGGAAATAATGAGGAGCGGGACTTTGAATCAGATTCAAATAATATATTAAGTGCATATTCATTGTATTTGTAATAATTATCATGTATTTGTTATAATTTTATTAAAAAAAATATTTTAATATTATACACAGGTTTTGGAAGTGTTTATTCTATACCGGGTGGCGCTCGAAATCCGTTACATAGGCATTTAACATGGGATAAAGAATAATTTGAATATTTGCCTCCCATTAAAACTTAGTGCAGTAAAACACATGTTTGGGAACACTTATTGCATCATATTAATAATAAATTGTTTAAAATTAATTAAGAATAATTAAGTAAAATAAGAAAATGTTATGGCAATTTTAATGCCATAATTTTTATTACCTATAAAAGAACGCTTAACATGCAAGTGATCGTATCATGCGAGGTATCATGTGGTGGTAGCGTGCTAACTTTTTGTTCCAATGATTGTGGGTTCAAACCCCCAGCGAGACACCCAGCACACTTCTTTAATTTAAAAAAAAATATATATTTTCAATTTATTTTGTGTTTTTATTTATTTTAATATTTTTTATTTGTTTTTATTTATTTTTATTTGTTTCTATTTATTGTAGTTTTACTGTTTTTTCTTGTTAAATTAAAATAAATGGAAACAAATAAAAATAAATAAAAACAAATAAGCATTTGAAAAAAATATTTTTAAAAAAATTAAAGTGTGTTGGGGGTTTGAACCCACAATCTTTGGAGCAAAAAGCTAGCATGCTATCACCATGCTACAATCACGTATATATTTGCGAGTATACTTGGTTATAGCGTATATTTATTTTTTTAATACACGTATTTTTATAAAAATATAATTATTTATAATATTTAGATTTGATATATAATATTCATTACTTGGTTATTGAATTATTTATTATTATTGGCTTTAAATATATTTTTTTTACATATGTATATTTCACTATTATCTATTTTTACCATATCACACTTTATCATTTGATATTAAGTATATATTTTTATAAACGAAGACGGATTTGTGAAAAATTCACGGACCCCAGCGGGATTCGAACCCACGGCCTCCCAATTTCTAGTCGGACGCTCTGCCAACTGAGCTACAGGATCCACTGAAGTTCGTGAATTTTTCACATGTCACATGCACGTTGGATACGAGGGGGGGGGGGCGTGGGAGGCCGTGGGTTCGAATCCCGCTGGGGTCCGTGAATTACAGATTTAACACTGAAAATCTATTCATCCTGTCCCAATTCATCCCATTTTATCACTTGTGAGATTATGCATTCTAAACATTACGTCATAGGTGGAAGGGGTAACTTTATCACTTGTGGAATTTGAGAACTGTGCGATTATCACTTGTGGCATTGCTAGGTTTTATAACTTGTGGGATTGTGAATTCTGAACATTACGTCATTGGTGGTGGGGGTAACTATATCACTTGTGGAATTTGGGAAGTCTGACATTTGTGAGGCGTAGCATTTGTGAACTGTAGGATTATACCGTCTGACACGCACTCATCATTCGCAATGAACATGTTTAGTAGTGAGTGTGACAGTGTAGAAGAAGTAAATTTTTAGTTTCATCTTTTCCACTATAGTGTATTAGGGAGAGTGGGGGTAAAATTGTGAGAAATAGTAGTCAGTGAGTCTCCTCAGTCCCGGGTCCCGGTCCACCAGTCACCAGTCGTGAGTTATGTATTGTAGAGTGCATAGTATAGTCGAATTAGAACGTATAAATGATTACTGCTTATCTTTGTAATTATTCTATATTAGTTAAGATATTAGGTCATAACTTTAATTGTAACACAAATTGTGTTTATTTTAATAAATTACACCATTACAGTAGTATACTTTAAATTTATCAATCAATATTTACCTACAGAGGTTTATAAAAGTAATACATTGTAGTCTTACCATGGAATATAAATATTTCATAATATGAGTGGTCTTTTATTTCTGTGTCGGAATTAGAATGTCACATTATAGCACGCATATTTATGTTAGAAGGAACTTCGTTCTATCGTTCTTAAACAATTTTTAGTGATATTTTGTTACTTGAGATTGGCATGACTGTATTAAGTACAGTAAATATTTAGGTAACGGACCAAATAAAAAGCACAAATCACTGTCACTAACCTATGAATTCTACCAAAAATTTCCTTTAATGGAAATTGTTAAATATTGTTATAAAAAAAATAATGCAAATGAAAGCCTCAACAGAGAAAATAGTATAAAACACACGTTACAGAAAGCAATAGACCTTTTCAATTTAACGGCTATCCTTTTCTATCGCTGCAAATAGTAAGAAAATGGCGCGAACAACTGCCAGTTGCGCTGCCAAACGAAACGTCAAAATTATTGCAGTCATTAAAATACCTGTATTCTCAGCGAAAATTTGCATCGTTAGACATTTTAACTTCAATAAAAGCTTTTGTAACTTATTTCGATAAGATTTTTAAAGTTATCTGAGATACTCTTACAATTATCGCTGCAAATAGTAAAAAAATGGCGCGAACAACTGCCAGTTGCGCTGCCAAACGAAACGTCAAAATTATTGCAGTCATTAAAATACCTGTATTCTCAGCGAAAATTTGCATCGTTAGACATTTTAACTTCAATAAAAGCTTTTGTAACTTATTTCGATAAGATTATTTAAAGTTATCTGAGATACTCTTACAATTTACGTCTAATTTTTTTTTAAACAAACGCCATAGATCTAAATTGTTCTTACTATGCGCAGATCCCCATTGCGCATATCTTCTATCTCTTTAAATTGAAAAGGTCTATTCAAGCACTCGTTCGTTCGCCCACTTGCAGCTGCGCGCCAGAATACATTGCTTTCTGTAACTTATGTTTTAATATATTAATCTATGGATACGCGCAAAATGTATGGATATTATAACAGTATATCAATTGACTTGTCGGTGTCAAACAATGAACGAATACCGCAACTATTTAAAGGAGAAAAATATGAATAATAATAGATGTACGGTCGGCCGTGCATGCGTGCGAATGTGTGAGAGAAAATTAAATAATTACAAAAAATTATTACTATACATATTATACAAACTTACATTCAGGATAGCGAGAGAATTTTGAATATTCTCTTGCTATCGCGAATGGCACAAATCACTAAAGAAAAATCCTTACTACTATATTTATTTCATCCCGACAAACTGGGCATCTATGCCCATTTTCGTTGTGAAATTGTAGTAAATTAACTGAGCACGGGTCGCACAAACATAAATGCCCACATGGAATATAGGCATGTATTGATGCAGCCTCCATGCATACTACACACATTTGCTATAAGAAACAAAATATAATTAGAATAGAATTGATATTGTAATCAATAAAATGTAATAATTACCGCTATTTGATTTTCTCGTGGTACAATGTTTGGTGGCAGGTTTGGTCCCGGTTGAGGCTCGACGAGTGGCTCGAGAATCTATAAAAATTTCGTTTAAATTTGGAAAGCATTGGCTATGAAATATGGAAATTACCAGTATTTGAGGCTCGCGCGGTGCTGGTGGTGCAGGGTTAACAATATTTGGCTCCGGGAGAAAGGGTATTGCAGGCAGAGGAGCATCCAAGTCCATGGGTACGTCATCTATGACCTATATTAATTCATAAATCATTTTTTTATATATTCTTTAACAATTTGGAGGTAATTATAAAAGTAGGTATTAACAGCGTCTTTTGCTAAATACGGCAAAACTAGCAAGTACATCAGTACATGCCAGCTATTTATTTTTTTTTAACTAATTGCATGCCTTCAGGCACGAATTATATCTTACATTTATAATAAAACAAATGGACGGATAATATAATACGAGTAGGTAATATGAATAGCACCGTTTGCTTACATAAACGGAATTTTATTTTTCTTGCAAACATTTAGTACACTATACTCACATCGTTTAAAAGATCGTGATCGTTAGCCTGAAAATTTAAAAATATAAAGAAAATATTAAATTTTGATACAAATCATAATAAACTTACTTGGCGCAAACCATTCGCTAAATTATCTAGAGAATGGGCGCCACAATTTCTAAGAAATGAAAAATTGTATAGTTCCCATTCTCTAGATACGCGCAAACCTTGTTGTATTTGCCTATACTCCAAATATGCCCTAGCATTTAATTTTTCCAATTTATCTACAAATAAGAAACGACAATAACGAAAATTAAATTAAAACAATATAAGAAAGGTGTATATTCCCACATCTTGTGGGTACGTTATTTTAAAATAGTACTATTTTGACTGTAAAGTTTGATCTATACATGTAATTTTATTTTACATTTAGGTTTTAATTTGTGTACATTTAACACATAACTGGTGGTTTTAAGGATGACTCGTGTCTATTCCTTGTATAATACTGCGAACTGAATTTTTAGGTAGGAGGACTAAAATCTGTTGGAATACATTGTTTATTATTATTATTATTATTATTAATTATTATTATTATTATTATTATTATTATTATTATTATTATTATTATTATTATTATTATTATTATTATTATTATTATTATTATTATTATTATTATTATTATTATTATTATTATTATTATTATTATTATTATTATTATTATTATTATTATTATTATTATTATTATTATTATTATTATTATTATTATTATTATTATTATTATTATTATTATTATTATTATTATTTTGTTATCTCGTCATTGAAGTTCCTTTCATGACTCATTATGGTTATTTTGCCAAGGTGTGCCATGTAAAGACTAACTTCCCTGCTTTGATAAGTAAATAACTATTGATTAAAGTTGGTATTTGGCAGTTTATAAATTATGCTCTTCTGAAATAGCGAGAATATGAGCAAGATATTTTTAATGTATTACCTAAGAATATAAACACATTCGGATGGATTTTTAATTTATTCAATAAAACTTTGTTGAATACTTCGGAACTGTTACTCGTTCGTCTCGGAAACCCAGAAACGCTGATGTGTTCCGGCTGAATTGTTCGTATCCAGTATCTAAAAAAATAATAAAAGCAATAAATGAAAAAATAAATTGTAATTGTATGTACCCGAATAGGCTTATGAAAAGCAGTTTTTCACGAATATTGGAAAACATATGTAACACTTTAAATAAAATGTATATGTCAACACTAAATATAGGCGAAAGGGATATTAGTCAAAATTATTATTTTATTACTTATTATAATTTTAATTAATAGAAATTATTAATACCTTCTCATATGTATATTCAAAAATATTATTTAAATTAATATTTTGCTGGTTGCACCAGTTTTCGATATTTTGCAACCCTTCTTCGAACATTTCCGCTGGATGTAGTGGTAACGCTATAATCATTTTTAAGCCCTTCCTTTTCTCTTCAGAAAGATTTACCAGATGTCCCAGTATTCTGCCCATTTACCAAACAGCCTAAAAAAGATTGCAATTACATATATGAAAAAGTTTTGTGAATTTTAAATAAATTCATTAGGTTTTCTTTAATATTTAGTACTAACGAGATGTAAGAAATGTGTAAATATGTATTTTAAAAGCAAGTTGGCACACCCAGAAATGTACATATATTGTAGTATAGGATAGCATTTCGAGGGGATCCATTGAGTCTCAAAAACTATAATAATAATAATAATAATTATTATTATTTTACAAATAACATTTCACTGTATATTTAGCACAATCCTTGTAATTGAAAAGTGTAAAGTTGTGATGAGTAGGCTCCTCATTTGCCTTTTGTGGGGGGGGGGGGTAGGGGTCAGGGTTAGATGGTGCATCTCCAGATATGCTTTTTTTAGCAAATTATTCTCGTAGATTACTAGAAATTGATGAAAAAGTAAGTTTGGTTGATTTTTGTCATTTATATATTTGTAACTTGTAAAATATCAGTCGAGAAAAATATTAGTACTTCCGGTTTAACCGAAAATTGTTCATAACTTTTATTTTTGAAATGGAATCATATGTATAATAATATTTGTATGTCTGCTGCTTCTAAAGTGGGTCTTAAACGTTTAATAATATTGTACAATATTTTTATAGTTTCATTTGTGCAATAATTTGTGTCAATAAGAAATATATTGCATAATATATCCAATATTGGACTATATGTTATGAATAGAGCATCACTTTTGTGGTATATGGACATTGGATTTCCTTTTTGAGTTATATTTACATGCAAAATAATATGATATAATACTACTTACTCTAGCATAATGAAATAGGCATCCTACCACCTCCGCTTGAGGATACGTAGCCATGAGTGCAGACCTCAAAGCTCTTTCATAATCCGACATAATAAGCCGAGGTTGTAGGGTTGGAACAAGGATTGCAAATTTTTCAAAAACTAATTGGTAGAGAGCCTGAGTCCTGTTGCTCATCAGAACATATGTAACAGGTATTGTCTGGAATAATGTAAAATTATTATTTATTTTGTCTTTAATATCTCTCATATTGCATTAAAATACCTTGTCACCAACTATCACAATAATTACTAGTAGTTGGTGTGAAGGAGGTACTGTTGGGATACATTTAAAAGTACCATCTACATGTATCTCCTCCACACCGCCAACTACTAGATCAAGGAGTCGCTGGGATCCAAATAATAGGGTTTGTCCAGCATCTGCATTTATTATTTCTTTAAGGAACAGTTCCGCTACGTCATCGATTATAGTGGTAAATCTGTCCTGTCGCTGGGGATCGTGAAGAAGCTGCCCAAGTTCCAGCAGAGTGTTTGGAATTGGCGGATTATGAGGCCTACGAGCATCTGGATCTCTACAAAGAAAAAGAAAAAAATTACAAAAATTTAATAATTCAGTAATACAAATACATCTTAATAATGTACTCGCCGGTTAGCTTCTTCATCATAAATTTCCCTTAAAGATAAAGTTTTAAACTTGTACGCAGGCGTATATTGAAGAACACAGACTTTACCAGGCCCGGTAAAGAAAATTTTCATGTAATTATTGATTACAACAATGGATAATTTGATTATTCTCTAAAAATAGTGATTACAAGAATGAATCCAACAAATTAAATTTCATCAATGTTTATAGTAGGTATAAGTTACAGAAAGCAATGTATTCTGGCGCGCAGCTGCAAGTGGGCGTAGGGTACAGTGGGCGAACGAACGAGTGCTTGTATAGACCTTTTCAATTTAAAGAGGTAGAAGATATGCGCAATGGGAATCTGCGCATAGTAAGAACAATTAAGCTCTATGGCGTTTGCTTAAAAAAAAATTAGACGTAAAATGTAAGAAAATCTCAGATAACTTTAAAAAATCTTATCGAAATAAGTTACAAAAGCTGTTATTGAAGTTAAAATGTCTAACGATGCAAATTTTCACTGAGAATACCGGTATTTTAATAAAATAAAATAAATATATCATCATGGCATATGCTGGGTGTGCCAATCTGCTTTATACGCAGATTTCGGTAATGATGATGACATATTTGTACCGTGCGGGCGTTTACCAGGCGTCACCTCACGGGCACTCATTGCTGGCGTGGAGAGTGCACCACAGGGGTCAATTTTGTGCCATTTAAAATTGAAAATATTTGGCGTCGGTCGGGATCGAACCCGGTTCTCCAGATTCGCGACCTGACACTCAAGCACGCGGCCACAAGACCCCATATTAATGACTGCAATATTTTTGACGTTTCGTTTGACAGCTCAACTGGCAGTTGTTCGCGCCATTTTCTTACTATTTGCAGCGATAGAAAGAGATAGCCGTTAATTTGCAAAGGTCTATTGCTTTCTGTAACGTGTGTTTTATACTATTTTCTCTGTTGAGGCTTTCATTTACATTATTTTTTTTATAACAGTATTTAACAATTTCCATTAAAGGAAATTTTTGGTAGAATTAATAGGTTAGTGACAGTGATTTGTGCTTTTTATTTGGTCCATTACCTAAATATTTAGTGTACTTAATGGCTAAATTGCAGTTTATCCAGAATTCAAGAATTTTATATTAATGGTTATATATACGTAGTAAACAATTAAAAACACTAAATACCGCTAAAAATTGGGTGCGGAAAGCTATATTTATAGAGATTTTGGCATTTTTTCTGTAAAAAATTAGGCTAGGTGAACTACATAATTTCCATGTTAAGTAGATACTTACGCTTTCATACGAATAATACTGTTACTTCTTATTCTACGTTTTATAACATTTTTTTATTTATAATTTTGCGTTCATCTGTCAAACTATTGTAAACTAACATAAAGATAATGGGCCGAGCGATGTCGAATGTGTGTGCCTGGGGTGCGTTAGGTATTGTTTTTGTCACGATATTTTTAAAATTTCTTAAAAAATACGTGTGCGTTAGGTACTGTTTTTGTCAGGATTTTTTTTTTAAAAATCTTAAAACATTACTGTGCGTTAGGTATTGTTTTTGTTAGTATTTTTTTTAAAAATATTTTTCCATAAAAATATATAAATACCTGTTTCCGCGCTCCAATTTTGTTTCCTTATTATATTTTAGCTAGAATAAGACAGAACAAAAATTGCAATTTCTACTATTCTGGATAAACTGCAATCCAGCCTATTTAATACAGTCACAGTCATGCCAAGTAACAAAATATCACTAAAAATTGTTTAAGAACGATAACGAAGCTCCTTCTAACATAAATATGCGTGCTATAATGTGACATTCTAATTCCGACACAGAAATAAAAGACCACTCATATTATGAAATATTTATATTCCATGGTAAGACTACAATGTATTACTTTTATAAACCTCTGTAGGTAAATATTGATTGATAAATTTAAAGTATACTACTGTAATGGTGTAATTTATTAAAATAAACACAATTTGTGTTACAATTAAAGTTATGACCTAATATCTTAACTAATATAGAATAATTACAAAGATAAGCAGCAATCATTTATACGTTCTAATTCGACTATACTATGCACCTACAATACATAACTCACGACTGGTGACTGGTGGACCGGGACCCGGGACTGAGGAGACTCACTGACTACTATTTCTCACAATTTTACCCCCACTCTACCTAATACACTATAGTGGAAAAGATGAAACTAAAAATTTACTTCTTCTACACTGTCACACTCACTACTAAACATGTTCATTGCGAATGATGTGGATCCGCGTTGCAGCGTACATCGCACTGGTGTATCTGATGCTGATTCGCGTTTTAGGCCTGGATATTTGCTTTATGTTAGTAAATTTAGCGTTTGCATTAGGATATTGCTGTTCGAGCAGCACATAGCCAAACAAGACATATAAAAATCATGTGAATTTTACCTACTAGATTGTCGGTATTATTGTGTAATATGGCGGAGAGTGACTCGGGCCTATGTGTTTGGGACTTTCTGGTGTTAAAAAACCTAAATTGCGATTTAGAAACGAGAAAAAGCTGACAGATTAAGAGTTATATGACAATATTGGAGAAGTGACAACAATTTTGAGTTGATCAGGGCTGGACTGGGAACATGTTTAGTACCGGGAAATCCGGATGGGGTCGGGCCAGGCCAGCCGTTTGAACCGATTTTTTAAAAATAATTTTAATCATAATATTTTGTTTAATAATTTACTTTTTAACTCCCGCTACCGTGCTAAAAATCGCATTATCGAGATTTTGGTAAATGGCCACGTTTTAAGGCCCTTAGAATTCAATTTTAACATTTTCACGATGATGTCTGTGTATTTGTGTGTATGGATCCTCCACTCGAACTCAAACACTGTCATTCAGAAAATTTTGAAACCTTGTATTGCTACCTTATTTTAATATGAACAGAAGCCATTAGATTTTGGTGTAAATCAGATAACCGGAAATGGCACTTTATTTGAAGCTTAAAATAGATTTTCTTCGAAAAATACCTTTACATTTTTTTTTCGCAATTTATATTATGAAAATTAAAGATTATTGAATTTTCTATAGGTTTGCATTAATACTTTTTGTATATATTTTATGGATAAATTTATAAAATAATATATAATTTAAATTCCGGAGCCTAGATTAAAATAAAACACCTTTGTTACATAGTTCAGATCTCCATTATACGTAACTGTCAGATAACTGTCTGTCAAAATACCTACTAATCATTTCAAATTAATAGTGCTAACGTTTTGAAAAGAAATTAATAAAAATTAAATGGCGAGAGGTATTGTGTTGCCACATCAGATTTTTCTTTCAAAACGTCTATGCATTTTTGATATTCCTTAATATATAATAATACTTAGGTTGATATCAACGTGACAATAATTTTTTAGATAAAAAATAAATTTTAATATGCTAACGTATAATAGTTATTTATGCAACAAGGGTGTAAACACAAGCTATATACTATGAGGTCAAGTATTACGTAACGAAGCTTGCTGAGTCACGAAAATTATTGACCGAATATCATCTGTATTTATATTCTTGTCATTTTTTTATTGATTAAATCAATTATTATATGAAAAGGTGTATCAGGTGTGTTATTATTTATAATTTGATAAAAGTTATTTGGATCTAAATAAAATATATCCTTATAGAAATGATCATTTCATGTGTATGATGTCGGTAATACAAAAAATAAGTATGTATTGCGAATTTAACAATTGGTTGTCTAAAAGAAAAATAGCTATAAATATTGGCGCACATTTAAGAGTAGAAGGGAATTATTTCAAAATAAAGAATTTATGTTATTTTTGTTTCGATTTATGTATTTTTTTAATTTTAAATTTTTATAATTTATATTAAGTTCGTCAGGCCACGAGCCGTCACGGGCCACCGGGAAATTCCCCGTATCCCGCCGGGCCAGTCCACCCCTGGAGTTGATGATGATTGTGATAGTTCATAAACTATTTTTGATTATATTTTTTGAGTTGTTTTTATAGAGAATAGATGTAGGTATTACAGTGGCGTAACTACATAGAATTGCGCGCCCCCGCGGGACTTAGGTTTGCGCCCAGGGCCGTAACCAGGATTTCATTTGAGGGGGGGGGTTCTGGTTACATATATATAGAAAAGGTCAAATGCCTTTTAATTGAAAGTTATATTTTTTCAAGGTATGTGCAAATGCATGTTTTTCCCGTTTCATGTACAGAAATAAGTTTTAAATATCAACTTTTTTCTACTCGGGTTGTTGCGCGAGGCCCCGGCGATTGCCCTGCTCGCCACCCCCTAAGGCCGCCACTGCTTCCATGACAAAAATAAAAAGGAACCACCAGCGGTGGTGGGACGCGAGCTTCCGAGCTATGCTAGCATCTTGGTTAGACCACTTTTTTGTATTTTATTTTACATTTCGGAGGGAGTTTGAACCCCATTGGATACGGCCTTGTTTGCGCCCATCATACTTAGGTACTTTTAATATAAATAAATATGCAATGTTTATTCATTATTTACTTTTCTATTTCTATATAACAGTAAAATATGGGGTATTTTTTATATTATTCAAAATTTTTGTTTCAACTGTATGTGATAGTAATTCAATGAGCTCATTCTGCACTTTAGGACTCAAGTATTTAATTTTTGAAGGCATATTTATCAATTCCTTTAACACCGGATCATATTCTGATAGTAAATTAATAATGGCCAAGAAATTACCTCCTTCCACCTTTCCTTCTTCAATAATTTCTCTGTAACCCCTTAGCGGTATATTGTTTGTCGCAAGGGTTAAAATTACATTTGATATTCTATGTAGAACTGATCTCCAAAAATGTTTTTCTCTTTTTAATTTAGAGGTCAATTTTTCGTCAATAGTTTTGCCACTTTTCCATATTTCATAAGTTGTACATGATGTAATATGTTGCTCTGACACTTCGTGAACTTGAATTTTTTTGCTCAATCCTTTCCAGTCAGATATTCCGGAAATCCATTAAAAATTCATATTTTTACTTGACCGGTCGGCGAATAACCAGCATGGTTCGCAGTAGCTTGTATCTAAAACTGGCGAATAGCACAACCAAAATCTTGATAATTCTAAACCTGATTTGTTTTTGAAACTATAATAATGAACCGAAAAAGATCTCTTGCAATCGGGATACGGTTTTTTTGGGAAAGGGCCTTTTGGTCTGCAAGGTCCATAATTAATAATAAATTTTTTAATGTCCGAATCTTCAATTGTTTGGGCATAATGTCCCCTGTCAGTAGGATTTATTTGAGTCACTAATTTTCCCAGTAAGGGATGATTAAAAATGTCCACATCAAATTCAGCACGTAGTTCATTTTCATATTCTTCATTTTTTTCACTAAAATCAGTTGTTGTTTCGCTTAAGTTTGTTGTTTCTGGTAAGGTTTCGCTACTTGTACTTGGTATTTCTTCAGAATACACACTTGCACTTGCAGTTTCTTCAGTATCAGCTTCAGAATTATTACTTACACTACTTATAGTTTGTCCCGAAAAAATACTAGTTATTTTCGGCAATTTTGCTTTTTTAATTTCCATTTGTAGTTTTCGTTTTCTAAACTCACTACCACTTGGTTTAGGTTTTCCATTATTTTGAGTTTCCAGTAAACTTATAAACAATACTAAAAACCGAGCTAAAACTGAAATATGTATATGAAATGGAATAATACACTAATACTAGAGTCCCAGGCGACACAAAATTTGTGTGCGCATGTGTGAAATGTAATGTTGATAATGTAGAGATTATGGCTATGGTTGCTATGATCAGCTGTTTCATCATTTATTTAATAGAAAGAAGTCAATTTTACTTTCTAATTGGGGTAGGTATACAATGTTATAATATACATAATATAATATGCTTTGCCTTGTACGTTTTCCTAACATACAAATGTTGTCCATGAAGTAAGCGCGCTTATATAAACTCCTACTTCGCTCGCTCACATTTTAAACAGTATACTCCAGAGTACAAATTATAAATAATAATCCTAACACTAACTCAAAATCAACCTATTCTGATTCAATTTGTAGTCCAGTGTGTACATACTTTTTAAATTTGTGAACGTGCGAAGAAGGAATTTGTGCAAATGCGCCAACTTCATGGACATCTGTCCTTGTACATAATATAAATGTACATGGCAAGGCATGTACAGGCATGGCCAACTTCATTGAATTACGCTATGCTTCTTATGGCCGTCTTAAATGTCACTAAAATTACACAAACGAAATTTACAGAGAGAGTACGTCAAGTGGCGCCACGCTCGGCATAACATTGTACCATTTCCAGAAATTATCTATCACAAATAAACATTAATTTTAATATTTAAATTTTGAAGTATTGTATTTACTTTAAATAAACTGACAACACATTTTGCACATCATCAGTAATGGTAAGGGCGCCCATACGCTGTGAATATGTACTATTTTTAAATGTGCCACTACCACTACTTCGATACTGGTTAGTACTGATTGAATCAGTGGCATGCATATGTATGAAGATCATGATCTTCCGCTGAAAATTTTTACAAGCCGCTTATATTTTAAGTAAGAAAGGCGCAGACACAAAAATTTTGTTACTCTATTATACGTTTACTGTGGCTGCGCCGGCGCCCTCCGGATGGACGCCCCCCCCCCCGCGTCGCTGGGCCAGCGGGGGCGGTAGTTACGCCGCTGAAACTTGTTCAATTTATTAAAATGGAGAGGGTGGACGGTTATAGAAGTAACAGCGACCTGTATTAATATAACAATCATATATATATATATATATAGTTTAAATAAATCCCGCGGCGAAGTGAAGTATTTTCAATGTCGCTTACGGGATTCTTGTAATGGCCGAATTATTATGAACAATGGAATACCATATTTGTCAATTCAAGATATCCATTATGTTGATTAGGGGGAGGTTGAACTATTAAAAATGAAGACCGCACTTCGAAGACATGCTCGAACTGAAAATACTTCCTTCGAAACAATTTTCAGAGAAGAGGAAAGACGTTTTCTCCAAGCAGCGAGATTAGAGGGATCTCTTCGGTCAGGTCCACAATGTATCGTAGTCGCCAGCTTGGAACTCCACGTATTCCATCAACTTTGATGGAATATTCCGAAATTATCAGGGAAAGACAGTAAGATAATCTCTTTATTTCGTTTTATTATTTATTATTATTATTATAACTTTTTTTTAAAGATTGTTTACACGATATGGTTGTGACCTCAGTCCTGAAGAACATTCATTTTTAATGGACTTATTATTAGTCCAGATGGTAGTGCAAATGCCATATTTGCATCCCATACTGTCCTCCAACAAATTAGAGGACTAAGGGGAATATCCATCCTCATGGACCCCACCTTCAAGGTATTGCCTCGTGCGGGTAGAGCCTTACAATTATTTACCGTACATGTTCTGTACGATGACATGGTATATTAACTTTATATATTTTTTTGTAGTATATATATATATATATATATATATATATATATATATATATATATATATATATATATATGTATGGCTATTCTAATTAAAGGACGTGATGCCTCTCTAATTGCCATCCTCTGTAGACCCAATTCTTGAGATTTTTTAAAAACTGCCCGAGCGAAGTGAAACCAACAGCCCCTTAAATTTGTTTCCGGAAAAGTTGTCTCTGCTGCCATCCTCATTGCAGTTTCATAATCTGCCACCACAGATATAATATTAATGTTATTTAATAAATGCCGTAACTGCTCTAAAATAGCAGTGTATGCTGATCTGGTATAAGATTCATGGAAAGGGCGCACCCAAACATTTGGACTTTTACCGAAAAATTAAAGGTCATAGAGCATGGAAAAGCATTGGACTTCAAAAGTTTGGTCGAAGGGACCATTTTACCAAGGCCAAGACGACGGCGGTACGTGATTCTCGACCAAAGAATCAAACGGGCCGAAGAGCAATTATAAACTGACGCTAATGTTAGAAGATTTCTTGTACATATGGGACCATCCATAGCACACCTTGAGCGTATTTTAAATAGGATGCCAAGTAAGTAAAGCAAAGGAATTTTTTTTATTAAATTGGTAAACAACAATATCCAAAATATTATGAAATTTATAGATGATCAAGAAAATCCACCTCTGCAACATCCTCCCCTACAGATGCCATTACCACCTTTTCGGGTAGCCTCACCAACCCCATCAGCACCTTCACCTTCGCCCACACTGCGAATGCTGTCACCGCTACCAGGACCATCGTCATCATCACTCCACTCAGTACAGTCATCACCACAATCAGACTTATCATCTTCACTGCCAATATCATCACCGCCGATGCTAGAATTGAAGCCGGAACTGACACCGCCTCTGCCAGAAGCGACATCACCTCTGCCAGAAACGACATCACCTCTGCCAGAGTCTACATCGCCTCTGCCAGGGCCAACATCGCCATTGCCAAAATCGTCATCGCCACCAACACAACTACCACGTTGTGTTGCTTGTCGCATAAATTATAGGCAGTACTTATTGCCCAACTGCGGCCACATGTGTTTGTGTGGGATGTGCATTGGGCAATTCAGAATTCAAGAGGACTCTGGCGATGAAGAACCTTCAACAAAGTGTCCTCTATGTAGGACATCAATTACCTGCCGACCAATAAAAGTCATAATTTAAGTTTTTTTTCATTATTAGTCACTTACACGCACACATACACACACACACACACACAAACACGCGTCTCGGCACGCACACTCACTATATTCATTTACTGCAAATAAATTACGTGCCTAGAAAACGACCACTTCGCAGTTTTGAATTTAATTATTTTTTTAGAAACTAGATCTCAGATTGAAATAAAACTTATGCTGTTTGAAAGATCATTTATTACGCTTCAACATGAGCCCACATTATAAAGAGTACTTACTTTTTATCAAGGGTAGTAATGCAGAATATGCAGATATCAAAAACAGCGCATATTTACATGTGGTTACTGTGGTAGTTGCTATCATGAGACGAGTATAACACAGTCAAACACAGTTTTGACAGATTGCAGATAATGCCTTTACATTAATATGCACATAATTATTTTTTCAGTGTTGTATCAGTTTCTAAGTTAATCTTAAAGTTATGTAAATATATTTCATGCATTTAATTTTATAAGTGAACGCTGTACGCTGGCTGTATGATTAAACTTATTTTGTATTTTTTAAAATATTTTATACCCCACTTTAATTGTTTATTGTAATTATTTTGCGTTTTAAGAAAATCTTTTGTGTCGTCTTCTTTGTTTCGGCGGTTGAGTTGCTCGGGCGCCAATCTTGCGGCGGCGGTGTCTGAAAAGAAGACGGCTGGGTGCCGGGATTGGTCTAAGTGGAGAAAGGACCAGGGGGTTGCACAGAAACACGTGGAGAATATAAATTGTTTAATGTTCTTAAATAAAAATGTTATATACAACACCATATAATAAAGAAATAGAAAAACCTGACCCTATGACCATCTATATTATCGTGACAGTGGCTACGGGCCGTGAAGCGACCCAAACTTGACAGAGGTAACAAAAATGAAATGAAACTCTAACTTGAGAATTGACTTTACGTTTATTCTCAGAGCAGACGGCTGGTGAGACTAAGTGTCGTTCTCGGACGACTACACTCACCAAAACTTTTCTATCACTCGACAGCGGCGAAATACTTCAGAGACAAAATTCTCTATCTCGGCGGCGGCGGATTAGCTCAGAGACGAGACCCTTGAAAAGAAGTCGGCTCGAGTAGTACTCTAGTACCAGAGAAGTCAGGAACTGAACTGCCTCTGGGAGATTCACGTTGTAGCAGTCGAGCTGAGCGGACGTGTCTTGCGAGTTCTGTGTGCGCTGCGGTCTGTTCAGTCTCGTCGGTAGAGCACGTGGCTTTCTGAGTGTCTGAAAACTAGTTTTTCGTGTGTATCTCGCGAGTGGTTCGAGTGAACTGGTGCGTTCAACCTAGTTCGGAGTGTGTTTAACTGTCTGGTGAGTGAGAGTGGTTCACCAAGCGATTGGATAGCTGCTTTCCAAAGCTAGGTGGCCTTGCCACATTTTCTTGTGTTTTCCGCCTTCTGTTTTCCTGCTGACTGCCTCAGGGCGGCTTAGTTACTGGGGATAAAGGGGTATCTGTCAATTTTCCGCTGTCTGTAAGGGTGAAAACCACTCTTTTCAATAGTAGCGCGTGGTAGATTTCTAGGTTGGAGTAGCTAGTTCGGCTAGTGGCCACACGCCCAGCTCCGCTACTGTCCGCTAGAGGGGCGGTCGTGGAGTTGGAGAGGCTCAGGGGGCAACTGGAGGAGCACAATAAGTTCCGGGATATTGTCAAGGTATATGAGGAGGAGAGGGCTCATGGGGGACATCCTGGACAGGGGGGAATGGCCGGCCCTGGGGGCCACGGGACAAAAAGGGGACCCTCGGGGAGGCCCTCAGGGGGCCTTTAGGGGGGACATCGGGGGGGACTTTCGGGGGGGACTTTTGGGGGGAGACCAGGGGGGGACCTCAGGGGGGACCTTGGGGAGGAACAAAGGGGGGACCTCGGGGGGGACCTTTCGGGGGACCTCGGGGGGACCTCAGGGGGGAGCTTCTGGGGGGACCTTGGAGGGAACCTTGGGGGGACCTCAAGGAGGTGGAAGAAGGGTGAGAGAACCGCGTACCAGTTACGCGGTCATAGTACGGTCGGACGGGGCGGAGCCACTAGAGGCGGATGCCATCAAGGCGCTGTGCGTCGTGTCCACCAGGGGTTAGCGATTGAGGTAGCGTCAGACAAAGAGCTGCAGATATTGAAATCGGCGTCTAAGTTTAGAGAGTTGGGACCGAAGCTAGAACCCCCGAGAAAGATAGGGCCGAAGCTTATTATTTATGACGTGCCGGAGTTACAGGGCGACAAAGTTGTTGAGCTTTTCTTCAAAAACCTCCAGGGTGACGTCGAGATGACGGAATATCTCGCCAAGACGAAGCTTATTAGCAACAAGGGAGGGCGCGTTATAGTGGAGGTGTCTAACGCCGTGGCGGACAAGCTCCTCTTGTTGGGGAGGGTATACATAGGTTGGAGCCGGTGTAGGTTACACGAGGTGCATGCGGTACAGCGCTGCTTCCACTGTTATGCGTATGGGCACATGGCGAAGGAGTGCAAGATGACGAACGCGATTTGGCGCCAGTGTGGGGAAGAGGGGCATATCGCGAAGGTATGCACGAAGGGTGAATGTTGCCGGAATTGCGTAGTTGCAAAAAGGGGTAATACAGCGCATGGTGTATTATCCAGGGAGTGCCCGGAGTACATGAGAGCGGCGGCGAGAACAAGGGCGAGAATCACGGCTGATTAATGGGTAGCATGCGCATTATTCAGCTTAACAGTGGAAGGGGTAGGGAGCACACGTCTGACGCGGGTCAGGGGTTGTTGGTCGACCGCATCGGGGTAGCCCTCTTGCAGGAGCCCTATGTGGTCGAGACACGTGTTTGTGGCTTCCCAACCTTTATGCGGGTTTACTCGCATAGAAGTGGGGGACCACCCAAGGCGGCAGTGGTCGTTGTGGACGACACACTGGACGTCATGAAGATCCCCGAGCTGGCTACAACCACGGGAGTTTGCGTTGCCATTGTTGGGCCATTAGGTAAATTTCTAGTTTGTTCCGTGTATTGTCAATTTGGGGGGGATATCAGACGTGAGCTAGACTACCTCCGTAGAGTGATTGAGTGTGCGAATGGTACTCCGTTAGTAGTAGGGTTAGATGGGAACGCCGTTTCGCCGTTGTGGTTCAGCAAGGGGGACATTCGGTATGGGGACAGCGTGGAGCTCGGTCGGCTGCTTGAGGATCTCGTCGGCGAGAAGGGGCTTATCGTGCTGAACCAGCCGAGTGAACTGTTCACGTATTGCGGACCGGGCGGAATGAGCGATATAGATTTGGCGGTTATTAATAGGGCAGGGGACCGATTTCGTTGGACATGGGAGGTTTTAGATGGCTGGGGCATCTCAGACCATAACGCGTGTTTG
Source organism: Harpalus rubripes (assembly GCA_963082715.1). Taxonomy (NCBI): domain Eukaryota; kingdom Metazoa; phylum Arthropoda; class Insecta; order Coleoptera; family Carabidae; genus Harpalus; species Harpalus rubripes. The sequence continues at coordinate 30,790,099 of OY720459.1, read as the reverse complement.
ATAACGGTTTCGGGAGGGTGCGACGATGCACGCGACGCGGTGAATCGTTCAGGGTGGGTGACAAAAAATGTGGACTGGGACTCGTACGAGACGAAACTCAAGAGTGTCGTCGATGTCGCGGAGGTCGACTTTGTCGAGTTGCCGGTAGAGAGGCAGTCGGAGGTTTTGGCGGACTGGGTGGCTAAGACTAACGACTGCCTCCTGCGTAGGAGACCGAGAGGTCAACGACGAAGGCAGGTCCAGTGGTGGACGGACGACCTAGCGGTATTGCAACATGACTTGAGGCGCAAACGCAGGCTTTTCCAGCGAGCCAGACGGGATCAGTCGCAGATTTTGCCACAGAGGGAGGTAGAGTACCGAGCTTCGGTGCGGACATATCGTCGAATGCTTAGGGACGAGAAGGATAAGCATTGGCGGGAGTTCGTACGGGAGCAAGGTCGGGACGATCCGTGGGGGGCGTTGTATCGTATCTGTAGAGGGTTACGTGGGGACGCGGATATTCCTAGGATTAGGCAGGGAGATAGGGTTGCCGAGTCGTGGGATGAAAGCGCGGAGATTTTGCTCTCGAGTTTTTTTCCGGTGGCTGAAGAGCCTACGAGGGTTGTGGAAGTCAGGGAGGAGGCAAGGGAGTTTAGCTGGGAAGAGGTGGAGTCGGCAGTCTTTGCCATGGCTGTCGGCTAGTCACCCGGCTTAGATGGGTTCGATGCTGTTACCCTGCGTCACGTTTGGGCGGCGCTAGGGTTCTACGTGAAATCGATGTTCGACGCCTGTCTGTCGAGAAATCGCTTTCCACCATTGTGGAAACAAGGTCGTGTGGTGGTGCTCCTCAAGTCGGATGACATGTTGAGGGACGATCCTAGCTCGTACCGCCCTATCACCTTGCTGAGTGTCTTCGGCAAGGTGCTGGAGCGGATGCTGGTCGGGAGACTCGCTCCTCTGTTGGACGGCTTGCACGGGCACCAGTTTGGCTTCCGGGCAGGAAGGTCAGTCGAGGACGCGTGGCACCTGGTCAAGGAGACAGTGTCGGCCAGCGCGGAGAAGTACGTATTGGGGGTATTTGTAGATTTCAAGGGCGCGTTCGATTACCTCTCGTGGGACACAATCCTGGCCGATTCCAGGAGTTAAGTTGCGCGGAGACCGTATTGTGGGCGGATTTTTTCCGGGAGAGACGTGTTTGCTTGATGGGTAGAAGGGGTGTAGTATGGAGGGATGTAGAGCGGGGTTGCCCGCAGGGTAGTATAAGTGGGCCTGTATGTTGGAATGTTTGCATGGATGTGCTTCTATGGGAACTGGAGGTCGCAGGCTGCAAGTTTGTAGCCTATGCTGATGATCTGCTTCTTCTCGTGGAGGGTGGGAGTCGGCTGGCTCTGGAGAGGGAGGCCTCTATTCCTTCATCCCAGACGTCTCATTTGCCGGCCGGTGTCGGTGGTTCGATCCCAGCCTAAAGCTGAACTTTCTGCTAACAGGCCATGGGAGCATGAGGGCGTTCTTGCATGCTAGGGGTTTGGAGGATGAAAGTGTGTGCGACTGCGGTAGTGCGGATGAGGACTGGCTGCATGTTCTCTGCGACTGCGTCCTGATGGACGACGCTAGGGACCTCACAGCAATGGGGGTGGTCGTGAGGGGAGGGACATTTGATGTGTCAGGGATGTTAGGGACAGAGAACAGGTACAGGGTGGCGGAGGGGTTCGCGCTTGAGGCATTCGGCAGAAGAATGAGGCGGGAAGCCCGGGACGCCGGAGGGGTGTAGCTGCCCGACGTTGGTGAATGGTGTGCAAGCTGCATGAATGGTGATGCGTGAGGAACTAGGTGGGCGACGGGGTGAAAGAGCAGGAATCCTGAATGGGTGTGTGCAGGGGTGAATGGGGGTGTGCAGGATACTACCATGCTGCAGTGGTGGTTACTGCATACCCATCGGGCCAAGGGTGCGGAAGCTGGGTGGTACTGGACGGATTAGCTTCGTCTTCTCCTAAGGGCCGCCTGGTGAAAGCATGGAAGTGGCGACTCCCCCTCCTTGGAGCTGGCGATACTTATGCCTGACTTGCACGAGTCTAATTAAGGAGCTGTTGGGGTTGGAGCGGCGGCACTGCTGTGCGTCACCAGGGATGGTGGCGTCGGTGCTGCTGCCGCCCCCGCTCTGTATCAGCGAAGCCTCCACCAGAAGGCTAATCTGGTACTCCGTGGGGCTGACCGTACCCGGGGTATTTATACCCGGTCAGAGTTTGGGATGGTGCGCTGTGGTCTGCAGTACGCGCTATGGCGGAGGGCTTTGGTTTCAATAGGCATATGCTGCTCAGGGGTGTTATGCCACCTCCACGGGTGAGCTGCGTGACAATACAGCTCGGGTGCTAGCCTGCATAGCTAGTAGGGTTTTGGATAGTGACCCGCCCCCACCAGTGGGCCTTAACCGGGCTTGCACCCGGGAACAGGGATCGCTCGGCAGCGAACTGGTAGTCTTAGCTTCGGCTCTGACGCGTCTGATTGAGCGTTATTTAATCCCTGTTTTTATGGTTTGCCGAATGTAGTGCCTAACGGCGGAACATTACTGACTTCGTGCCTCTGGGAGACTGATGTGTCTGTGTGATTTGCTGACTTTTATAGCGTATTTTGGTGGAGGTGGAAATTACCAAAATTCAAATAGTGGGGCACTAGTGGGGATGTCTTTTGTAAAACTTTGAGGTCGCTGTGATCGTTTTACAATAAAAGAAAATATTTAATTTATTAAAATGTGCAAAAATAATACATGGTCATATTTTCCCTACAGTTACAATATTTACATAACCATACAATTTACATTTCAATAAATTACATTTTACAATAATTTACAAAATTACTAGTGCTGCCAAACGTGATGACATTTGCAAGTACAATTGTCAAATCTACAAGTCGTAGTACAAAACAAACGTATTGTTGTTACATTGTTATAACCAAGTGTCTACAAAAACAATTAGAATACCAGGAAACATTGTGCCAAACGTGTGGGCTGACGGCCCATCGTTTTCATTACACTATCGGTAAGTTACACAAAACTGTTCGTTGCACTTTGCTAATGAGATTAACTTTGCAGGTTAAACTATTACAACAATTGTTTCCTTATCCCCTGAATGACTAAAACACAGGTAAGTACCTTGTTCTTATTTGACGATAGTACTAATGTTATACTTTATATTTGAAAAGTAACTATATGTGATCCCATATAAGTAACGAACGTAGATATAGACTATTTAGGCCTTAAGGATCAAGGATAAATTAGGTAAACAACGAAGAAAGAATTTTTCACAAATTCTTTCTTCGTTGTTTACCTAATTTATCCTTGATCCTTAAGGCCTAAATAGTCTATATCTACGTTATACTTTATAGGTTTTACCAAAGAAATGTGTGACTGAATCACTAAAATCATTCGCACCAGCTTTAACAACTGGATGAAACATTCAACACTGGATTTGGGTTTTAAGTGTCAACTGTGGCTTTATGGTTTATAAATAGTTCACCCAAGTATTTCTAGTGGAAAAAGGGCCACTTCGTCACACTTTGCTTATATGTGTTAACTTTACAATATTGTGGTATTATTTCAAGCCATAAAAACAAAAGCAACGTAACACCCGAATATACATAATAGTTATTAACGTCATAAAGCTGATATGTAGCAAATAACAGATGAGGTTAAATGTTGTAAAATCGAGGCGATAGCCGAGATTTTATAATCAACCGTGTCTGTTATTTGTATATCAGCCGTGTGACGTTCAGTATATTTCATAACATAAAATATCTTCTTAAAATTCTATTTTCTGTGGCATATTGACAGGTGACAGCTCTTCATGACAATTTCATGATGCTGAGATTTTTTTAGGAACACATGATTTTTAATAATTGTACTGTTATAAAAAATAACGGCCGTGGCTGTTTTGATGTATATATCGGTTGAGCATACAGTACTGTTAAAGCACATTTAACAGTATGGTATTATGAAAATAAATAAATAGGTAAATAGTATTTCATTGGGATGACACGTGCCGAGCTAGCTAGCTAGCGGCGTTTAAGACATGCGGGTTGCATTTTCACTAGTTTCAAAGAGATGTTGAATAATTTACTGTTCAAACAAAATATAATGTGAAACAAAAAGGATATGCCTACACAAAAGAAATATAAATACTGCACATAACCTTTCAAAATCACATTTGAACGTAGAACAATAACAACAAACTGGCAGGCAGCACGCTGTGCAAAACAAACGTCTCGTCCCCACTTAGCCCCTCACCCGGCAAGGAATGGCTTCACAACAAATCATTGCGCAGTATTGGGAATGCGGCGTCTAATTTATGTTTGGTATGAGGACAGTACTTTGTACTTTATAGGGTACCTTTATAACCTGGGTATGGCCATGGTCCAAGATCACCGCCATTGTTGGTCATTCATTTCCCTATTTATTTGTAATAAATGTGATATTATATTGTAAAAGCATATTAAATTATCACACTGTGAATTTATAAAGGTAATAAAAATTAATTAATTTAAGAGATACACAATTATTATTAAGACATACATTTAGAGGTTATGTGGAATATATGACATGGGTTGTTATTATCACATCTAATTTAATATTTGTAGTACTTATTTACATAATAATTGTATATTCTAAACTTACCTTTTAAAAATTTAAATGATTGTGCTTAATATTGGTAATTTATAGTTGTTTTCAATATGTCAGTAATCGTGGTGAGATCTTAACAAATTACAGAAGTAAATAAAATAAAATATATTACTTACACTTTAAATACACATTAAAATGATATTTAAATGTGTTTTTCATTAAAATAAAACAAATGGCCACGAAAATACATAATTTGCGCAAGAACAACACATATAACAGATGGCCCGGTAATGGCGGACGATACGTGAGCCACGCCATGGCCATAGCCTGGCTATAAAGGTACCCTAGTACTTTATACCCTACGGCGACATCTGTTATTTAATAGTTAAAACACTGAACCTTGAAATGATATTTGCGCCCTTGCTTAATCTGCCGCCATATTGTTTTCGGAATATGCACGGTTGGATGTTGAACATTCTGATGTCTGCGTTTTCTAGTGTGTATTTTCTAATGTATGAACCTTTCTGTTGTGTGCACTTTCTATAGTTTGAATTTTCTGATGCTGAATGTGTCCCCCCCTTGAGATTACAAATCTAGGGACTTTACGTACAAACAAAGCCAGTAGATATACTAAAGTACCGACATGGCGGCCATCTTGGCCTTAAAACAGTAATGAGTTTTTGTGTCGCAAGATGCGCTTTTGTCGCAGGTGTAAATTGTCATTTTCAAACGTCAGATTATTCGTGATGTGGTATTAAGCAATTTTGACTATGTTAGAGAAACTGAGAATTTGCATAACAAGTATCCGCAAACTGTACGTACCTTATTCTGAGATTATTATACGAATGCATGTATTTTTGTTATTGCAGGGTTCTGTAATGTTGACAATGTCATTGGTTATGTTTGGGTTATGTACAAAATGTTTCTGTAATAATAGAAAATGTTAATTTCAACATTATTATTCAAATTAAAAGTTCTTACTTTACAATGCATTACATATTTCGATTAAATATCGGATCTTCCAATGTTTATAAACCACTGATGACACCTCACTTCAACATTTGATATGCAAAAAAAATATATTCTATTTTTATTATGATGACAATTAATTGCACAGCAACAAGGCATTATCTGGGGTAAATTCTCAGTTTATTTTATTCTCTTTAACACACCAAAATTAAACTGGTGAATACTAATGTGACATTTGACACCTGCAACAGCAGCGCCTCTAGAGACACGAAAAATCATTACTGTTGCTTTTTAAGGCCAAGATGGCCGCCATGTCGGTACTTTAGTATATCTACTGGCTTTGCGTACAAAGTAATTTTTGCGACATCTGCTATTCAATAGTTAAAACACTGAACCTTGAAATGATGTTTGCGTCCTTGCTTAATCTGCCGCCATATTCTTTTCGGAATATGCACGGTTGGATATTGAACGTTCTGATGTCTGCGTTTTCTAGTGTGTATATTTTCTAAGGTATGAACCTTTATATTGTGTGCCTTTTCTGTTGTATGCACTTTCTAAAGTTTGAATTTTCTAATGTTGAATGCGTTCCCCTCACGGGGACATATGGATACGCTAGCAAGACCAAGTGTGTTGTAATGAAATATATAAAAAGTATAATATTGCCGAAAAAACTGAACTATAGATGGCAGGCTGGACGGTAGCAAGATGGCGGAGGAATAAGGAGAGTTCGCTCGTTCCTTATTACTGGCAATATGCATTTCAAAATGAAAAGTATTTGATATGGAGAAAATTAACATAAAGTTAAGTGATATTTCTGAATATATTGCTTCTGCACGTCCTATAAAGGAAAACGAAGCAGTTATTAAGGCTGGACATGTATTGCTTTGAGGAATAAGAAATTATGGACCAGGTACAATACTGGGATCTTGATTAAAACCAGTCATTTAAGTGGAGATCTTCATATGATGAAATTTTATTAAATGAAAATATAAATTACTGGAAAGCAAATTTAGTTGTAGAGCAGAATTGAGAAGCAAATGCAAACATATTGTTGCAGTTTTGTTGCATATAAACAGGATAGTAAAAATCAAAACTATATTTATTGTTGTACAACAAAAGTTATCATTATTATTATTATTATGCTATTAAGATGAAATGATATCCCCGATTAATTTATTTCTACGCCGAGACGAGCGCTAGTGGGCACTGAGATGAATAACTATGGCTGAGTCGATAAAGTAGAAATTTTTGTACATTTACTAGGCTCCATCTATTCGATAATAGTCATACTTTATTCCAAATCACAAACCCAAAAGTAAAAATATGTGGTGTGGCAAACTTATTTACGAATGTAAAGATATTTTATTTATACGAGATGAAATATTAGTATCATATTGCAATAATAACTTTTCTTGGAAAGAGTAATGATAGAATGAATAATAAATAAGAAATACCTATATAATATTATTCCCTAATTACATAATATTTTGTATTTACCGTCGGAAACTTTTATTATGAGCATATATTTATAGACAGTAGAGTAAATGTTACATTTTCACAATTATTAAAAAAATTAATAATAGGTGTACCGTGTACATCATAATATAAATAATTTTCGTATGATGTTAAATGTATTATCGTTTTCTTATTGTAATGTGCAGTGCCCGCCCTCGTCGCCACTGTTACCGCTTCTGTCCCCGTCGGTGTCGCCGCCGCTGTTGCAGGGACGAGCGAGCGTCTATTGTTAGCGATGACGCAACCGACTGGCCGGCGCCTGCTTAATTACGCGGTTGATGTAACCTATTGTGTTGTATCTAGAAGTATTCTCGTGAGTGCTCGAATTTTCGGCTACGGTATATAAGCACCGTTGGCGAAGGCACTGGACAGTCTGATATAAATAAGCGTTGCGTGTTGAACAGGGGGGAATATAAACAGATAGTAGACAAGTGGTGAATATAAATAAACACAGTTGTATAAATAAATAAGTGATCTATATATTGTTTAAATAAATAATCCTAGTGTTTAAGTGTTTTATAATATTCTTAGTCTTAATTAATGTTTAATATTTGTTTAATCGTAGTGTTCGTTATATTTATCATCTTTTAATTATATTTAATATCTATTTATCATTATAATAAACTTTTATTTTAATTAATAACAATTGTCTAATATTTACACTTCACCCAAATAAATAAAAACGTTACATTATAATATTTGGTTTTCAGTGAATGTCTTGTTTCAGTTCAGCGTAATTCACTATTCTTCGATATTGTATAAAGCATGTGTTTTTAATATTTTTGAATGGTTTTTGACTCATATTGTTTTACTTTTTCGGGTATAGTTTATTATACAGGGTGGTGGCGGTTAGGGGTGAACATAGGGATTTAACATATGATTTTAGTTTTTTGCAATTTCCTGCTCTCCTGTTCATTTTACGACAACAACTGTAGAGAACAAAATTGTTCAGAATTAAAAATTGCATACAAAAATATATTTACATTTATTATTATGTTTTTGGTTTCTTCGTAGTTGATACATTTGGAATTGGTTTATTCTTAAATGGTATACCCAATAAAAAATGCGTATTAAAATTAAAATTTGTTTGTTTTTATTTGACAACCAGAAAAAAAAATCCATGGCTATTGCTACAACATAACAGAAATTTTGAAATTTCTTTTTAAAATTGTAAAGAAACTAAAAACATAATAATAAATGTAAATACATTTTTATATGCAATTTTTAATTCTGAACAATTTTGTACTCTACAGTTTTTGCCGTAAAATGAACAGGAGAGCAGGAAATTGCGAAAAACTAAAATCCCATGTTAAATCCCTATGTTAATCCATAACCACCACTCTGTATGTATAGATCTAAATTCAATGTACATATTTCATGGGCTTTTGAAGCCTGTTAGCAGGTTTGCTTGCGCAATGAGTTTGCAGATCTAGTGTCATAAATCTCCATTTCAAATGAAATTTAATTTGGATTCATGTATTTCAAGAAGTGAGTTTAAATCATATATATATATATATATATATATATATATATATATATATATATATATATATATATATATATATATATATATATATATATATATATATATATATATATGGTAGAGTCAAAATACCCAAATCTTTGAAATGATCTCTATATAATAGGCGACGCCTACCTTGTAACTTGTAATAACTAGATGAAAAATATGTTTTGTCCTTTTATTTTATAATAATAATAAATATTAATTTTAGAAACATAGTATAAATAGTTATAAGCTTCAAGAGAAAATATATTGAAAAAGGAAAACCAAAACTCCGTAATTAGAATCGAAAAGCATACAATCACACAACACATCTGCACCTAATGCCGCTGCCTGCCCGCTCCCGCTCGTAGCCGTTGCTCACATCGAGATCGTTGGAGATAACAAGAATGTATGTTATTCCCTCTCTGTCTGTCACAGCGGCAGACCATTTTTAAGGGTAACTTTGCGCTGTGGGATTCAAGTTGCACTTGAACAAAAATGGATGTTGTATAAATATCGGATCAAAAATATTGGTATTTTAAAACATCGATATTTACAAAAAATATGAACTGATTTTCTACTTTTTACTCTTGAAAATAAAATAAAGTAAGTTTTCATATTTTGTATATGAGGAATCTTTAGACCAAATAAAAAATAAAGTTATTATTATTATTATCATCTTTATTTTCACTATAAATAGGTATTTACATAATTGTTACAATATCGGCCTGTGAAGGCAAGAGAAGGTAACATTACATTATTATTATTATTATTATTATTATTATTATTATTATTATTATTATTATTATTATTATTATTATTATTATTATTATTATTATTATTATTATTATTATTATTATATTATTATTATTAGTATTAGTATTGGTATTGGCATTGGCATTGGTATTGGTATTGGTATTGGTATTGGCATTGGCATTGGCATTGGCATTGGCATTGGCATTAGCATTAGCATTAGCATTAGCATTAGCATTAGCATTAGTATTAGTATTAGTATTAGTATTAGTATTAGTATCAGTATTTAGTATTTAGTATTTAGTATTAGGATTAGTATTAGTATTAGTATTAGTATTAGTATTAGTATTAGTATTAGTATTAGTATTAGTATTAGTATTAGTATTAGTATTAGTATTAGTATTAGTATTAGTATTAGTATTAGTATTAGTATTAGTATTAGTATTAGTATTAGTATTAGTATTAGTATTAGTATTAGTATTAGTATTAGTATTAGTATTAGTATTAGTATTAGTATTAGTATTAGTATTAGTATTAGTATTAGTATTAGTATTAGTATTAGTATTAGTATTAGTATTAGTATTAGTATTAGTATTAGTATTAGTATTAGTATTAGTATTAGTATTAGTATTAGTATTAGTATTAGTATTAGTATTAGTATTAGTATTAGTATTAGTATTAGTATTAGTATTAGTATTAGTATTAGTATTAGTATTAGTATTAGTATTAGTATTAGTATTAGTATTAGTATTAGTATTAGTATTAGTATTAGTATTAGTATTAGTATTAGTATTAGTATTAGTATTAGTATTAGTATTATTATTATCATTATTATTATTATTATCATTATTATTATTATTATTATTATTATTATTATTATTATTATTATTATTATTATTATTATTATTACAGTAGAACGCCGATTATCCGAATTAATTGGGACCGGGGTCGATTCGGATAATCGAAAATTCGGATAATCGGACATAGACTGGTAATAAAGAAAAACGAACTGTCACACATAGAATAAACTTTACTAAGTTTAACAAACACAGTTCTACAATAACGCTCACTTGAACATCTCGATCAGAGTAAGTTGCAACCCCATCAGGCCTTAACAAAAATACAAAGTATGTATAAAAATTCACAACAATAATAGAGGTACAACATATGTAGTAGAAAAAAAAAACAAAACAAAAATTACATACATACATACTTGGTTTTAATTTTTTATGTTACGCTTAGAACCGATTCGGATAATTGGCGATTCGGTTAATCGGCGTTCGGATAATCGGCGTTCTACTGTATTATTATTATTATTATTATTATTATTATTATTATACTTTCATATTTTACAGTTAATAAAAAAAAACAACAATGTCGGTACCTATAATAAATCTATAAACTTATTAAAAATTAAATGTAATCACTAACCACTGAATTTAAAACACATCAGAATTACCTTAATTCGTGCATTTTCTTTTGCTTGTAACTCGTACATAAGAAACAATTTAACAACAAATTTGATACTCATCGATGCACATTTTCATTCTGAACATTTTTCTTCATTACACATTTTTTATAAAATTGATAGATAAAGCGATATCGCCAAATTAAAATTTTAACAAAAAGAATACACTTCGTATATACTTGCTGTACGCATTTTCCCTTAATTTTTTTGTTATTGCTTATTTTGTCGCCTACCCTGTTCTCCGACCCACAAGTCGTCATTATTCATTATGGCTATATTTACAAAACAACTTTATTATTTAAATTTGCATTTCATCCACGAATAGATATAACACAAAATTCGTAATCGAATAAGTTATTTTCCAAAAGGATATTCTTACTTTCCTAACGTCCGATTTTTTTTGCAACATACAAGCGCTTGGCGCTCCCGGTCCTACAGAATACCAGAATATTGTTATTCGCCTCTCGCTATAACGTCACGAAGTAGGAAGTAAGCATAAACAAGCCTATACCTACAATAATTAATAAAAATTTATGTTTTAATGAAAATGATTATTGGGAATTATATTTTTTTTGTATTTTGTAGGAACAATAACAATATCAATTTCTTTGAAATTTTTTAAAAAATTACTTTGTATTTTTAAGTAAAATATCGGCGTATAAATTTAATATATAAAGCTAAATTAAACGTATGTAGTTGTTATTCACTTCAATTTTTCAATTTGCCACGGAGTCACCGATTGCATTATAGTTTATCTATCCACCGCTAGGTCTACTCATAGCGCCACTGACTTATACGAGTACTTTACGAAAATACTTACTGAATTTGATTTAATTACAAATATCTTCTGTATTAAACGATCAATATTTAAAATACTTACCTGAAATATGTAGAAATGTGTACAGTACGTGACAGTAATTTTTTTTAGAAATAGCACTTCACACACTTAAGAAAAAAAATTTAACATTTTATTTTTTTTAAGTATGTTCTCGAAGTTTAATTTTCGATTTTTTTTATATGTTATGTATAACAATATTCTTCAAAACATACTAAAGTATGAACAAAATTGTGGGTTTAGTATAGAAGAAAAGCATTTAAATGTGTGAAAAAAGTAGGTTTTTTGGATTTTTAAAATTGTTCCCGAAGGTCGTTTTTCTTAATTTTCACATATTTTATTCCTTATCCTGTTATAAATGTTAAGTGCAAATTTAATCAAAAAAATACGTTTTGAACTGGAGATATATTAAAAATAATATTTAAAATATTCTTTTGGGTTAATAAATAAATACAAATATTATTTAAACTATTTTATTTTCATGACAAATTGTTCCTTCTTTATTTGTGCATAGAAAAAAATCATATTACATTACACAATTTTAAATAAAAAAAGAAAAACCATTTTACTAAGTTTGAATTTCGCGCGCTGGGGTATCATTTCACCTTAAGGGTGCGTTGAAAAAACAGCGCCATGAGGCGATGCTGGGTTAATTAGGAACTATTTCTTAAATACAAAAGTATTTCACAGATGGCTCTGTCTCCGCAGGTTTAGATCCTAGTTAATATGAAATTTAAACTTTGGAACGCGGGCATGTCTAGCGCAAAATATTTGAGGGATAAGATAGAAGGGTGCACCAAATTATTCTTATACGATCTGTTTCGACATTTGTATGCTGCTCGAATTCCCAGTTTCATTGTTGTTACCATTATTATTATTATTATTATTATTATTATTATTATTATTATTATTATTATTATTATTATTATTATTATTATTATTATTATTATTATTATTATTATTATTATTATTATTATTATTATTATTATTATTATTATTATTATTATTATTATTATTATTATTATTATTATTATTATTATTATTATTATTATTATTATTATTTTTATTATTATTATTATTATTATTATTATTATTATTATTATTATTATTATTATTATTATTATTATTATTATTATTATTATTATTATTATTATTATTATTATTATTATTATTATTATTATTATTATTATTATTATTATTATTATTATTATTATTATTATTATTATTATTATTATTATTATTATTATTATTATTATTATTATTATTATTATTATTATTATTATTATTATTATTATTATTATTATTATTATTATTATTATTATTATTATTATTATTATTATTATTATTATTATTATTATTATTATTATTATTATTATTATTATTATTATTATTATTATTATTATTATTATTATTATTATTATTATTATTATTATTATTATTATTATTATTATTATTATTATTATTATTATTATTATTATTATTATTATTATTATTATTATTATTATTATTATTATTATTATTATTATTATTATTATTATTATTATTATTATTATTATTATTATTATTATTATTATTATTATTATTATTATTATTATTATTATTATTATTATTATTATTATTATTATTATTATTATTATTATTATTATTATTATTATTATTATTATTATTATTATTATTATTATTATTATTATTATTATTATTATTATTATTATTATTATTATTATTATTATTATTATTATTATTATTATTATTATTATTATTATTATTATTATTATTATTATTATTATTATTATTATTATTATTATTATTATTATTATTATTATTATTATTATTATTATTATTATTATTATTATTATTATTATTATTATTATTATTATTATTATTATTATTATTATTATTATTATTATTATTATTATTATTATTATTATTATTATTATTATTATTATTATTATTATTATTATTATTATTATTATTATTATTATTATTATTATTATTATTATTATTATTATTATTATTATTATTATTATTATTATTATTATTATTATTATTATTATTATTATTATTATTATTATTATTATTATTATTATTATTATTATTATTATTATTATTATTATTATTATTATTATTATTATTATTATTATTATTATTATTATTATTATTATTATTATTATTATTATTATTATTATTATTATTATTATTATTATTATTATTATTATTATTATTATTATTATTATTATTATTATTATTATTATTATTATTATTATTATTATTATTATTATTATTATTATTATTATTATTATTATTATTATTATTATTATTATTATTATTATTATTATTATTATTATTATTATTATTATTATTATTATTATTATTATTATTATTATTATTATTATTATTATTATTATTATTATTATTATTATTATTATTATTATTATTATTATTATTATTATTATTATTATTATTATTATTATTATTATTATTATTATTATTATTATTATTATTATTATTATTATTATTATTATTATTATTATTATTATTATTATTATTATTATTATTATTATTATTATTATTATTATTATTATTATTATTATTATTATTATTATTATTATTATTATTATTATTATTATTATTATTATTATTATTATTATTATTATTATTATTATTATTATTATTATTATTATTATTATTATTATTATTATTATTATTATTATTATTATTATTATTATTATTATTATTATTATTATTATTATTTTCGTTATTGGTTTTCTTAACTTGTTTCGTTAAGTGTTGCTGATATTTATATATTTGTTAATTTTTATCGTTATTGTTATTATTGGTTTTGTTTTAATATAAATCTTTTTCGCCCATTTAAAAAATGGGCAAACCAAAACCACGTATACGTAAGAGAAATAAGACGTCTCGTAGTAAAAAAATTCGCTACAAGTGTAATAGTACAAATAGTGTAATTCAAAATGATAAATTCCAACGACTAGTTTTCAACCAATCATGATGCAAAACACTTGAAAATTCAACTAATGGTAACAGTATTATACTGATAAAACCCCGTTACCCCGATAATTCTCCGCTACCAAGTAAATAAACAGTTGTTATTGTTTATAACCGTCAGTGTGACAGTTAATTAATATTTCAAGTTTAAAAATAAAATATTAATAATTAAATTGTTTCATTTTGCTTTGTCTTTGGAATTCATCTGACCAAATACCACACGACCTCTCAGATTTTCTCAGATAAATTTTTATTTTGCACTCATTTTTTATGCTTTTAAGCAAAATCACTCAAGCAAACTGACATTAGGTAAAACCCCTCCTCCTTCGGAGTCGGGATTTACCACGCAGTTTGCTTTCGTGTTTGTTGCTAAGCAAAAAAAAATCGTGCAAAATAAAAATTTATCGATAAAATCAGGAGGTCTTGTGATATTACTTCTGATAATATTAGTATTAGTGACAATAATACTATACAAAATGCAAGTGATGCAAATATACCAGGATGTGATATGGATCTTTCATTTATTTCTGACGTCGAATATGAAAGGTAAAATATAATATCATCTCGTTATAATAATTACAAATTATTATAATCCTCTCGTATGTATATACTGCCATAAGCATAAGAGCATATAATATCAGCATTACAATATAATAAAGGACGTAAATGGCAGCATAATGCATGGAAACAAAGTACCAAAAAATCTCCTGGCAAAATTTTAAAACGCTTAATTGAGCATAGTAAAAAGAAAAATATCAGACCAGTCAGAAAAAAATTATTTTCAAAAGAAAAACAAAAATTACATAAATCCGATAAATTGGAATATGGTATTCAGGCTATAGATGTTATTACCAAAACATAATATCAATCAGAGTATAAAAGAAAACTCGAGGATCTAAAAGTAAATATGTAGTTATTAAAATAATTTTTACAAATTTTAATGTTGTTTTTATTAATGTAGATTATTAATGAAGAGAGATATTCAATTGCCCAACGAACAGTTGGACAGTTTGATAATCCTGAATACTTATATTACAAACAAAATAGATTAACAGCATCTAATTTTGGTGTAATAATAAAACGAAAAGAATATACACCATGTAATTCATTGGTGAAACATATTTTGAATGTTCACCACGGTGAAGGTACCGAGGTGAAGGTACCGAAGCCATGAAATTTGGCAAAAGGCATGAGGTAACAGCAATTCGTATATTTCAAGAACAATTTGGTAACATTCAAATTAAAAAATCTGGGTTGTTTATTAATGAACATTTATGTTATGTCGGTGCTTCTCCTGACGGTACAATTTTCAATATAATTTCATAAAAAAATAATTTGATGTACCATTACTGTACACAGGTATAATTGATGAAGTATTATAACTATTTTTATCAGGTATTTATGTAAGATATAAAAAAATATGTGTTTTGTAATAATAATTACAGGTGCAAGGGCAATTAAATATTTGCCAAATGTTAGTGTATTTTTGTTGTCTATACAAGCGAAGATAAATATATGCATGTGGAAGAAATAGAGAGAGATGAAAATATTTGGAATAATTTGATGGTCCCGAAGTTGAAGAAATTTTATTTATAATGCGTACTACCAGAAATTGTAAATGGTAATCGACTGAAAGGATTTAGGTGCGAGGACTCTGAGGACATAAAAAAAGCTATTGAAGCCAGGAAGAAAAATACAAAATAAATGTGTCATGTATCATAAATAAAATGTTTAAAATGTTCAATAGTACGTACAAAATAGTATATTGTTCTACAAGTGCGCGAGCAAGTGCGTGAAGTTGACTTTTGCTCAAGAGTGATGCAGCCACAAGAGTGTTAGTTGTTTATGGGTTTGTGTATTACAGAGTAGTAGAAATAGAAAATGAAACTACAGATTTGGGACAAAGTAAGGGGAAACTTATTAAAAAGGATGATATACAGTATAGTTTGGCTATTATTATTAGAAGAATTTTACCATGCTGTTTTAAAAAAGAAAAAAATAGAACCGATTGGAGACGTCAAAACAATAAGGGAAGAAAATTTCAAGATCATATTTTGTCACTTCGGATATAGTGTATACTTATACTTTTTTTACTTATAATTGCACCTTTGTGGCACTGAGCAGTATTTATGGCAGTTACTGATCATTATTTAAACCTGAAAATGTAATATACACTATATATCTAACTTTCTTTTACAACAAATATAAATTAAACCTGTTTAAAATTACATACGTTTCAATGTATGCTATCAACGTTTCCTTATTCCTCTAGTTCACAAATCTGCCGCCAGACGTCACCTACTTTGAATTTTTTCGCCAATCACATTAATGTAATGTAGAGACACAATAACAATATTGGTGCGTTCGGCTTGCTAACGCTTTTCACTCTTTTGACTCCAAGTGTTCTTATAACCGTTCGGGTATGTACGATGGAGTAAATAGATCTCACTCCTTTATCGTTCGGGTACACGGAGTGCAGTTAAAAGAGTTAACTCCATTTACTCTACCTCTTTGCACGGAATTCAAGGAGTGCACAGGCGTATTAGGTTATTTTTTGACGGCTAATAGAAAGTTTGAGTTTTACTTTTACAGGGTTCTGTGCTAATCGTGCTGTGTGCCTTAGTGCCTCGTTTGTTTTACTATTTTTCTTTGCGGTATTGTGGTTGTAAGTATTTTTTCTTTTAAAAATAGGAATTCCTGCTGAGAAAATAGGAAAGAGTAATTTATTATTATTTTTAATTATTATATATAATTCATATGTTATCTGGATTATAAAATAAATAAATACGTAATTTTTAAATATTTTATTATTTAAATGCAGTACCTACAATTCTCTTTTTGTAAATTTAAAATGACAGCTGACAGTTTATTTACCACACTCCTGTGCAAGCCGAACGCTTACTATATGCTCCGAAAGATCTGAGGTCACGTGACAACTCTCCGTGCTCCACTCCAACTCCATTAGAGTTAACAAGCCGAACGCACCATATGTAGATGGAGTAAAAGTGTAAATCACAATATTTATTTATTTTAATTATTACTGCCTCTTGATGAGTACCACAAATTAAATATAGATATTAAATATTATAAATAAAACACATAAAATAAAATCTTCTTATCGATTTCGGTTTATTAAACCATCTTCAGAGAAAAAATACATAAACAGAAAAATTATAAATATAAATATAAATATTTGACATTATAACAAATGAAATACAACATATATATATATATATATATATATATATATATATATATATATATATATATATATATATATATATATATATATATATATATATAGTAGGTATAAAATTATTTAAAATTATTTAAATCCATAATTTTAATAATTTATTTTTAAAAAATTCTAAATTGAAAACATTAAAATATAATGATATAGATTTGAAATATAATTAAAATATAATAAAATCTAATGAAATATGTTATAATTAAATACTATAATTTTGAAAAAATTTGTAGTACATCACTCATAATTTTGGATTTAAATAAATCTAATTGTTTATTCATGATTGGTGAGCCTTTAGATATTAAAAAATGAATTTCGTATGCCTCTAGCCATGTCATCTGAAAACCTTTTGATAGAATATGTAAAATTTTTAAATTATTTATATCGAAATTATGATTTAAACTGTTCATATGACATGCTACATTCGAATCAGTTTTGTTTAGTCTCCAAGAACGAAGATGTTCTTGAAACCTCAATCCAAAAGAACGACCAGTTTGACCGATGTAACAAAAATTACAATCTTTACATGTTATTTTATAAACACCAGTATTTTTAATTTTCTCATTATTTTTTAATTTATTATTTAATAGAAAATTTTTTAAATTGGAATTGTTATAAAATGCTGCTCTAATATTATACTTTTTACTTTCGTTGTTTATTTTTATACTTGGTTTGCCGATAAAATTTATTTTCTTGTATATTATTTTTGTTGTATCATTTGGTTTTTTGTAAATGAATTTTGAAAGTATAAAATTTGAATTATTAAGTTTTTTGTTAATTAGTTGTTCTATCAGACCCATAGGATAACCATTATTTGATGCTATATATTTTATTGTTTTTATTTCATTGTTAAAATTTTCTTTATTTAATGGAATTGATATAACACGGTTAATTAAACTGTGAAAAGCAGCTAGTTTTATATTTATAGGATGAAAAGAAGAATATGGTATTAAAGTATCTGTATAAGTTTCTTTTCGAAAAATTTTAAATTCTAATTTATTATTAACTATAGAAATTGTTAAGTCTAAAAAATTTATACTGTTGTTATTTGAATGTTCTACTGTAAATTTTAT
Source organism: Harpalus rubripes (assembly GCA_963082715.1). Classification (NCBI taxonomy): domain Eukaryota; kingdom Metazoa; phylum Arthropoda; class Insecta; order Coleoptera; family Carabidae; genus Harpalus; species Harpalus rubripes. The sequence goes on along the minus strand of OY720459.1, from coordinate 30,771,138 downwards.
ATTTTTATTAATTGAATTTAATTCCTTTAAAAATAAATTTATTTGTTCTTGAGTACCACTAAATAAACATAAAATATCATCAACATATCTATACCAAAATTTTATGTTATTTACATATTTAATATTAGAATTAAAAAGTTTATTTTCAAACGAATCCATAAAAATTTCTGCTAATAAAGGACTTAATGGTGATCCCATTGGCAAACCATCATTTTGTTTATAAAATTTGCTGTTAAATTGAAAATAATTTTGCTCAAGACAAATATTTAAAAGTTTTAAACATTCATATTTAATTTTTATATTTGAAGATGAAATAGACATATGATTTATAATGACATTATTTAGTTCATCAATTGGTATACATGTAAAAAGACTGTTTACATCAAAAGAAACTAATAAACTGTCTGTGGATATTTCTAAATTTTTAATTTTGTCTACAAGATCTATAGAATTTTTAAAAGAAGTAAATCACAATAATAATAATATAATAATGATATTATTAAATTTACGGTAGTGTTTACAACATGATATTTATGACGTGGGGCCCGTAGGATAATTTGTATAAATTAATTTCGGTAAATCATACCCGGGAAGTAATTTTTTTTATTGTTATTAAAGATAGTCTGTGTTTCTAATTTTACTAGTTTTTCCTTATATTGTTTGTTATCCACAAAATGGAATATTCGTATTATCCTGGAGACCCATATGACAATTTTTATGAAATAATGGTAAAATATGCAAAATTAATAGACCATTTCAGAAATTTGAGCGACCTCTACATTTATTTTTTGAACTACAAAACTTAATGCCGTTAACTGGCAACCGGCCTGAAGTTAGCCCCGCCCATTATAACACCAACGGTGTTTTTTATCTTATTAGCTAGTGCATCGTTTGTGCTTTACAATGGTCCCAACAGTTTCGTTAGTCCTATTATCATACACCAGAAATTAAGAAAAAACTCTGGGTGGGCCAACTTCAAATTAAATTTTAAGATTTAATTAGTACATACACTGTCGCTAGTTAGTCCATCGTTAGTGCTTCCTTCAATAGTTTCGTTCGTACTATTACCATACATTCAAAATTATGAAAAAACTCTGGGTGGGACAACTTCAATTTAAATTTTAAGATTTAATTAATACGTACATTGTCACTAGTTAGTGCTTTCTAATGAACCCAATAGTTTCGTTCGTACTATTATCATATACTAGAAATTAGCACAAAACACTGGGTGGGCCAACTTCAAATTAAATTTTAAGATTTAATTAATACGTGCACTGTCACCAGTTAGTGTATCGTTAGTGCTTTCTAATAAACCCAATAGTTTCGTTCGTGCTATTATCATATACTAGAAATTAGGACAAAACCCTGGGTGGGTCAACTACAAATTAAATTTTAAGATTTAATTAGTACATACACTGTCGCTAGTTAGTGCATCGTTAGTGTTTCCTAATGATTTCAATAGTTTCGTTCGTACTATTACCATACATTCAAAATTATGAAAAAACTCTGGGTGGGACAACTTCAATTTAAATTTTAAGATTTAATTAATACGTACACTGTCACTAGTTAGTGCTTTCTAATGAACCCAATAGTTTCGTTCGTACTATTATCATATACTAGAAATTAGCACAAAACACTGGGTGGGCCAACTTCAAATTAAATTTTAAGATTTAATTAATACGTACACTGTCACCAGTTAGTGTATCGTTAGTGCTTTCTAATAAACCCAATAGTTTCGTTCGTGCTATTATCATATACTAGAAATTAGGACAAAACCCTGGGTGGGTCAACTTCAAATTAAATTTTAAGATTTAATTAATACGTACACTGTCACTAGTTAGTGTATCGTTAGTGCTTTATAATGAACCCAATAGTGTCGGTCGTGCTATTACCATAAACTCGAAATTAAGAAAAAATCCTGGGTGGGCCAACTTCAAATTAAATTTTAGGATTTAATTAATACGTACACTGTCACTAGTTAGTGCATCGGTAGTGCTTTCTAATGAACCAAATAAGTTCGTTTGTGCTATTAACATACATTCGAAATTAAGAAAAAACTCTGTTTGATCCAACTTCAAATTAAATTTTAAGATTTAATTAATATGTACCTCAATTTTGTTAATATTGTGCCTATATGGCTACTTATAAAATGGAATAACTATATTATCCTGAAGACGTGTAGGACAATTTGTATGAGTTAATTTTCTGAATTGTCACTTTGCACAAATGGTAAAAATTTGACAGCTTGATCGGCTTGTTTTTGTTTCTTGCCTAAAATTGTCGCAAATATGCTGTGTATGATGTCAAATGAAATATTTTTGCATTAACTCATCACAAATATATCGTGTATGTCAATTGAAATATTTTCTAATAGATTGCTATACACAAATGCGAAAAATTTGATAGCTAAATAATCCGCGATCTAGTTTTATCATTTTTAGCATTTTGCGCATGGCAGTCCATTAAGAAATATTTCATTTGACACCAAATATGACATATTTGTGACGACTTAATGCAAAAAACACAAGTAGATCGAGTTATCAAATTTTTCGCATGGCAATCTATTAGAAAATATTTCAATTGACATCATACACGATATATTTATGACGACTTAATGCAAAAAATAGAAGTAGATTGAGCTATAAATTTTTTTTACATTTGGGTACGGCAACCCATTAGAAAAGATTTTATTTGACATCATATACAGCATATTTGTGACGATCTGCTTCATTTATGTTGCAGTATTCGTAGTACTACTACTACAAAAGTAGTATAGCAATCTCCTCTCTTTTAGGCCACGCCTCCCGCGTTTACAACTGCCATGTGCTTGGGTCATGTGTGATTTCTACTTGAACTACGGAGTATTGGTGGTGCGCATGTGTAACCTTTACAGTGTTACCAGTCTACGGTAATTTTTATTTCAAAATAAGATTAATATTTTACTTTTCCCTGTAAAAACTTCAAAACGTGTAAAACAAGGCGTAATTAGATTTTGTATGCATTGCTTTTATAATTTGACAATTATGGCAGTTTAGGTGACAAAATCAAAGAAACAAGCGCCAAGCATAGTTTTCCCATGTATTTTAAATGGGTGATTTGAAAACCTAGTAGAATAATATTCTGTAAAAGTGTCACTGAATGTATTAATTTCCTCTAAAACCGGAATTGATACAAAATTCATACTATAATCATTTTATGAGCCCTTTTCTTTAAGTTTGTTTGTTAACAATTTCTTGTATCTCTCAAAATAAACGAAATATTCTTGGCGCCGGACTTACACCAAACACCCTGTAAGGCCTGTTTCATAGGTGTTTCAATAGGTGATTTAAGAAAAAAGATGTTATGGTGAAACAAAAATATTTTTTTTTTTAGAACAAATTAATATTTTAAATATAGTGACAGGTTTACTGAAAAAAATATGTTTAAGAAAAATAATAATTATAGAAAACAAATGTGAAAAAAATCGAGAAAGTTTTCAGTGAATAAGCACGAATTAGGGTCCACACAACACGTTTTTACTATTTTTACAATGATGTCTGTTTGTGTCTCTCTGTGTGTAACGATTTTTTCCTCTACGATATATATCAAACTTATAAAAATTTCTATTTTCCGTATTTAAGCTTTTTGCATTCTTATAAAGAGATGATTTGATTTTGGATATTATTGGACAACCGGAAGAGATATTTTACTTGATGCACTTAACAGTTTTTAATGAAAAAACTATACAGGTTGTTCATTTTATTTTGTACACTATTGCTATCTCGAGAACTATAAGAGCTACGAGGTGGCTTAAATTAGCAAATAATTTCTATTTTACTTACTAGGCTATTTTATTGAGCGTAAGATTCATTTTTTCAACTAGTGGTTTTCAAATTGTGGATACCAACTTAGTTATTATGACTAGGACCATCTTTTTTTTATTTACTTATTAGACAGAGTATTTTATTCTGAATTCAGTGATATAATATTTTTTGAGAAAAATTCAATTAAAGTTTTATATTAATTTAATGAAAATATGGCTACTATAAGAATGCCACGAATGAAAAAAAAAATACATGTTATTTTTTTTACATAGATTTAGAGTGCCCTGACAGAAAGCAGTGATTAGAGTTCATTAGAAAGCACTAACGATGCGCTAACTAGTGACAGTGTCCGTATTAATTAAATCTTGAAATTTAATTTGAAGTTGGCTAACCCAGAGTTTTTTTTTAAATTTCGAGTGTATAGTAATAACACAAACAAAACTATTGGGTTCATTAGAAAGCACTAACGATACACCTACTAGTGCCGGGTACAATTCATTAAATCTTAAAATTTAATTTGAAGTTGGCCCACCCAGAGTTTTTTCTTACTTTCGAGTGCATGGTAATAGCACGAACGAAACTATTGGATTTATTGGACGATGCACTAACTAGTTACAGTGTACGTATTAATTATATCTTAAAATTTAATTTGAAGTTGGCCCACCGAAAGTTTTTTCATAATTTTGAATGTATGATAATAACACAAACAAAACAATTGGATTCATTAGAAAGCACTAACGATGCAACTATCTAGCGACAGTGTACGTATTAATTAAATCTTAAAATTTAATTTTAAGTTGGCCCACCCAGAGTTTTTTCTTAATTTCTAGTGTATGGTAATAGCACTAACGAGACTGTTGGTATAATAATAATAATAATAATAATAATAATAATATTGCTTTATTGCATAAGTAATAATATTACATCGCAATCGTCAAAAGTAGTTATAATGCCTAGCAGTGGTTGGTTTCAAAAAATTCGTTTAGCGTATAAAATACATTTTCTAATAACAAAGATTTCATTTTATATTTAAAAACAGACATTTTTTCGCTAGATTTAATAGAGATGGGTAAGTGATTATAAACTTTTAGCCCAAGCACATTAGGAGAATTTTTAGTTTTGTTTAACTTAGCAAAAGGAATTCTCAACTGATTATGATTTCTCGTGTTCATATAACCAAGCTGTGAGTTAACAGTGAACTTATTCTTATTTTGATATATATAACAGGATACATCAAAAATGTACAACTCTATCAGTGTCATAATTTTGTATTTTAAAAAAAATTCACGGCACGAATGTTGCGGTTTAATATTTGCGATGCATCTAATGATGCGTTTTTGAACCACGAAGACTTTATTGGCGTGTGTAGAACTACCCCAAAGTCTAATACCATACCGCAGCCTCGATTCTACAGTTGCATGATAAAATAACAATATCTGATCAAAATTCAAAACACTTTTCAGATGTCTGACCTGATAAATTACTGAGTTTAATTTCGAGCAAAGTTCATCGCAATGTGTTTTCCAAGAACCAAGTTCTTCAAGCCATATACCTAAAAATTTGGTTTTGGTACTGTTAGTGATGGGCTCCTCATTAATGCATAATTCAAAATTTTCATCACTTAAATGGCTATTCCTGAATCTAGTGAAGGAAGTTTTCGAATGATTCAGGTACAGTGAATTAATCATGCACCACTCATATAAAATTTCTAGTTTATTATTGCATCTATTTGTTAGTGTTTGGGAATTTTTATGTGATAACAATATTGAAACATCATCTGCAAAGAAAGCGAGGATGCAGTCGTTTTCTAGTTTTTCATTTAAGTCATTTATGAAGAGGTTGAATAATAGGGGAGAAAGCACTCCGCCTTGAGGTACCCCTACAGAGACTTGGGATAGTTCAGATTTGCCGTCAATATTGCCATTTATAAATGTGTATTGTCTGCGGTTTTTAAGGTAGCTCTCAATCCAATTTAGAGCAATTCCTCTAATGCCGTACTGTTCCAGTTTGCTGCAAAGAAGATCATGGTCTACTAGATCGAAAGCACGGCTTAGATCCCCAAAAATGCATACCGGATACTCGCTAGCTTCCAAGTTTTCAAAAATATTTTCGACGACATATTGGACAGCATTAATAGTGGATAAATTATCATTGCAAAGCACTAACGATGCACTAACTAATGGTATGGCAAATACTAAATAAATCTTAAAATCTATGTTGAAGTTGGCCCACCAATAATTTTTATAATTTGCTTAATAATGCGATGTGCACTAACGTTCGATTATAGTGCACTAAAAATCACTAACGATGCACTAACTACTAAGATAAAAAAGACCGTTGGTGCTATAATGGGCGGGGCTAACTTCAGGCCGGTTAACTGGCAGCATTTCAAAATTATACGCGACCAAGTGTAGACCCCGATATGAAGTTTTATAACTACACAGGAGTTGTTAAAATGCATTTGAATATACGGTATAGTTTAAGATTAAATTCTTATGTCACAAAAAAAAACAGTACTCTAACGAAACCTTTCCGGAACATTGCATGCGGTTCTCTTCGAATGTTCTCGGAACATAATTCTGCCCACATATCACTATAGAGCGATAGATAAAGGTAAAATAAATGACAGTGTGATACACAGAAATATAAAAAATAGTGACAGTTAATAAATTTTTTTCTAATACGTCTACCTTTGCCATTAAATATCAATTTAAATAAACGAACTGGCGTTTCATTCCTAAGAAACACAAATATCCTAAGGCAATCTGATAACGTACGAGTCTATGTTTGGAAAACGAGCCGTGATATTTGATGGTAAGATAATAATAAGCCAGTAATATGGTTATCGTCCCTCGAAAGTTGCTCATCTATTTTATGATCAGAAGCTTTATCTACAGTAAGAATCATGTTTTCTTCTAATTTATTCTGTCTTAGTTCTCACTCGGCACAAACTCTTTGTAAAACCATTCCTTGAAAATTTATTTAGTGATCCACGCGCTTTTTTGACCGTAATAGCGTGCAGACAGATATGTGTGCTCTTAAATGCTCTAGGATTGCGAGATTTACCAATAACGAGAATTTTAAGCTTATGATTTCCGTTTGTAATGCTGCAAAGCATAAAGGTAGTTTTTTTTTGCTAATTTTGTCCGGGTTCTGCTTTCTCGTCAGCATGAACCAAAGTCTTGTCAGGGAGAAAACGCCAAAATAATTCGAATACGTCTGAATTATAAATTTTCTTGTTACTTAAACCAAGATCTTTTATCAACTTTTTCAATTCATTTTGGATTCGTTCCAAGCTGTTTCGACATTGGAGTTTTTCACTCGATATTTTAAAAGAATGTATTCCAAATCACTGCTGAAACTTTTGGAACCAGCCTCTGTTGGCCACAAATCACAAATTGGATGTTTTTCTCCAAGTCGGTGAAAAACGGCGTAAAATTATTGAGATTTTTTAAAAGCATGTTGTCTGTCTCTGTTCCGAAAACCAAGAGTACACGACATCCTGCACTTTTTTGTTTTCCTCGTACTCGGGGTATAAAAATATTTTCATTTTTCAGAAGTATTAAATACTTGTCAAAAAATAGGTGCTAGGTCCACCGGCGTCCTACAAGACGCGGCCTCTCAGGAATTTTCCGATTTTCCGGTGGCCCTGTCCGTTCCTGGTGATTACATAATTCACGCGGTTTGAATTTCTGAAATGGTCTAATCATACAAATTTTCCTACGGGTCTTCACGATAATATAGTTATTGCATTTTGTAAGCGACAATGTAAGAATAATATTAGCAAAATTAGAAACAAAGACTTTCATTAATAACAATTAAAAAATTATTTGTCACGGGTGATATAATTTTTACGTTAATTAATTCATGCAAATTGTCTTACGGGTCTTTAAGATGATATAGTCATTACAATTTGTAAGCAACAATATAGGGATAATATAAGAAATATTAGAAACAAAGACTATCTTTAATAACAATTTTAAAAATTATTCAAGTCACGGGTGATAGTTTTTTTAAGTTTATTAATTCATACATTCAGCAGAATATAGTTATTGCATTTTGTTATTAATAATATAAGGATAATATTAGCAAAATTAGACACAAAGACTTTCTTTAATAATAATATAAAAAAATTAAGTCACGGGTGAGAGAATTTTCGCGGTAATTACTTCATACAAATTATCCTACGGGTCTTCAGGATAAAATAGGTATTGCATTTTATTAGTAACAATATAGGAATAATATTAGCAAATTAGAAACAAACATCAATTAAAAATTTAAAAAATTATTGAAATCACAGGTGATAGCCTATTTACAGTAATTAATTAATAGAAATTATCCAACGGGTTATTAAATTTTGTTAGCAACAATACAAGGATAATGTTAGCAAAGTTATAAACAAAGACTATCTTTAATAACAATTAAAAAAATATTTGTCACTGGTGATTTAATTTTTACGGTAATCAATTCAAACAAAATGTCCTACGGGTCTTCGGGATAATATAGTTATTACATTTTGTTAGTAACAATATTGGGATAATATTAGCAAAATTAGAAAAACAGACTATCTTTAATAACAATTTTAAAAAATATATTTAAATCTCGGGTGTATATATATATATATATATATATATATATATATATATATATATATATATATATATATATATATATATATATATATATTGTCCTATAAGTCTTCAGTATAATATAGTTATTGCATTTTGTTCGTAACAATATAGGAATTATATTAAAAAGATGTTTAATTTTATTTTGAATTTGCCGCGCATTTCGATCAAGATGTAAATATCAAGTTGCAGTAAACACTACCATAAATTTAATAATATTACTACTATATTATTGTGATTTACACTTTTGCTCCATCTACATATTGTGATTGTGACTCTAAATTACATTAACGCGTCGATTATACATTTAATATAATTCATTATAACACACTAGGTCTTGGTAGCGTGTGCATACGTTCATCGTGAGGCAGCTTCACAATTACTGGAATCGCGAGTCGACTGATGCGATTCGGCTGCTAATTTCACCCTCACCTAAGAGATAAGTGCTATTTAAATGATCAGAAAAAATTGTTATTATACATTATCGAGATCTTGGCTCAATGAAAAATATATTATTATTAATTTTATTAAAACATTACTTAACTATTATAGAAAACATTCAAACAATCAATAAAATTGTTTCAACATAACTAAACTAACACTCTAAAACAGATTATAAAAGTTAAACAAACTGTGGGCAAATTGGGTGAGGAAAATAAAAACTTAGCCGCACCCATACGTATGTTTTAAAATAGTTAAACAGCAAACATTTGAAAACGCATCCAAATAAACTTAATTTATGTATGAAATATTGTTTGTTTGCTTGTGGGTTGGGTCAAGTTCACTGACGTCTATGCAGCCGCAAAGTATAAAACTTCATATGGATGCCACTTTTAAAGTAGTCACGCGCGCAGGTGGAGCACTCCAGTTATTCAGCATCCATGTCCTATATGAAGATATGGTAATCTATACGCATATACTTACATACCTTGTTCCATTTAAGCCATTCAGAATTGTAGAGATTAGGGCATAGTTTGAACTCTGTGATTGGCTGATATTGGAGACAAGAGGCAAGTTTACCCAATGTAATTTCGGCTACTTAAAACGCTCTGATGCGATCGCCATCTGGTGAATGGCTTAAATAGAACCAAGTTATTAATTTTTTAAAATTATGAAATTTTAATGTATTATCAGTTTTCTGTGTCATTTTTGTACTTTCCTTACTTCTTTACTTAACTTACTTTCCTTCCTTACTTACTTGTTATACCTGATTTTTATTAGTGAAGACGAGAGTGATCTATGAAGCTGTGCTTGGGTACTTGGCCCATGTCTTACGAGGCACAAGAGTAGAATCCGTAATGGCTGATTATGAAACAGCAATTAGAATGGCTATCCCAAGAGTTTTTGGGTTAGGCACCAGTATAAAAAACAAAAAGTTGTTGGTTTCACTACTCTCGTGCCGTATTTAAAAAGGCTAGAGAGTTGGGTCTCCTCCGCGTTAATCGGCAAGAAATTAGACGAGTAATACGTGTCGCTATGATTCTGCCATTATTACCGCGTCAATTATTAGAAAACAGTTTGAATGTGCTACAAACAAAACAATCGCCGAAGAGCTTAACCCATTAGTGCATAGCGTCCGTTTAAACGGATCAGCTGTTATTGCTACATAACCTTACTATTTTAGTGTATTTAGAGGTGCAATAAAACCTATTTTTCCATTTCAATAAAAGGCCGTATCTCACTCTAGAATTGTTTTCTTTATATAATAATTGTTAATCAATATACCAGTTGTGTTTATTTATACCGTCCGTTTTATCGGACACTATGTACAGTGTGATGTTTGACTCATTTTAGCCTGCCGGTGCATGAAGTTCTGCAGTTGCTGGATGATGTCGATTCTGAAGTAGTAGCAGATATATATGCTGAACCACCAGAAGATGGGGTGGTAACCGACTGTGATGAGGACCAGAGCGATGATGATCATGAAGCTGATTTGAATAATTTGGGGCAAAAAATGTTACGTACACAATGTGAAATACGCAGAAGGCATGATGTCTATGAAACATTTGAAAATATGCCCAGCTCTTCACATGAACCCAGGACCTCTGAAAACAACGTTGCTGAAGGTGAGGTTGAATATAGTTCAAGCGATGAAGAACCTCTTTCAAAGTATATATGTCTAGAACCAGAAATACCTGAACATAAAACTAAGTCCAAAATAGCTCCTGTGCAGCAAATAAAATGGAACAATGATAAACCAAACTTTACAATGAATGTTGCGTGCACGGCAAAACCACCTTCGCAACATGCACAAAATGCCAGTAGTCCAGTCGACTTTTTCAAACTATTTTTTAGCAATGACATACTTGAGATTATTTTACAAGAAAGCAACACATACGCTATGCAAAAAACCTCGAACTAAATATGACTATGGACGAATTGTATGTTTTTATAGGAGGTTTGTTACTCTCAGGTTATGCAGAATACCCCAACAAAAGAATGTTTTGGTCTGCACTTCCAGATGTACCCAAAATACTAGCGGATAGCATGAGACTGAACCGGTTTGAGCAAATTCTACGAAAAATTAATTTGAATAATAATTTCTCCTGTAATACAAATGACAGGTTATACAAACTTCGCCCGCTTATAGATCATTTGAACAAAACATTCAAACTACATGGAGGTCTTCATGAAAATATTTCTATCGACGAGAGTATGATCCCCTACTACGGCAAACATTATGCCAAACAATACATAAAAGGGAAACCTATCAGATTCGGTTTCAAAAACTGGGCATTGTGCAGCAGTGAAGGTTACATGATTAGTTTTGAAATTTATACTGGCAAGGGAGAGCAAAAAGACAAAGTGTTCGGAATTGGTGGAGATATCGTGTGCTGTTTGATAGCTGACGCAGAAATACCTCCTGGTGAAGGATATAAGATCTTTTTTGATAATTATTTTTCATCTGCCAAGCTATTATGTCACTTGGCTGACAAAGGTTATTGTGCGACTGGAACCATTCAAGATGGCAGGACATGTCGATGTCCCCTACCAGAAAAATCGAAGATGCAGAAAGAACGTCGGAGTGCCTATGAATTCCGAACTGATACTGATAAAAAGATTGCTATGATTAGATGGAAAGACAATCAAGTAGTAACGTGTGTTACTAATTATGACAGTATGGACGAAGGTAGCTGCTCCAGGTATGCTAGGGATAAAAGAGCGAAAATTACTGAACCTCAGCCAAAAGTATTTGCTAATTACAACAAGGGAATGGGTGGTGTTGATAAAATGGATCAGCTGGTTGCTGTTTATCGGACTAGAATGCGCCAAAGGAAATGGTATTGACCGATTTTTGCATATTTATTAGATGTATCTGTTACCAATGCATGGCTGCTTATGCGAAAAATACACCCAAATGATGATAAAGCATCTAGCCTCCTGATATTCCGAAGGCAGCTTGCTAATGTTTTTCTCACCACACATGGCATTCCGTCGTCTAGAGGAAGAATTCCGGTTGCACCCACAGAAGACATTCGTTTCGATGGCCGGAACCATCTGATAGACTATATCCCTACGAAAAGAAGATGCCGATATTGCGGCAAAAAAGCACACTTCCAGTGCATCAAATGCCAAATTGGGTTGCACCCAAAATTCTGCTTCGCTCTTTACCGTTCCAAATGAACCTGATAATTTTTATATTAATGTTATCTTGACCAATTAGCATAGTGTCCGTTTAAACGGACGGTCTGTATCTTTTTTAATAAATGTTGAAAAATTCTGTAAACTTTGATTTTGTGTTCTCAATTACATACTAATCAATGGCATTCAATAAAAAGTGTAAAAACAATTTAAGGGAACTTCATGCACTAACGGGTTAATGTAAATGCTGCACAATTCTTGCAGTATTTGAGAACTCAATGGTTACCGTTACGTATAAGTGTCCATGGTTAATATCACCGAAGAAATAATTTTGTGGAAGCATTCCACCGACAACTATATTGGTAGATCTAAATGAGAGACAAATATGCATTGTTATTATTATGATTATTTGTAGAATTACGAGGAGACCACATCCCAATATTTGGAATTTTACGGCAAAATTAATTCATCTAGAATATTCAAAAACTCTTGATTTTTTACAACTCCGGGCAGGAATGATGATTCCACAAGAAAGAGGACAGCGGTACATCATACTAGATCAACGAATAAGAAGATCCGAAGAACGATTGTCATCTGAAGAAAATGTATGCAGGTTCCTGCTGTACATGTCGTACTGCGTTAGGCGGTTAGAAGCTGTTTTAAATAGCATCCAGGTAATATTTTTTTATAACGCTTATTCACATGTTATGTAGTAAATACATTCTTAAAATATTTCCAATACCCACTACTTTTTCTTTCTTTATATTAGATCTGACTGAACCAGCAGCACCACGAAGTCCGTCACCTCCACCAGTTGCACCACGTATGCCGTCACCACCACCTGCACCACTGTGCACTCCATCGCCAACCCCACTAGTACCACTACGCATCCTAGTACCACCACTCCTACCACTATGCATTCCGCCGCCACCATCTGCAGCACCATGCATTCCGCCGCCACCATTTGCAGCACAACGCATTCCATCGCCACCACCTACAGTATTAAGTATTCGGCCACCACCACGTGCTCTGTCACCACCACCACTACGCAACCTAGAACCACCACTCCTACCACTACGCATTCCGCCGCTTCCACCTGCAGCACCACGCATTCCGCCGCCACCACTTACAGCACAACGTATTTCATCGCCACCATTTGCATCATCAAGTATTCGGCCACCACCACGTGCTCTGTAACCACCACCACTGCGCTTCCCAGTACCATCACTCCCACCACTACGCATTCCGTCGCCACCACCTGCAGCATCAAGTATTCGACCACCACCACCTGCAACACCACGTGCTCTGTCACCACCACCACTAGTACCACTATACACCCTAGTACCACCACTTGTACCTCTACGCATTTCGCCGCCACCACTACCTGCAACACCGCACGCTCCGTCGTCACCGCCACCACTTGCATCACTATATAATCCGCCGTCACCACTTGTAGCAACGCGCACTCCGTCGCTACCACCAGCTGGTTACTTACTTTATTCGTAGCTCTTGCACTGAACGGTTGTTTCTAGCGTAAAGCGTATACTAATCTGTTTTTAAGATCTTTGCATTTTAAATCATTAGAATTAACAATTAAAGTTCCCTCGGAGGACAATATTTTTAATAAACCTTTTTCACAAGTAAATGACAGAAGGAAAAATTACAGACTTCACAATCTGCACATCTACACCAAAAACAAAAGTATCCCTTACTTCTGTAAAAAAATTTAGCACTTCCACCCCAAATGAGTTAGTCAAATTTCCAAATACAACAGAAGAATAGACCATTTCAGAAATTCAAAGCGCATGCGCAAAGTGTTAGACTGCGACAAAAAGTTAGTGCCGATTGATGTATACCCGTCCTTGTTTATATGACAGTTCTGTCAATTTTACAGGTTTGTTTTTGTTTTTCAAATAATTATGACGGGTACTAAACTTCTAGGCCACAAAATATTGCCATTTGAAATGTTTTGTCGGGTTTAGAAAATAAAAAATTAGGTTAGGTATAGTAATACAATTTTTATAATTGATTGATGAATGGATTTAATTTTTTCATATAGTAAAATAAGTTTTTATATGTAAAATAAGAGTTGAAATTGTTGAATTATAATCATGACTTGGCGTTGACAGCCGTTGATTGTAATTTGAATTTACCGCCAATATTAATCTGAAGTTAGCACAAATACTTAGTTACTTTTTGTAGCTATGTAATATAAGTAGTCACTAAAATAAAAACTTACAGTGTCATTGTCATGTATAAATAAAGAAGAATAAATATCAATTAAAGTCGAAGTCTTGTGTATATTTATCAAGTTCAAATTCAATTATAAATCAATAGGTTATGGGCCCAGAGAAAGAGACGCTGAGGCTAAATTTGAACTGTTAAAAAAGGAGGTATTGTTAGTAACAAAAAACTAACCAAAAAAGTAAAAAAAAAACGCGAGTTGTGTAAGAAACCAAAACTGGAAGAAAATGACCACAGACAATACTACGGGGACGTCTACAATTACTACGACAACCTCGATTACCACAATGTCTGCAAATTTTACTTCAATTAAGCCTAAATTAGAGGAACAAAGTAATTATGCTACTTGGAAGCTCATCATGAGCATGGCATTAATCGGTTGTGATTTATGGGAATGTATTGAGAAGAAGGATGCCGAAGGAAACACCATCGTTCCTGACAGAATAAAAGATCAAAGAGCACTTGCAGCAATATGTTTAAATGTAAAACCCCAATGTCACATACATGTGCTTTCTGCCGCCAATTCCGAAGAAGTTTGGAACAATTTAGCTAAAGAATATGAAGATAGTGGTACACAACGAAGGGTAGGACTCTTACGGAAGTTAATCAGAGTTAATTATGATAATTATTCAGGAATGGAAGCCTATATAGCAGATATTATTTTTTACTTATTTATTCGTGTCGAACTAATACAATATATACAAGTACATACGTATAAATAAGTCAGAAAGTCACTAATGTGTATTTATATATCCACTACTTGGTTATACATGTTTGAAGAATACTAGTTCGTATCGCAGAATTATATACTGGTTAGAAACCAGTACCCAGATATTATGGAAACACACCAGAAATTAAAGGATATAAGTAGAGGTTTTGATGATGCACTAATTGGGGAAATTATGTTAGCAGGTTTGCCAGAGAGATTTGAATCATTTGAACTTGGACTGGAAGGTAGCGGTAAAGAATTGACGTCAGAATAGGTTCGTACCAAATTACTTCAGCATGAAATGAAAGTAGAAGTATCCAGAAAAACTAATGCAACGGGAACGGCATTTGCTGTTACTCAGAGGGGATGAGAAATCCATACTTGAAGTGGAGGTCGTGCTCGTGGTCATAGTCGTGGATCATCTAGCTCTAGAACAAGTGGTACAAATGAGAGGAAATGTTACTGCTGTGGAGATCCAAATCATTTAGCGTGGCAATGTCCCAAGGGGGATCATCAACATAAACAGCATAGTAATTCTAGCCGCGTATCTTCTGGGAACAACAATGAGAGAAAGTCAAGCACCGGGAAAAATTGGACTTTTTTACTGCTTTCAATGCGACAAATAACAATGTGGAAAAAGATGACTGGTTAATGGATTCAGGAGCTGATGAACATATATCGAACAAAAGTGACTGGATGAAGAATTACAAGAAAATTGAATCCGAGGTAATGATAGCTAATAAAGACACTATAAATGCTACGGGAAGAGGTGACATTGAGATTAAAATTATTGAAGATGAAAATAGAATTATTAAAAATGTAGTGCATGTACCAAATTTAAGAGCAAACTTATTGTCAGTTAGTACATTATGCAATAAGGGCATGGCTATATTATTTCTTAAAGATCGTTGTACAATATTTGATGAAAATGAGTTTAAATATAAAGGAAATGCTCTAGCTACAGCAAGCAACTATAATGGGCTATATAAATTGGATACACAAACAAAAAACGATTAGAAAATTAAAATGAAATATTAAAAGCCCATGCTACACAAACTACAAGTGAATGAGAAACTTTATCGCAAGAACTTTGGCACAGGAGGTTAGGCCATTTAAATGGTAGGAGCATGCAATTATTACGTCAAGGAATGGCTATTGGTATTAATTTTATTAATCAACAGAGGAAGCCATGTTCTATATGGTTAGAAGGAAAACAAGAAAGATTGCCCTTTAATAAGACAGGTGGAAAAAGAGCAAATGAATTATTGTAAATAATTCATGCAGATTTATGTGGGCCGATGAGAGAGCCTGCTTGGGATGGTTCATTATATTTCTTAATAATGGTGGATGATTTTTCTAGAAAAAAATTCATTTACTTTTTAAAGTTTAAGGATCAGGTCAAAGATATTTTCCTGGAATTTAAAGCCCTGGTAGAAAATCAGACGGGAAATACAATAAAAAAATTCAGATCGGATAATGGAACCGAGTTCGTAAATTCTGCTATGAAGGAAATTTTTAAGAGTAGCGGAATAATACATGAAACAACCATACCAGGTACACCTCAACAAAATGGTGTGGCCGAGCGAGCCAATAGAACCATTGTGGAAATGGGTTTAAGTATGATTCAAGATTCAGGTTTAAATAAAAGATTTTGGGTAAATACAGCTGAAACTGCTGTATATATTAGGAACAGATCACCAAGCAGAGCAATACCAAACAAAACACCTGAAGAAATATGGTCAAAGGTAAGAGTAGATTTGAGTAACTTAAGAGTATTTGGCTGTAAAGTTATGGTGCAAGTTCCAAAATCACAAAGAGGTAAATGGGACCCGAAAAGTAAGGAATATATTTTTGTCGGATATAGTTTAACAAGTAAAGGGTATAAATGTATAGATCCTGATTATCTACAAAAAGTAATTATAGGTAGAGATGTATGTTTTTCGAGAACGAAATATGTGAAGAACATTTAAAAAACAAATCGACGACAGATCAAAATTTGAAAATAGATTATATAGATGTTCAAACAATTGACGAAGCTACGGAAGTTAATGAAGAACAAGAGGATATAGAAGATGAATCTGAAACATCGATTTCGTCAATAGTTGATGAAATAGTAGATGAAATAGAAGTAAGTGACGAAGAAATTGAAATAGTTAATCAGAGATATCCAAATAGAACACGGAAGCCTAAAGAATACCCAGGTTATATTTTATATAATGTAAGTTGCTCAAATTATAATGGTATAAAAATTCCAATGTCTTACGAAGAAGCATTATCGAGTAACGAAAGTGAGCAGTGGAGAGAAACTATACGTAATGAATTAAGATCACATCAAATAAACAATACTTGGAAAATCATAGACAAAACTGAAGATATGAAAATAATAAAATGTAAATGGGTATTCACTCTCAAGAAAGGAGAAGGAGTTTCAGGAAATAAATTTAAAGCAAGGCTTGTTGCAAAGGGTTTTACCCAAGAGTATGGGGTAGATTACGAAGAGACATTTTCCCCAGTCGTAAGATTTGAAACCATCAGAATGTTATTAGGAATTACAGTTGAAATGGATATGGAAGTATATCACTTAGATGTTCCCACCGCATTCCAAATTGGAGTGTTAGATGAAACTGTTTTCATGGAAATTCCGAATGGAATTATCGTTCAGGGGGAGTCCGAGTCAGTATGTTTGCTGAATAAAGCAATATATGGACTTAAACAATCCTCCAGAACATGGTACAAGAAGGCTGATTATTACTTACAAGGTATTGCTTTTGAAAGGTTAAAACTAGAATCCTGCGTGTATAGAATGATTACAGAAAAATCTATACTTATCATCGCATTATACGTAGATGATTTTGTAGTATTCTCAAATGATCCTGACGAGACAAATAAACTTATCATGAACCTTAAAAAATAATTTAAAGTCAAAAATCTCGGTAAAATAAAGCATTGCCTTGGTATGGATTTTGTAAGAAAAGAAAACGGTGAAATATTAGTAAATCAGAAACAATATTTACTAGATATACTTACTAAATTTGGAATGTTTTCATGTAAACCTGTTAAAACACCAATAGACTTAAATATAAAGCTGAAGTTAACTTTAGATAAATCTGAATGCAGAAATGAAGTACCCTATAGGAATCTAATAGGATCTATTATGTACCAAGCAGTATGTACGAGACCTGATATCTCTTATGCAACTAGTTATTTAAGCCGTTTTAATGAAAAACATGCAGAAGAACATTGGAAAGCAGCAAAGAGAGTATTGCGCTATCTCAGTGGTACTGCAGATTATGGTTTACATTTTAAGAAGACCGGAAAACAGATCAAAGGTTATGTGGATGCTAATTATGGTTCTGATTATGAATCTGGGTGATGCTAAATCACAAACTGGTTATTTGTTTATGATAGCTGGTACACCTTTTTCATGGGAAAGCAAGAAACAATCCAGAGCTACATAATCAACCACAGCATCCGAATTTATAGCTCTTTCTGAAGCAAGTTGTCAAGCAGTTTATTTACGCAATTTGATAAATGAATTATTAGGAAAAGATATATGTATAAAAATATTTTGCGACAATCAAGATGCTGTAAAACTTTTTGAAAATCCTGTTCATAACTGTGGAATTAAATGTCTTGCCATAAGATTTCTTCAAATTAGAGAATTTGTAGAAAAGAATGAAATTATGCTGGAATATTTACCATCTGCAGAAATGATAGCAGATGCCTTGACCAAACCACTTTGTGCAGTTAAACATAATAACTGTGTTGAAGCAATGGGAATTAAAAATACGCCAAGTAAGATTAAGGGGCAGTGTTGAATTATAATCATGACTTGGCGTTGACAGCCGTTGATTGTAATTTGAATTTACCGCCAATATTAATCTGAAGTTAGCACAAATAGTCTTTTTGTAGCCATGTAATATAAGTAGTCACTAAAATAAAAACTTACCAGTGTCATTGTCATATATAAATAAAGAAGAATAAATATCAATTAAAGTCGAAGTCTTGTGTATATTTATCAAGTTCAAATTCAATAATAAATCATAAGAAATCATATCTTATACTGAAATTCATATTAAGAACTTTTGTGTAGTTCTAAAATTGAAAACAGAATACCGGGGTCGCGTATAAATTTGAAATACCGCCATTTAACGGCACTAACTTTTTAGTTCAAAAAGTAAATGTAGTGGTCGCTCAAATTTCTGAAATGGTCTTTGTAAAACGAAAATTGTCTGACATTCCATTTATCCCTGCAAAGCGAAAATTGTTTGACACTCCACAATCTATCCCTGAAAAGCAAAAATTGTTTGACACTCTAGAATCTATTAATAATATTTCATCTCTTTCGGGCAAAATGAGACCGTTAATCCTAAAATTATGGAAATATATAATACACAAACATATTTTCATGATAAAGTTCTTCCATTTAATTCACATAATTTTTGCGTAGATATTTCTAAACCAAAATCTCAGCGTAAATTGAATTGTTCTTATAAAGAAGGTACGTTTATTTTACCATATGACGAATGGTCAGAAATATTTTCAAATGGAAAAATGAACAAACGTACATATCTTTATGTTCTAAGGCAAAAAATTATAGTGTCAACAATACCTACATGTATTTTAAATATAAATAGTAAAAGAGAATGTACGAAAAAAAAATTACTATTTATGAATATTACATTCACAAAGGATGTAAAACTTTTAAACTAATTATTACAAATGTTAATTCCAAAAATGCTAAAGTAGTTCATGTTTACAGCTCGGGATTACATTTTTCGCACAATAAAAAAAAATTACTAGTCATATGCGAGGTATAGAACGGAAAATTTTACGAAATGAGGCTCAACGAAATAAACCTTCTCTTATTAGAACGAAATATGTTTTAAAAGCATCGCCAGGTCGGGTAAAGAGGGGTAATCTGCAAAATATAGTCAGATACAATATACAGAAAAGTGAGATCTGAGGCATTAGCTCTATATGATAGTCATAAGGATGAAATATTCGATACAATATTAATGCATCGTGCTTACAAAAATTATATACAGGAAGTCAGTGAGCCATTTTGTGTTTTGAAATTTAGTAAAGAGCAATTAAATATTTCGATGTCTTGTCTTCATAGTAAAACATTGTGCGGTTTTTCTTGATGGTACTGGATCTGTTGTACACAATCCATCTAAAGGTAGCAAACAAATTTTGTACTATGCACTTGTAGTGCAGAATAATAAAAAATCATTTACATGTTCTGTTTTGGAAATGATCAGTAGTAGTCACGATGCTACAACAATAGGAACGTGGCTTGCTAGATTTAAATTATTTTGTACACAAAATAACGTTAAATGGCCTTTATTCAACCGAATTACAACTGATTTTAGTTACGCATTAATAAATGCTACTGTTGTATTCTGGATGAATTACTCCAATTTAGTGACTTATTTAAATGTGACCTATGCTTTAGCTATGCAAGGTACACACGATAAACATTTACCAATAACAATCCACCTATGCCGCTGTCATTATATGAAAATTGTAACAATGACAATTTATTTATTCGTATGGCATTGCAAACAGCATATAAAAGAAGTGTGAAATGTAAAATAAATAAATAAATTTACATTACCCCAATAAAAAATATAAAAGCCTTTTAAAGGAATTTTTGGCAGCTGCATTCAATATAGTACATAGAAACTCTTACAATGGGGTTTACATATTTAATTGTTGTTCTTTGTTCTCCTACCAAAACAGCAAAATATCACGGGTCATGTGAACAACTAATAAAAATGTGTACAGAAAGAGAAAAGCCAACAGAACTTCAAAATATAAGTAATGATGAGGATATACGTTCCTCTGAAAAACAAATAATGGACGACAAAACAATATATAAATCTAGCGTGTTTTATAAGCATTTTCTAGCTGCTTATAACAATGTTACGGCTGAAATTAATATTACTGACCAAGCAGTATATCCTAATGAATTATATCATCCACCTTACGTTGAAGTTTTATTGCGGAAACATATGCCCTTTGTTCCTATGTGGACCAAAATACTTTTACCAACATCTAGTGCCAGGCTGAGTAACGCGCCTGTGGAGAATTGGTTTGGGTATTTAAAAAACGTTTTATTTCAAGGATAAATCAATATTCGCTGTACCAGATTTTTGCGGATTGTTCGAGACAGAATAGAAACTCTCCATAAAGAAGTATCTTTAGACATACCACGCGTGTGTTGTTCTAGCCAAGAACAAAAAGAAATAAAAAAAACTTATTTCGGACTACAAAATTTAAATAAGATACCTAAACAGTTTTCAAATAATTGCGTTATAGAAAAATATGAAAATGACGTTATAAAAGACCATAAATATTATGAGCACATAGCCGCACATGATTTGTATGTTATAGGTATATATGCAGAAAGCAAGGGTCCAATAAAAGAACTTACTTTTCAAGACTATAACGCATTAAATTATCATATACATACAACAGAAATGTGGATATCAAACTTTTTAATGGACATAGCGCTTTACGCCGTATTGTAACCTTTTCTTGCACAAATTACTTTACTTTCATCTTTCGAATCTAACATTATTTTCACTCAAACAGGCACAGATCCTGCACGGCCACTAATTCAGAAGACTGTTGTTATGCCTGTGTATTTCGCCTATGATCAGCAGCTTTGGAAGTACGAATGTGATACATACCATCCTGTACAAACAGATACGTTTAATTGCGGTATTTTTCTAATCCAATTCGCTGAAAAATTAATTAACGGGGAGACGATTACTTATTGTATATCATCTGAAGATTATAAAAAGTATCTCAAAACGACACTTTTAAAATCTTCAGATGATATGAAATATATATGCCCATATTGCAGTCGCTCCACAAACAATGACATTAATTCAATTTCATGCAGTACATGCTTGAAGTCTTATCATACTGCTTGTACAACATACGTAACATCCAGCTCACAGCATTATTATTGTGCTTTATGTGAACTGTACAGGTCCAAGTAATCGAATTTGATATTATTTTGTACTGTCTTTAACTTCTCTTAGCAAAATTATTAACTTTATAATGACATTATTTAATCTTTCCTTATCGTTCTAAATAAATGACTCTTTAATGTAGCCCTCTGTGTTCTTATTATCATTGTGCCTACATTTATTATACTCGTAAATTGCATTATTGTGTAATAAAAATTTCCATGTTATTGCACATAAAGAATCCCCTACTATAGCCCTAGTATGTTGGTTTTCATCACTTATCTTCTGGTTGAGCAGAAATTACCCTTAAGTTCAAACACTCGCCTAATGAAAAGTTTTTTTTTTAAAGATTTAATATTGTGTAATAAAAATCTCCTTGTTATTGCACATAGAGAACCCCCTACTATAGCCCTAGTATATTGATTTTCATCACTTATCTTCTGGTTGGGCAGAAATTACCCTTAAGTTCAAACACTCGCCTAATGAAAAAGTTTTTTTTAAAGATTTAAAATTGTGTAACAAAAATTTCTGTTATTGCACATAGAGAACTCCCTACTATAGCCCTAGTATGTTGATTTTCATTACTTATCTTCTGGGTGCGTAGAAATCACCCTTAAGTTCAAACACTGTCCTTATATTTTTTGTTTTGGTAAGTTATTTAAAATTGTGTAATAAAAATCTCCTTGTTATTGCACATAGAGAACCCCCTACTATAGTCCTAGTATGTTGATTATCATCACTTATCTTCTAGTTAAGCAGAAATTACCCTTAAGTTCAAACACTCGCCTAATGAAAAAGTTTTTTTTGAAACATTTAAAATTGTGTAACAAAAATTTCCATGTTATTGCACATAGAGAACTTTCTACTATAGCCCTAGTCTGTTGGTTTTCATTACTTATCTTATGGGTGCGCAGAAATCAGGCTTAAGTCGAAACACTTTCTTTATAATTTTTATTTATAACTTATTTAAAATTGCGTAATAAAAATCTCCTTGTTATTGCACATAGAGAACCCTCTACTATAGCCCTAGTATGTTGATTTTCATCACTTCTGATTGGGCAGAAATTACCCTTACGTTCAAACACTCGCCTAATAAAAAAGTTTTTTTTTTGAAACATTTAAAATTAAGAAACAAAAATTTCCATGTTATTGCACATAGAGAACGCTCTACTATAGCCCTAGTATGTTGATTTTCATCACTTATCTTCTGGTTGGGCAGAAATTACCCTTAAGTCCAAACACTCGCGTAATGAAAAAGTTATTTTTTTGTAACATTAAAAATTGTGTATCAAAAATTTCTGTTATTGCACATAGAGAACTCCCTACTATAGCCCTAGTATGTTGGTTTTCATTACTTATCTTCTGAGTGCGCAGAAATCACCCTTACGTTGAAACACTGTCCTTATATATATATATATATATATATATATATATATATATATATATATATATATATATATATATATATATATATATATATATATATTTTTGGTAACTTATTTAAAATTGTGTAATAAAAATCTCCTTGTTATTGCATATAGAGAACCCTCTACTATAATCTTAGTATGTTGATTTCATCACTTATCTTCTGATTGGGCAGAAATTACCCTTAAGTTCAAACGCTCGCCTAAAGAAAAAGTTTTTTTTTTAACATTTAAAATGGTGTAACAAAAATTTCCATGTTATTGCACATAGTGAACCCTCTACTATAGCACTAGTATGTTGATTTTCATCACTTATCTTCTGGTTGGGCAGAAATTACCCTTAAGTACTACAACCTTAGTTTGTTGACTTTGATCTTTTACCCCATGGGTGGATAGAAGTCACTGCCAAATAGTGTTATTTCTTGTAAATTTTATAAAATTTGTGTTATAATTTTGTGGTCTTAATAATTATTAAATTTATGTTTATAAAATTGAGCAAGACCCCTCTCTGCTTTTCCCTTCCTACAAGAGCCCTTTTATTTCATTACTGTGTATATTGGCGTAAAAACAACTATAGGTGGCAGGCTGGACGGTAGCAAGATGGCGGAGGAATAAGGAGAGTTATCTCATTCCTTATTGCTGGCAATATGCATTTCAAAGTGCAAAGTATTTAATATGGAGAAAATTAACATAAAGTTATGTGATATTTTTGAATACATTGATCCGGCACGTCCTATAAAGGAAGACGAAGCAGTTTTTAAGGCAGGATATGTATTGTTTTGTGGAATAAAAGTTGATGGATCAGGTACAATACTGGGATCTTGTTTAAAAACCAGTCATTTGAGTGGAGATATTATTGAAATTTTATTAAATGAGAATATAAATTACTAGAAAGCAAAATTTAGTTGTAGAGCAGGATTGGGAGGCAAACATATTGTTGCATACGAACAGGTCAGTAAAAACAAAAACTATATTTATTGTTTTACAACAAAAGTTATCATTATTATTATGCTATTAATTTATTTGTTCATGGATTTGTGTATTACAGAGCAGAAGCAACAGAAAAATTAAGTTGTACTGACTTGGAACAAGTAAGGGGAAAACTACAATTTAATTTTATGGTAATATTGCAATTTTCAACTGATTGTATTGTTATATCAGGCAGGTTTGAAATGTATGGTGCACGTTACTTGAAATGTTGACACTGTCAACTTAATTTGTGGCTACTTGCAAGTAAATTCCACATCGAGGCGAACTGTCGAATATCGAATATTAAATTTTTTAATATGATTTAGATATAAGTGCCATACACAAATACAAAATATATTTTGTATTGAAGAATGTAAAAACAGCTGTTCCTGTTACGTCTGCAACTGAGCAGTGGATGTGTTGTTCAAAATGGTAGAATGCGAAAGTGTAGATCAATAAATTGTTCATTAAAGTATTTCATTATTTAAAGAGTTTTATTTGTGACAATAACTTACATGAAGCAGCCATCCCGATTCGTTATTTGATAAATTTACCTTTATTACAAGATATGTCAAATCAAGAGGTTTTTTAATAAACCGGTGGAGTACATTGAAATTATTGGTTTTTAATGTGAACAATCAGTCAGAATCACACAATATACAAACTGTCAAAAAATGAAATTTCAATTGTTGGCGGAAAACGCTACCAACGTAACTGACAAAAAAACACTAAGTCATATTTTTGACAAGTCCTTTTTAAAAAAATCTAATTTAAAATTACCTCAATAGAAAAAATAGTATAAAAAACATGTATCATAAGGCCTGTTAACTCACTCGTCCTTTGTAAAACTCGTTTAGCGGCTCGGTTTCCAAAATTGGACTCGTATGTTAACAGATTGCCATATGATACTTGTGTTTTAATGTACTATTAAAACATGAAACACTATTTGAATCAGCGACGTTCTCCGCGTGCACAATTTAGTTCGCGGAACGAGTCGTAACAGGCGCTGCGTTGAACTTGTGCTGGGATTGTCGGATGTCGGGTCTTGTTTGGTTTTATCTGTGATGCTAGATGAAGTTGTAGTTGTTTGTGACACAGGATGGTGACATAAAACAGCTGAAAGGTAATATACGTGAATAAAGAGGCTGTTAGCGGAAGAAGCTCCAGTTTATGCGTTACAAAATCTCCGGTGGCTGTATATACGTAAGTACAATTCAATATTTTTTTTTGAGTATTTTATGATGAATTTTATGGTATTATTGTGTACTTTTTCTGCAAACACGTGTTCGAGTAGCATTTATATGTATATTGTTTACAAACTTGGCTTGACATTGTTTTGCTCTAGAAATTTTTATCTTGTAGGTTAATAGGTTAAACATATATTCCTGATTTATTTATTTTTTTAAATTGGTGGTATTTCAATATATATTAAGATTTTAGTGTTTAGTGATCTACTGTTAAAATATTTGACTTTCTTACTTACCGACGTTACCATCCTGATGTGTTGTAAATATATGTTTATGTGTGGCTTCTTTCCAGGTTTCAGAAAGGTGATATAAATTCTTTGTAGAAATAATATCAACCGTACGACGATGTATCACTTGCGATTTGTTCTAGTCAGTTTACATATTAAACCTATTGCAAAACAATTTGGAGGAAAACAGATTGAAATCGAATCATTTTCCCATAAATAAAATTAAATTAAATAAGCAAGACGGATGCTAAGTTTGGTGAGAGAAAAAGGCGAGTAGATGAAAAAAGTTTTTCGTCAAAAGAAAAAAAAATTGAGGTTGCGGAAAAAATTAAATCATTCTAGAATCTCGTACTTGAAGAGGAATAACACTTTGTCCGAAGAAACAGCACATACATTAATGGTAAAAATTTTTCTTTACTCATATTGATATGTATTTATTTCTGTCATTTTTAAAATTTAATTATACATGTACAGTATGTCCACTGTAAGCGTGCCATCATTGCTAATTTAACGGTGAAAAATGAAAAACAATTGAACATCAAATACGCCACAAAATAACATTTTTCTAAATGCAATCCCTGATTGAAAATGGTACCATTTAAAAGATTTTTTTATCTGAATATAAATGTTCATTATTACTATGCCTCTAAAATAAAAAACAAAGGAGTTATTTGAATTTAAAATTTATATACAAAAATATACAGAGAATTTATTTTAACTGTCAAAAAATGACAGCAATGTAATATTTGTCCATTTTAAAATGCAACGAACAAAAATTTGTAGTTATGTATTATCAATACTAATTTCCAATAAATTAGCCTACATAATATTAACAAAAAATAAAAATTTTAATGTAGCACATCTTAACAAACTTTGTCTTACAAAAATTCAAAATTTCAATATAATAAATGTTCAAAAATACCTCCATTCACACTGAGGCAATATCCTAGTCGCTCGTAGAAAGAATTGATACCATTTGTGATGTGTTCTGGAGGTATCTCCTGTGCTGCAATACTATTTATAATATTGCCTTTTAAAATGGACAAATATTACATTGCTGTCATTTTTGGCAGTAGTGTGTAACCATGGAAGTGACGAACTATATGCTGCATTTTAAAATAAATTCTCTGTATATATATATATATATATATATATATATATATATATATATATATATATATATATATATATATATATATATATATATATATATATATATATATACCGTGTGTCTATTTTAAAGGTGTACATAGGAGATTAACATGGGAAATATTGGAAATGAGTTGGGAGTATATCACAGCATCATACATAATTTTGTTATAGAGTTGAATTTTTGATAAATTATATTATTTAAACAAAACTGTATTTTTTAACTTTATTTATTAGCCTAATATAATATTTCTCTTATCATAATTAACAATATTTTTCAAATCAAATTGTCAGAAACGTCAAATAAGTTAACAAGTTAACTTACGTGGTGACAGATAAAACGTGAAGCATCTATTTAGTTTTTTGTTCAATTCCATGGCTGTCGATATTTTCAACGCAATTTTCGACATTTTCATATTTAATTAGTGTCGTTACAAAACATGTCAAGGTAATTCTGTTTATTGAATTAGATGCAGAATTTTATGCCCTAAAACTTTTATTTGACGCGTTTTTGCTTAAAATATTAGGCGAGCAGAAACTTGTAAAAAATTGATTTCCCATGTTAATCTCCTATGTACACCTTTATGACAGATATATATATATATATATATATATATATATATATATATATATATATATATATATATATATATATATATATTTACATCCCGCTATCATTGTGAAGGCCTTCAATAAACAAGTAATACGGCAGCCACCTGAAATACGCTGAATATCTAAATTGGTTGGAGTATACGCTGATATATTGAATATTATACATAGGAGCGACTTTTATACTTTCATATTTTGGAATTTATTTTTTATCTTATATCAATGAGACGGCTATTAAAAGTCAGTCATTGTGACGACCAAAATATACATTTTTCTCTGTTTGGAGTTTTTATGGCGACCATTTTGTGTAATATACCATCATTGAAACGGCCGGCACTGTTGCCAAAGTTTTTATAACCGAATACAGTATTAAAATACGTTTGCACCATTTTACTTTAATTTTAGTAAACGATACTGTAACGTATGCTAATTATAGGTTTAATATAAATTGTTAAAAATTAAATATAACTGCGGTGTTTCAAGAAAAAAATAGAATGTGTGGCTTTAAATTTTTGTGCTAAGAAAGTAGAAATATTGTCACCTACTCGAACACACATATACACGGGCGCGTAAATATATACACATACTTACAGACATCATAACGAAATTAGTAAAATCGTATTGTAGGGATCCTAAAACATGCTTATTCACGGGAAGCTCTCTGCTGAAAATTTTGACCAAAAAGTAACGTAAGGTAAAAAGTTTATAGGAAAGGCTATAAACGAATAAAAAACATAAATTTAACTAGATACAGTGCAGTTCAAATGTAAATGAATACAAAATTTACACAGAATAAGAAATAAGTTTTATTTTAAACATTTACAGTTTTTTTATATTTGCCGGAATACTGGTTTTGCACGAAAACTTTAATTTTCAACCAAGTTCTATTACATAGTAATTTTTGATGTTGTTTGATTAAATTTTCACATTCCTCTCTTTTGGGAGGCATATTTTGTTGAATATTTTTTGCAAAAAAGTACATAGTACTTCCTTTTCTTCTTCGGTCCATTTGCTCAACTATCTTTTTTTGCATGTTTTTGGTTTACTACTACATTCCGTACTTTCGTCATTTTCAGTTCTTTCATATTCATTTGGTGTAATTTCAGCTACTTCGGTCATATTAGTTTCTTCTTCATCGCTTAAAAGTTTTTCTTTTAAATTAATGTCAATTTCATCCAGGGTTTTTCCTTTACAATCACCGACAATTCCTTTTTCCATAAGAAGAAGAATTTTGGCAATTTTAGACGTTTGATATACATCATCTGGGATTCTATAATTTTGACGGTGAATTCCTAACGTGTGGCCCATAAATGTCGCTAACTGTTTTAAGTCAGTTTCCGACATATTGAAAAGTTGACATAGGGTCGCTAAATGTTTACGTAATTTGGTTATGCCTTTGGGATTTTTTGTCCCACTTAAAAATGCGTATTTTTGCAATACTTTATATCCACTAATTGGCTCAGCACTATTAATATTTGAAAATAAATAAGGATTTTTTTGTTTAAGAACTGATCTCTGTACTTTACTATTAGTCCGATGTGGATTTGTACATCGTTGCTAACAAGTACGGGAAGGCCACGACCCCTTCTATCCCGTATTACTATTCGTTTAAATCTCTGCATTAATTTTTTTTCTGTTGGTGTTACCGCTTCTTCAAACTCTTCGTAGTTCTTATTTGTGTCTTGACAGCAACGTTCATAGGTAGATACTAATAGTCTCTGTAATTCTCCTGGTCTTCTACGATTAAGTAAAATAATCTTACAAAAACTTGTATCGATTAGGGTCCTAAAATCATTTCTGTCGCCATTATTACTAACTAGTTTTGATGCAGCCTTGTTTGCTTCTTCGATTAAAAAATCTTTAAACAATTTTAGATCTGAAGCTAACGGTATCATTGTTATCTTATTCCACTTATTCATATGTAAATCATTTGCAACTTGTGATGATATTTCAAATTTCCAGTTTGCATTTATTAAATTAATTAATTACCTTAAATCTGCTTCAATTTCTGAACTAGGAATTTGTTCAAAAACATCGTTTTTCTTTAAAGCAGACATAATTGCTATTTCGCAACACTGTTTAAGTGTTGTTCCAAGATTTATTGCATATGTTGGGGATTTATATAAATAATCATTGTTATCATATTTGGCAACTTGTTTTGTAGCCCGTACAATTAAATCGAAATTTTGTGGGCGAAGTATTTTAAATATATCTGTAAGAACCGGGTTTATACTTTTAATTTCAACCACCAATCGCGCTAATTCCCTAAGCAATGAGTGCAAGGTAATAATTCACAATTTTGACTATTTTTCTTAACAGCTTTTTGTATCTGATTAGAATTTAAATAATTTCCTTTTTTTCGTAATACTGACAACAAATTTTTCCGAGTTTTATTTTTTGCAGGATATAACATAATTATTTGTACATCCATCTCAAGTGAATGATTTCTAATAACATGTCTAGCGAAACATTGCACTAATTCTTCACAATAGAAACAAAAATCTTTTTGCCGACGCTTTTTTCCGTAGAAAATATTGTCATCTGTTTCATTGATATTAGATTTTAAATTTTTGGGATTTGATGATGTAATTTTTGCAACCGGTTGTACTTCATTAGGAATAGGTGAAGCAATATTTGAGTCATCGGATAAGTATCCGATATTAGCATGAGATGACTTCATTGTTTCGGGAACTGATACTAAAATTCTTTTACAAACAGGTATAATCGCGTGGTCGGAACTCTAAAAAAGATTTAATTAAATTTATTTACGGTTTCTAATATTTGAACCTGAAATTTTGGACGTTTTAGATATACATAAATTCTTTGTTCACCTGTGTACTAGAAGAGCTAGGACAATAATCAGAATCTTCATCAGTTTCATATGGTTCATAAGATTTAGGTGTTTCGGGAACCTGTAACAATTTTAATAAAATACTTAATTTCTGAAAATAAATTCAGAAAAATAATGTTTTTGTTAGTGAAATATAAAATAATTTAATTTTTTTCAGAAGATATGTATTTATTTTTGCCATTGAAATATTATTAAACATTTTAACGAGTCATATGACCTGGGCAGTCGAGTGCTTTACTTAAAAAAATATTAAAATTATTTTCTTAATTATATTTATATATCAAAATTATTAATTAAATATTAATTCAATGGAGAATATAAATGTAAAAAAATATAATTTAAAAACAATTACCAATTCATCATCAGAATTAATTATTGTGTTATCATTCGGGCAATTTTTAGAATCTTCTTTGGTTGTATTGCGATGAACATCATCGTCAGGTGATAACGGTTTATTACAGAACCAACGTGTTTTTTTCTTCTCGCTATTCAAAGAGCAAGCGGCGTACTGTAAAAGCGATTTTAATGATACAAATAGAAATATAATAACAATAATTTTTGAACAAGTCGTATTAGCAAATATAAAAACACGCAAACCAATTTTTAACCCGTAACTGGAGATGTGGGGTGTGTCAAACCCCACTTAAATCAGAAATTGTTACTGTTTTACTTAATTTGTTTTTTAGCAACTGCTCTGTCTAATTTGAAACAGGTTGCAAACTATTAGAAGTTTCCGAATTTTTCTCAAATTTAAAATCAGAGCACGCGCAATCGTGTACAACTGAACTACACTACTAAAAGTTAATCAGTTGTTTAAGCATAAGATTAAAAATGTTAAAAGTGTATCAGTAGTAGGAAATAGGAAAAATCCAAAATAAAATTGGAATTTAATATATAAATGCGGATAATGCCATTAAGAAATTAGTCTTAGCAACATTGCTGTAGTAAATAGTTAATAATAATTGCAACTGAAGAAAATATGAAAATGACAGGCTTTACATTTGTTTCTTTTGGTTAATTTTTTGTTAAAGTTGGTAAGAGTTAGCAACTTTTTTACCGAATTGGGGTAAATATTGTACCGTTTAAGCAGAAATAATTTGAAAACAACGGTTTCCAACTCACGCGCAATGATAAAGAATTTCAAACTATCACAAACTCTTTGCTAAAACAAACCTATTATACTTTACAAGAATTAATTGTTATTTTTTTTAATGTGTACGTTTACCAAGTTTGTAAGTAACTCTGCAACTAACGGTAAAACAAATATCATTTCTTGTTTCCCCAAAATAGTATATTAAATAGTATATTTAGAAAACAAGCGAGTTTTCTAATTGACAAGTGCGAAAGAAAGTCTTATAAAATGAGTTCTTTATACTATTTTTTATATTTTGCGCCTTCTACAATTAACATTTACTTACTAAATTTGTGATTATATTTGTAACCATTTGTACAT
Organism: Harpalus rubripes; assembly: GCA_963082715.1. NCBI lineage: Eukaryota > Metazoa > Arthropoda > Insecta > Coleoptera > Carabidae > Harpalus > Harpalus rubripes. The sequence continues at coordinate 30,739,260 of OY720459.1, read as the reverse complement.
TTTCATGTAAATAATCTTCCCTAAATAAAAAAAAATAATAATAATTTCGACATTATATTAATAAACAATCAACAGAAAACATATTTATTATTAATAAATTCGTAATAGTACAATTTTTAAAGTAAAGAAATTAAAATTTGGATAACAAAATTGTGTATTAACACAGATTTCTGAACTTACGTGAATAGAGTAAGAGCGTGGGAAGAGGGTACTAGTTATGGAGGTTTTGAAATGAATCTTCGTGTGTCAACACGGCAAATCATAATAGTTTAAATACGTTATTCAGAAAATGTAAGTACATACTTTTGTCCATTTAAACGAGGTGGGATTATATGTGGACCAATGACTCGTCAATTTATTCCCGCCCAAACAATTAATGATATTTTTTGTTGAAAATTGTGTTTCCTTCTTACAGTATGAGGATTTTTGTGACCAGATAAGTGTATTGTGCATTATTAAAGACGCTTTCTCTAATATATCCAGCCCTATCAGTGAGCAATACAACTAATTTGCAAAATTTAAATGCTGGAAACGATGAAGTTTTTGCACATGGTATGGAAGTAACTGTTGCTCTTTTAAAATATTCCAAATTGTCATATGTGACACATCAAACTGTGATAATCTGGAAGATATTGTATGTGGTACAACGTAAATTACGAATATTACGAAGAGAATGATTTTTGTGTAACTTCGTTGACCTTGAGAACTTCACCATAGGTAATTACAATGTCTGTGTATCCGCCAATCATAAACATAATCATTTTGCCAGAATTTTACTTTATAAACAAGTTTATTACTAATGTTAAAATTTAACTGCAACATCTGCCAGGACTGTCAATTACTAAAGCCAAATTTTTCATAGGTATTGCTACTGCATTAAATTATTACAAAAATATTTCGAACGACTCGTCAATTTACGGGGTGGTAAAAATGCTAAAAAAATATGCGATTTCGAGAAAAAGTTATTAAGAAATATTGTTGCTCTCGACGAGTTATATTACTGGTTAAATTTAATGCACTTATTTCATTTACACCCTGTATATAACATATGTCTATAAAAGTTGGAAATTGAAAAAAGAGGCAAAAGTTTTATTGGGGTTCCGAAGGACCGTAGTTGCACAGTAAAATTCGTATGCAAGATGTTATGCTTACTTTAACAATGAAAGCTCATTACTGAACTGAGCACGTAAGTTTAAATACGAGTAATACTTTCAATTATTTTTACTTTGACACAGTTCATTCACTTCTCTTGATCTGATTCTAACCTATCTTTGAAGTATACTTTCCCAGTATAATTTCTAATTTTCTCTACACGCTGTAGGAAATAAAGGCGCGATATTTGATATTTAAAATGGAATCCGACTTGTCAGATCTTTCCGATATTGAAAAACTGCCCACGCAGAGTACGACCACGTAGAATACGAATGTTACGAGAAAGAAAAAATCCCTTTGAAACCTGTGACGGTCAGGACTTTAAGCTTAGGTACAGAGTAACAAAAATATAGTTAATAATTTAATACATTTATTTGGTGCAAGAATTCAACCATTAGCTGGTAGAAACAAATCGATTGATCCTAGAACACAAATTTTAATTTGCCTCCTCTTTTATGTCACGGGAACATTTCAAAATGTACCAAGCAGAACCCACTTTGTCATTGTGGTCAAGAACAAACAATGGCCCACCTGCTCTGACTAAGGCAACACCAGCTGCTATAAACTGTGCAATTTTTTGGATGAATATTATTTAGGTAGGTTTCAGATTATAATTTCTTTCAGTTATCTTTATCATAACATGAAATATGGCACATTACTTATATAACACCCTGTATAATACGTGCGCCAACTTAGAAGAGAATGCACGAGAGAAGATCTGGCTAAGGCAACACCAGCTGGTGTAAACTGTGCAATTTTTGAATGCAGATTGGCCACTTCTCTGCCAGTTTTTGCGGAGTTTTTTCTCTGGCATGAAGGAGAGAATCTTCGGAGAAGATGTATCCTCTCCGTCCCAGTTAATGCCGGGCGATGCATAAGGCCTATTTCCATAATTTCCAAATTTGACTATTTATATGGTTATAACAACAAGCTCAGCCAACTACTCCATGTGGTCCGGATGCGGTATTTCGCTACCAAAAATCGGTCACTTCAGTATCTAGTGAGAAATATTTGTTGTAATGTTTTATATATTTATTGTGTATTAATTATTTATATTATGTATATGGTTTGGATATGAATAATAATCATAATAATAATAATAATAATAATAATAATAATAATAATAATTTCAAAATGTGATAGGCGACCACATACACGTAAACATATTGACTGTTTGTCGCATTATATGCCATCTTCAGAAGCTGAACTTAAACGTGTGAAAGCTGGCTTCTGTAGCATAGCTGATTTTCTTACAGTTGTAGGAACCGTGGACTGCACCCATGTAAAAATACAATCTCCCGGTGGCAGTAGAGCGGAGTTATTCCGTAATCGAATGATCTAAATTTGCTGCATGTAATAGCTCGATGGCCAGGATCAGTGCATTACAGCACCATCTTCAAAAATTCACCCCTTGCGGCTGAATTTGAAATGGGACTGTATGGAAATAATTTTTGTTGGGTGATAGTGGCTATGCTTCAAAATTATTTGCTGATCCACTATTACATCCTGCAGAGCCAAGTGAAGACACACAATCCAGCTCACATTGTCACTTCAAATTCCATTTAGCGTTTCTTTGGTATTCTGAAAACAAGGTTTCCATGTCTGCAGTTAGTTCTTCGGCTTAACCCTGAGTCACTATAAAATTTTTATTGGTTACTGACCTGTAAACTTCATTTTTTGATAGTGTCTACTACTTTTGACAATTAATCTTTACTAGTTATAAAATTGTAAAATTGGTTGCTAACTAACCATGTTAGTAACGTTGTTGACGTGAAAATTGTGTTTTGTTAGTCTCATACTTATTAAAAATAAGTGTCAATAGCAACTGACAGGTTTAGGTTATAATTTTAAATTTGATTTACCTTATACCAATCGAAAGAGAAAAAAATAAATATTTGTTTAAAGTAAAAATCAAATATGGGTTCCATTCAAAAAAATTTATGTTTGTGTTATATCTCGAAAATTTACCGATAAAAAAATTATTTTCGTACGCCACTGGATAGACAATAAATATATCGTCGTTGTTTTAGTGAAAGCTACTGTGTCAAAAAGAAAATTTTACAGGACGTTAAAAAACTATTTTTAAACAACAAATTAATTTGTTTATTGAAAAAGTATTTTTCAATTGATTTCAAAGAATAAGTTATAACTTTTTATGATGAATTTAATTATTTAACTAATTTTTACTTTTAAATATTTAAATTTTTAATTCCTCCTTGTCACATATGTGGTTTTAGTTGATTCTAATCATCTCCTATGTGTTACTACAAAGCACATAGGAGTTTTTCTTATCGTAAAGATGCCACATAGAAGTAATTTATTGTGTTCCGTTACGTTTGAGAACGTAAGCTTTATTATTTTTATTGAATGTTAGGAAAATTAATTTAATAAAATGTTCAGAGGCAGTGATTAAAAAAATGGAATGGAGATTAGGCTAAACAAAAACTTTTGTCATGTATTAAAGAAATGTTTATTCAATTATTTTTATAAAAATAAATCAATGTTTATTAACTTTCTTTGATTTTTTTCTCTTTGGTTTTGAACAGCTAGTAATATCTTCCTCTTCTGAATTTTGTTCAAGATTTGTTTTCCTGTTTACAATTTTATAAGGAAGATTGTAATAAAACACATGAAAATCTTTATGTATGACACGTTTCAATTCTTGAAGGTGTTTATATTTACTATCAGAAATGGGAAGTTTTGTGTTATAGAGCTTTACTGGTTCAACTTGTTCTTTTTCTCCCATTCGTCTACTTCTCTGGTTTAAAATATAAAAGTTTTCTTTGTCGTAGTCTAGATTATATTTAATATCTCCATTTGGCAAATATAATAAATGTCTAATATGTGTGACGCAACTTTCCCAAACTTTGTTTCCTGGCCTCAATGATGTTAAGTTAGTTTGAAGACAATAATAATTTTTGAAGAATTCATAATCAACAACTTTAATCTTATAAGGTTGATTTTCTCGAGCCATTCTCATTCGACACACATAATCAGACGGAGCGTTTATAGGTGGATAAAAAATCCTTCCAATGTCGCATGTACGGAATCCACCTCCATTTGCGTATGAACTTTTTCTAAAATTAGTTGTAAAATTTCTACTGACCACTTCTTTGAAAAATCTCTCAGTGCTGGAGACAACACTTTGTTTCTATTTTGGTAATTGCAGCCATCAGATATTAATACAAATTTTTCATAGCCACTTTCAAGTCTCGATGATAAATAATCTATTATACATGTTGTAAACTCATTGCATGAAACTCCTCCATCAACTTCGTGCCATACATACAGGTTTACATCTTTAGAGTTTATCTCGTAGATTGAGAAGTCATGTACTTGAAGTTTTTGCTTATAATACATAGCAGAAGCTTTTGTTTTTGTGGCAAGTAGAACGCTTTGTAAGTCCATAGTTACAACTAATTGTTTATCATTGGCAACGATCCTTCGTTTAGCTTCTCGACTCCGTTCTTTCTTCGCAACGTGGAAAATGTACTCTTCCTCGGGGAGATTACCTATTTGGTGTTCACTACACGTGTCGCATTGATCTTTACGGGGTTTATGTATACTAATATTTTTTTCTTTCTGCAAGATAAATGTGAATTGTTTCCTTCCAAAAAACTTTTTTATTCTCAATGCACCATTTTTTATAAATTTTAAACATGTGATTCCATGATTTAAAAGTAGACTCTACGTATATTTTACTAGATGATGCCCTACAGTAGTGACTCGGTACCTTCGGAATAAGAGATATCCATTCTTCAATAGTGGCTCGTTTTTGCCCAGTTATTATTTGCTTCACGTTTGGTACTTTTTCAATTTTCTTTATTTTTCTTAAGCCGTCGTAACTTCTCTTTCTTTATGAAGTCTTTAGTTTTGCTTTTAAGCTCTGATCCATCGTCATTTACCCCACTTTCTTCCTCGCCAGTATCATTCGAAATGCTGCTGCTTTCTTCTTCAGAATCACTAAAAGTTTAAGCGTGAAGTCCATCTTTTAAAGGAATCTTCTCCAAGATCTAATGTATTTAAGAAGAACTTTCGGCAAACTCTGACCTTTTCTCTACAGTCATTTTCAAGAATAATGTCGTGACCTTCTAGTTTAACAGCTTTAAGTGTAGTTTGTGTTTTTCTCTTCAAATTTTTTCTTGAATTTACCAAAGTTTTAACATAGGTTCGTTTTTCTTCCAGCTTGTAAGTTCTTGCCAAAAGTAATTAAAAATATCCTGGCGTTTTTTCTCTGATATAGTTGCACATAGAAAAGATCGCTTACTTTTCTTAGATATGGCAATATGGTTACATCGAGGTTTTAATTTTCTATCACCCTTTTTGGTTGTTCCCACCACCTTTATACCAACTCTTTTGTACCCTTTATACTCCTATCCCTTTGCTCTTTTCCTCATCTGAATCCGTATTTCTTCAGTCTTGATACTTTTTTTTCTTTTTGCTCCTTTGATTATCCTCGATTGTGTGACTGGGGTCATTCGCATCCATCTGCATGAAAGAGGTATTGTTTTGAACATCTAATATTTCATCTGTCCTTCTAATATTTTTGTCAGTATCATCAGTAAGACTTACTGTAAAACAGACTTCATTTTGATTAATTATATATATATATATATATATATATATATATATATATATATATATATATATATATATATATATATATATATATGTCTTCTAAAGGTTTTGTTCTGTTCAAATGGATTTCAACTGAAGGTTCCTCTATAATTACCGGTATAGATTATATTACTTCTGGAGTCAACTCCAATACTGTGATTGAGATGCTATTATAAAAGTTTTCCAGATCCTGTAAAGGCACATCTTTTAACGTTACTATGTCATTATGTGGCTGAAGATGGTTTTCATTAACTTCAACTTCCTTCTGGATGTTATTTTTTGTTGACTCCGCAGAAAACGACTTACGAGTGTCGTTTGATAGGTCCAGTAAAATTCTAAATGCTGACGTCACAATTCCAAAACTAATATGACATTTGTTAAGTACCATTTTTCAATAGGTCAAGTTAAAATTTTCAGACAGATCCTATCACTAATTAAGTTTTGGTAGTCATTGAAATTAGACAACCTCTCGTAATTTTGCAATCATGGAAAAAAGTGAATTTAGTGTGCTGATTAGATATTTTTTGCGTAAAAACTATTACGCAGACCAAAACAAAACTTTATAAATATTAAGGAAACCCTTTGTGATATACTAATTTACGTTGTGGCCGTACAATCACAAGTAGTGCCGAACGTTTAGGACGCTCAAATGAGATCACCACATCAGAAATGATTAATAAAATCCATTGCATTGTATTAAAATACCGCAGATTGCAAGTGGGTTAGATAGTAAAGATAGTAAAAGATAGTACGGATCTCAGATGAACGTGTGCGCAATATGTTACAGGAACATTTGACTATGAAAAAGATATGCGCGCAATGGGTGCCGCATTTCCTCACAGTCGACCGAACACGTGTGACAACTTTAAATAAGTTTAGCCATATTCAGGTGCAATAAAAAGAGTTTTTGCGTCGTTCCATAACTATGGACGAAGCATGGATTCATCACACTAGAGACCAAGAAACAATCAAACAGTTAATTTATTCTAGCAAATCTGCGACGAAAAAGGGAAAAATAATGAACAGCGTATATTATTCCAACTTAATCGACCGTTTCAACGATGTTTTTAAGGAGAAACGACCACATTTGGCGAAAAAAAGTTCTGTTCCATCCAGACAATGTTCGAGTGGATAGGCGTGCAGTTGCCATGGCCAAAATCCATGAATTAGGTTTCAAATTGTGACCACATCTACCATACTCCCAAGATTTAGTTCCCTGCGACTATTTCCTGTTCCAGAACACGAAGAAATGACTCGATGGGGAGAGATTCAGGTCTAATAAGAAGTTCATTTATGAAAGAACACTTATTTGAGTTGAAGAAATTGTATTATTTGGAAGGATGGAAAGTATAAGAATAATTATTACTTGTTACATTTTTAACAGATTTATCAAACGACCCTCGCATAACTCTTTCGAGTATTTTTTGAGTAAGCCCAGAAAAAGATGTACAAATTAAGAAAATTACTTCAATATCATTTAACAATTAATTGTTTTTAGGAAAACTTGCTCTGTGAATTATCCTGTGTACATTGCATTTATTTATTAGTTTACAAAAGCATGTAATAATATTTCATATTACAATTTCGCCGGTATTAGTTCCTTATATCTATTATTATGTATTTTTGAGCAGTATTGCGAAATAAAAGTGTAAATTATTATTACCCTTTATTAATATATTAACTTTTCACCACGAAAGAAAGTATTTGCATGAATATTATTGTTATAATTGAAAGTAGGGGTAGGCCGAATGATAATAATAATAATTATTTATTTAGCCTTTAAGCTAGTTACAACCATATAATACAAAGAAATCATATAAAGAAATAAAAGGAAATATAAGTAGTTATAAGCAAAGTTATATAAATAAATAGCCCATATTACAAATTAGATGTTAATAGATGTTTCTTAACATTTTGTTTAAACAACCTTAAACTAGAACAATTTTTTACATCATATGGTAACTTACTAAAATTTTTGATACATTGCGAAAATACGGAATAGATTTTAACTGTGTGTATATATAAATTTTCAGTTCCTCTAGTTTCATATCGGTGCATATCTTTTACATAATTAAGAGCTTCAAATAAGTAGTTTGGAAATAAGTTTTTTACAATCTTATACGTAAAAATTAATGAATTATAGGTGATATGCTTAGTTACATCAAGCCAATTTAAACAGATTAACATTTCTGAAATTCTTGTGTATTTGCTACAGTTTAAAATACAACGCATGGCTTTATTTTGTAACTTTTGCAAATTATTTAATTGTGTTTTATTATAAGCTAATAAAATCGTTCCACAATAATTAAAATGAGGTAATATTATCCTGTTATAAATTATAATTTTTGCATTCATTGTTAATTTTGACCTTAATCTACATAGGAAATTAATTTTCTTAGCGACCTTCTTTGTTATATAATCTACGTGTAGATTAAATTTAAGCGTGTTATCTATTATAACACCTAAATATTTTATATTAGTTACATGTTCTATTTCATTATGATCAATTACAACCTTATTATTGGAATTTATAATTTCTTCTTTACTTTTCTTACTGTCTATTACCATATATTTAGTTTTTGAACAATTTAATTTTAATTTATTACACTTTAGCCACTTATCTAAAATATTTAGTTCTTCATTTATTGTATTTATTATTAAATTGTTATCAGTATGAATGATCGAAATATATTAAAGTGTCATCCGCGAAGAGATGAATTTTACACTTTTTTAACACACCTGGCACATCGTTTATATATAATATAAAGAGAAGAGCACCCAACACACTTCCTTGTGGGACCCCTTGATCACACTGTAAAGTATTCGATATTGTTTCCGCGTATTTAGTTCGTTGTTTTCTATTAGTCAAATAAGAAGTGAACCACTGCAACACTGTATCTTTAAAACCGTATTTACTTAATTTATTGATTAGTAAAGTTCTATCCACTGTTTCAAACGCTCTTTTTAAGTCTAAAAAACTGCAAATATAGTCTTATTTTTTTCTTTTGCACTTGTCCAATCCCTTAAAACAAGTTGTATTGCTGCTTCACATGAATGTTTTTCTCTGTAACCGGATTGCCACTTAGATAATAAGTTATTATTGTTAACGTATTGCATGGTTTGTTCGTAAACGACAATTTCTATGAGTTTTTCAACTGCTACAAGCATATTTATAGGACGATACTTTTCAATCTTTGTGGTATTTTTAATTTTTGGTACTGTTACAATTAGGGATTCTTTCAGTGCTTCTGGAAAACAGCCTGTTTTTAAGGAAGTGTTAACCAAATGTAGCAAAGGATAACCAATAATGTGAAAGTATTTTCTCAAAAATTTAAGATGAATTCCATCCCAACTATATTTATTTTCATTCTGTTTCCAAATTATTCTTTTCAATTCTGGTAGTGTTATTTGATTGAACATAGCAAAATTTGATTGAGTGAAATTATTTTCATTGCTGTCAATGATTCCACTCGTAGGTATAGATTCTATGATTTCTTTAATGCTGTTAATATAGTATTCGTTGAATGTATTTGCAATTTCATCACTATTTCTTAGTTCGGAATTATTATGAGATGCGATTAATTGTCTCTTTATTTTTCCCAAGTAAAGTTTTCAAGGTACTCCACATGGCTTTTGGATTTGAACGATTATTGTCTATTTAATTTTCATAATATAGTTTTTCCTTTTGTCTCAACAATGATATATATTTGTTACGAAAGTGTTTATAGGCTGTCCAGTCTTCATTAGAATCAGTCATTTTAAATCTTCTGTAACTATTATCTCTATTGTTACGTGCTATTAACAATTCCTTGTCCTGTAACCAGGGTAAATGGAATGTCCTATTCTTCCTATTTGTTGTAGAAGTACATTTATTTTGTGTATTTTCCAAAAATGAGTTACACACTGTATTAACATCAATAGAATCGTAACACCATTCGCAATATATTAGTCTTTCTATATATTCATCATCATTGAAATGTCTTGCTGCGTATTTTCGTGGTTTACACGTAATGGGATTTATTGCTTTCAGTGAAACCGAACAAATATCGTGATCCGTAATTTTTGGCTGAGTCCACACTTCAACTTTTATGTAAGGGTCAATAGATATAACGTAGTCAATAAGAGTTTTAGATGAACTTGTTCTTCGTGTGTAATCATTAACGAGTTGTTTAAAACCCGTCTGCGATACTAAGTGTTTCAGTTCGTTCGTATACGTATTATCACTCCTCCAGTCAATATTGAAATCTCCTGTCAGAATAATTGTATTGTCGATAGTAGATACATCTGTAAACCATTGCGTGAACCATTCGATGAAATTTCTACAACTAGTACTAGGAGATCTGTATAAACTACAAATCGTAAAGCTCTGCTTGTGTAACTTCAGTTTTATAGCAATATACCACAATTCGTTATTGATGTTATAATTTTGTAGTACTGAATAGTTACAACTTTGATGTATAAATAGTATTACGCCACCAGTATGTTCACTGTGAGAGTCGCATCTAACTGTCGAATATGATGGTATATTTATTTCAGTATCATCGATTTCATTGGTTACTGCAGTTTCACTTAAGCAACAAACCATAGGCTTTGTTTTTAATACAAGGTTATAAATATCCTCTTTGTGTGCCATGAGACTTTAACTATTCAGATAAATTATGGTTGCAGTATTTTTCATTTTTTTCTGTAATTGCTATTCATAACTAGTCTTGCTCTTAAGTGTTTCAATTTTTCTTTTGTAAACTGGACATTCCATATCGTTGGCCTTATGATTTGTTGGAAGTTTTAATCTTAGTATACTATTAGCTTTTTCGCAATTTATACATTTAACAATATTATTTGTACAATCGTCTGTATTATGTTTTTCACCACAATTATTACATGCCAATTCATTAGCGCATGCATCTTTCTTATGAAAATAACCGCAACATTTAAAACATCTCCATATTTTCAAATTTTCATAAACTGAACATTGCGTCCAACTAATATTAACTTTACCAAGTTTCATTATTTTGTTGAACGATAAAGAATCGACGTCAACTATTACCAGCCATGTTTTGTCTTTTAATTCTTTCTTGTATTTGACTACTATTTTGGTGTTATCTGATATCAATAAATCGTTTTGCGCTAATATACTATTTTCGATTTGATCATCACTTAAATTCTGTCTTAAACCAATAATTTTTATCTGTGGATTACGTAATGTTGTTTTCATAATATCGTAATTAGCTCCCAATTCTTTCGATGCTTCATTTTGAAATTTTTCTGCGTCTTGTGACTTATGACACTTTACGACAATACCTCCATTCTTTATTGTACTAACGGAGGACACCGCAATTTTCAATGTTGAAGGATTTATTTTCTTAGTCACTTCTTCCTTTGTTTTCTTACTCTCTTGGGTTGTTTTTGGCTTAATAATAATAATACCTGGTTTACTAGCACTAGCAATTTTAGCGTATGAATTTTCATATTTACTTTCTTCAGTTTTCACATGCATATTTTTTATCATAATTTTCAATTCTTGGATTTCTGTTTTCATGAAGTTTATTTCCTCAACTAATTTTGCATTCGAATTTTCATCACAACTGGGACAATACCATTTTAAACTTTTGTAAGCTTTAAATACCTGTATATCTTTTTCCTTCACTTTCACACATTTTGGATGAAACCATTTCCGACAATTACCATCGCATCCTATGACTTTTTCGTTGTTGAATTCTGCTCCACATTCTCTACATTGTTTACTGTTTTCATCACTTTCGTCTTCATTCATATTTTTTATTTTCAGTACAGTTGGGAACATTGCTTCAAAATCTCTTTCACAGAAACAAACAAGTTTAATTCCGCGCGCTGGTCTTTCAACGTGCCTCCGAAAAAACTGACTTTACTTTAAAACAACTATGAACACAGAATGCTTTAACCACTTTTATTACAAATATTTATTAAACTATTATTCAAAAGATACTGAGCGGTTTTTTTTTTAAATATATATTATTTCCGCGCAAATATTAATATGAAAAACAGAGAAACACTTCTGTATGTATACAACCACTGTTATAAAATAATGATGGGGATAAAAGTAAAGCAATGAGACTCCAGATCCAAGCCCGCCTCCTTGGTACTCGTTACCGCTCACCGGCACCCCTCTGTTACTAAAAGAGAACACGTGTTCCACCTTAAATATAATAGATTGTTATTTAAACACATAATTTTTAAGTAATCCTTTACCCAAGAAATCATGGAATTGAGCAGAGCATTATTGAGCTGTGATGTTTTGCAATTTCAAGCGTGGCTTAAGCCGTGAAAAATATATTAAGGAAATCCATCGAGTGTTTGGTGACATGTAGTGTTCCTAGGTAAAGCGGTGGTAAACTATTATTCACGAAAGATACAGGGTTGCTAGATGCGAAAAATTAAACAATCGTACTACTTCCGAAATAATGGTATTTTCAATTTAAAAAATCGTACAAATTAATCGTACTTTTGAAAAAAAAAACATCGTATTTATGAAGTTGAATGTAAAAAAATAATACCTACAAAATATTTATAAATGTATTTATTAAAGAAAATAATTGTACTATTACAAATTTAAATAAAAATTAAAAGTATTATTACAATAAACAAACAAATACTCGTATTATTCATTAAAATGAAAATAAACAACATTTTCAGTCTCTTCGTTACTATTACTGTAAAGATTAATTGAGGTCATTAAATTTCTCATAATTTGATTGGGTTTAAAATTAATGCAATTACCTTGCAATTTTACATCTTGTGAAGTGTGCAATAAACCATTTAAAGTGCGGTTTTGCTAGGGAGGAAAGCTCAGAATTAATTAATAATGCAGGGTGATAAACATTTTCAGAAACCATAGGAGAATCAGATTTAACAATATTCAAAGGTATAAAATTAAAAAAAAACAAGATTAAGTTTATTATTAAAAATATTGCACACAGAGTTGAACTGATTTAAATTTAAAACATCGCAGAGACTTCGAAGAGAAGAAGATTTAACACAAGTAGAGATTCGATCACAAAAATTAAGAACATTAATATCGCCGACTATAATAATATTTTTATTGATAAATAGAATTCCAAACGCGTTTGTAAAAGTTTCAATGTCATTTGAGTTTATATCCGGAGGTATATACTCAGCGCATAAAATAAATGAATAGTTAGTAAAATAACATTTACATGCAGTCATGTCTATCAGTGGTACAGAGTTTTTTTTATATTAGAAGTATAAACAATGCTGTAGTTGAAAGACTCTGTTAATGCAATCAAAACACCTCCTCCTTTGCTAAGTCCAGGAAGAGAAAAATTTCTATCATCACGTATCACTTTATAATTACATGGAAAAATTTCAGAATTAAGAAATTAATCATGAAGTCAAGTTTCAGATAGAACGATTATATGGTGAGATAGAGTACAACAATTAACATAAAACAAAAGACTTTTAGAATTTAAACCCCTTGTGTTTTGGTAGTAAATATTAAGTGAAACTGGAGAACTGTTGAGTGAATTTAGTTTAAAGACACAATTTGTGGAAAATTATTAATATATTTGATAGCTAAGTTATTTTCACCAGCAGCGGTACGAGAATTCAATTCAAGTTTTACTGATTTGTAAAATCTATTTCACCTTTTGGTACGGTCCCTAGAGATGGATAAATGCTTCAACTTATCTATAGACATCAACTTTTTAGATTTTTTATAATTTGTACATCCTCGCAACAGGAAAGTTGTATTTTTTATAGGTCGAGACAATATCTTGATACTGTCATACCGGCCCACACGAGAGATTTTAACAATAGGACAAGTAACCTCTACACCTGTTAAAATATTATTTATCAGGCAAGAGTCACTTTCCTGAAGCTGATCTTTAGATAGAGAACTGTCTTCTGCTGATCCAAATACCATTATATTACACGAACGTTTTTGCCGTTCAGTAACTTCTTGAATAATATTTTCAGTCATTAAAGGTAAGGACTGGGGAACTTGCAATTCTTTACATGATTTTTTGAATTCATCAAAGTCCTTTAGCAAGTTGACAAAGACTAATCTAAGTTTGTCAATGTCATTACCTAGAGTACGGCAAGTACTGCAGGTCCATTTTAGACGTGTTTGCAAGCTTTACTTTTCGAACGTCAGAGCTAGTAACATCTACACAGTCAATATTGTAATTATTCTTGCAAACAGAACAAGTTACAAGTCTATAAGATTCAGCTTGCTTTTTGCAGCACTGACAAATATCAAAAATTTTATTCTATACCGTGAATCTAATGATTTATTCTTGGAGCGGCGTACATAGGTTTTACCATCTGAAGAAAAGAGATTAAACTTGGATTCGTTACTCCTTAACACATTTTTTCAAAATTGTAGCGGTTTGTGAAGGTGAAGTTTTTTTTCAGATTTTTGAAGAAACTAGTGGTTTCTTTACAGCGATGCATCCACGCAGTGAAAAATCAGCTAAACGTCGACGTATAGTTCTTACTGATATGTTGACATCATATTCCGAATTCATTTTGTGTTTGATTTGCCGAGATGTTAAGAATGGATCAGACTTACTTATTCGAGCAATAATTCTATCTTCTTTCCTAGTTGTTTTTCTTGGTGGGTTCTTGTTTTGGGTTCTATAGATTTATATCGTTCGAAATGTCGAATAGCATTGCGAACCATATATCTTGAGCAATTTAAAGTTCTTGCAATATGAGAATTAGAGAAGTTTTGGTTTTTCAATTGTATTAGTAAATGTCTTGATTCGCTAGTACAATTTTTATCCTTGCCCATGTTTTACTTCGCTATAAAATATTAAAATTAATTTGTAAAATAAATTAAATTAATTTAAATGTCACCTGTAAAAGTATATTAGGAAAATTTAAGTAAACTGGAAAGTGTCTTATTTCTGTGACCAGATGTATATATCTCGTAAATATATTTTCGTACAGACTGTAAGGTAAGGTTATTTCGTGATGTTTTGATAAAACTGTAGCTACCGCATTAAAAAAATAGTAAATCTATTTTTGGAGAAAGGAAGTATTTCTACAACACTTCGACAACATTCTTATGGAAAATGATATTTGTAGAGTAAAACAGAAAATTTTTGTAGGTGTTTTTATTCAGACTGAAAATGAAGTTAATATCGTGATAGGACATTAAATGTCGTGATACGTGATAGGAAATATCGTGACAATAATAAAAATCATGAAAAAATTAATACATTTTATTTTTTAGACTAATGCCTCTCCTCTTCTAGGACTTCACAGATATTACACATATACACATAGTCATTGTCTTCGAAATTATTTTGGCAGGTTGTGCGGTATGAAATAAGGCAAAATAAGCATTGCACCCAACTGGCGCCAGTTTTTCTTTTCACATCGACTGAAAATTTTATATGGCTATTTTCACAAATCCAATCTTCTTCTTCATTATCATCTGATTATGAATTTTTTGATTAGGACGACGCAACTTTAGCTTTAGACGTGGATGGAGTGCTGCAGATTGGCGTAGAAGTGGAAGTAGCGCATTGATCCAGCTGTAAACCAAGATCGAAATTTATGAGCAAGCGGGCTAGAGAGTCTCCCCTTTTTACGCGTTGACGCTTTTCTTTGAGCAGTCGGCGCTGTTAGAATTTCATCTACTTTTGGAGGTGTAGCAACTGGCGTTTCGGGCGTTTGCGGTTCTTGCGATTGCGTTTCAAGAGCTTGCTGATCGGTTAGCGTCGATGGGCTTAGAGCTTCTGCTGGAATTGCATGTCTATTAAATGGATAGACACCTGCTTTTCTGAATGCGTTTATTATGTTCTAAGGTATCGTGCTTAATATAAATGGTTGCCTGAAATTCTCATGAAAGTTGTAACGGTTGGGATTATCCAGCGGATGATTAAGCATGTAATCATTGAGAGCTTTGCCCCAGTGACTTTTCAGTGGCTTATACACGGCCACGTCTAATGGCTGAAGTAGATTAGACGTGTGTGCAGGGAAAGTGAACAGATAAATATCGTTGTCATTTGCTAATTTTATTACATCCGGGTTTATGTAGGAACTGTGTGAATCCATGAGTAATACAACTGGTCTAAGAGCTGGAATTGAAGCAATAAAAATTCAAACCATTCTTTGAATAAATTTTCGTTAATCCAGCCTTTCGGCGATAATCTAGTTATAGCATTGGGAAAAGCATTCTTTGCTAAGTCGTCGTTCCAACGAACTCCTTTAAATATTACAAATGGGGGTATAAAAGTGCCATTAGCGCACATACAACCAACTAAAGTATGGCTATCTCCCCGCTCAGCGTAAGTTCTCTTATAAATAAATCTTTTACCAATTTGGCTGACAATTTTTCCACTCTTGACAACAAATGTTAACCCAGTTTCGTCGACGTTCTACACTCTGTCGGGCTTGTCCATGATGTCCAATTTAGTTAGATCTTCTAGCTTAGAATAGTAATCTTCGATCATTGTCGCGTTGGCTATAGACGCTCTGTATGCAGAAAGATTTTCCGGAGTACGCAATGATAAATTATATCGCTCCTTAAACTTTCCCCACCACCATTTACTTACTATTATTTTTTCAGGATTAAACATTTTTTCCCGGTTAATCGAATTAACTAACTCGTATGCCAATTTACGCACTTTCACAACAGTCAGTCCAAATCCCAGCTCTTGCATTGTGTTAATGTGGTTAAATAACTTTCATTTCATTTCCGAGGGAAGAAGGAATGGTCGTCCCAATTTTGGCAAAATAGCGTACTCAATATACGTATTAGATTTAAGAAAGTCTTTTAAATTCGACTAAGAAACGCCTGTATCTTTCGCTGCTCGATATACACTGAAATATTGGTTTCGCACTAAACGCGCTGCTTGGAGAAAATTGGCATGGTCGTATTTTTTTTCTTTACCTCTTTGAATTTTCTTTTTCTTAGGAGGCATATTTTTTCTTCTTATGAAGTCACTAGAAGTATATAATATACAAATTAGCACTGTTAAATTTGTGGCATTGCCTACCCACATGAAAATGGATAGGTAATGTCATGATTAAAAAAACGTTAATTTTTGTAAAATCAGGTTAATATGATGTATCATAGTCCAAAGCTATATAATATAACATCAAATGGCACTAGTATCTAAATTTTTGAAAAAAGAAAAAAATTTGTCACCACCTGTAAAAACAGCTGCAAAATTTTAGAATAGACGTAAGAATTTTGCTACTTTAGCTAAGGTTTTTTAAAAACATACGAATACTAGAAAATGTTTTGAAACATTTACGTTAAACTACAATTCATAAGCTACTATACTAATTTTAGTTTAATCTTACCTTGATTACTGAATAAAATAAAATTTACAGCGAATGCACACAAAAAATCCGCCTACAATAAGAGAATTTGCAATACTTTCCTCTCAAACGGGTTGCGTATGTAGCAGGCACTTGTAAATCACACGGCCGAAAAGATGACAACTAGCGCTATCTAACGGACAACTCCAAAACTCACTGCGCAGATAGGTTATGTCATTACATTCATTTAAAAAACTATCACGACATTACCTGTGTCACGGAATTACCTTACTTTATCCTACAACAAAATCACATTCAAACTGAAACATTATACTGTTTAGAACAATTTAATTTGATTTAAGATGGGGGGCATCGTAATAATTATTCACGAGTTTAAATATATATAACTAAAATTTCTTGTTCGATTAAATAGGTTTTTAAAAAGTTTTATTTCTACGAGTACAGAGTTATAATAACTATAAAGTATTTGATAATATGAATAAGAAATACAGACTAACTAATCTTAAGCGTTACATGTGTTTTTATATTAATGAAATACGAGAGAGTCACATACTGGCACAACAGCACTTTGTCTATTTGGTGGCTCTATAACTCCTCCCTCCTCAGATTCGAGCCTCCTGGAGGAGTTGAAGTTCGGCGTTTTCAGGGGTGCGAGATGACCTCTGCGTGGCTGATTTCTTCTTCTTTATTTTCTTGTATACGAAGTACCGGTGGTGACATACGTCATTGTAAAAATTGAAGTTGACAATTGACAATGACATATGTCATTACAGATTAGACACTTGAATGGTGTCAAAGTATTTGTTAAATCAAGTGACCGATACCCTTCCCTAACACCCACTGTAAGTTTTATGTTTAAGTTTACTTGGTAACGAATGTTTGTATCAATAACCATTACGCCTCATTTCCACCGAATGTTTTAATGTTTAATGCATAATGATTTATGCGTAAGGCTTAATGCATTATAACAATTTGCTAGGATACCATTTCCAGCTACTTAGTTTTAGTGACCAATTCGACAGAAATGTCACATTTTTTATCCTTTTTATTTTTATCTCTAGCAGACTGTCATTGCAGCAGCAATTCTTCTTTTTTCATGTCATATACATAATTTTTTGCATCTATATCAAGATCTAAAAATTCAAAAAACTTAATAATTATAAAATAGACTGACAGCTGACAGTTCAGATTATAAAATAAAAAAGTCAGATGTCAGATGTGTATGTCCATCTCACAATTACGCTTAGGCATTACGCCTTAAACCTTGGAGCTTGCAAACTTTTGTTCTTATGCATTGCTCTTAGTCCTTAAGCATTAAGCCTTATGCATAGCTGGAAATGGTAGTAAACTTTGCCATATGATAAACATTTTTATGCATTGCGCTTAGTTTTTAATTATAGCATTAAGACAATCGGTGGAAATGAGGCTTTATACGTTATGTTTCGGTAGAATAGACATAAAAAAATTCCTGGTGCATTCTATTATTTTTGTTATACAATTTATTTATTTATTTATTTAGTCAAAACTATCCTACAGGACGAGCCCAATACGGATAGCGGTACAAAAAATACAAAACAAGAAAGTCAATAACAAAACATTACGAGTTCAAAATACTGCGCAATACATTGTAATTCAAGCGAAATATGTCTAAATGGGAAAATTTCTTATTGTAAAGAGCACACATACGGAAAACTGGGGAAGACATGAGCAGATTGGTACGGGAGAAAGGGAGATAAAAAGTGGAGTAGAAGCGAGTAGAGATAGAGGGGGCATGGAAATTTAGTAGAGCAAGACAGCGGGGATCATCGATTCTATTATTAATTAGGCTAAAAAGATGAAGAATAAGAGTGTTTTCACGGCGTTTCAAAAGGCTCTTTACATTGAACTTGCGTAATAAGGCTAAATAAGGCATATTTCTCTCGGGGTAGGATTTATGAATTTTGAAATAAATAAATTTAAGAAAATTTTTTTGAACTACCATAGAAAACGCTTGAAAATGAGGTGTATAGATCTAGCGAACTAACAGACTGTAATTATTCAATTTTTGAACAAATGTTTAGTATACAAAAACATTAACTTTTGTCAAGGCGTTTTTAGATTAAATTTGAAATAAGCGAGATAATTAGTTAAATAGAATTATCAACAACTGCTTCGTTAGCCACTTCAGCGGCATTTCAAGACTTGCCTTGTATATTAAATGATAGATTTTAAGTAATTAAGACTTTTTACCAAGGCTTTTTCTATTATATTGCTTCAAACAGGAAAAAACTTAAAATGAATTTTCAAAATAAATCACATTTTTCTGT
Organism: Harpalus rubripes; assembly: GCA_963082715.1. Lineage (NCBI taxonomy): Eukaryota > Metazoa > Arthropoda > Insecta > Coleoptera > Carabidae > Harpalus > Harpalus rubripes. The sequence continues at coordinate 30,719,893 of OY720459.1, read as the reverse complement.
GTTTTTAACGCCTGGCGCATCTGTCGATGCAACCTTCAGCGCATTTAGTTTTACCGTAAAATAAGCAGGTAGATTTTTATTGCTTATAGCCGTTACTGGGGCTGTATACAAATAAAAGGCTTTCTGAAGTATTTTAATTTAAACATGCAACTGCTAATACTTACTGTCTTGGCCATGTCGATTTTTCTGTATCTATAAAATGCATATTCGTGTTTATAGAATTACAAATAAAAAAGTTGTATATTTATTTAAAAAAAAGATTTTATTAGATGTAGGTTTCCTATATATAATGATTATAAAAATCATCGAATAAATACATAGAATAAGTAAATGACATAAATATTTAATTATTTCGTACAAAGTTTTAACGAATTTCATAGAATAAACAAAGGAAAAATTATAAAATTTAGATACTTGACATATCATTTATTTATCGTAATACATATAGAGTACCTAATATGTGCAAATAACTATTACAGCATCCAAGTTTTTACGCATTGTACATATTTTTTATGTCTAAGAACATTATTAATTTAATGAATCAAGTTCAAAAAATCTCTCTAATTGGTAATCCTCTGCTGTACCGTGAATCTATTATTTCTGGTAAGAGTGAATTGAAATAAAAGTCTTTAATCTTTCCAAACATTTTATTATTCCAGAATTCGTCGTCTTTATATATTTGTTGGATGAACATATCCTTTTCTGTCCATACGACAAAATGACATATTTTTCTCTTAGATATATGTAACTGTGCTTGTATTTGGTACATATAGTTGTCATTCTCTTTCAACTTTAATTCGTTATTACTAATACTTAAAAATTTAATTATTTTGGCTTCAACTGCATCTCGAATTGTCATACTTCTTGCGCTGTACGGACACTTCACTTCGCATAATTCATCATTTCCTATTAGACCGTCTGGGGAGGCGCCTAAAAACGGAAATTCATCGTCTATGAATAACCCGCTCTTTTCTATTTTTGTATTTATTCGTACTTCAAGTTGTTCAATTGCCTGATGTTCATTATTCAAGCCATGTCTCATTGCTTTTGTGGATACTGATGAATCATACAATATTGTTTTCACAATATTTTCCGTCGATGTCCCTTTTCGTTTTTTGCAAATGCGACCAAAATTTGATGCAGTTACACGTTTTCGTCTTTCTTCTTTCCAGACTTGTTCCGTGAATTGACCAACAGTACTATCAAAAATTAATTTCGGGTTTGCATTTTTTATAGTTCCCAGGAAGATATTTTTCGCAGCCTCATATTCTTCTGCATTTATATCTTGTGCTGGATTTTCTGCTTGAGGACCGTAATCGTTATCCGGGAGATAGGAACCGAACTTATTTTTTTTATTGTACCCTTTCATTCGCCTTCTTCTCAGTCTTCTCCTAATTTTTTCATTATGTCTCATTGTATATTTTCCTATTTTTTTAACTCCAAGGGATGAACTTAATTTTTCAAAATATTCTTCTTTCGAATTTAATGATACCACTGCCATATTACATCTACTTTCGTAAGAATTTTTGAGCGAGTAATTGTTCCTTTTTCCACCTACAAATTTACATACTATGGAATTAAATCATTCTGCGGGATTGTTTGTTTCATTTTCTATTAGGCTATCAGATTTATTTGCAACATTTTGGGCTGCTTCTAATATCTTTGAAAATATGTTCACTGGTATTGCAGGAACTAAATTTGAGTCCGTTGTCTGATCTTTCTTGCAGAAGTACCCTCTTTCCTGACATTTTGTATGATCTCCAAATATATGCCGAGGTCCATTTTTTATATCTTTGCTGAGTTCAATAATTTTTTCGTATTTGGAAATGTCTTGTTGCTGTCTGAATTTGATGGCTTTCACCACTCCTCCATAAAATTTTAATAAATTTCTTTTTAAATGCTATCGTACCTCTTTATGGTTATTCATGATTTCTTTTAATTTGTTCAGGTGCAAGCGCAGAATATGGTTTTTGCATCCAATTTTCTTTATTAATAAATGCGGTCCATATGGCATACTGTCTATTATTTTTCGGTAAACACTGCTGTCACCATCTCCAATTATTTTATTGTATTTTATGGTGTGTGTTTCGACGCTACTTTTGAAGCCTTCTAATATTATTGCACTTTCCATAGCAGTAGAAGGTCCCTTCCAATTTTTAAAACAAATATGATCCATATTTTCTTCATTATTTCTTTGTTGTCTAACACAAGTAAAACAATACTTGTTTTTGACGCCCATATATAAAACTTTATTTGTCCTCACTCCTATAATGCAAGCAACACCAGACAACGCATTGTAATTTGATTTATAGGACCTCTTACTCCACGCCCCATCAACAATTACAGAAATTAAAGGTATGCCATCACCATCTACGTTACCCTCTTCAATTGCTAGTTGGTATTCTTCTTCGCCTGCTTTTTTCATTTCTTCATATGCCAAATGCTTCATATCATGATAAATATTGTTGTGATATTTAATAAAAGTTTTATCTGACATACAGGGTATATCTAAAATTCCACAAATTTCTGCTAATTGCGAATAACCCCCGCCTGTTGACATCATTGCTGAAACTGCCAATTTATTGACACCTGTTTCGGTGTTTTCTTCGGAAAATACCGTATCTTCTTTTCCGCAAACATTGCATTTGAATAGAAAACTAGTTTGTAATCCATAGCGTTTTTCCGATATTAAATTTATATCGTAAAAGGAACAATCGAACCCACTATGTTTTATAGATTTTAATGCATTTAAAAAATACATTAAATCTATTATTCGTCTTCCAGTTACTTCAACTTCTTCACATGGTTTATTTTCTACTTGAATATCATAAAGATCTTCTAGTTGCTCTTCAATATTATTTGTAAACAAGTATAAAACAAATAATTAAAAATTATTACTGAATAAGTGAATACTAATTAATAATAAATAATAAATATGTATATGGGATGGGTATCGAAAATTAAATCATCACTCATGATTTCCCAAAATAATTCGTTTCGTAGCAACACAATATATTCAATAATTTTAAACACACTCGTGGTATTATATGATCATATCCATAATAAAATATGGTACATTAAAGTTTTGATTTTTTTATAATCGTGTGTGTTAATTTATTGGAAATTACTATTCGCAATACATAACTACGAATGTAAGTTACGTTGCATTTTAAAATGGACATTTAATACATTGCTGTCATTTTTTGACAGTAGTACTGTGTAACCATGGAAGTGATTGGCCATATGTTGCATGTTAAAATAAATTTCCGGTATCTGGCAGATAATTTCCAGATCCAGACCTATATCTGGAGGTGAAAATACCTGCTTATTAACCTACTAGTTTCTTAAATTATTAGATTTAAAATCTTGTAAGAAAATTGAACTAAAGAAGCAAATGGCCTTACTTGAAGAGGTGTCTTCTATAACTTCCATATCGGATGTAACGCTATTTCGCTCAGACGCGAAATCGTAGCGTTGAACGACGTCTTCCGCTGGTCTCCTGTGCTGTCAAATGCTTTGCTCGGGCGCCAATATGTCGATAACACAGCACAAGGAGAGATGGTCGACGGTACAGGACGCTCTGGCAGCGTCGCTAACTATTGCTCAAACGTCAAAAGGATTTGGGTAGCTTAGTGGAGAAAAGAGTTTGGTTGTTTTTCCACAAAAAGAAATTATAATAATTTTTAATCTTTTATTAAAAAATTATATTAGAAGTATATATAAAAAAAATAGAATGTATTTACAAAAGGTAATAAGCAAATAGAAATGCAAAACGAAAGATTCTATTACAAAACAGGCAGTATTTGCAAGTTGGTTTTCGCTACTAAAAATGATCAACAATGGACGGTCAATAATGCAGACAACGCGGTTAAACGGGCAACAATGATACACACCAAAGTTGCGGGGACACGGACGGGTAACAATGGCCCTCGCCAAAGCTACGGGTACGCGGTACGAACGGGCAACAATGACACACACCAAAGTTGCGGGGACACGGACGGGTAACAATGGCCCTCGCCAAAGCTACGGGTACGCGGTACGAACGTTAGTATCGACACACACCAATACTAACCACGGAGTCTTCCTATCTCGTTTAACAATGGCACTCACCAGAGCTAAACGACGAAAGCACAAGAACAGAGTAAAAACTTTACTCACCAGCTCGAGGCTCAAAGACACCCGTTGTCGGCACTCACCAACAACTCAGTCTATACGGCAGAGAGCACACACTCTCTGAATAAATCTGTCGTTTGAGCCCGTATTTATACCCCGAAAAACCGTTAAAAAATACAAAAATAAGTTTAAACAAGATTTTAACCATCTTGCAAATACTCGCCATGTTCAACATAATTAATATAAAAAATAAAAAAAATACATTTCATGGGGAATCGAACCAGCGATCCCCAGCGCGCCAGCCGAGCGCTCTAGCCGCTCGACTACGCGGCATATGACAAGCATAGACAACATCTGTGAATATTAACATCGCAAAAATATTTATAAATACAACAAAGATATATTTATAACAATGCACATACAATCTAACTACTTTATTGTATTGTATGTGTGTTTTACATATTTACAAAAATAATAAAAATATAAAAATACAAAATTATATTTTATCACATGAGGGGTTTGAACTAGTAAACCCAAATATAAAATACTAGCACGCTAGCCACAAGGCTACAACGTGAATATGAGATCAAACTTAGTGACCGTCGTCACACCCCCCTCTCACTTCGGAGAAAAAAAGATAATGAAAAACCCATTTAAGTTAACACTAACCCCAAAAGAAAAAAAATGAACTATCCCAACAAAAAACCTTAACTAACTCACACTTTAGTGTCTAAACGCGCGGCCCCCTGGCCGGCCTCCACTGTCCCAAGGGTTGAATGGCTGCCTCGAAATTCTCGTACGTCACCCTCCCGGTCCGTTCGTCCTTGTAAGTAGCCCGCAGCTTTCGCCCCTTGCGGCGGATGTCCACTACGGATGTCGGCGGGCTGGTGGATGACATCTGGGGCACTCGCACTGGCAGCCACCGGTTGAGAGTTCTCCAATCCTTCTCGTTTAAGGGAGACAGAACTTCAACCGGAGCAGCTGCGGGTTGTGATGCGGAGCGTGGTGGAGTGCAGCATTCTCGGGTTGGTTTGCTGGTGGCCCTATCCGGACTAGGGCCAAACAGCTCCAGGAATCGCTCGCTCAAACGGCGGGAAGCCTCGGTCGACGAGATGGCGGGTGCTCTCGTTACATCCCGAATACAGGCCGGTTGGTCTTCCGGGATGAAGTAGAGGGTGGTGCCTTCTCGTCGGTCGGCGGTTGGCAGGGCGAGCAGAGGGGAAAATAGCCTGCGGACTGGAGGGGTCCCCGGAAGCGGCGACGCGTCGAGGCACAGCACATCTTCGGGACTGGGCCGGTGCTCAGGGGTATCTGGCAGGGGGGACAGCAGCGGTGGAACGGCCTTCATCCGCTGCATCATCGTGGCAGTTGATAGCCTCGGGGGTTTGGTCGGGGCAACCATCTTTCGTCGGTCGTCGGCCATGTCTGCAACAACTATACTAGTCATGGGCGGGCTTCAGGTCCTTGACATGGACGCGGCGAACTCGACGGCCTTGTACGCCCCGCAGGTCATAGACTTGGGCAGACAAACGTTTGTCCACCGTCTATGGCCCCGAGTACCTGGGGGCGAGCTTTGCGGCAAAACTTTTGACCGCAACGGACAGCGGGTGCTCGCGTTTCATAACGCGATCTCCAATTTCGGGAGCCCAGTTACGACGCCGTAAGTTATAATGATGGGCCTGTCGCGTGGCAGATCGAGCAATGTTAGTCCGCGCTAACTCTTGAGCGTCCCGCAGTCGCTGGAGACGTTCCAAATATTCTGGAGGAATAGTGTGAGCATCCGCGACCTTGATCGTGTCGTCATCAAGGTCTTTCTGTCTCGGCATCTGGAGTTCACGGCCGAAATTCAAATACGCCGGTGAGTATCCAGTAGAATCATGCCGGCAGGTATTGATGGCGTACGTTAATTCGGGCAGGTACTCATCCCACAGTTTCTGGTCCCCATCGCAATAAATTGCCAGCATGGGTTTCAATACCCGATTGACGCGCTCCACGGGATTAGCTTGCGGCGTGTACGGCGGAGTTAAATGATGCCGGATCCCCAAGGCTTCCAGTTGTCCCCGAAATTTATTGTTGTTAAATTCGGTGCCGTTGTCTGTTATGACGGTTTTTGGACATCCGTATCGACATACGACCAACTCACGGAAAGCTTGAATAATATTTACTGCAGTGGCTCTACGGAGGGCTCGGCATTCCACAAATTTTGTCAGCCGATCCTGAAATGCCACTAGGTACACGTTCCCTTTTTTGGATCGTGACAGGGGGCCCACAATGTCGGTTGAGACGACCTCCCATGCACCCCGCGTTTTGGGTGCCGACATCTTTCCAGCCGTCTTCGCCTGGTCAAATTTGAAACGCTGGCATTGCCGGCATGCTCGTACATATCGCACAACTTCCTGGCTCATGCCAGGCCAATAGTATTTCCGCATGATCCGATTAAGGGTTTTAGCGATACCCATGTGCCCAGCGTACGGTGCGTCGTGGTAGGTTTTAAGGACTTCAGCTCGTTCGTTTACGGGCACGCAAAGTTTCCATTCTGTGCCGCAGTCGTCCGGTTCCGTTAAATCGTTGGGGTTCCAGAAACGGCGGTACAATTTCCCCTTCTGAATTTGATACTCTGGGTATTCTTTCGCTTTTTCCTGCACGGCCTTGTATTTTTGATCATACCAGGTGTCAACGGAATTAATGGCCATCAACTCGTCCATGTCAATTTCTTCGCGGGTTAAGGGTTGCCGAGATAGTGCATCCGCTAACTGGTTCAGCGAGCCCTTTCTATATTCGATCTGCATATCGAATTGCTGAAGAAATAATGCCCACCTTGCCAATCTACCAGAGGGGCTGTTGCAACGGTGCAAATATTGCAGGGCCTGATGATCAGTAATAACAGTAAACTGGTATCCTTCTAGATAGTGGCGCATCTTCTGTATACCCCAGACTACTGCAAGACATTCTTTGTCGGTTGTGCTGTAATTTTGCTCTGCCCGGTTCAGTGTGCGGCTAGCATAGGCGATCACATACTCGTGGCCGTCGATGCGTTGCAGTAAGGCCGCTCCTAAACCTTTATCGGATGCGTCCGTTTGTAAAATGAATGGGTGTTTAAAATTAGGACAGGCGAGCACTGGTGCAGTAGTTAATGTGGACTTTAACTGGTCGAATGCACCTTGTTCTTTTTCCGTCCATTTCCATCTCTCGGATTTCTTTAGTAGATGGGTCAGAGGGGTAATGAGGTCCGAAAACCCGTTTATAAAACGACGATACCAAGATGCAGCCCCCAGAATTTGCCGTACTTCGCGTACATTTCTAGGAGGCGGTATTTTTACAACGGCCGCTACTTTGTCCGGATCGGTTTCGATACCCTGGCTTGATACGACATGCCCCAAATATTTAATTGACTTCTTAGCAAACTGGCACTTCTCTGTATTTATTTTTAAGTTTGCCTCACGAAGTCGCTGAAACACTTGTCCTAAGTGTTCTAAATGCTCCTCAAAAGTCGAACTAAATACGACAATGTCGTCCAGGTATGCAAACGCGAAGGAGTCCATTTTTGGCCCGATAACACCATCTAGCAATCGTTGAAATGTAGCCGGCGCCGCATGAAGTCCGAACGGCATAACTCGGAATTGAAAAAGCCCCCTTCCCGGAACGGTAAATGCGGTAAGAGGCTTGCTGGCTTCTGTTAGCGGAACTTGCCAATACCCATTTTTCAAGTCTATTGTTGAAAAATACATGGCATGGCGAAGTCGATCGAGTATCGAATGGATAAATGGCAGTGGATAAGCATCTTTCTCAGTGATTTCATTAAGCCGTCTGAAGTCAATGCAGAACCGGTGTTTGCCATCACGCTTTTTAACAATCACCGTCGGAGAACTCCACGGACTTTTGGATGGCTCGACGACTCCATCTTTTAACATCTGTTCTACCTCGTCGTTGATGATTTCCATCATTTTAGGGTTTCGTGGCGTATACCTCTGTTTTATTGGGGTAGAATCTTTTAGCCGGATGTGGTGCTGCACTAGCTTGGTGGGACCCCTTAGCCTCTTAAAAATTGGCAATTCTCTTCTGAGGAATGCTTGTAGACGTTGAGTCTCCGTTGGCTTCCACGGATTACTAGTAAGTGTCCATAGCGCATTGGTGGTAGGTAATCTGTCGTTATCAAAATGAAGCGTTACCTTCCACGTTTTCAGTGCATCGATACCCAAAAGTACCGCGGTAGTGAGCGTTGGTAGACACAGCCAGCTGAATTTTTTATAGACGCCGTCTATCATGGTGCCGATCGTGCATTGCTCGGGTATGTGCACCAGACTTCCATTTGCAAGTTGGGCGTGTTCATTATCGCTCCGAACGAACTGTACCCCTTTCCTCTTTAAAGTTTGTGCCACCTCCGTATTTATATACGACCGCGCTGAACCAGTATCGACCAACCCGGAGTAGACTGTGTCTCTTAATTTTGTGTTCATGAATAGTCGATGGCCATCAGGAGCGTGTGAGCCCACAGATGACAATTGAGTAGGGAGCCTAGTGGGTGTGGACTGGTCTGGCTTCTTTATTCGCCAGTCCTGTTGGCATTTCCCGAACATGGGCATGCTTGGTTTTTTATGCATTGTTTGCCGCAACCAGGACAGACAGCGGCATTTGGGCATGCTCGACCTATATGCCCCTTTTGTCCGCACAGCCAACATATTACTTTGTTTTTGGGTGGGGGTAACGGGGTTCTTTGCTTCGCTGGTACCGAGTCATTTGTTATAGCAGCTACCCTAGGCGTACTGTGTCGCAATTCTTTGCGCAACCGCTCATATTCTTCGACTTCCAGCAATAGTTCATCGACATTCCGGAAGTCCTTCCGTCGAATGTATTGCCGATACTCGGGTAGCAAATTTTTATAGAGCCTGACCAATTTTTCTTCCTTGGTTAGGCTCCCATGACGTCGCATCAAGGTTTGCAACTCGACGATATAATCGCGGCCTCGTTCTCCAGATTTCTGGTTTCTTTGGCTGATTTCCTCGGCGAGTTGTAATTTGTAATCGGCCGGGAGATAGAACCGGCGGAAACTTTGGATAAAATCGTCCCAGGTGTCCCAGTCCTCTTTATTGTTTCGGTACCACAAGATCGCGGAACCACGTAGAAGTTCAGGAATCGCCGTTTTTAAATCTTCGTCGGATACCTCGAAACTAATTTTTGCTTCTTCCAACCTTTCCAGGAACATGACGGCATTCGTCTTCCCGTCAAAGGAAACATTCCATTTCCGGACTGTTTCACTTGTCAAACGAATTTTTGATGAACTATCCATCACAAGCTTTGGCCCTTCGTCCTTCTGTAATATAACACTTGGACCTGCTTTCACCTCCACATTCAGGAGATCTTGTGCCTGACGGGCGAGTAAAGCTAGTCGCTGTCGGAGTTCTTCTACAGTACCTTCGGCTGCTAGGCCAAACTTTTGAAATTCCTTTTGTAATTCCTCTTTTTTTAATTTGTATATCCAGCTAGTCTTAGCTGGAGTAGTATCGGTATCGGCACCCGTTGGTTTTGGGTCCGTCTCAATATCTTCGTTTCTCATAATTTCTTTTTGTTTCTTAATGTCCCTGCTCGGGCGCCAAATTGTAACGCTATTTCGCTCAGACGCGAAATCGTAGCGTTGAACGACGTCTTCCGCTGGTCTCCTGTGCTGTCAAATGCTTTGCTCGGGCGCCAATATGTCGATAACACAGCACAAGGAGAGATGGTCGACGGTACAGGACGCTCTGGCAGCGTCGCTAACTATTGCTCAAACGTCAAAAGGATTTGGGTAGCTTAGTGGAGAAAAGAGTTTGGTTGTTTTTCCACAAAAAGAAATTATAATAATTTTTAATCTTTTATTAAAAAATTATATTAGAAGTATATATAAAAAAAATAGAATGTATTTACAAAAGGTAATAAGCAAATAGAAATGCAAAACGAAAGATTCTATTACAAAACAGGCAGTATTTGCAAGTTGGTTTTCGCTACTAAAAATGATCAACAATGGACGGTCAATAATGCAGACAACGCGGTTAAACGGGCAACAATGACACACACCAAAGTTGCGGGGACACGGACGGGTAACAATGGCCCTCGCCAAAGCTACGGGTACGCGGTACGAACGGGCAACAATGGCACACACCAAGGTTGCGGGGACACGGACGGGTAACAATGGCCCTCGCCAAAGCTACGGGTACGCGGTACGAACGGGCAACAATGACACACACCAAAGTTGCGGGGACACGGACGGGTAACAATGGCCCTCGCCAAAGCTACGGGTACGCGGTACGAACGTTAGTATCGACACACACCAATACTAACCACGGAGTCTTGCTATCTCGTTTAACAATGGCACTCACCAGAGCTAAACGACGAAAGCACAAGAACAGAGTAAAAACTTTACTCACCAGCTCGAGGCTCAAAGACACCCGTTGTCGGCACTCACCAACAACTCAGTCTATACGGCAGAGAGCACACACTCTCTGAATAAATCTGTCGTTTGAGCCCGTATTTATACCCCGAAAAACCGTTAAAAAATACAAAAATAAGTTTAAACAAGATTTTAACCATCTTGCAAATACTCGCCATGTTCAACATAATTAATATAAAAAATAAAAAAAATACATTTCATGGGGAATCGAACCAGCGATCCCCAGCGCGCCAGCCGAGCGCTCTAGCCGCTCGACTACGCGGCATATGACAAGCATAGACAACATCTGTGAATATTAACATCGCAAAAATATTTATAAATACAACAAAGATATATTTATAACAATGCACATACAATCTAACTACTTTATTGTATTGTATGTGTGTTTTACATATTTACAAAAATAATAAAAATATAAAAATACAAAATTATATTTTATCACATGAGGGGTTTGAACTAGTAAACCCAAATATAAAATACTAGCACGCTAGCCACAAGGCTACAACGTGAATATGGATCAAACTTAGTGACCGTCGTCACACGGAGTAGGATCCACTTCCTGGATTTGAACTTTCCGAAATTGATGACCGAGCATTATTCTCCCTATTACTGAAAATGATAATGATAATAAATAAAATGCTATATTAAAAAAAATGCTATATCTAAATAATTCAAGCAGCCGGCACGTAATCAACAAAAGATGAATAAAAGTAACTAAATGTGTGACGTCATGTCCTGGTACGTTTAGGTTCGTGAATCGTAATATAAAAATTATGGTACAAATCGCCTCTAGTTTTTTTTAAGAGACAATTTTACATAAAAATTATAATTCTCAGCTTGCGAAATGTTACTTGCAATTTATAATTGATATATTCATTATGACTTACTGTACTAGCATCATACGTCTCCACTTCAACAAATCACGTTTGGATAACTTGCATCTGTTAATAGATAGATGTAGACATCGAGTATATAGGAATAAAGAAACCTATTGCTTTTTGTAACATGCATTTTTGTGACATGTTGCATGAATAGAATTTTACTGTTTCCAGCGACCATAAACCGACCCGTACATGATTTATGAAACATCGTTAGCCTTGAATGGGCTGACATATTTCACTAAATTTTGGCAACACTATATTTTTCTATGATTTGAGGGATGTATAACATCTTGGCGCAAAAACGATTTTCTCATCTAGTCCGGAACGCCCTTAAAAATTGATTGTAAATATCTAAATATTTAGTACTCAAATCAAAATATGTACAGAAAAAACCAATTATTTACACTTAAGAAATAATTAATTTATATTTTTGCAGGAGGGTGTAAGCATGCAATTGCTTTACTTTTCTGGCTGCACAGAAGATCGGAAGAACCATCGGTAACTTCAGTTGAGTGCTACTGGAACGTTTGCACATTATCAAAAATTGGTAAAGAACCAGCCGTTCCTCTACGAACACTGCTTGCTGGAACTTCTGTTCTACCAGAGAAGAATGAAGATATATTAAACAATTATATTAAAAAAGTTATAGATTGTAAAAGTACAAGTGTGCATACACAAATGTACACAGAAAATGCAGTGAAGAGAATTTCATTACATTGTCTTGCAATCGAATACAAAAATGAATGTGGACAAAAACCAAATATGGAAGATTTCCGACAGTTTTGTTTAAATACAATTACCCCAAAGTTGGTTAAAGAAGTAGAAGAGATTACTCGTTCGCAATACAAATATAGCGCTTGGTATGCGGCTCGGTATGCGCGTATTACTGCGTCGAAGGCTTATGAAGTGACACGGTGTAAAACTGAGGGAGTACTGGTACAGACCATTTTCGGGGCATCACAGTTTAAACCGACAGAGGCAATAAAACGGGGACTTGCACTGGAAGAAAGAGTGTTGAAAACTGTTGAAGAGAAGAAGAACTTGAAATTTAAAAAAATGTGGTTTTATTATAAACACCTCATTTCCTTTTTTCGGTGCATCGCCAGACGGTATCAGTAGTGACTACTGTTTAGAAATCAAATGTCCAAGCAAGGAAAAAACAGTAATTAATTATATAACAGGAGACAAACACATAAAACCCAAACCGTATACACAGCTGCAGTTACAAATGTATTTTTCCAATAAGAATAAAGGATTATTCTGTGTGGCGGCTCCAGATTTTGAAAAAACAAATCATGTTGACATTATAGAAGTAGAATTGGATGAGGAATATTGCTTAGATATTTTGAAAGACAGTATGTTATTTTTTGAAAACTATATTTTTAACAAATTATTTGACTAAACAGAATATATACATGTGTGAAAGTGACAAATAAAATATTTCAAAGGTTTTTGTCATTTCTACCCCATGTAGTTAGTTTACTATAGGGCGCGAGCAGACACGTAACTCGACGGACCTTGACGTGCTCAAAATCAGCTGATTTGTGTGCGCATGTCATTTTGACAAGAACAATGTCATGTTGACAAGACCATTGGGGACTTATACAATTCAAACTTTTTGGACGCCATCTAGTGAGTAAAAAAGTAATTAATAAGTAGTTATGTAGTGAGCAAGATTTAGCACTACAGTTTGACATTTATCATGTGATCCACCACGTGATCACAACACTGTTAACTGCATTGAAAGGAAACGTAAACATGTCAGACTGGACACATTTTTATATAATTATTTAAGTATATGATCTACTCAGTTCTTGCCTTGCAATTAATTCATGTTTATTTCCACTTTTCTTCAAACCCCGGCATTCTAACCATCTTTTCAACTGTAAGACTGAATGGTTTTCAATGTTTTTAAACACAAATCGTGCCCCCGGTACATCATCTTGTGTTAAACACATTATTTATTTGTGAATTTGTTTTTTTAGTGATATTTCAAATTCAAGGATCACTACACTTTAGTACAAGAGATAATTAATAACAGACACTACACAAAATAACATAACCAAAGTTTGTGACTGAATAACAAACAACTTGTTGGATCAACGAGGCGAAGTGCTGAAGGGGAGAGCATGTGATTGACTCGGCCATGGTATATCACCTCGCCTTTTCAAAAATTTGTTGTCCTTTTCTAAATTGTGTAGAGGGAGGTCCGCCGCCGATCCGCCGCGGGTGACGTCAAATTTATAAGTCCCCATTTTTTGACTTATTTTGATTTTGAATTGCTAAAATGTTATTATTTTTAATTTCATGTGTTTTACTGCCTAAAAATGATAAAATATGAACATTTTAGCAATTAAAAATCAAAATAAGTCAAAACATTGGTCTTGTCAACATGACATTGTTCTTGTCAAAATGACATGCGCACACAAATCAGCTGATCCCAAGCAAGTCAAGGTCGCTTGAGTCACGTGTCTGCTCGCGCTATATATGTTAAAAATAAAAAGTTTATTCGCGACTAAGAAAAACTCGTAGCCACCCAGCGGCCAAATTTGAAACCTTTCTAACGCATACTGTGGTAACAACAAACAACCGTTGCAATCACATGATAATCATTGTGAGTAAATAGATTTGTGTCTTCTTTACTCTATTTTGTGTTAAACTTGTATTTTAGTAGTATTATTACCTTGGCATATTACATTGTTTAAGTTATTTTTATTAAAATATGGATCCTTCTACAGTAAACAGAACAAACTGTTGTGTTTATGGCTGCCATTCGCGGGCAGATAAAAATCCGAGTTTAAGTTTTCATTCCTTCCCTAAAGCTGGCGAAAGGACAGTGAAAATAATAAACAAATTTGGTAAAAACGAGGAGGTAGACAAACGAAAAGCTTGGATTCTAAGAATCAAAACTGGGAAACCGGTATCAACACATATGAAAATATGTTCCTTACATTTTACTAAGGATGATTATATTTTACCAGGTAAGAAAATATTTCAATCGTAGTTAACTCGTTTAACATATTTTTCTTTTACTTAAGACATCCCATGTAAAAGAAGAAAATTAAAAAGGTGTGCTGTACCCAGCTTTAAACTTCCCAAAGAAATGCCAACAAATTACTCTGAGAGACAACGTCGGTATGAAAATAGAAAGAATGACGTATCTGTGGATCCTTTATTTATTTTCGAACATTTACCATCCACATCACAACCTACTGAAGAATTACCAGTAACTTCTGCAGAGACTCCACACACTCCGTCCGAAGAAGAACTCCAAGCAGTCCATGCACTTTTAGAATTAACTCGTAGACCAAAAACAACAGCTGTTGGTGTACAGGTTAAGAGTGGTGATTTATTTTTATCTTTCATTTCTTTCATCGACACGGAGGAAAAATTAAATACCTGGACTGGTATTCTTACATTTACTATTTTAGCATCTCTAGAAGAAGCTTATAAACGTTATTTCCCTGATAAAAAAACACATAAAATTAATATTCGAGAACGCATAATTTTAACTTTTATTAAAATGAAACAGAATGTTTCTTTTGTTGTTCTTGCTACTTTATTTCGCTCACTAACTTCAGTTACCTGTGCCAAAGTTTTTAATGATACAGTAGATAAATTACATTTTCTATTAAATGTATGTATTACTTGGCCTACTAAAGAAGAAATAATTAATAATATGCCCATTCACTTCCAAGACTTTGAAGATGTTCGCATTGTTTTGGATTGTACGGAAATCCCTTTACAAAAACCTAAATGTCTTTGTTGCCGTGTTAAAACATATTCCCACTATAAAGGACAAAATACAATTAAATTTTTGGTTGGCGTTAGTCCTGGGGGTCTAATTACTTTTGTAAGTAAGGCGTATGGGGGAAGATCATCCGATAAAGTAATTTTAGAACAAAGCAATCTTTTTGAAAAATTAACATCAGAAGAGGACGCTGTAATGATAGACAAGGGTTTTCGGATAAACGAATTGGCTGCAAGGTATGGAATAAAAGTTATTTGTCCACCATTTCTTCGTCAAAAATCACAATTTACTCCTGTTGATGCAAATTTAAATAGAAAAATTGCACGCGCAAGAGTTCACATTGAAAGAGTTTTCCAAAGAGTGAAAATGTTTAAAATTGTGAAAAATCAAATAGCTTGGAATATCATTCCAAAGGTAGAGAAAATATTTGTAATATTATGCGCTATTACAAACTTACGTAGCCCTGTGCTAGACGATGATAAATTTTTAATGTAGTTTTATTGTATTATGTATCTTCTCAAATTGTTTTGTAAGTTAACCCTTTTAGTATAATTTGTTTCAAGTAGTTTTATCATATTATGCATCTTTTCAAATTGTTTTGTAAGTTATCACTTTTAAAATAATTTGTTTCAAGTAGTTTTATTGTATTATGTATCTTTTCAAATTGTTTCGTAAGTTATCACTTAAAATAATTTGTTTCAAGTAGTTTTATTGTATTATGTATCTTTTCAAATTGTTTAGTAAGTTATCACTTTTAGAATAATTTGTTTCAAGTAGTTTTATCATATTATGCATCTTTTTAAATTGTTTTTTAAGTTATCACTTTAAAATAATTTGTTTCAAGTAGTTTTATTGTATTATGCATCTTTTCAAATTGTTTTGTGAGTTATCACTTTTAAAATAATTTGTGTCAAGTAGTTTGATTGTATTATGTATCTTTTCAAATTGTTTAGTAAGTTATTACTTAAAATAATTAGTTTCAAGTAGTTTTATTGTATTATGTATCTTTTCAAATTGTTTTGTAAGTTATCACTTTTAAAATAATTAGTTTCAAATAAGAGTACAGTCTTGAAATTATTTAACGTTTTATTATTTTTCTTAATACTTACACCTAAAATAAGCTTCTAATCCCTCAAATGAGCAACTGAAAGTAGCTGAATCCACAATATTCCTAGATGTATGAGTCGCCTCCAAGAATTAAAATACATATTTTTGAGTTACCTCAAATTTCTTAAGTAATATGTAAAACCTGACTAATAAGAACTTGTAACATAAACAAAATAATTTTCTAATAAATAATTTAATATATGTATTTTTTTGTAGCTTTAATAAAACAAGTGATTTTTACGTATGTATTTTATTTAATTAGCTGTCTTTCTGCACATAACACAATTACATATATTGATTATAGTGATCTAATTATGCATTTCTTTTTTATTTAAAACATAACATGCAAGTGGATTACAGAAATATTGTTGGTTACATACACATTATTTTTTATAGAGACATAAAACGTGTAACATTTTTTAAAAATATCTTTCTTTTGATTTAATGACCATGTTTTTAACAAATTCTTCATCAAAAGCAACAATAATGTTAAGGAATGTTTGATTTTTAGAAGAATAAACAATGAAATCACATTCCATTACATTCAATAACAGCATTCCCAATTGTACCTGCCCATAATATTTATGTTTAGGATTAAGACTTAGGCGATAATTAATAATTTTTAAGTAATCAAGGTCCGGATAGCATTCCAAAGCGCTGCATTTTTGTCCTAAATCAAAAACATATTAAGTAATGAAAAAATAAATATTAAATCGTTACCTTTAATCGGACATTTTATTTCCAATAATTTTTTTGGTTTGTTGTTTTCATCTAAAATAATTCCGTCTAAGGAATAAGCAAGCCAAGGATTATTTCTATTTATAATTAATCCAGTTTGAATAACTTTATAGCCTAAATTTCGTATATAAATATCTCTAGCCTCTTTTTCAGTTACTAAACCATAACGCATATTTTCATTTTGGAAAGACTTCGGCCAAAAATATTTGCTTGCTTTCATTTCCCAATCTTCTTTCTTATACGTATAAATTTCGTAGCACCACGACCCTGTAATTCTGTATTGGCGTTCCTCATGCCATCGTTTCCTACTGTTTTTTGTTTCATTACATATGTTTTGAACATCGATATTATGAAATAAATTGTTGTATAATTGCTGGCAACAAAGATCTAATTGTCCTATTGGTTGTTCCTTCAAATTTGTTAGAATTTCGTTTTCTCCTAAATCAGCGATATTTATGTCTATACTATAATTATTCGCTATGTGTGTTTGTCTTTGCCGTTTTGCACTAGAACAATACATTTTCTCAATAATAATTAAAACAAAGTATTGCAGTACAAACCTTTTTGATAAAGCAGAATTTAAATTGGAGTTTAAAAATAATGTTTTTAAATCAATCTTTTGTTCATCACTGATTTCATTAAAATTGTTCTGTAAGGTATCACTTTTAAAACAATCGGTTTCGAGTATGGGCATAGGTTTGAAATTATTTAATGCTTTATTCTTTTGCTTGCTCCAATTACATTTCACATCTGTTTGCGATATTTCTTCTAAATCAGAGATTTTACACCTACAACAAAAAACAAACAACGCAGCCAAAAAAGAGAATTAACTAGTCAAAATAATAACAATGGTTACAAAATCACATATTCCCTGATCCTGAGCATGCAATTGCAAATTGAATACATGATGTCACCTAGTTAAATAAAGTAAAACTGCGGCAATATGTTTGCATTTTTGGCTACTCCCTGCTTTACATGAACAGTGAAATGATTGTACTATTAAACTTAAACTACTGTCTTCACAAACACTTCCAGTAATTTCATGTGGAAGTGAAGATAATGCGCTGGTTTGTAAACACAGAGCAAAAATATTATGAGTGTTATCTGTGTTATTGATACTTGTAACACCACACATTAATATGAATCCTGAATTTAATATTTCTTCTCCTTCCACAATATATCGTGATGTATGTGTCGCCTCCAAGAATTCAAATAAATTTTTTAAAGTTAACCTCAAAGCACAATCTTTGAAACTCATATTTATCTATAAATATATACCATATCAATGAAGTAAATACATATCGGCATTGTGCACTTACGAATTAAGCTATATATATAATCTTTTTGTGGCTAAATAAGCTATTTTGAAGTAATTTATTATTTTATACAGTTCAAACAACATAAAGGCACATGAGTTATTAAATGACAGTATGCATTACATCCACCATATTTGAAACGATTACAGCGCCGCTACCGGTAGGTTTAGTTGCGAATCTTGTGTAGCGTCTGGAGGTAAGAAGTGAGTATATTTGGAAAGGAATATAGTTGTTTAAATGCGAGTTAAAATAAAGGATTTATGTGAACCATTTTGTAAGTTATGTAAATTTATAAAACTAAACACTAGCTTATGATGTGGGAAGAAATTTCAAGGAAATATATAAATATATTGCCATTTTTCATGCAGAAATATTTATTTAATATTTGCATACAGTATTCTTATTTTATTAAAGAACCTTGTGAATTTACTATACCACATGCTATAATTATTGTATAATCTAATAAAGCCACTAATTTTGAATTGACATTAGCATGCGGCTCTAACATTTTAAATTCACGAATTCGTCGGATAATGCGTTCTATGTGAATTCTACACGCTGCAATTTGTGTGCTTCTAATAACATCTAATTTGTTCGTTTTTTCATTTTGCGACACGGATGGAGGACGAACCAATGTACAATTTTTTGTATGTAATAAATACTTCATATTTTTAAATCCACGGTCTGCAAGTATAGAGCAGTTGTTAGGATGTTCTGCAACGTAATTTGATCTTTCCACAATTTCTTTATCGCTAATACGGCCTCCAAAGCCATATGAAATAAAATTAATAAATCCATGTGGAGTTGCCGATATTAAATATTTAATAGTATTGCAACTCTTGTACGCACTATAGGTTACAGATTGTAATTTTGCACTAGACGGTTTTTCTATCTGTATTTGTAAGCAGTCTATAATTGAATACACATTTTTAAATTTTGGTAGAAATTGGGGTGGCATACAAAGTAAAACCTGTTGTTTTTTGGGAAATAAATAAAATTGTGAATAAATCCCGCTAGTTTTGGGATACATTCTGTAAAAATTTGGCCAGTTCTTGTAATAGATAAGCCAAATGCAATGGCCAAAACGGCATAAGAATCATCACACCTTATTTTTCTAAGTGAAAGCATTACATCGGTGTAATAAATGCGTGCCTTATCTTCTATTATTCCTCTTTTTGTTAGGCCAACACAGTCCTCAAGAATATACTGCACACAAACCGAACAAAGACGCATATCACCTACATCGTCTTCTTTGCAAATTGGACAACACCAACTTTCTTCATTTTCTTTCTGTTTCTCGCTTTATTTTTCTTTCTTCTTTTTTATCTTTCCACTTTTCTGTGCGACATTGGCTTCGTCTGCAGATGCATCATTGTTTGCATTAAAAACAATTTTTTCACTACCAAAGCTCTGCTATTTATTGCTTTTTTTTTGTTTAGAGGTGATTTTGAAATTTTATCAGGAGTATGCAACATTTCTGTTATTGATTTATTATGGGTCCTACCTAAGTTTTCCTCATGAGCACTAACATCGTTATCAGAACCAGAAAAAATTTCTTCATCGAAACTCAGTTGAATTACTTGAGGAATCACTTCGGGATATTTTTCGTTTGTAACGGTCCAGTTTGCACTACCCATCTGAAAAATGACTTTTTTTGTATATAAAAGATATTTGTAAAATATATTATATTTATACCTGCTATAGTGACATACTCTATCTAGTTTAATATTTTTGTTGATAGCTCTTCTAAGTTACAACTTTTTTTTAATGTCAAACTCATTTTTGGTTATATTTACATCTTGTTTTTGCCTTGTCAAATCTTTCATATCTTCTTTAAATCGTCAGAGTTTTAAATGTTTAATTAAATATTTGTTGGTACAGGTGCGACCTTTTTGAATGTTATTTCAATTTCTAAAGCTACGTCCATAATATACGAGTTTTATATATTTTGTTTATTTATTTTGAATACCAAAATGTATTTTGTGACTTCAGAGTGATTTTTTGGAGATTTTAAGTAATTTCTTCTTTTTCTTCATAATTATCTTGGATGATAATGTTTTTTTTTTTTGATAAGTTTTTTTGGGGATTCGAATTTGAGAAGTCGTCTAGAACACAAGCGTGTGGGAATAAGTAGAGCAAGCACATCGTGTAACAGTGATAGTTTTGTCTGCTTTATAGTTTTGTTTATCAGTATTTACTGATTGTCGCAATTTTTGCGGATTTATAAGCAGTGCAAAAATAAAGTTGTACGAGAATAATTGAGTATTTCGTCGATGTGAATTTTTCGTCGAGTCAGTTATTGTGGTTCTCGTGCAAATTCTCCTCGGAGGATTAGAACTGTGCATACGAGTGTCCTGTGATTCTTCCACGAAGGACAGTTCATCGCCAAGGTCCAATTATCTTCGAGATCTCGATCCGGCATCCGTGCTCCCCCACCCGCACTTCCCAAACCGCCCAGCACTGGGTTCACTCGAGTCGCTACAAGCCAACTTCAGCTTCGCAGCTAAGTTCTAGACTTTTAATTATTTTAATTATTGCGTCAATTGTTGACTTTGGATTAAGAGTTTTGATTATTGCCACTCCCTTTTTATGGGTAGTATTGTTAGTGTCACCATTGATATATTTTGTTGTTCGATATTTTCATTGTTGCATCGAATATTGACTCTTATCACCACTATTCGTCTATTATTCATTCTTAAAACGTTAATAAGTAGGAATAAAGAATTGACATTTAAATACTCTGAAATTAAAGCTCAGAATTTAATTTATTATACTATTGTTTTTGGAAAAAATATATCAAAACGTTATCGTTTCTGTTTAAATATAATTTAGTTTATTCTCTTAGAGCATTTTTGTGCATGTCATGTTTATGAGATTCATGAGCTAGTTTTGAGTAATTGAGATAACTAATTGTATACTAATTGAAGTACATCATAAGATTAATTGTTTGATTCCTTGTTGAACATTTTTGTGCTTATTATTATTAGTAAATATATTTCTTTGCAATTTAGTACTGTCACATTAAATATTTATGAGTTAATGTTATTGAAGATTTTGCTGGTTGATGTTCAGACGGATATCAAGATTATATCTCGTATTTTAGACTGTTGTCCGTCTTCTACGTTTGGCCAATCGGGAATCGCGTCGTATGTACACGGGATATAATTTGGTTATTGTTACCGCTCTTATTTTTTTTTTCATTTAGGATCCAGCAAAGTGATTTTTTTGTTTTGTTAAACTAATAATAATAGCGATCTTTGATTTGAGTGTTAAGCTATTTTTTTTAAAGTAAATTCAATTATTGCTTTGAGTTGTGCCGAATTGATAGTATATATGTAAAATTGCTTCAACATTTTTATTATTTTTTTAATATATACATTGTCGTTCATATTACAAACTCTTGTTTTAATTGGGGTATCCAAAACCGCCATTTCTTTATTTCAGCAGAAGAATAGTGGAAATAATTATTGTTCATTTAACGAATTAAAATATAGGGTATTACTTTTCGTGATCTCCGTAATGATATTCAAATGAGCGAAAAACCGACTTATCCATTGGTTGCAACTCGTGTGTCGTGTTGCTCAGCAGGCAGAAAAGTACAATATCATGTTTATCTACTACTTCTACAATGGTATAATCTAAACTATCACCATCAAAAATTAGAATGCATTTTCCTGCTGGCTTGTATTTAGCTTAGTTTTCTATCCAAGTACAAAATGAAGCAATATTTATACTACCTTTAGGAGTCATCAGTACTAAATTTCCTGGTGGTAATGTATCTGCTCATTCTGGTTTCTGTCTTTTCCTTTGAATAAAATTGCTGGTGGTATGACATTACCACTAGCATTACCACATGACACGATAGTTACATTTTGTTCATGCTCAGGAGCTACCAAATGACCTCGTTTTGCACCTTTCTTTGCTAGTATGCTCTGTTGATGGGTACAAACTTAATCTGCAACCCTTTTCGTCTACATTATAGATTCTTTCTGGTTTATCCATTAAATTTAATTCTGTGAGAATTTTCTTCAGTTTGTTAAATAATCATTGACAATAAACCTATTTAGTTTTTGTGCACGTGCCGGGTTCCTGCCCTGAGCTTTTCTCCTCCTTATCTCAGTCTTAAAAATCCTTCTAACCAACATCGATCAGCCATATTAGACACAGTGGAAAAATTGTTTTCAATTCTATATTCCATGCAGTAACTAAAAACGTATTTTCGATGAACCTTTGATGTCAATAGATATCCGACTTCCGCCAGTCGAATTATTCTACTGGAAAGTTCTATTTTCTTGTTCACTAGTCAATACTGTGTTACGCCCCATGGGTAACTTACTAGTTTTTTTATTATTTACATATCTCATGAATGTTCCTCTTGGAATTTTATATAATTTGATTGCAGTATTGCAAGAAGAACCTGCCGCTACAGCTGCTACAGAATTTTTTAAATCTTCGCTGCTCCACTTGCCTTGTAGGCTTCGAATTTTTGCTCTTCCAGTCATTTATGTAAGAAAATACTAATATTTAAACCATATGTATACAATATGTCCATGTGCATATTGTAAACGTGTGGTACTGCGTATGTTGGATACACACCGCACTATCACAATATGCCGAACATAGTAACTGCACTATGCTGTCGAAGCCACAAGTATTTAGTAAAATAAATTTTTCTTCTAATTTAATTGGAGCTACCTTAGTAATGTGACACATGAAATTAAATCTTCTAAACGAATGAAATAATTTTCAATATTATGTACCTAAAAAGTACAAATAGTGCATTCTAGTCTCGAATACTGTTGTATATTTAATTGGCAAGATGAACATACGTCTACAGTTGTTTTATAAATTATGATTTATACTCAAATAAATCTTTTTTAAAAAAAGTTTTAAGTTAAAAACGAACAAAAGGTTATACATAAGTCATACAATGTTCTAGCTTCAACCTTCAACCTACAATCTGTCAGTTACAAAGGTATCAGGCTCTTTTATAAACTAGTTTCAATATTTAGCACTTTATTATCAAAGGATGGTGAAATGTAGTGCAATCAGGGAATGTCTATATAATTTATGTGTAAAATAATTAATTAAAATAAATAAATGTTTTACAATATGAACTATTTTTAACATTAATTTATTTAAAAAAATTCAATTTACATAACAATTATTTATTAAATGTAAAAACCTAATCAACAATTATAATGTTTGGATCTTGTAATGTAATGTCCCCATGGCAGTATATTTATTATATTAGCTTTTATATAACGTTTATTGTCATTAGCTGATATTATATTGTTTTGTTTTTTGTATAATTTTGAATTATAAAGTATTTTTGTAATCATCAATAGTAAGTTTTTTGTTACAGTATTTGAAATTCCTTTAACTATTCAATAACATTTATTAGTTTCCAAAGTAAATGAGTACATTTTTGTTCGCAACCCTGCGAATTCAGTCATTAATAATCTACTTTTTCAACTTCAGAAAGTCAAACTACTTTTTTATTGGCTTGAGGTATTCCATATCTATTCTTTGGTGTGTAGTTTGAAGTATCGAATTTGTTTTTTTTTAAATATTTGTATAGGGATCTTCTTTAATTTTGTAAATTAGTGAGTCAGTAAAGAAGTTGGGGATTTCTAAATGAAATGTATATATACTCGTACTTATAATGAAAGTCATACATTAAACGGTATAATTTTTTTAAAATTTGATTTAACTATTAATTTTTGAGCACCTCCTTTCCCATCCCATTTTGATACTAATTTTATATCCCGCATATTACGTATGTTTCCTATACTTTTTCCTAAAACGTCGTTGATCATCAATTTAAATAAAATGCAAACTATTTTTTTTGATAATTTTGTAAAATTTGTATTGTTGTCTATATACTCTTTCAGCCAACGCAATTGTTTAATTTAATAGCACGATTAATTTTTAATAATTTTAATCCCATATGTAAAGCTTGCTTTAAATTTCAATAATGTAATACATATTTTTTTTTATCATACAGCGTTGCTAAAAGTTTTTTTTTGTTCGTGAATTTGGTGATGCACGTTGTTCGGGGCAAAATGAAAAGTTTTTGTGTGCATCATGTAAATGTGTGGGGTATTCCAAATCAACTGCATAAATATAACCATTTTTTTCATTATCAATATAGTATTAATGTCAAGATTTTTGATTTACTCATTAGATAGTCATTTAAATTCGCCTTGAGGTAAACACTTTGTCATAGCCCACCCGTATAAAGTACATACGTCAGATATTACTCAGGAGAATTTTGATTGTAAGATGCCATATAAGGGTTATTTTTCTTTAATTTACCCCAAGTTCTCGTACAAGTAGATGTCTGTCATACCCACTCAAATTGTGAAAAAATATTGGAATGTATTTGGGTACTTTATAATTTAGGTTGTAAATATTATGGGCGGCTCCGCGATATTTACCTACAGTTATAGTTCCAAAAATTTTTAAAATATTTATAACACAATTTATAAATTCGCGAGATAAGTGACAGTGGTCCCTGACCTTTTATTCCATATTATTAATTTTTGCATTGCAAATATGGCAGATATACGCCTTATAATATTCTTCCCAATTAATTTTGAGTCATTTCTATTGGCGCAATATTTTTGTAAAATGTTTGTATCGTCTTAACATCCGTCAAGTGTTTCATAGACCATTTAGATGCTTCAGGACCATGAAATGATTCGTAAAATGATAATCATCGTACGAACATACGATTTGGTACGCAACAGCACATGGAACGTTGTTCTGGTATGCATTTGAATAGAAATTAGCGGGATTTGGTTGGCAGGTGTTAATAGGAACAGATACACATTCAAAATCAGCATAAATAACGAATGGGTGGCGTTCTTTACGCATAAAATTTTTAAATTTGAGCCATTTTTCATCCCCACTCGATAATTAAATTTTTATCGCATCAAAATAGGCGCAATCTTCTTCATGACGTAAATTTTTTTGTACCAAAATATGTAGGCAATCGATCATAAATAATTATTTATTTTTCACCTCTCGTCATTAGGGAGGTAATGTAATCGTGACAAAAATTCGATGGTGAGTATTCAGTAAATAAGCACGAATTAGGGTCCCCACAACACGTTTTTACTATTTTTACGATGTGTGTGTGTGTGTGTGTGTGTGTGTGTGTGTGTGTGTGTATGTGTGTGTGTGTGTGTGTGCGTGTATGTGTGTGTGTGTGTGTATGTGTGTGTGTGAGTGTGTGTGTGCGCGCGCCTGAGGGTTTTTTCGTCCACGATAACTCTTACAACAAACATCAGAAAATTTCTATTTTCCGTATTTAAGCTTTCTACATTCATATAACTAGTTTATTAGATTTTGGGTAAAATTGGACAACCGGAAGTAATACTTTACTCGAAGCCCATAACAGTTTTTAAAGAAAAATTATATTAATATATAATCTAAAACTTTTCAATTTTAGTATTTAAGCCTTTTATACCAAGGGGAATAACATATTAGATTTTGGCTAAAATTAATAAACTAGTAATGATAGTTTACTTGAAGCTCTGAACAGATTTTCGTGAAAAATATATTATATGATATATTCAAAAACTTTTTAAATTCAGTATTTAAGACTTTTTAATGGAAGAAAACAGCATATTAGATTGATAAACCGGGAGTAATACGTTACTTGAAGCTCTGAACAGATTTTCGTGAAAAATATATTATAATATATTTCAAAACTTGTCAAATTTGGTATTTAAGACTTTTAGATTAATGAGAAAGACATTAGATTTTTTATAAAATTGATAAACTGGAAATGATATTTTACTTGTAGTACTGAATAGATTTTCGTGAAAAATATTTTATGATATATACCAAAAATTATCAAATTTGGTATTTAAAACTTTCATGTTAATAAGGACATATTACATTTTTTCTAAAATTGATGAACCGGAAGTGATACTTTACTTGAAGCTCTGAACAGATGTTTGTGAAAAATATTATATATTCCAAAACTTGTCAAATTTGGTATTAAGAACTTTATATAAAGGGGAACAACATATTAGACTTTAACTAAAATTGATAAACCGGTAGTGATACTTTATTTGAAGTTCTGAAGATATTTTCAAGAAAAAATATTGATACAATTCAAAACTTTTCAAATTTGATATTTAAGATTTTTATATTAATGTGAACGATGTATTATTTTTTTTCTCTAAAATTGATAAACAGGAAGTAGTACTTTACAGAAACCTATAAACAGATTTTCTTGAAAAAATATATTAAAACATGATCCAAAACATATCAAATTTGGTATTTAAAACTCGATTTTGACTATACTTATATGATAAACCGGAAGTGGTATTTAATTTGGAGCTCTTAAACTTTCGTATTACAGACTTTTTATTTATTGGAACGAGAGATTTGATTTTGTTTACAAACGATCAATCGGAAGCTCATTGCTATTTTAAACATGGAATTGACGGGAGGTTTTGTGCTGGCCACATCAGATTTTTTTTTTGTTAACTGAGTATATAATAAACGAGATAGTGATTTAATCTATGCGTAGAGGGCTTTGTCTTCTTTTTTAAAATACAAAAGGTTAAAATGACGAATAGATTAATTTTTAGTAAAATAAAGAGGTCCCACATCTTAATTTTTCAATTCAGAGTTATACGCTAAACCATATATATATATATATATATATATATATATATATACCGGGTGTCTTAGGCCGACCGACACATGGGCGATTAACATGTAAAATTAGTTAATTGTGAATAGTATCTCCCCAGTGCAAGATATTAAGATGAAATTTTGCATGCTTATCCGGGGATACTATTTCTATGGATTTCAATTCAAATCAGTCAATTTACAAGTGTAATATTAGAATAAATTAAGAAAAATTGTAGAAGTACCATGAATGTTATTCATATCTTGAAAATAATAGTATCTAAGCAACAGCTCTGATAGAGTAGGGGTAACGTGCGCGCTTCACAATTTAGAGAGTCGGGTTCGAAACCAACCGACAGCAATATTTATTTTTTAATTTTTTCTTTTCAAAATAATTTTTATTATTAATATGTTTTTAATCTTTTATTAATATTTAATTTAATAAAGTGGATACATTGTACGTAACAAGATTTATTTATTTAAAAAATACTAAATCGTACCAACTAATTACAACATTAAAATTTAAAAATTATAATAAATATTCAAAATGGCGCCGTTTTGCGCTAAGCAAAATCCGAGACGATCGTAACATTGCTGTCTCACGTTGCTTAGCTGTCGATTAGAAATAAGCCTACATTCATTCCTTATTGCCGCTTTCAGGTCTTCTAAAGTGGTCAATTCATAATGGCCGTAAATTTTTGATTTTAAATGACCCCAAAGAAAAAAAATCTAAGGGGCTTAGATCAGGAGACCTTGGCGGCCAATTAATTGGTCCATTTAAACCAATCCAAGAATCTGGAAATGAATTATCCAAATATTCTTTGACAATTTGCACGTTATGCGCTGGACACCCATCCTGTTGAAACCATATCCTCTCCATATTTAATTCTGTAAGTCTAGGCCCAACTACTGTTTCCAATAAATCTAAATATTTTGGACCGTTCAATGTCCCTTCAATAAAATATGGTCCAATAATGTGTGATCCCAAAATTCCCGCCCAAACATTAACCTTCTGGGGATATTGGGTTCTTGATAAATTTGCACATTCGGTTCGTTATGAAGAGTAAATGTGCATTCATCGGTATAACAGAGGGAGTACAAAAAGTTTCTGTTTTCATTGGCTTTATCCATAATTGTTTCACAATAAGTTGCTCTTCTTTCTTCGTCGCCGTCTCGCAATTCTTGATGGTTACCTACTTTGTAACTTCTAAATCCATTTTTCTTAAGTATTCTAGCAATTTTTGTTCTACTTATTCCATATTCCATTTGTAAACTTCTTAAACTAATAGTAGGCTCCACTTCAACCCGCGCAATTATTATTTCTTCAAATTCATTTTCAATTGGTTGTATTTCCTGCTTTGTGTGATTAGCAACACACCCAGTTTCTTCAAATCTGTTAATAATACGCCTTACACGGGATTTATTAACTACTTTTTCTGGATTTTCGGCAGAAAATACATCAGCAGTTTGCTGTAGGCTATTACCAATGTGAAATAATTTCACAATACGAATTTTTCTTTTGTAGTTAAATCCATATTATTTAAATAACACCAGCAACAAATAAAGATAGTACAATACAAATCTGCATTTGACGTTTGATTATTCAAATCAAATGTTCTCGTTTTTTTGTTTTCGTCAGGGCTAACTATAAT
This sequence comes from Harpalus rubripes, assembly GCA_963082715.1. Classification (NCBI taxonomy): domain Eukaryota; kingdom Metazoa; phylum Arthropoda; class Insecta; order Coleoptera; family Carabidae; genus Harpalus; species Harpalus rubripes. The sequence continues at coordinate 30,691,259 of OY720459.1, read as the reverse complement.
TTGAAGAAATTTAATTTATAATAAACCAATAAAGCAAATAATAAAATATTTTTTAAATAAATAAATCTTGTTACGTACAATGTATCCACTTTATTAAATTAAATATTAATAAAAGATTAAAAACATATTAATAATAAAAATTATTTTGAAAAGAAAAAATTAAAAAATAAATATTGCTGTCGGTTGGTTTCGAACCCGACTCTCTAAATTGTGAAGCGCGCACGTTACCCCTACTCTATCAGAGCTGTTGCTTAGATACTATTATTTTCAAGATATGAATAACATTCATGGTACTTCTACAATTTTTCTTAATTTATTCTAATATTACACTTGTAAATTGACTGATTTGAATTGAAATCCATAGAAATAGTATCCCCGGATAAGCATGCAAAATTTCATCTTAATATCTTGCACTGGGGAGATACTATTCACAATTAACTAATTTTACATGTTAATCGCCCATGTGTCGGTCGGCCTAAGACACCCGGTATATATATATATATATATATATATATATATATATATATATATATATATATATTGATTTATTTTAATTATTACTATCTCTTGATGAGTACCACAAATTAAATATAGATATTATATAATATAAATAGAACACATAAATTAAAATCTTCTTATCGATTTCGGTTTATTAAACTATCTTCAGAGAAAAATACAAGAAAAATTATAAATATAAATATTGAAATATTTGACATAATAACAAATGCAATACAACATATTATATATATATATATATATATATATATATATATATATATATATATATATATATATATATATATATATATATATAGTAGGTATAAAATTATTTAAAATTATTTATCCATAATTTGGTAGAAAGAAACAACTTATAATTTAATAAATGAAGTAAAATATGCTAGTGAAGCACAGTTGTTGTTTATGTACAGATGAATTATAAAGAAGATCAAATTTACTAACAATCATTTATGGTTTAATACACAATGTGTAAAATACAAAGTATTTCCAAAATATATTAATATAAAATGTAAAAATAATACATTTCAAGCGATTAATGCAATTTATAAAGCAAAAAGTCAATGGCTGAAGAGTGAAATTAAGAAACATTATTACACAAGAGATATTTTGAATATACATCTATTTTTAATACATAATGAATTAACTTTTAAATTACACCCAGTGAAATTTGAGATGTTGGATAATAAAATTAGAACTGAAGTTGATTTCATGGCGCATGAACAATTTTTGTCAATCAAAGAAATTGTCAAATTTGATAGCTGTCAAACCAAGACCAGGACAAGATAAATTAGATTTTCCATATCAAAATTCAACAGAAGATAAATGTAATTTAAATATCTATCCGAGAGTAAAAAACTTATCAAATATTGAATTTACAACAGAAATGGACTTATTAAACAAAGGTTTAAAATTTGCACCTAGAAGAATTACTGACAAAAAAGATATTTTAAATTTGGCATATGACACAGATATATGTATAAATAATGTTAAAGAATTAGATGTACCTTTTAAAAAAATTATAAGAAGTTCTTGTAACCTCAGTCCAAAGAATAATCCATTATTAAATACTATAAAATGAATTAAACAAAATTAAAAAATAAGAATCTGATTTTAACTACAGCCGATAAAGGTAATACAATTACAATTTTACATAAAACAGAATATATAGATAAAGTTAATAATTTAGAATTTTAAATGGCACAAAATTGACCCCTGTGGTGCACTCTCCACGCCAGCAATGAGTGCCCGTGAGGTGACGCCTGGTAAACGCCCGCACGGTACAAATATGTCATCATTATTACCGATATCTGCATACAAGCGGATTGGAACACCCAGAAATGGGTAATTTGCCGTGATGATATATTTATATTTATTTATTTATTTTAAGTTAATAATTTTATAAATAATAGCAATATTACCTTATTAAAAAAAGACCCAGCATTAGAATTTCAAAAAAATATTAAAAATATAATTAAAGATTGTCCAAATTTAATAAAGCATAATAGAGTTTTTAATTACATATATATATAAATCCTAGTGCTCCAATTCTTTATGGTTTGCCAAAAATATTTAAAACATATATTCCTATCAGACCAGTAGTAGCCTTTATAAATGCACCTTCATACAAAATTTGTAAATTACTTAACAAAGAATTAAGACAAGTTTTAAATTTTAAACCTAAATATGGCATTAAAAATTCTATAGATCTTATAGACAAAATTAAAAATTTAGAAATATCCACAGACAGTTTATTAGTTTCTTTTGATGTAAACAGTTCTTTTACATGTATACCAATTGATGAACTAAATAATGTCATTATAAATCATATGGCTATTTCATCTTCAAATATAAAAAATAAATATGAATGTTTAAAACTTTTAAATATTTGTCTTGCGCAAAATTATTTTCAATTTAACAGCAAATTTTATAAACAAAATGATGGTTTGCCAATGGATTCACCATTAAGTCCTTTATTAGCAGAAATTTTTATGGATTCGTTTGAAAATAAACTTTTTAATTCTAATATTAAATATGTAAAAAACATAAAATTTTGGTATAGATATGTTGATGATATTTTATGTGTATTTAGTGGTACTCAAGAACAAATAAATTTATTTTTAAAGGAATTAAATTTAATTCATAAAAATATAAAATTTACAGTAGAACATTCAAATAAAAACAGTATAAATTTTTTAGACTTAACAATTACTATAATTAATAATAAATTAGATTTTAAAATTTTTCGAAAAGAAACTTATACAGATACTTTAATACCATATTCTTCTTTTCATCCTATAAATATAAAACTAGCTGCTTTTCAAAGTTTGATTAACCGTGTTATATCAATTCCATCAAATAAAGAAAATTTTAAAAATGAAATAAAAACAATAAAATATATAGCATCAAATAATGGTTATCCTATGGGTCTGATAGATCAACTAATTAACAAAAAACTTAATAATTAAAATTTTATACTATCAAAATTTATATACAAAAAACCAAATGATACAGCAAAAATAATATACAAGAAAATAAATTTTATTGGCAAACCAAGTATAAAAATAAACAATGAAATTAAAAAGTATAATATTAGAGCAGCATTTTATAATAATTCCAATTTAAAAAATTTACTATTAAATAATAAATTAAAAAATAATGAGAAAATTAAAAATACTGGTGTTTATAAAATAACATTGTAATTTTTGTTACATCGGTCAAACTGGTCGTTCTTTTGGATTAAGGTTTCAAGAACATCTTCATTCATGGAGACTAAACAAAATTAATTCGAATGTAGCATGTCATATGAACAGTTTAAATCATAATTTCGATATAAATAATTTAAAATTTTTACATATACTATCAAAAGGTTTTCAAATGACATGGCTAGAGGCATACGAAATTCATTTTTTAGTATATAAAGGCTTACCAGTCATGAATAAACAATTAGATTTATTTAAATCCAAAATTATGAGTGATGTACTACAAATTTTTTCAAAATTATAGTATTTAATTATAACTTTTTTCAAAGTTATAGTATTTAATTATAACATATTTCATTAGATTTTAATTTTAATTATATTTCAATTCTATATCAATATATTTTATTATTTTCAATTTAGAATTTTTTAAAAATTCATTATTTATGGATTTAAATAATTTTATACCTACTATATATATATATATATATATATATATATATATATATATATATATATATATATATATATATATATATATATATATATATATATATATATATATATATATATATATATATATATATATAGATGTGCAGAGTACTCGCGACTGGTTCGAGTAGTTAAGAAGACAAACTTTAAAGCGGGTTTTTTGACAGTCAAATGTAATTTAGTGGGCAGAAATAATTTCGACACTCTTTTTAATAAAGTCAAGCTTTCGGTTTATTTAAAACCATCCTCAGGACTCTAAAATTGTTAAAAAGTTTTGTTGTACAATGAATTTTGACAATTTTAGTTTATTACTTACATTAATTTGAGATTTGGAAGTAAAATTTTCAAAACCAAACATAATAAGCGAATTTAGTGTTGGACTTTAAGTTTAACATTGTCATAGTTAATAAAATTATAAATTTTGTACAAAATATATGTCGTTTTACATTTTAACAAAAAATTATTACAAATTTTGATGATGGCTGCGAAACAACAAGAAAAAACCAGAAACTTTTCAACTGGTGGCGCCGGATACGTGAAGTAGGGAAAAAACACCCAAATATGAGTTTAGGCGGGAATGTACAAATGAAGGTCAAATAAGATATAAGAAAATAAGAAAAAATCTAACCTCAAAATAATATAAAAAATAATACAGAAAAATGTAAGATTAATAAGAAATTTTAATAAATAAAGAAATTAACTTATTATGTCAGTATTTGAATTATTTTCATCTGGTGGATATTTCTTTTTCGATAAAAGCAGCAAAAAACTGTAAATATGACTCAAGTTACCCACATCACTACGTTTGTTCATACTATTTTCATTGTTGTAAATATGTACCATTTCTAGGAAATTACGTTTTGTTGAATTTTGTTCTTTATACAAAATTTTTATTTCATTATATGCAGCAGAGTGTTTGTTCTGTATTAGGTGTTCTGTTAGTGTTGTTGCCTTCGGTTTATGTTTTGTGTCACTTTTGTGTGAAGATATCCTGTCTTTTAATAATCGGGATGTTTGTCCGATGTATTCTAGATCACAATCCATACAAGGAATACTATATACCACATGTGATTGATTTAAAGATGGTACAGGGTCTTTGAGTTTGGAAAATAGCTTTTTAATTGTAGTACAATTTCTCTGGCTGATTTTAACAGAATCATCTGAAATAACTTTAACGAGTTGTTTCGTTACTTGAGGAATATAAGGAAGCGATGCATATTTTACTCTACTGTTGTTGTTGTCATTGTTGTTTTCAATGGGTGTGTCACGTCGAGGTTGGTTATTGAAGAGTAGACTGTTGAGGAGTTTTTTAGGATAACCATTTTCTTCTAAAATATTTCTCAGTTTTAATAAATTACCCTCATGGAATGTTTCATGGGATAATTTTAGGATCCGAGATCTAAGTGCAAGGATAACGTTTATTTTTAGATGTTTTGATTGTTCTGATTTGAAATGGATGTATCTTCCTGATGATATGGATTTTTTATACCAGTCTGTTTTTAAAGTCCCATCAGATTCTCTTATGACCACCATGTCTAGGAACGGTAATTTCCTGTTTTCTTCGCATTCCACCGTAAATTGAAGTTGTTGGTTGAAACTATTAAAAGTTTGTAAAATAGTGTCTTGTTTATCAGCCGGAATTGCACAAATGATGTCATCTACGAATTTTTTGAGGAAATTGATTTGAAAATTAAGTTTAGCCGTACACTGTTCAATTAAGTAGTCCATTGTGTATTGTGCAATTATGGGACTAATGATTGCTCCCATAGGACTGCCTAAAAGTTGTTTAAAGAAATTGTTATTGTAAGCACAGTAACACGTGTCGAAAACAAATTTAAGTAGGTCTGCGATTTCTTGAAAATTTAGAGTGGTGTGTGGGCATATATCATCCCATTTAACTTCTATGCTTCGTATAGCTGTTTCATAACTCATGTTACTGAAGAGTGACACAACATCCAGACTGATTAATATGTGATTTTCTGGTAATTTATGATGATTAATAAATTCTGAGAATTCAAACGAATCCTTTATATAATACGGGTTTTCTTTATTATAAGCGGTAGTTAATATATTTGTAAGAAATTTGGCAATTTTAATTTAAAAATACGACCCATAGTCGCCTCCATTGATGCACCAAACAGCAAAATTGCCAAATTTCTTACAAATATATTAACTACCGCTTATAATAAAGAAAACCCGTATTATATAAAGGATTCGTTTGAATTCTCAGAATTTATTAATCATCATAAATTACCAGAAAATCACATATTAATCAGTCTGGATGTTGTGTCACTCTTCAGTAACATAAGTTATGAAACAGCTATACGAAGCATAGAAGTTAAATGGGATGATATATGCCCACACACCACTCTAAATTTTCAAGAAATCGCAGACCTACTTAAATTTGTTTTCGCCACGTGTTACTGTGCTTACAATAACAATTTCTTTAAACAACTTTTAGGCAGTCCTATGGGAGCAATCATTAGTCCCATAATTGCACAATACACAATGGACTACTTAATTGAACAGTGTACGGCTAAACTTAATTTTCAAATCAATTTCCTCAAAAAATTCGTAGATGACATCATTTGTCAGTCGTGTACCGATCGTCTAGACGAACGGACGTATAATTGTGTTGGTGTACAGTGTCTATCAATTATATATAATTAATTGGTTATATTGTGTAATTCTATTGTGTTACCACATAGTTTCTGCAACAACTGGTAGGATTATTACAAAAAAGTAAGCTATGGTCCCTGGGGCCGACGAGGGGAACACCCCTCCTAATTCTTCACCACCTATAACAAGGGAAGTAAATCTATATACTGAATATAATATCCAAAAATACTACAAAGTATTCATCCAAAAATCAGTAGAAAATGAGGTAAGACCATCAATTAGTGCGTTAAAGGTAGCAGAAATTTTAAGAAAGTCCTATTCTCAAAGCGTAATATTTGAAATAAGAAAAATAGGTAGAAACAGAATAGTCGTGGAATGCCACAACGGAGAATCAGCAAACAGTATAGTTAACAACGAAGAACTAAAGTCAAAAAAATTTATAGCATTTATCCCTAACTTTTTAATTGCTCGAGCTGCTATAGTAAAAGGCGTAGACTCAGAGTATTCAGTGGATCAGTTGGAGAAAAATATTGACGCCAGGCAATATAAAATTAAATCAGTGATTCGGCTCAATTAAAAAATTATTGATGATAATAATATTGCCCAATATGTACCATCTAATAATATTAAAATTTTGTTCTACGGAGAAAACATTCCACAATATATATACATATGGAGTGTGCGCTTAACTTGTGAACCTTATATCCAAACTGTTAAACAATGTTTCATATGCTACCGCTTTGGTCATATATCCAAACAGTGTAAGAGTGCCAAGGAAAGGTGTATTAAATGTGGCAGCTCAGACCATAAACAAGATACGTGTCATGTGGATAACTTAACTTGCGCTAACTGCAAAGAACAACATTACGCCACATTTAAACAATGTCCCGAGAGAATTAGGCAAGAAAAGATTCAGCAACTTATCGGGACACACAACTTAAGCTACCTAGAAGCTAGTTTGGAGATACCACAATTGTCGCAAAGATCTAATGAATACTCTATTAGAACTTCAAATAGATTTACAGCCTTAGAAAATTATGAGGAAGAATTCCCATCTCTACAAAACAAAGCTCAGGAGCTTATCCCTACTACCCCTTCTATTCCAGCGTTTGTCCCCCCTCCTATTTCTAAATCGTATTACCCCAAACCTACAGTTAATTACATCAAGTTTACTAAAAACAACAAGCAAGTCATACAGGCGAAAAGATCAAGAACGAATAGTAATGAGGAGAAAATAAACGATAAACCTGGTACTGTAACGAAGAAAAGTAAAAATGAAGAGAACCCTATTAAAATCAGAATAACGAGAACTCAACCTACCCACTCACAGCTAAGTAATTTGAGTGAAACACCAACGCAAAGTGATCTGTACAGTGTTTCGCAAATTACTACGGAAGCACAGATCCACAATTATAATATAAATAGTCCAACTATATCTCCAATTAATTTAGAGGATACAATGATGATAATAAGTGGTAAGGACGGTAATGATTAGTTAAACTCAAACCCATCAATAATAATCAATCAGGTATTTTATCTGAGTACAATTAAAAATACAACATATATCTATTTTGTTAATTAATATAAAATTCAATCTGCTTCAGTGGAATTCTGAAGGAGTAATAAATAATAAAACAGAATTACAATACCTGCTTGATCAATACCAAGTACATATATGCGCTCTAAGTGAAACTTTCCTTACTAAAGGGATACCATGCCATATTCAAGGGTACGCAGTAGAAAGGGATGATAGAGAAAAACTCAATGCATCAAACCCTCGTGGGGGTACGGCTCTGCTAATCCATAAATCCATACACTACTCACCTATAAAAATTGTAAAACCCAATAATAATATTGAATTAGTTGCTATAACATGTAAATATAAAGCGATGGTTATTACAATAATATCCATATACGCCAAACCCAGACATAAAACAACAAAAGAAGATTGGGAAAAGATACTCAGACAAACTTCAGGCATGGTCATTATAACCGGTGATTTCAATAGCCACCATGAAGCATGGGACATCCGAGTCCCCCAAAATTACGAAGGTAAAGAACTGTTTGAATTTTTGGACCAAGAAATGCTGTGTATTATTAACGAAGATACTCCTACTACAACAAGAAGACCACATTGGAGAGAGAGTATTCTAGACCTCACTGTTACAAGCCCCATATTAGGAGGTTACGTGCAGAATTGGACAGTAATCAAAGATTGCTTCAATAGCTACCATTTTCCTGTACTCATAAATTTCATTGATGATAAAACCGTCGGGCAAACGCCCCAAACTATTAAGCGAAGAAATTATAGGGACGCTGACTGGAACTCCTACTCTCATATTATTGAAGCAGAATTAGAAAGCAGTAAAAGATCAATCGAGGAAAACCAAGTTGGGCAGAATTATAATCTACTAATAAATGCTATTAACAGTGCAGTGGAGCAAACAATCCCCACCAAAACTATTAAGATCAGATCAAGAATAAACCCTATGCCAAAATGGATGGACAATGAGTGTAAGAAAAGCATAGCTAAAAACAGATTATCACTATCTAGGTTCAATAAAAATCCTACTATTGATAATTACATTCGCCACAAGAAGCAAAAGGCCTTAACAAGAAGGTACTTACAAAAACGGAAAAAAGACGAATGGCATAACTTTTGCGAAAAACTCTCCCCAACAACTAACAGCAAAGAAGTTTGGCAAGAAGTTAGGAAAATTAAAGGTGCTCAGGCCCCAACTGTCTCTAATAAAAATAAGAATGAAACTTGGATCCAGGAGTTCATTAAAATAATATGCCCTACAAATCATGTTCCCACATATAATCTACGAGTACAAAACATTATCCACAATGAGGTAACGGATTTTAAAATATCTACCGACGAACTTAAATACAGTTTAAGCCATAACAAAAAAACAAGCACAGGATTTGACAATATTAATTACCAGATGATTCAACATCTCCCGGAAAACGGTTTATCTCTCCTTGCTGACATTTTCAATAAGTTACTAGAAGAAAACCTTGTTCCTGATGAGTGGAAAAAATGCATTTGTGTTCCTATTAAAAAAGCAGATAAAGAACCCTACATATGTACATCTTATAGACCAATCTCGCTGTTGTCCTGTGTGGCAAAAACGTTAGAAAAAATCCTAAAAGATCGAATTGAATGGTATTTGGAACATAACTGTAAGCTATCTAAAACGCAATTTGGATTTAGAAGAGGCCATAGCACCCAAGATAATTTAAACATTCTCAACATAGATATTCAGAAAACCTACAGTATAAATAAGTATACAGTATGTGCCTTTTTGAATATTAAGGGAGCCTATGATAATGTCAATATAGATATCCTATACAATAAACTAACTTCCTTGGGAGTCTCTCAATGCTTATCTAACTGGATAACAAAATATTTCGAATCTCGAATGGCCTTCGTAAAACATGACAATAACCTTCTGGGACCTTACACCTGCCACCAAGGAATTCCACAAGGTTCAATATTAAGCCCATTAATGTTTTCCATATACACGAATGAACTACAATCAGTACGGAACGATAATTCTGAAATTTTACAATTTGCTGACGACATTGCGATCTACAGCAAGGGTAGAACTCTGAGAGAAGCGCAAAAAAGACTGCAACGACAACTAGACAAATTGATAAGGTTATTATCGGACTTACACCTCTCTATATTAACAGAAAAAAGCAAAATAATTGTTTTTACAAGGCATCGACTCATTGTCAGCCCACGTATCACGATAAATGGTAGAACGATCAGAGTTGTAAGTACAGCAAAATTCTTAGGAGTTTGGTTTGATACAAAATCCCTATGGATTAAAGAAATAACAGAAATAAGTTACAAATGCTATAGAGGTCTAAATTTGTTACGATGTGTAGCTGGGTACAAGTGGGGAGCTCACCCCACATCACTAATTATGCTGTATAGGGCATTAATAAGACCTCATCTAGACTATCCAGCCTCACTAATAGGGACAGCATCCAATTCCAGCCTTGAAAAATTAGATAAAATACAATACTCAGCACTAAGAATCTGTTTAGGTGCCATGAAAAGTACTCCAGTACAAATCCTTAATTATGAAATAGTAGAAATGCCACTTTGCATTAGAAGAAAATTTATTACAGATAAATTTTATTTAAAAAACCTTCAATCAAATGAATCTGTACTGATCGATAAAATTCAAGATAATATTGACATATTCAATAGTGGCTACTGGCACAACAAAACCAAGCCAGCTTTAGTGGAAAGTCATTATAAATGGAGTAACACAAATATTGAAAAATACAGAGTTTTGCCAGTTTTTCAATTTGACATTAAAAACAATTGGATAGAACTGTCGATCAATTCTAATCATTTGAAAAAATCAGAACCAGAATCTGTTTTAAAAATAAAATTGAACGAATTGATTAGTACCAACGATTGGGATAAAATAATTTATACAGACGGTTCGGTCAATAGAGAAGAAAATTCCAGTAGTTTTGCTGTACATGAAGCGACTAATAATACCATTAGTACATATAAATTCAACCATACAACTAGTTCCTACCACACTGAAGCACTTGCTATTTACTATGCACTAAAAGATTTAACTACTAGTAGAAACGGAAAAATTCTCATAATAACTGACTCAAAATCTGTATTAGAAAGCCTAAACAACAAACCGGCTAAGAGTAACCCGTTAGTTGTACATGAAATTAAAAATTTAACTAGGCTTATAATAACTAATAATAATAATTTACAATTTCTGTGGGTACCTGGCCATTCGGGTATACCAGGAAATGAAATCGCAGACAAAGCAGCCAATAGTGGACATAGAACAGGACAGGTTATTAATATAAAACTAACTTACCCCGATGCGATCAACTTACTCAAAAGTAGAATGTTTGACGAATGGCAATCTTGGTACAACCAAAAATCGGTTAATACTGGTATTCTATTTTTCGAATATAACAAAAGTATCCCAAAGAATACCTGGTTTAACAAAGATATGAACAGAAATTACATTACAACCATTGTTAGGCTAAGATGTGGCCACAACAAAAACCCAGTCCACTTACATAAGATAGGTGTAATACAGTCAGAGAAATGTGACTGTGGTCAAATAGGTGATATTAACCATCTGATATTCAACTGCGACCGATTCATAAGCGCTCAGCAAACATTATATAAGGAAATAATAAAAACACACCATACCCTTCCAGTCAACATAGCATATTTAACGTCAAATCTCAAGAACCGATTATGTCGATCATTATTTACTTATATTTCTAAATGTCAAATAGAGCTATAAACAAAACCAGAATAGAGAAACTATGGCGAGAGTGTCCTCTGAGGATGCAAAGCCAATCAAGTTAAATAATAAAAAAAGACATCATTTGTGCAATTCCGGCTGATAAACAAGACACTATTTTACAAACTTTTAATAGTTTCAACCAACAACTTCAATTTACGGTGGAATGCGAAGAAAACAGGAAATTACCGTTCCTAGACATGGTGGTCATAAGAGAATCTGATGGGACTTTAAAAACAGACTGGTATAAAAAAATCCATATCATCAGGAAGATACATCCATTTCAAATCAGAACAATCAAAACATCTAAAAATAAACGTTATCCTTGCACTTAGATCTCGGATCCTAAAATTATCCCATGAAACATTCCATGAGGGTAATTTATTAAAACTGAGAAATATTTTAGAAGAAAATGGTTATCCTAAAAAACTCCTCAACAGTCTACTCTTCAATAACCAACCTCGACGTGACACACCCATTGAAAACAACAATGACAACAACAACAGTAGAGTAAAATATGCATCGCTTCCTTATATTCCTCAAGTAACGAAACAACTCGTTAAAGTTATTTCAGATGATTCTGTTAAAATCAGCCAGAGAAATTGTACTACAATTAAAAAGCTATTTTTCAAACTCAAAGACCCTGTACCATCTTTAAATCAATCACATGTGGTATATAGTATTCCTTGTATGGATTGTGATCTAGAATACATCGGACAAACATCCCGATTATTAAAAGACAGGATATCTTCACACAAAAGTGACACAAAACATAAACCGAAGGCAACAACACTAACAGAACACCTAATACAGAACAAACACTCTGCTGCTTATAATGAAATAAAAATTTTGGATAAAGAACAAAATTCAACAAAACGTAATTTCCTAGAAATGGTACATATTTACAACAATGAAAATAGTATGAACAAACGTAGTGATGTGGGTAACTTGAGTCATATTTACAGTTTTTTGCTGCTTTTATCGAAAAAGAAATATCCACCAGATGAAAATAATTCAAATACTGACATAATAAGTTAATTTCTTTATTTATTAAAATTTCTTATTAATCTTACATTTTTCTGTATTATTTTTTATATTATTTTGAGGTTAGATTTTTTCTTATTTTCTTATATCTTATTTGACCTTCATTTGTACATTCCCGCCTAAACTCATATTTGGGTGTTTTTTCCCTACTTCACGTATCCGGCGCCACCAGTTGAAAAGTTTCTGGTTTTTTCTTGTTGTTTCGCAGCCATCATCAAAATTTGTAATAATTTTTTGTTAAAATGTAAAACGACATATATTTTGTACAAAATTTATAATTTTATTAACTATGACAATGTTAAACTTAAAGTCCAACACTAAATTCGCTTATTATGTTTGGTTTTGAAAATTTTACTTCCAAATCTCAAATTAATGTAAGTAATAAACTAAAATTGTCAAAATTCATTGTACAACAAAACTTTTTAACTATTTTAGAGTCCTGAGGATGGTTTTAAATAAACCGAAAGCTTGACTTTATTAAAAAGAGTGTCGAAATTATTTCTGCCCACTAAATTTCATTTGACTGTCAAAAAACCCGCTTTAAAGTTTGTCCTATATATATATATGTTGTATTGCATTTGTTATTATGTCAAATATTTCAATATTTATATTTATAATTTTTCTTGTATTTTTCTCTGAAGATGGTTTAATAAACCGAAATCGATAAGATTTTAATTTATGTGTTTTATTTATATTATATAATATCTATATTTAATTTGTGGTACTCATCAAGAGATAGTAATAATTAAAATAAATTTATATTTAAAATGTACCATCAAGAAAAAGAAACAACTTATAATTTAATAAATGTTTTAATACTTTACTCTTTAATTGCATGAGTCGCAAGAACAGTAGACGTATCTTATCGTTGCTCCGTGTTATTCTTTCTCTAAGTACATAGTTTTTTTTTATTGAGTGCCTACCAATATATTATTAGTGCATTTAGACTACATTTTCAACAATGAGTGCAAACACACGCATCAATTCCGTCGTACAAGAATCGATAACTAAAATATTTAGTGGTGATTCCTTTATTGAAAAACTTGTGGATAAATTATTTGAACGAGTGTCTGAAAAATTAAACGAACAAAAACTCTATTATGAAGTGATGATTGAAGATCTGACTCGTGAAAATAAGGTCCTCAAGGAGAAACTCGATCATCAAGAACAATACTCGAGAAGGAACTGTGTGCGTATATTTGGTCTGGCGGAAAGTTCTGAGGTAAATAGTGCAGAAGATACTGAACAAAAGGTACGTGATGTGTTTAAAAACAAACTTTCGTTAGACATTAATCCATCAGAAATTGACCAGTGCCGTCGTATAGGTCGGAAACAAAACAGTGATAAAAAACCTCGCCCCGTTATTGTAAAATTTGTTTCATATAAAACTCGTGAAAAAGTCTTAAAATCACGAAAACAGTTAAAAGGCTCCAAAATAATAATAAAAGAAGATTTAACCAAAACACGTGTTGAACTATTAAAATCTGCAATACTCAAATTCGGCTTTAACAATGTTTGGACACATGACGGCAATATATTTGTTAACTCTGGCGATAAAAAACCGATGAAAATCTTGAAGTTGGAGGATATCGAACTTTAATTAATCATGATGAATCTATGTACTTTAGTTTCTTTTTTTATGTATACATATGTTAATATCAGGGCAACGTTAATTTTTATGCATTTTTTTATTATTGTACTTTTGGTTATTCTTTTGTCTCTCAGAGTACTCAGTGTCAGATTTTGCTAAATATCAATCTTTTCTTAATTATACATTGTAAATCTTGCAAATATTTGCTACTTAAGTTAACATAAGTTCATTGACTTGACTTACAATTTTTTGATTCATTGTCCTTGAATACGTTAGAATAAACATTTATTGGGAAGAAATAATTTCATTATATTACACATTTATATATATATATATATATATATATATATATATATATATATATATATATATATATATATATATATATATATTATTTTACTAAGCCATGAATATATATATATATAAATTATCTCTTATTTATTCATGTCATTAATGTATCAAAGTTTCTCAAGGACTAATTGTTTATTACTGTCTTCTTAAAAGTTATAAATAAGCTATACTTTTGTTTAGATTTACTTGTCTCTTTTCTTGTAAACATTAAAATTTTATATATGTATTTATACTCCCTCTGTAATTGGGATAATTATTATCCTGTTGAGTGGAATAAATAAATAAATAAATAAATTTATATATAATAATAATAATAATAATAATAATAATAATAATAATAATAATAATAATAATAATAATAATAATAATAATAATAATAATAATAATAATAATAATAATAATAATAATAATAATAATAATAATAATAATAATAATAATAATAATAATAATAATAATAATAATAATAATAATAATAATAATAATAATAATAATAATAATAATAATAATAATAATAATAATAATAATAATAATAATAATCTTTAATTACCCAAAAGATCACCAATTACAGGGCAATATACAATAAATATAAATATATATTAATATACTATAAATATAATAAGTAGAAAAAAAAATTAAACAACAAACAGAAAACATACAATAGAATTTACGACAGGATATTATTGGACGCATCGGTACGCAGATTCGTGGGACATGAAGACATCAGCGAAGACTTTTTCTGCATTCAGACACATGACGTAGACAGGTGAACGCAGATACGCATCAGTCCGAGCGGTAGGGAGATGGAATGTCCGGCATTGCCTGGATGATAACCTTGGTACATGGAACGGGACTCTAGCTAAGATAAATGGAGCATCAATTTTGTTGTGAATCAGCATCCACATGCACCTCGCACTGGAGAAGATTCGCCTGGAAGCTAGGGACGGAATGTCATGACGCTCTAAGAGTGACTGTGAATCTATATCTCTTCCGGGGTAAATATTATCTAATTTAAAGGGCGCATATTTTAGAAACCTGCGCTGGACACGATCAATATGTAGAGCTTGGCTGGCATAATAAGGATACCAGATTAGGCTGGCGTATTCCAATTTACTCACTACAAATGCAAAATACAAAGATTTTAAAGCAAGTATGTCATGAAATGGTCTGCAAATACGGATTATAAATCCCAGTGTTCTACTGGCAGACAAATATTGATTATATGCTCAGTAAAGTTGAAATTAGATGTAAATAGAACGCCTAAATCTCTTATGGAGGATGAACGTGTAAGTATACAGTTATTCACAGTATAATCATGGACCACATAGTTATTTTTACGCGTGTAGGTAAGAATAAAACACTAGTTAGTATTAATTACTAGCTTAACATCCTTACACCAAGCTACAAGTTTGTCAATATTGTCTTGAAGTACCAATGCATCAGAAGAGGATGAAATAGAATGAAAAAGCTTAATGTCATCAGCGTAAGCCAGAACTTGACAAGTAAAAGATAATAATAATTCATTGATGAAGAGAATGAATAGCAACGGACCCAAGTTAGAACCTTGGGGAACTCCGGAGGTAGCAATGAATTCGGATAAAGAAAATCCATTATAAAAAACGAAGCAATATCTGTTCGAAAGATACGAAGATAAGAGCAGAAGTAACGCCGGAGCAGCTCCAAAAGACTCTATTTTATCTAGTAATAGACCATGATCGATGGAATCAAATGCTCTAGAGAGATCACTGTAAACAGCATCCACTTGTCCGCGATGATCTATAACTTCAGAAACAAATTGCGAGAAGCAAGCTAGATTGGTTACAGTTGAGCGTCCTCTCATGTAGCCATGTTGATCGTTGGAAATGAAGGACCTAGTATGTGTGAGTAAGGTATTATAGATAATCATCTCAAAAAGTTTACTGAAGTTATTAAGAATAGATATAGGCCTATAGTTGCGGACGTCAGTTTTATCACCCTTCTTGTGGACTGGAATAATTCGAGTTTGTTTCCACAGCAACGGAAATGTAAACGTTTTAATGGCTAAATTAATAATAACGGATAAAGGAGCAGCAAGGATGAAACGACAGTCCTTAATAAAAAAATCAGGTATTTTATCTACTCCACAATTATTTTTATTTTGCAATTTAGATATTAATGAAATTAAATCATTTTCAGTAATATAGCCTATGGAAAATGAAGGGAGGTTGTTATGCAACGTATCATTATTAGCGTCAAAATTTGAACTGTCAGTAAAAAAATCAGAGAAAGCAGTAGCAAAAGCATTAACTATGTCTTGCGGTTTATTGTGAACGACATCATTGGCAATAACAGTACCTGCAATACGAGAGCGTCCTTGTTTCATATTGACATATTTCCAAAATTCACTCGGATTAGATTTAATGTTGTTCTCAACGTTACTAATATACTCATCGTAAGCTTCCTTGATTTGATTTTTAATTAAGGTTCTCAATCTTTTGAATTCTTCACAATAAGTAAGTTGCCTGGTTTTTATCCATTTTCTCCTGAAGTACTCTTTTGTTTTAAGATTACTCTTAATCTCGAAAGTGAACCAAGGTGGAAAATTAGATGTGCAGCACCTATAAATGGGGACAAATTTGTCTAAGGCTTCATAGAGAATGCAGTAAAATTAATTTAGCGCTACATCTACTTGAACAAAATAGTTTATATGAGACCAGTCAACGTTGCATATATATTCATATAAATTATTGAAATCCGCTTTCTTAAAGATATAACGGTAGTTATTGGCTGTAGGAAAATGTATATGTCGTTCAGCGGTGACGAGATCGCAGTTAATTATTAAGGCTGGGTGATATCGATCTTCAGGAACTAAAAGAAAATCAGATTTCACCGTATTTATAGGTAAAAAGTTAGTAAAGACTAGGTCCAACATATTGTTGTAATTATTACTGACAGAATTATATTGTTTCAGATTTAATACCTCACAGAGATTACGGAAAGAAGCTGATTTTACACATTATTATAAAAATTGAGAAGATTGAAGTCACCTACCAAAATATTTTTTTCGTTTATAAATAAAAGTGAAAGAGCATCAGTGAAAGTTTCTATTTCATTTACGTGTACATCAGGTGGTATGTAGACAGCACATAAAATGAATGTATGATTAGTGAAAAAACACTTGCAGGCAACGAAATCAATAAGTGGAATAGAACTTTTTATATTCGAAGTATCAATCGTTTTGAAACTGATAGAGTCTTTTAGTGCAATTAATACACCACCACCCTTAGAACGTTGGATAAGAGAAAATAATCTATCATCACGTATGACATTGTAATTACATGGAAATATTTCAGGATTCAGAGTCACTCAACCAAGATTCCGATACAACAATCACATCATAAGACGAAGAACAACAATTAACATAAAAATATTACATTTAGAATTTAAACCTCTAGTATTTTGATAGTAAATATTAAGAGAGATTGGTGAACTGTTGGGTGGAATTAGTTTAAAGAAGACACAACTTTGGGAATATGACATATATTTAATAGTTACTCTCACCTGCGGCAATACGATTATCTAGTTCTTGCTTAATAGTTTTAAAATAATCTCTTTGCATTTTGGTGCGATCATGAGAAATATAAATGTGTTTCCACTTATCAATGGTTTTTAGAGTTTTTGATTTTTTCATAATTTGAATAACTTCATCAGAAGAAGATAACTGAACCTTTAAAGGACGAGATAAAGGTTTTGATTTGTCAAAACGACCGATGCGTGAAAATTTAATTATGGGATATTTTGCACCTATACCAGAAACTATACTGTTAATCATCACAGAATCTTTTGCATGCGATTGTTCTTTACTTAGGGTACTATCCTCTAATGATCCATAAATCATGAAGTTGCAGGAACATTTCTGTCGCTCTATAACTTCCTGTATGATATTTTCCGTCACAGATGTAGTGAGTTGAGACGGTGAGCTATGCGAATTCAATTTATCTTTTAAATCTTGAATGTCATTTTGGTGACCAACGATAAGAGCCTTAAGGCTAGCAATGTCTTTGCCAATAACTTTACAATTAGGGCAACTCCAATACACGCCAGTTTTCGAATTCGATATGCTTCTAGCAGCAGTGACAGATACATCGACACAATCAATGTTATAATTATGCTTGCAAACTGAACATGTTATGATTCGATGCCCTTCAAATTCCTGCTTGCAACAATTACAAGCCAGATTACTCATTTTGTATATGAATGTATATAAATAAAAAAGAAATTGCAAAATTTATGAACAAAGAGAAAAAACACCCAGTATGTTGAAAATAAATGAAGCATCCAGTATAATTTGACAACTAATTAAACATGCGTGCACAAACAGCGCTGTGCTAAACGAATGTGAGTGAGTGAAAAAAATATATAAATACAAAAATAATGAAGAAACTCACCCCTGGTAGCACATCGGAGAATATAAATATCACCAATACAAGGGAAATTTTTTAACGAAGATAACAATGTCAAACTCAATTCGAAACAAACCAAAAAAAAAAAAAGAAACAGAAAATTTGACAAAACCTGACGAGCAAATAATCAAGCGTGTGTATATGTATACGAGATAGATATATATTAATTGAAACATTGTTTTGAATCCGAAATTTTGGTATAACCGCTAATGGAGTGGGGAAATGTATACCGGTTAAATTAAAAAAATCGTTATGGTTGGATGGTTCATTACTAGGGCAGTAGGTGTAATGATCTGCTGGATACATGGCGGAAATGAGAGACCATACTAAACACTTCTTATCTTCTTTTGTATACTTATTACAGCTTTTCGCGCCTTAATATTTGCAGAGAGATCTATAGATGAATATCCACCACCGTTAGTTGAATCAGACTTGCAAATATTTACCTGGAAAGTAATTTTTATAATATATATATATATATATATATATATATATATATATATATATATATATATATATGTAGAAATATTAACTCACTTGTAAATAGAGGATTTTATTTAAGGCCTCCCCACTATTTCGTTCTTGAAACTCTGATATATGGGTAATTATAGGGTCCTTTACATTCTGTAAAAACCATGTAAAATCATCACCCAAAGATACATGAGCCGTTTTTGATTGATGACATATTTCAATTAAATTTTGTAGTTCACCTTTTTTTATTTTATAATTGAACACCAAATTACAATTTAATTTTATTAGTGATTTATCAGTTCCCCCACTTTTTCCAATAAAATTAAAACACATTCATTTAAAATTATTATTGGATCTAAATAGATTACGTTATTTAAAATTTTACCACAGAATATAAGCATTTTTTTAAATCGGCATGAAAATCCTTATTTCCAGACTAATTTGAGTCTTGAAAGTAAGATTTCCATAAGTCATTTTTACTTTCCACTGTCTGTACTAATTTGATTCACTTTTCTAATGTTGCACCATTTTTTGAATCTATCGTACTCCTTTTCGTACCGCTGTTTTTGATAGTAAATCTGCCACAGCGGCGTTCGCAGCTTCAGTTATGTCCATCGGTACTTCATCTTCACCATCAAAATCATGTTCGCATTGCGACATCTTTTTCAAAAGGAAAATTACCTGTGGCAAGAAAGCAAACACAACGCGGCAAATTTTTATATTAATAAAATTTGTCACTTTGTTTACTTGTCATGATAACGTTTTCTAAAATTTGTCACAGCTGTGATGATTTATGCAAACCTATTTTTTTCTATAATTTTAAGCTTCTATAATTGCCGATTTAAAAAAAAATAGAATACATCACGCGTCATAAAAATGTCTGCTTGACTCGGAGGCTTTGAAGAAATGCTCGGACGCTACGCATTCTCGCATTCTTCAAACAAGCCTCCTCGTCTACAATGAAACATTTTCATGACTTGTAATGTAATATACTATTTTTTAAATGATGAAGCAATTTCATCCCACAGAACCATTTTAAACTTATGTATAAAACAATATTTTTTAAATTTACTAAGCACTCAATATTTTATACTAACTTCACTTTAAACTCAGAAAAAAAATTGTTGGAACAATCAAAATACTGTTAGTTCAACACTGTTTTTCGTTTATCTAGAGGCAATAACGTGATCATGTTGAACGAAACACTACATTTTTGTTAAGAATTTCTGTTCAGTACAAAACTATTAATACGTTTATTCCAACTACTTGAATTTGTTAATTCAATGCAGTACAAATTATTGTTTCAAACAGTATGAATATTTTATTTTAGCAAGGTATAGTTTTGAATCAAATAAGTGTCTGTTGCGACATGTAACAATATATTGCATTATGTAATATAGTTATTTAGT
The DNA here is from genome assembly GCA_963082715.1 of Harpalus rubripes. Lineage (NCBI taxonomy): Eukaryota > Metazoa > Arthropoda > Insecta > Coleoptera > Carabidae > Harpalus > Harpalus rubripes. Next base: position 30,670,319 of record OY720459.1, on the reverse strand, counting down.
AGAAATAACTTACGTTTTGTTTTCATTTGTTTATTTTCTTATCGCAAAACTTTAAATTATTATTTCAAACACATAACATTTCTGTCAATAAAAATATTCCTTTACACAAAAATAAATTGCATTAATGTAACTTATAAATAGGTTTCATTGAAAGGATTTTCATATAAATTTAGGAACTATATTTACTTATATCAATTAGTTTTGTATATTAATTTAATTAAAATCAGTACAGTTTTGCAAATAGTGTTTCTTTATCACAAAAAATATCTTCAGAAATAATACAAAATATTATTTGTACATGATATATAGTTATTTAAATATTAATATAGTAAATACCATTAGTTCTTAAATTACAAACATACGGTGTGTTATCAATAAGATTTTTTAATAGTATATTACCATAAGCATTAGTTAACACACATGCACGAGTTTGTTCAGAAAATGTAATGGTATTGGTTTTTTTATATTTTACAGCCATGGTTTCTATCCATGGAACAATGAAATAATTAGAACGATATGTTGAAGGAATTAAATTTTCAAAATTACTATCAAAACTGTTATTATAATCAACATATATTGGATTACCATATGCAAACAATTTTCTAAAACATGTCCCAATAACTGCCTTTCGCAAAGAGCAATTTGATTTTTTAAAGCCAATGTATACGCTATATTACGACGAGATCGTACAACGTTTGCATTTGATTTTAATTACTTATGTTTGGCATTAAATCTCATAGATGTATAGTTTATAAGGGGACCAAACTTTTTCATTATTTCTGGGTAATGAATAAGTAAATGATATTTTGGCTTTAATTCGCCAAAATATTCTTGGAATAATGTATGATGTTTTATAATCAAATTTTTTTGATATTGAGTCATTCTCATGAAGAATTGTATTAATTGATATTTGAACAATCTGTTTAAATTTTAAATATATTTGGCACACTGGGTTATTACTAGGAACTAAATCACCTACTAGAGGAGAAAAAAATCTGTAAAACACTGCATTTCTGAGGCTGACATGATAATCTGTTTCTTAGTCACTTGTGATTGAAGAATTTGTGTTGGTTTGTTAGTATTCCGTCCATAGTTAATATATTTTATCCTATTATTTAAAACTTGCAAAGAAAAAAAATGAACCTTGTTAAAGAAATAATGAATTATATTTAAAAAATCATAACGGCACACACATTCGAATAAATCATGCATTATGTCATAAGATAATGATTCAGTTTGTATTTTACACCTGTACTTAAATTTTGTACATCACAGTGATAATAATTTTTAGTACGTAAACTATTAATGTCTTCTTGAACTTGATACTTACGTGATTTTTATCACACCTACAAAAACGACAGAAATGCATTGTTCGAAAGAATTCATTAAAACCTAATATGGAATTCATTCCCAGATTATCGCCCAGCAATGTAAACATAATTTTTTTTTTGTTCAGAATTATGATTTATATTTATACAATGTGTTTCTAATAAAATCAAATCATCAATTACATGCTTAAATACCGATTCATTTCCAAACACTATAGGATCTGTTGAGTAATGAAGTTGTATTAAAAAATATTTTCCAGCGTTGATAGGTATTCGGGTGATATACATTCAACTGTCAAATACGTCGCCCCTAATTTAGGTATACCAGCTCGACTTCCTAGGGGATTACCTACTTCAAAGTCGTCATAATATAGAAAAATTGGTAGAACAATTGCATTCTCATATTTATAGGTGAGATTTTTCCAGAAATTTGTTTGCATTATATTACATATAACACCTGACTTGTTTATTGAATTTACGTAAGTTATAATTACGAGTACATCGTATACTGTAGGTAATTTAAAGAACCATTGCAATGTTTTACTTATAAGAACATATTGACCACTGTAGTTAAAAAATTCTAAACCCAAGTTACATTCTTCTTTATTTTCATTAGTCATTTGACCTATATTAAATGTTATTGGTTTTATAAGGCTTAAAACTTTTACGACATATTTTAATCTTTGGTAATCTGTATCGAGACCCTCAAATAAATTACTTATCACACTAAAAAGCTCTTTGACAAAAACTACAGTTTCTTCATCAAATATCTTTCAAATATAAAGCATCTGAAAATATTTGGTTGACATCAGTAATTAAATTTTGAATATGATTTCGCGGAAAAGAGTAATTTTTATTTAATTTAGTTATAAATTTAATTGCTATTTGCTTTACATTGTTCTGTTCTATTAAATTCATATTGTGATTCTTCAATTATTTGCCCTTGATCAGTATCAACCTGAATTTCATTTTGCAAAACTTTTGTTGTGATTCCCTTATTTTACATGGAAATATTTGGTGTTTCAATTAATGTGTTTGAGAACTTATGTAATGTATTATCTTCAGAATGTTTTAGTTTTAAATGTTTTCGAATAGATTAAATATTTTAAAACTGTCGAGTGAATTTTGGTTGACGACAAAAAAATATATCTTGTGACGAAAAAGATTGATTAAAATGAATAAATAATTGTTTTAAAACAAAAAAAAAAATTGCTCTGCAAATCTTATTGGGACACAAGAACATAATTAATTTAAATTTCATTTAATTCCTTCAGTATTCGATCCACGTTTGGTATTTTAATGCCATATTTAATGTGTATTTTATATATGTACCTTTGGATAACAAGCCATATGTGTTCGCTTTCAGACAAATACTTAGTATTTAATACATGAAATTATTTGAAGCATATATCTAATGCTCGTAAAATAAATTCTAATTTGTAAATAATATCGTTAATTGTTACATAAAAGGACTCCACATGAGATACATTTGGACCAACTGCTATAATAAATGGCTGCATTTGTAAATAAAGTTTTTTAAATGTTTTTTTCTCTCTTCTATTATTTGCAATATACCTGATGAAATGTGAAACAAAATTGGTATTTTTTGCTCTAGATAAAACTGATTTCCAATTTTTTAAACATCTGTTATTTATTTTTTATAAGAACATAGTGATGGGAAGATAGGAGCATTTTGATCTTGTTTGATTGGATAATATCGTGCTATTATCTAATAAAAAAACAAGATGAATCTGCTTCTATCTTCCCACCACTATATTCTTACAAAAAAGGGTATCGGGTTTGAATTTTAATTCACACCATGAATTAAGATAGAACAATTAATAGTTAAAATATTATCATAAATAATTAACAAACTATATCTAAACTCACAGAATAAAAATAATAAATAAACTTACTTTTACAAGGCATAAAATACTATTTCGTGTCTCCGGTATAGAAGGTTTCCAACGAGTCTTTCTAATTCTGAAACGGCTGGTAGGTGGCAAATATGTAGGCAAACACGATATTTTGATAGCATTTATAGAAACTAAAATAAATAAATTTAGGCTCTAATTAAATACCTAGTTCATTTACCGCCTACCTTCGCTCAAATTCGAAATTACTTCAAACACCAACGTTTCTTTAGTAACATTTGAATTTATTTCCTTCAAACGATTGAAAAACATCCCAATTTTCGAAATTCGAATTTACAGATAATTTGTGTATTTTTGAGAAGTCTCGTTCAATCTGAAAATAAATTGAGTTAAAATATAATATTAAAATTATAACTCATAAATTTATCAACAAATATCCTTTTCCAATCTTCAATATAGGCCACTTTTCGATAAAAAAATTTAAATTAGTAAAGATATATGCTTGTCTTATTTGTAAAGTGGCGTCCCAATGCGTAAGTACTTCTTATTGTTCACTTCGGATTTTTAACCACGCAAAAACTAGTCTGAATATTATTGTCATCTAAAAAATAGAAATATATGTAAATTGTACTCAAAACAAAACTAAATAGTAGTACTTCATATGTCCTTGATAGAAGAATCGTCATCTTCAGTGGTTTCAGATGCTGCAGTTAATGTATATAACCTTTTAAGGTTCCAATATTTATCTACTAATTTGCCTTTGGCATTAATAGACTTTTTATATGGAGATAACTTTGCGCTAATTGGATCAATAAAATATGTACTGCTACACTCATTGGGAAATAGACAACATATTTTTTCGGCTATTAATTGAAAATCCGTATTCGTAAGGGATCTATTGAGAATAAATTTTAGTATTTATTACGCTTAAAACAGTGTACTGAAGCAGCCAATTCAAGTCAACACATCACTAAATATAATGACGTCATGTAATATTTCGTTTACATGACAAAATAAAAAATCAGCATTCTGTCAGTGTGTAAACAAATAATAAAATTTGTCTTCAAAAAGATTGATTTATAAAGATATTTCAGTATTGTCAGTCGTCAAAATAAAAAAAAAATACAAAAAGCTCTTATGAAAATAACTTGATTCTAATGTGTATTAAAGAATTCTTCAAGGGTTATTGCTAATATAGAAGCAAGAAAAAATCAAATTAGAAATATTTTCTGACAGCAAATAGTGATATTGTGACTCCTTAAGAAAACACTGAATGATGACGTGAATTGGTTGGTTCAGTGCATAGCATATGTACTATTTATTCGAAATCGGTTAGTAATAATTATTTACGTTGCAAGACCGAAAAGTGCTTCTTACTGGGCATATAATCATGTTTCAGAGCGAGCCGTAGGCGAGTTTTAGTAGCTTGAGTGTCCAGTATAATATATTACTTTCCGGGTGTGTTATGTACAATATTTATTCGAAATCAATGACAATATTTGCAATAATACATATTTTTTATGAAAAACAAAAAAAAAATTATGAAAGACATGATCACGGTGGAAACGACTTGTTAGGGATCAGAAAATAATGAAAAGAGAGATCGGCAAAACTTTACCGATGCTTTTTCGGTTAATCTATTTGAACGTGGATATTTTGGATTCGAAAATTTAAAATTAAAATTCCACTCTTTAGCAAAGTTCTGAAATTCTATTGCGTTAAATGGTATGTTATCACTAATTGCAAATATTAATTTAAGTTTTCCAATGACAGAACTACTTTTCTTACTTTTTAATTTGCACAACTCATTCCAGTGCGAATAGTAGTCAATTAAAATCATATAATCTTCTCTCGCATGTGAAAATAAATCTATTGCTACTGTCTGAAACGGAAGATCTGTTATAGCGTGTGGTATTAGCGGTTCTTTAAATTTTTGGCAAATGTAATAATTATTAATAAAATTTTCAATATCTTTGTTAATATTGTACCAACAAATAATATTTCTTGCACGATTTTTATTTTAGACATACCCATATGCGGCTCGTGAAGTAGTGTAAGCATTTTACTTTTTAGAATAATAGGAACAATTACCCGTTCACTCATAAACACAAATCCATCTTCTATACAAAGTTTATATCGTAGTTTATGAAAATGATTTAGTTGTTCAATAAATTTGAAGCGACTGGCCAATTATTTTGAATATAATAAATAATTTCTTTTATCATATTATCATTTTGTACGGCCGATGTTAATTCTGATTTTCTATTTTCGGACATACGTAAATATTTGCCCAGAGAATGTACTAATTGTTTCAAGGAGGGATCATCTTTCACGGGTCTTTTATATAAGATTTGGAGAGCATATCAGCAATGTATAGATACTTTTCTAGAACATATTTAACATTAAGGTTATATTTAAAAGTCTTAATCTCGTTCCCTAAAATTGACTAGATTTTACATCACTAACTCAGTTTTTCATTATAGAAACTATAGGTTTGTGATCGGTAATTATTTGAATTGGAGAGCTATGACCGCAAGTATAATAATGAAATTTCTTACAGGCGTTCACTATGGCCAGCATTTCTTTTTCTATTTTCCAATATCCCTTTTCCGTTTCAGTTAATGCCTGAGAGCCATATTATACAGGTCGGTTTTTTGAAGTAATACATAACCTAAATCGTCTTTTGAAATATCACATTATACCAAAATCTTATTTAAACGGGGCTAGTACAGGGGCTTCAGTTACAAATTTTTTCAACTTATCCAATGTTTGTTCATGTATAGGCATCCATTTATATTCACAATTTTCCTTAAGTAATTCTCTTAAAGGAGCTGTAACTGCAGACATATTGGCTTGTACTACGAGCACGGTTTTAACTAAAACGCTGTTTTAAAAAAATGTCAAATTTCATTATTTAATATTAATAATAAATAATATAAAATTTATCAAAATATGATTTTAAAGCAGAACAGGGTTTGTTCAAACAAATATTTTTAAAAAAATCGTTCTTTAAAAATAAGGACGAAATTAAATATTGAAATTTGAATTTGACATTTCTTAAAACAGCGGTCGTGGTACGAACCATTGGGTATAAAAATTTTGAAGTAATTAATAAATCCTAAAATACGTTGCAGCTCTTTTTTATTTTTAGGACTTTCAAGAGTCGTTATTGCCTTTATTCGATCATAATAGGGTTAGATACCTTTACTTAAAAAACATGGCCAATATATTTCACATTAGAAGTTTTATATTGTGTTTTATTATTGTTAAACTTAACACTAAACTAACGTGTTAGTTGTAGTACCTGATTTAAAAATTACATCATGTTATTTATTAGTTGCGGCAGCTATTATTATATCATCAAAATAAATTAACATGCCTTCTACACCTTCAAAGATGGGCTCTGCTGTTTTCTGAAAATTTTCAGCAGCCGATGTTAATCTAAAGCGGTATCTTAAAAATTTATAATATACAAATGTCGTCGCAAATGTGTATAAATTAACAGAATCCTCGTCTAACTCCATTTGGTAGAAGCCATCTTTGAGGTCTAGAATAGTAAAAATTTACTTATTATTTAAATTGCTTGACAAGTCTTCAAGGATAGGGATTAAATGATAATCCCTTATGATTACTTTATTTAGATCAGACGGATCTAAACAAATTCTAATTTTAGAATTAGATTTTTCAACAATAACCATATTACTACAAAAATTTACTGGTTGATATACATTTTTAATTATTCCATTTTTATCAAGTTGATTTAGTTTCTTTTGAACAGGTTTTCTCAACGCTATTGGCAATCTGCTAGGTGGCCTAACAACTGGCACAAAATCAGGCTGAGTTTTAATTTTACAATTTGTAGTTATTTTGCCTAATTCATTAAACAAATCAGGATTGCGACTAATTAATCTTTCAACTTCATTTTTCGTTATTGCTTCAACCCTATTATTAAACTAAAATTAATACAATCATTCAAATCCAGCTTTAGAATTTAACTTATCATTTATAATAACAAATTCTATAAGTTTTTCTACAGTCCTAATTTTACAATTTAATTGAACAGTTCCCAACACTTTTAACTTAGCACCTCCAAAAGCTTGTAGTGCAAAACCAGATTGCTTAAGCTTCTTGGTTTTTAACATTTTAAATGTTTTTTCACTTATAAAGTTCACTCCGGAACCACTATTTAACATCAAAGGAACAGTTTTACCTTCAAGTAGAGCTTCTTGTGTCCATTCTTTTACCATGCAGCTGGTAGTATTTACTTCTGAAATGAATTTTATTTCGTTCACCAGATACTCTTCATCTTCGGACTTTTCACTCTGCTGCTTTTCTATTTGGTTCACTCTTCTGGACTGACAACCAATTTTAAAATGATTCATTCCTTTACACGGAAAATACTGCATCCCATAATCTGGACATTTACCTCTGCGATGCATGTAACTACATTTTTTACACTTATACTGCGAATTATGTTCACTACCACTTCATTCTTATTGTTCGCATTGCATTTTCTGTTGCCTTTATAGTTATTAGCTAAATTGTCCTTAACTTTAGTCTTCTTACGGCATCAACTTCAGGAATACTGCCTTGCAAAGTGCGTAACTGTGCTTTCCCTAATTCTGCTGCTCTGCACGTTCTTATTGCTCTTATCAAGCTTAAATCAATACATCTCAATAATTTTTCTTGTAGTCTTTTATCATTGACGTCAAGAACTATTCTATCTCTCATTATACTATCTTTTAGTTCTCCATATTCACATGATTTTACTAATTTTCTTAGGTTTGTTCAAAAAATTTCAAAACTTTTACCATCTATTTGTTTACGTTAGTATGAAACGTTCTATTACCAAATTCTTTTTTGGTTTTGCATTTTCTTCAAATGCTTTCAATACTTTTGATAATTCAAAAGTGTTAAAGACTTCTTGAGTTTCTTCTCCCACTATATTAAATAATATAGTTACTTTGACCTCATTTTCTTTGGTCTCGTGTCCTGACGCTTTCATATAAATTTCAAATGCTTGTTTAAACTTACGGAAGTTTTCAGACACATTTCCATTTAAATCTAATGACTTTGCAGGTTTAAATTCCATTGTGAAAGTTTATCACATCGACATATTTTTTTACATAACTTCACCTTTTTGCACGTTTTTGCGTTACACACTTTCTTTTTTAATTCTTTATGAATTCGGCTGCGCCATGTTGTGTGTGTAGTGCAGGGTCTAGTCTTAAAGGTCTCAGGGTAATATTAATTTATAAAACATCTTGGGTATTGCATAGAGTCCTGCGCGGGTATACTTTTTCAGACCCGCACCCGACCCGTACCCGCAACATTAAGACCCGAACCCGACCCGTACCCGACTCAGTTAGTTTTAAATTGAACCGCAACCCGACCCGTACCCGCCAATGTTATACCCGCACCCGAACCCGCTACCCGCTAAATAATTAACATCAATCTGAAATGGAAGATAGAAAGTTTTGTTCAAAAAAATCAGAAAAATGTATGTAAAACATTTTATTCCTTATCAGCACAAAGTATAGAAAACAAAATATTTATTCTTTAGATTATATAGGTAATAAATTTTTAAATACAAAAAAATATAGTCATATTATTTATAAGTTACTATGTAAAAATAATATATCGTCCACAGTTCCTGGATTAAGTTTTGTTCTTCTTTCTTGAACAACGAAACCAGCAGTAGAAAAGTCTCTTTCACTAGGTGCACTAGTGGCTGGAATGCATAAAACTGAACGTGCTATTTCTGCTAAATGTGGTAAAAGTGCTTCATTTATTTTCCACCAATTTAATAAATCAAAATTCTCTTCACTTTGCATTATTTTCATTTTGCAGTAAATATCAAACTCATCAGTCTGTAATTCAACATTTTCGTCACTAGAATCTTCAACGTCAAGTAAATTTTCTAATTTTTGTTTTTTGTTTACAACCTCATCCTCATATTCATCATCCTCACGCTCATCCTTTCTATTTACTTGTCGTAGTCGTGCCTCTTTATCAACTAATCCTAATTCATCAACTTGTCCTTTAGTTAAACTAATCTGCACTTTTTCACTTAAAAGCCTTTTAATTTCATTTCTAACTTCGGTTCTTTCCAAATCGTTTTCCAACAACTTTAAACTTTTTAGTTTTGGGTGTAAAAATACAGCAATTTTATGCAATAAATTAATTTGAAATTTATCGTTCAATATACGCAGACATTTTACTTTTAATTGGGATATAATGGTATTATCTGTTATAGATGGTTGTAGATGACGTTTTAAACGGTTTAAATAAACTACTGGTAAATGTAATGTTGGTTTGAGGGACGATTCTAAATCGTCGGATGCATCTTTAAATGGTTTTAAAAATTTTATAATATTTTCCAGTTGTTGAATATTTAAATCATCCAGCCTGTGGGCTTCTGATTTGTCTATTAAAATGTCTTTTATCTCATCATATTGATCGAAGATTGATTCAAACATCATGCATAAACTGTTCCATCTCGTTTCAACGGGTACTTTTAATGTCTTATTGAGACAGTTTTGCAAGTTTGATTGTTTAAAGTAAGTTACTAGTGATTTTCCAGCATTAGTTAAATTATGCAAATCTAAAAGTTCACCTTCTAATTCATCAGTTTTTAAATCAAATGTAGTATGTAAAATTGTGTTAATAACATGTGATGAACAATTTAACCTAGTAACACTTTTTAACGAACATATCATATTAGCACCTCTGTCTGTGACATATATAATTTTTGGGAAATATTCTTCTAATTCATATATCCTTAAATTTTGAATTATAGTTGATTTTATATTCTCTCCTGTTTTTTTTAATGTGTCATCCCACTGAGAAGTGCACAGAACTCTTTCTTTCAAATCCCAGTTTTTAGTTACATAATGAAATGTTAAACACAAGTAACTAATTTTACGGTAATCATCTGTCCACATATCTAAAGTTGCAGCTCCACCTGCTTCATTCATCTGATTTTTTAGTTCGGGTTTGATATGTTTTCTAATTTCAGTAGCTGTATTTTTTAAATTACGTGAAACTGTTGTTGGATCAGGCAGTAACATATTAGCATCAATTCTACCTGATTTTGAACCGATATCAATGAGACACTGAGCTAATTCAATAAAACCCTTACCGGCAACAGATTGAAATGAACGTAAATCTTGACTTACAAATTTGACACACATTTTTGTCACCAATTTTTTATCTTCACTGTTTGGCTTCTTTAGCTGTGATTTTGTCACGTAATTCATAATAGATTTATTTAAACATGTTGGTAATTTTGGACAATTATGTTTTTTCAAAGATGATGTGCCCGTCTTATGGCTATGAAATTTTAATACTTGTAAACATGACTTACATGCTGCTACGTCATTGACAAGTTCTTCATTTTCGTTCATAACTAATTGAAATCTGCTCCATACTTCAGATTTCGCATTAATTTTTTCAATTAACTTATATTTGCCACTTTTTAGTTTATTTCGTATATCACTTGTATTTATACTTCTAGCAGACATTTTAACAACTTACTAAATATAATGCAATACAACAACATGTATAGTCTGGGGTCTAGTCAATTTAAATGAGCTAGGCTAGACCGCGTGCCCGGCCGCGTGTTGGCGTGTTTATGCCTGCGCAGTTGTTCAGTGCGTCAAGGGCAAGGTTCAGTTTTCAAACGTCTCAGATAAGGGCCCATTATTGTTTTCGAAAACAGTAAAAACAACTATGAAAATACAATGCCAATAGAAAATATGAACAATGATTATAATAAAAAGGAAATAAAAAGTAAACATGACCCGACCCGATATCCGCGCGAGTCTTACCCGCACCCGACCCGCAACCCGCAAAAGAGATAATGGAACTGCACCGCAAACCGACCCGCAAAGCGGGTAACCCGCGGTTTTCCGCGGGTACCCGACCCGATGCAGGTCTCTAGTATTGCATATAATTAGACTTTAATATGTACTTGCTGTTTAGTGTACATTCACAACACACGTTCTGCATGCAATATTGCCAACCTTGTAGTATTAAATTTACAACAATATTTTTTCAGGGTATACGTTGTGAAAATCTTTATCTATCTACAACATTATTGCATGTATTTGAGTAATAATTATAATGTAGAAAAAATTTACATACCAACGTATATCCGGAAAAAATGTTTAGAATTGGCCATTCCAGAATATATTCATTTACTGTTTTTCATTGTACTGCTCGTTTTTATCTTTAGTGTTTTATTCCAATGTTGTAATACATCATTCCATGGTTTTGTATTATTTTTTAACCATATAACACTTGCTTTCACATTTTCTGCTATATTAAATGTAGAAACAAAATATATTTTAAAAATATTGAAGAACTAATATTAGTGTACATTATACCTGTATCAGCAACATGTAGTTTTTTTTTTTATTATTATTACTTGACTCTAAATAAATTCATTCCCGCTTTATAAAGTCCCTTAATTTGTTTCTATATTTGTCGACTTGTTTTCCTTTAGCAATTATTGATTTCTTATCTCTACTAGTTCGGGCACTTACCGGAGGTGTAAAATATACATTTTGTTTTTCACTTGAAAATAATGCGCATATTTGTTTAGATAATAAATTTTTAAATGGCTAAAATTATGAAAAAAAGATTAGTACAAAAAAATATTCATTATGTAAGAAGTGAGATAAAAGATAACTTATTATTAGGTCAGGTAGTTGTGATCTAGCTTTTCTGTCGTATGTATGTACATTCGACCATTAACTGTACTTACCAAAAATTGTTGCAACTGCAATTGGTATGAAGATCGTAAGCTTATATTAAACGGTCCCACTCCGTAAAATGCATTTTGTTTTGGTGGGGCTTAGTCACATGTTTCAAATGATAGTTTTATCATTGAAGAACTATTATTAATTGCCGACGATGAGTTACATGGTGAAGGGGATGCCTACAAGTTCCTTATATAATTTTATTTAAACATATATGTAGATATTACTCGTTTCAGTATTATCTGAGGACCTAGCTGAGAACTGTTCTACATATATTATTTCAGCATTTTGTAATTGTATCATTATTATTTTTTAAATATTGCTCTTTGTCCTATTTGTCTAATTAATTCCTTTATCATATCTGAGTTTAATGAAAAAAATGCACCTTGATTTATCCCTTGTTCTAGAATATGATAAAAAAGAAAGCAAATAAATAGTTTATCCTTCCAGATGCAATTAACCAGGGATGGATTTTTAATTAAATTAAAAAAAACAGTAATCTGAATTAAAACAGGAAAATAAGTATGCAGACATATTCACATGGTCGAAATTAACCATAAATATTGATCTTCGTTATAACATCTTTTTTTTTATCTCGATGTATACGTAGGTATAATAAATGTAATTTCAACTTACCTACAAACAGTGGAATTAATTCTTCCAATCTCCATGATTTTAAGATGTTTTGGGCAAATTCATCAGCCATTCTATAGACACTAGCCTTTAGAAAATCCACCAAGTATACAATATCTTGTAATACAACACACGCAACTGCGTATAATATGCTCGTATCATATTTTTCACGAAAATCTGTTCAGAGCTTCAAGTAAAGTATCACTCCCGGTATACTAATTTCAGCCAAAATCTAATATGTTATTCCCTTCCATATAAAAGTTTTTAATACTAAATTTTAAAAGGTTTGGAATATATCAATATATTTTTCACGAAAGTCTATTCAGAGCTTCAAGTAAAGTATCTCTTCCGGTTTATAAATTTTACATAAAATCTAATATGTTATTCCTCTATATAAGTCTAAAATACCAAATTTAAAAAGTTTTTTGAATATATCATAATATATTTTTTTACGAAAATCTGTTCAGAGTTTCAAGTAAAGTATCACTTTTGGTTTATCAATATTAACCAATATCTAATATGTGTTGTTCTCCTTCATATAAGTCTTTAGTACTAAATAAAAAAAAATTGGAATATATTATATTTTTCACGATAATCCGTTCAGAGCTTCAAGTAAAGTATTACTTCCGGTTTATTAATATTACGCAAAATTTAATATGATGTTCCCCGTATAAGCATTATTGTGTTTTATATTTATTTTGCCTCCAAAATCTTACATTTTTTATTATTTTTCATATTTCTCATTTTTTGCTACTAATTTCATTAGTTTTTTAAAATATTTTACTAGCCTTACCTCGGCTTCTCCGAGTTTACCCTAGGGCTCCGCCGATAATGTTTTATGATGCCCATGCAACATGCCCACCCAAACTGCCCACGCAACATGCGCACCCAAACTGCCCACGCAACATGCCCACCCAAACTGCCCACGCAACATGCCCACCCAAACTGCCCACGCAACATACCCACCCAAACTGCCCATGCAACATGCCCACCAAAACTGCCCACGCAACATGCTCATCCAATCTGCCCACGCAACATGCTTACCCAAACTGCCACGTAACGTGCCTACTCAAACTGCCCACCCAAACTACCCACGCAACATGCCCACCCAAACTGCCCACGCAACATGCCCACCCACACAACATGCCCACCCAAACTGCCCACGCAACATGCCCACCCAAACTCCCCACGCAACATGCCCACCCAAACTGCTAACCCAAACTACCCATGCAATCTGTCCTAAAGTGCTGCACACACTCCGTTATTTTTGTATGGTTTAGGTTTACAACGTACGAGTAAAGCCGTGTGAATAAAGTACGCTGGGCCGCCAGCCCCAAATACTATCAGTTTTGAAGTGGCAATCATGAACAAAAGACAAGTTTGTTTGCTACCGACACTGCATTAGATAGAAAAAACCTAGGAAAGCTACTACCACACACACACGGAATGAAACGTACAGGTAAACCGTGCGGTTAAAATTTGGAATGCGGTTAAGAAGGGCTGTTTGCGGCCACACATTTCGGTTTTTGTAGGGCTTGGAACGTACAGTTATAAGCGTACGTTCTAAGCCGTGAAAAAAGAGGGAAGTGTGCGGGGCCCTTTACCCTCTCTATCTTCCCTGCTCTCCTTGTCCTTGTTATTCTTCCTTTACAGTCTGTACACTCTGTCTTGTCTGTATTTCTCGTCATTGATGTCCTTCTTGTAAGTTTTGTAGAAGCTATTCACAAAATAAAATATAAATACACAATAAACATACTTTAGATTAATACACTGACCGGCACAGAAAATAATCTTTGACATTCTTCCTGTACATTGTACACTTTGTCCTCCCAGTCTTTCTCGTCGTTGATGTTTTTTCTACATTTATCGTCCATTTCGTCGTTTGATAATCTCGGACATTTTCTACAATCTATTTACAAAATAAATTATAAAGTAAGTAAACAAAATATCTTAAATTCATAGCGTACCTTACTTTGTTTAATTCTTACATTCTTTTCTTCAATTTTAGACATTACGTAAAATCCATTTACAAAATAAAATATATATTAACAAACTATGCATAAATTTCTGATATATACTTACTTGCATCGTTTAATTCAAATTATTTTCTAAAATTTTACTTATTTATATTTACCATTGAAAAGGTTGACAACCCATACTACGTTCATAATTTGTCATCATTGACATTAACATGCCAAACGTGACATGATAGCGTTTTTCTTCTTAAATTTTTACATGTACCCTTCGATCGATTGTTTAAATAATCCAATTTTCAACGTTTAAGAATTTTTTACTCGAAAACTATGCTTCCTGCAGATATTTAACGTATTACGAGGGCACTCGAGACAATCACTTCCTACAACTTGGTGCAAATTTCACAAAAATCGCTCGCACCATTCAGGCTGTAGCCGTGTTCAAAACTTTGGCGATCGTCGTGATTAAAGAAAATATATATAGATAGTGAATCTACTCTTTTAGTATTAGGACTAGCGAAAACTCGGCGTACAATCAATCCGCCTAGGCATACTTTAAAACCGAAGTGCTAACGCCAACAAACTTGTCAGATACCTAAATTCTCCCTTCTGTCAAACGAATGAACTTTATGCAAAAAGCCAATCCACCCGATTTAGAAAAATGTTCCTAACAGTTTTTAATCTGACCTCACATTTGATACCAAACACCGACATATTTCTAACATTTTATATAACAAACAAAAGCCGAGATGTCTGAACTTTGACACTTTTGTGGTCTTGTCAGAAGTACAACAGCTCGATAGGCCAATGTATTTTGCATAAAGTTGTCAGTCATATTTCGGAAGTACGCCATCACCCCCTATCGCCAACACTCACCCCATGACAGCTTCCTTCAGCTGGGGTGGCGGCGGCGGTTGCGGGAGACACTGTTTGCGGTTCTGGAAAAATAATAATTATTTACCTATGTGTATAAATAATGTCTTGAATAATTATTTTAGTACTCACTTTCCACTTCTACTAGGGTAAAGTGGGGTAAATGCACCTACCGAAGTGCAAAATTCAAATTGAATTGTTATTAAAATGCTCCAGAATGATAGTATAAGTCTAAAATTTCGGATACATATACGTCCGTATGCATAGTCATTCGCCAAGCGAATCGCCGGCGGATCTTTAGCCAGCGACTCGCTAGCGTACTGTTATGTTTGAACAGTGCATAAACAACTTTCAAAGAAACGCTCGCCGGCGAAAACTTTGGCGACTCGCCACGATTTTTTCTACTATGAAACCTAATAATATATGTTAGTTTCGTTATAATTGAACTATAATATACCTGTCAAATTTAATTTGAGTTCGTGTTACGGTGTAAATAAACTATTATTATTGTTTGGTAAACATGGCAGTAGCATTTTTGGCCGAAGAAAAAGAAATGCTCGTTCAGTTAATTAAAAAATATAAAGTAATCGAGGATAAGAAAACGGATGCAACAAACATTAAAAGAAAAAATGAAGCGTGGAAGAACTTATGCGACGAATATAATGCCAGCAATGTAAATACTAAGGTAAATAAAAAGATATAATTATGTAAGAACATAGTTAAAAAAATGTGTAACTAAAGCCCCAAATTTATACTTAACCTCAAATGTTAAATACATTTGTGTAAGCAATCGTACATACAAAGCAATATGAATTTAGTGGTAATATAATTATTTTTCATAATATCTTTTTTAATATGGAGGTATTCAAGGTTTCACATATAATAAAAGTATTATTAAACATTTCTTAAACGATATGCAATAATTAAAATTCTTATTCTGTGTAGAGAAAAATAATTCAGTTAAAAAGATGCTGGGACAAAATTAAACGTCAGCAAAAATCTATTATAGCTGATGAGCGTCGAGAACGTATGAGAACTGGTGGTGGCCCATCACAATCTCCGAAAGAGACAATGATTCCTGATGTACATACTGTAGTTCCGCATTGAACATTTGAAATTGAAAATAAATTTGACAGTGACGCTATTATTATGCAAACTAATCAAATAAATCCCACAGGTAATATTAATTGTATGAATTTTTTACTTTCAAATTGATTGATTTATATTTGTTTTCACAGAAATTTTTGAAATAACTGCTGTAGATGACATCAATTCAGAATCACTGTTAACGGCTTCTTCTAATGCAAATATTTTAGAAGAATCAGTATCGCATCATACTCCTTCCACCTCCAGTACAAGAGATATTAAAAAAAAATTGTATCAAATAAACATGTACAACAAAATAAATCATTTGAAGAATTAATGAAAGCACGATTGCAGAATGTTGAAACTGAATTAGAGTATATCAAATTGGAACATACTGAGAAGATGAAACTTTTGGCAATGCAAATGGATGTAGAAGTTGCTAGAAAACGACAAACTGAGTGCGAAACTGAAGTTTCCAAGATTAAAAAATTGGTAAAAGAGGAGAAATTAAAATATTATAAATTAAAAAACGAAAAATTGGAAAATGAAGGGAAAAATTAAACCCAAAATAATATATTATTTAGTAAAGTATATTCTTTCTAATATAATATTTTTTATAAGAATACATTTTGATTTATGATTTTTTTAAATTTGGAAAAATATTTTTGTACTGTCAGTTGCCTCGCTTATTCAGTGATGTTTTATCGCAAAATAATCAAATTTAACCAATTTAACAACATAAAATTATAGTCAACTTTTATATTTGAATAGATTTAACAAAATTAAATACATTACCATTGTTTTCAAGGAAAAAGTAATAAATACTGTTAAATTTGATATAAAGCTAAGACGAAACATCATTGAATGAGCGAGGAGAATATATGTAATAAGAATACGTTTTAGTTTATGATTTGCTTATTTAAGTAGAATAAAAACAATTTTTATAAAAATAAATATCAAATAAAAGCTTAATAATACTTATGTAATTTTATTTATATATATATATATATATATATATATATATATATATATATATATATATATATATATATATATATATTTCTGATATAAAGAAACTAAAGCAGTACTTATACTACACAGATAAATATTAATAATTTATTTAATACAAACTGATTAAAGAAATAAATATAAATGCATAATACCTTAAATTCTGTATCAATAATGTTAATTACGAAAATATCTTTGAATTAAGTTACGTCGTACTGCTGGACCATTACCCTGAATTCTGTTTTGCATTTGTATATGTTGGATTAGTTGATCATCTAGATTTTCATTTATATTTAATTCAATATTATCTCTAACTTGAATACTTATATTGTGGAGTACACTAAAAGCTACGATTATTGTACATAGAGTTTCTGTTTTGTTTGCTAAACCACGACTTAAACATGGAAATCTTCTTTTTAATAAACCAAACATCCTTTCCACAGTATTTCTTGTCTTAATTTGGGCAGTATTGTAGCGATATTCGGCATCAGATGTTGGGTCTAATAATGGAGTCATCAAATATGGTAAGCAAGGGTATCCACTGTCACCCAGCAGATATCCCTGTATATTCCCGTCTTCAAACCGCATTTTAATGCCACTGTTATTAAATATAGTGCTATCATGTTCCCGACCTGGCCAACGTGCTACAAGATCAAAAATTTGGAATTGTGGTCCAGCAATTGCTTGAACGTTAATAGAAAATGACCCTTTTCTGTTTCGGAAAACTTTTGCCATATCACCACCAGGACTTTTTATAGGCATATGAGTACAATCAATGCACCCCGATACAGAAGGAAAATTTGATATTCTATAAAACTGAACGTGTGTGGCTCCTAAATCTTCGGGAAATTTTATATAATTGCCAGAATGTGATGCAATTAATTGTGAAATTATTTTAATAAATCTGCACACAGTAGATTGATGGATTCCGCGTAAATCTCCACATACTGTCTATTGACCAATAAAATTATTTTTATATTATTTTAATGATACAATAATTAAAATAAGAATACCTGAAAATTTCCCGTAGCGTAAAAACGTAACGTTGATACAAGTGCACTGGTGGTACCGGTAGTCCTCTATTTGTAACTTTTTCTATTTCTTGAACAATTGGAATAAAAATTTGTATAACTGTATTTCTATTAAATCTGTATCGCCTTTTGAAATTAGTTTCTGAATAAAAACTCCAATGGATTTTCAACATCACGAATATGTCGTCTTGGTTTTGGTTGAAAAATATCTTCAAGTTCATTTATTTCAATAAATAAACGTAAATCATTATTCATGTTTACAATTTTAAGAAACAAAACAAAAAAATAAAAGGAAAATATTGGCTTGAAATGTACTGAAGATGCCCTGGAGATGCTTATGACCACCTTCAGCGACTCGCCGTATATTTCTCATATGCGCATGTCAAATGAAAGATTTTGCTAGCAAGTCGCTAGCGATAAGTTGACTATGCAATAAAAGGTGAACGGTTTTCATCGAATGAGCGCTAGCGATTCGCCGGCGAGTGACTATGCATACGGGCGATAGCTTTCTTAATAGTTATCCATGTTGTAGGTCGCAAATGGCTATAAAAATAACATGTCACCGTACTTAATTTTTTTTAAATTTTGTACAGGTGGGTGCTCTTATCCCATATTTTGGGGCAGGAGCACCATCCTAGGTTATTTATCCAGTCTAATGCATAAACCTAATGTGTGGGGCAAGTGCAACTAACTCAAATCTTTCCGAATCTTTTGTAATTTTTCGAATTAAAATTTAACAACTGGTTATGAAAATATTAATGTTCTATTGAAGTGATAATTACAAAAATCACAGCTTTTTAATCATAACTTATTAGGAACATTACAAAACAAAAACATAAATTCGTAGAAACAAAAACGAAAAAATAAACATTATTCTAAAACATTTTACATTACAGTTAATTGATGTTTTAGCCAGAAAAGCTGACGTCAAACTTAATTTCACCCCTTCTTCCCATGGTGGGAGGAGGTAAAGTACAAATAACATCCGAAGGCTCAACTTCTGAAATATCTTCCACCTCAGGCCATGTGAAAGCGGGTCTGGAAGGTACCGTTTTTGATTTTATTCTTCGTAAAATTTCACAATTGGATATCCGGTGTCCTGATCCATATCTTCTATTTTTTCTATAAAATACTGGCAAGTCTTTCTCTCTGAATTCAGTCTAGTGAAGATCCAGTCTCCAATTTCAGTTACATTGTTTCCGAGGTCAAGTGCATCTAATGCTTCGGCACCCACTTCAGAAAGTGTTTCAAAATCGCTCTCTTCGTCATTCAAATGCAACTCTGAATTTTCTTCATCTGTTTCTGAATCGTAGATCTTCTTTTCATTTTTCTTCATTCTCTTACGATTCACTTGATTAATTTTCTTGTCTTTGATCGAATTCTTTTCTTTGGTCGTCTTCTGTTCTTTTGTAGTTTTCTGTTCTTTTGTAGTTGTCTGTTCAGGAGCAGCTCTCTTTCTTTTGGTCCCAGATTTCTTTTGCGCTTCGTATTCTTCGGCTTTTTTTAGTCTTTCTCTTACGTCCTCACTTGTTATTTTTTTCCTAGATTTTTTCATTACATTATTAGCTTGATTTACTTTCACGAGATTCAGTAAAAGTGATTCAAACGTGTCTTCTATTTCAATTGGTGTCCGTTTATCGTTTCCATCGCTTTCTTCCTTTTCCAAAAAACCAACATCTACAGCTGATGGTGTATGTTCATGCTGCCCTTCTCTTTCCAACAATCTAACGTCTTCAGCTGATGGTGTATGGTCTTGCTGAACTTCCCTTTCCAACAATCTAGCGTCTTCAGCTGATGGTGTATGATTTTGCTCACCTTCCCTTTCCAACAGTCTAACGTCTTCAGCTGATGGTGTATGTTCTTGATGACCTTGTGTACTATGTTGCTGACCATCTTCTAAGTCCAACAATCCAAAGGATTCTACTGGTGTATGTTCTTCCTGACCTCCCTGTTCTAACAATTCAGCGTCAGTTTCTCTCCACGGTTTTGTAAGTTCGTCCCCTGTATTCGGTGTTCGTTGTTCCCATCGTTTCAGTTGAAGCGGATCAAACTTCTCTTTTGGAATAACATCACAGTTATAAGGGTAGATACCACCTTTCTTGAACTCTTCATGAATAATTTTTGGATCTGCCTCTTTCCAAACAGTTCCCACCATTTCAGCAAGCTTACTTTTGGGTTATTTCTGTCCTAAATGATTTCGTTGCCATTTCACGAGTGATGAATCCCAAGCCACCTTTATAGATTTAAAAACCGCCAAGTCCAGTGGTTGTAGAAGATGACTGCTATGTAGCGGTAATTTTATAATGGTAATGTTTGCTGCCACAGCCGCTTCTACTACATCGATATCGATATGAGTTGTGTGGCCGTCATATATAACTAAAACAGGACCATCAGCACCTACGAGGGGTATGAATGTTTTTAGAAAATAGTTTTTAAATACTTGGAATTCCATCCATCCGTTCTCTGTGGCAGCATACGTCGTTCCTGGATATTCTTTTTTTTATCTGCTATCCAGCTGTCCCACACACTTTTATATGATTAATGGCGGAGCTTTTTGTCCATCTGCAGCAGCAGAAAACAGAACACTGGTGTTTGTCCTCCCTGGACCAGATACAATTCGAGTAGAGGAACGCCTCTTTTCTCCTACGTTTTTCGTCCTTGAGGGATCACTGCAAAAACTGGTTTCATCCATATTCCAAATATTAGATGGTTTGTCTTGTAGATTCAGTTTTTGCACCGTGTCCTTCAATAACTCAAAATACGGGCATATTCTAAAGGGATCCGTGTTTTTCTTCCTGGCATATTCCAAGGCTTCAGGTTTTTTGATTGACAAATTGTCGTTTTTTAAAGTTTAGGAACCAGTCTTCTCCAGGTACATTGTCCTTGAATGGAATTTTGAGTTGTTTCTGTGCAGCATACTTGCCTACAATTTCTAAGATTTCTTTGCGGCTAAGCCCAAACCCCTATTTTTCGAGGCCACCCAAACAGCGCCAGCTACATGCTCACCCAAACTGCTCACGCAGCATGCCTATCAAAATTGCCCACTCAAACTGCCCACCCATACTGCAACTCAAACTACCTGTTCATACTGCCCACCCAAACTGCTCACTCAAACTGCCTACCCATACTACCCACGGAACCTGTTCAACCAAACTGTCCACTCAAACAGCACACCCAAACTGCCCACTTAAACTGCCCACTCATACTGCCGACACAAACTGTCGTAATCTGCAATAATTTCTTATCTAACGTTCTTGTTGGTGTTGCAGTTGTAAAACTAGTTCAAGATAGCCTAATAAAAATTATTTATTTGAACAAAAAATTATTTAAAAATTAGAGTAGTTTGAGTGAAGACAACACTTGTCATTTTTGAAGGTTTGAAGTCAGAGATGGAGCATGAATAAGACATTTATTACTAATGGCGACTGTTTGGCGCACTTCTGCGTAAATCAAATGCATGTTGTTACTTGATTAGTGAAAGCAGCAGGCATATCTAAATATCTAAGTGTTATTCCACTCTTTGCAAATTAAACGTCATTTATGACAACCAACAAATATTGTTGTCTAGAATAAATTGATATTCAGATTTAGTTGGTACGTAATTGGTTGACTTTACAGTCTTACAACTTTTACAATTTGACAGATTGCGCAAAATATGTTTCATATTGTTTCAGATTATAATTTCTTTCAGTTCTCTTTATCATACCATGAATTATAGAAAGATACTCTGACCTTCGAGTTTTTCCTAGGGCTCTTATATATATTTTTTTAGTTGTTTACTTGTAGAGTCCGTACGTTTAGCAGAGGCGGATTTAAAATATTTCGGGCCCTATGCAAAAAAATTATTTCGGGCCCCCTAAATATATATACATATATATATATATATATATATATATATATATATATATATATATATATATATATATATATATATATATATATAAAATTACAAAAATTCAACATAGAAACATAAATTATATTTAAACAAAATATTGTTTAATAAATATTGAATATCTAATAGTTGTAGGTACGGTTTAATAAAGAAATTAATCCGTAATTAAATTTTACTTACAAAGTAAATTTAATTGTATGAACAAATTCGAATCAGTTTCCATGTTACGACATTAAATTTATTTGTGTCAAAAAATTCCGTTGCATATAATCATTTTTTTAAATTTTAATCATAGATTAATTTTTATATGAAACCATACTTTATTTAAATATTTTGTCGCCGCGTTTTAATTTCTGCGAATGTATTAATAATTCCACTACAATCCATTTTGTCAAGTTCATCATGTTCTATGCACAATAACGATAAAGCTGTTAGTTTTTCTTTTGCGAACGTACTACGGAAATAAGTTTTTACGCGTTTCAGAACCGAAAAAGATCTTTCTCTACTGGCGTTTGTAATAGGAAGCGTTTAATAAATTCTCAAAATAATATCAACATTCGAAAATGTTGATAATATATTTTTAATGTGAATTCTAAAAAGCCGAAGACTTGGACGGGCCCATTGCGAAAAATTCGCAACGAACATTATGTTAGAAAGGTATATTTAAAACAAAATTTGTTACAGACAGTTTTCAGATTTTGAAATAAGTTAGTTTATATTTTGAATCCAGAAAAATACGAATTTTGTGTTAATTTTAATTTGAATCGTTGAGGAGTTGTGAGCAAAATAAAATGCATGTTCTTGGAGCAAATTTTTCCCAAAATGTCGATCTTATCTGAAATCTTTATGGCTTTTGTGATACTTCAAATATGAATATATATGAAATCTGCCCTCCAGAGTTCGTTTTTCTAAGAATTAATACCCTATTTTCAATTCTGGGAATCATGGGATTCACATAAAATAAAGAAATATATACAAAATTGTTTAAATTTTATTTACTTATAAATATAATTGTGTATCATGTACTTGAATATTCGAATCATTGATCTTTAACATACAAAATCTTTAACATATAAAATCATACTTTTGTAATTTCCTGTTTTTCTAATTATTTTAGATAAAAAAGTGTGAAATAGAAGTTGTAGAACAAACAATTTTGTATCTGAATCGGTAAATAAATAGTTATTTATATACCTAGGCATTAAAGTATAATATTTTTACGAATATTGAATTTATTCTACGAGGTGCAGGTTGAGATGTTTTGACTCAAATAAGTAATATGATGTTTCTTCTGTTAAAAAGCATGTACAATTAATTTTGTTAATTAATTCAAATGTACGTTATGCTTTACAATTTTTATCTGATGTTTTTTTACCTAAAATAATTACAAAAGAAGGAAATTAGGAAAATATGATTTTATATATTAAATTTGGATGTTTAGTTATATTGGTCACGACCCTGTATATTTATTTATAGTGTATTCCGAAATTGAACCACGCTAACCGCGGTTACTTTTTCAATAACTGATTGTATTCTCGGAACGTTGTTACTGGAAGCTGGTTTCTTTTCTTTAACTACGCTAACCGCTCTAAATCAGTGGTTGTGGTATAGTTACATTATGGTGCATGTTAAATGAGCACTATACTTCGTTTCACATAAGAAAGTAGTAATATGACGATAGGTGCTGTTTGATATTGTTGTTTGTTTGTTTGGATAATATCTCGATATGAACCAATCAAAAAACAAGATGAAATTGTACCTATGTTCTTATTACTATTTTCTAACGGGAAAAGAAGTATAGCATCAAGCCTTAAAAGATATGATTAGTTGTTAGCTGGTTTGTTTTTTCAGTTCGTTGTCGGTAATACTGTAACCGCGGTTAAATTGTAACCATTTTTAGTACTTATCGTGGTTTAATTTCGGAATACACTATTAATCTTTTTAGCACTTGTGGATTAGTAGTGTTTCAATTAATGTGGTATTTGCATGTTGTTTGTAAGATTGTTTAATATATTTATGATAGCCCACCATCTACCCTGAAAAAATATTTTGGTATATTGTTAGTTTTTAAATAATGCAAATAAATTTCATACATTCATTCCTCGTACACCTCCTCTTCGTCCTCTTCTATTTCTGAATTTTCTATTTCCTTTTCTGCCACCTCTGTTAAAATTTTGATTTCTTCTGCCTCTGAAGTTATTGTTTTCATTTTTTGTTGTATTGTTGTTTACATACTCATTTCGTTGTGATTTTTGCGTGGTCTCTTTTGTTGGAAAAATAAAAATAATTTTATATATATGAGTGAAGATTAACCATTATGTGAATTTTCACCGTTTTACATATCGATTTTATAGAGCGGTTTTTTTAGTTTAAGGATAAGTAGAAATTTTTAGGGTTCAAATTTTTTTAGTTTCTTTATAAATAATTTTCAAAGTTTACATAAATAAAGCATTAACATTAGTTTCCAGAATGATCATTGACAGAAATAAAATGTTAAAATCACATTTTTTTCAGTTAATTAAATATGTTTATTAAAAAACACATTTTCAATAAGTTTTAAATATATATAAATTATTTTAATATAATTTTATGTGTTTTCTGTAAATTTCAGCCGAATTGATAACCAAATAAAAGTTTTGTAATAAATGCGAAGAATACGTAGCAAGTATCATTTTAGAAACATTAAAATAAAACTTTGTTCGAACGATTTTAAAATTTGGAATTAAGTTAATGTATATTTAATATTTCGTTGAATACGAATATTATGTTAATTTGAAAATAATTCAAACCTTTGAGGAGTTGTGAGCAAAATAAAATGTTTTGGGAAAAATTTTCTCAATTTTTTCTAAAATTTCGATCTTATTTTCTGGAATCTCTAAGGCTTTTTGACATTTTTAAAACAATGTATTAAATCGATCCCTCAGAATTTATTTTTGCAAGAAATAACATATCTTCAATCAAAATCGAGATATTGATAGATTGTTACCCTTACATTTTTTAAATGAAGGTTAAGAAAGATTTTTTAATTTTTATTTTAATTATGTGGCGATCGATTTCGGCGTTTGTGCCATCATCAGGCCGACGCTAAAATATACAGAGAAATTACAAAAGTATATATAAATTTATTTAAGAGTTAGGTTACGTGCACACGTTGTACGAAAAAACACAGAAACAGATACATACAGTCAAAAAAAGTAAAATATAACTTGGATTGAATCCATTGTTGAAAAATAAAACGATTAAATTGTATTAGAAGATCCAAAGTAATTGAAATATTTATAAATTTGTTGGGTATCTATCCAGGAAGGACAGATGATGAAGATTGAATTTTATAGTTTAATATGTGTATTTAGGGAATAAATTACGAAGTAGGTGTCGCTAGTGTTAATCATAATGTTTATTGTATTCGAAAAAAGGCGGTAAATATTTAAATAAGTGTGGTTCAAGAAATACTGTATTTTCATTTAGTAATATGTTGTCTTTTGACATTGCATGTGTAATTATCTCGTATTTTTCTAAGAGATCTAATTTGTGATATTTACTCTCATTATAATCAAAGTTCTAGATTATTTTCTATTGTTATTTGATGATGTGTTGTGTCTATGTGCGCACCTACAGCAGAGAGTGGTCTTTTGTTTATATGTTCTTTAAATCTTGTTTTTAAATTTCTAGTTGTTAAGCCAATATAAATTTTGTTCCAATTATTACATGTTATTTTATCTATTCCCGATTTTTCCAAAGGTGGGGTTTTTGATTTATTATTTATAAAATGTGTTGCTAAGGTATTGTGTGATTTAGATGTGATAGTGAGATTAAATTTAGTTAATATTTTCTTAAATTTATTAAAAGTGTTTTTATTATAAAGTATAGAAATATAGTGAGTTATAGGTTTTGTATGTGGGTAGATTTCTTTAAGTATTTCGGTTTTAATGATATTATAAATATTTAAAATATATTTTATGGGATATTTGTTATTATAGTCTATTTTAATTATAGTATTGAATTCTTTTTGGAAATTTTCTTTGGAAAGTGGAATTGAAAGTAGTCTATGGAATAAATAGTGAAAAGCTGATTGTTTTACAGTGGGATTGTGATACGAGTCGTACGGGATTATTGCATCTGTTGCTGTCGGTTTCCGGTAAATGTTAAATTCGATATTGTTATTTGATTTAGTTAATGTGAGGTCTAAAAAATTTATTGAATTATTTGTCTCTTTTTCTATTGTAAATTTTATTTTTGCAAGATTATTTATTGTGTTAAGAAAATCTTGTAACTCTGTGTCTGTACCACTCCAGAGACATAACACATCATCGACATATCTAACCCAAAATAGAATTTTATTATGAAAAGGTAGCTTCATTATATTTTGATTATCTATAAAAATATTTGCTGGGATTCCACTAATGGTGCTTCCCATTGGTAGCCCGTTGTTTAAAATGTAAGTTTTGTTGTTAAATTGAAAGAAATTTTGTTTAGTTGCAATTTTGAGAAGGTTTATAATGTTATCTAAATCTGTGGAATCTAGGTTAAAGGAATTTATGAATTCAGTATCATTTTTTAGAAAATCGGAAAGAATGTTAATTGTTTCATCTATTGGTACGTTCGTATAAAGGTTTACAATGTCAAAAGAGACCATACTAAAGTCATTATTGTTCAAATTATGATTATTTAAGTGATTTATGAGTTCTGTTGAATTTTTAATAGAATATCTGGTTCGATAATTTGGAAAATTTGTAATTAAATGATTAAGAAATTTAGATAGTTTATGAGCGGGTGAAGATGTCGAACTGGTAATCGGCCGGATAGATTTATCATTTTTATGTAATTTTATTAAACTGTATAGAGTTGGTGTAGAAGGGTTAGGGTTAATTAACTGTCTTTTGTGTATTGACATTTTATTGAGTGTATTAGAGCTTTGTTTTAGTATGTTATTTAAATTTATATTGTAAGATTTAAATGGGTTTTTCTTAGTTTCATTTTTGTTATTGTTGTTGAAAAAAGTGAGTGTTTTATTAATATAATCTTCTGTATTTAAGATAACCAATCCTGCATTCTTATCAGCTTTTGTTATTGTTAGTTGATTATCAGTTGGTTTTTTCTGTATAGATTTAATATTTTTATTAATGATTTTATTTTTAAAGTTGATATTTGAATTTATAGAATTGTATGCTGTTTCTGTGTCATTTTCACCAACGTGCGCACTCACCTCTCTATTGTTTTTGATTAAGTTGGCGATGTTGTTAAAGATGTCTTCATGTTGTGGTTGGTGTTGCAGCTGGGCTTCTATTTCTATGGTAGTTTGTAGTAGCATGTTTGATGTTGGTTGTGGTGCGAATTTGTAGCTGGTGTTGAGTAGGTCGGTCTCATGTTTTGTGAATGTGAAATTGGTTAAGTTTGTTATACGAGGATGAAAATCGTTGGTTGGGTTTGGTTAAGGGTTTTGTTGTATTGTGTTGTTGTGTGAAGGAAGTGTATGTGGGAGTTGTGTGTTGTCATAGTTGTGATTTGTTATGTCGGTCGGTGTGCTGTGTTTATTGTGATTGGAATATTTTTGTTGTATTAGTTTATTAAGTTTCTTTCTTCCATTTTGGTCTGATTGGTATTCTTCGTAGAGTATGTTTTCTTGCAGTTCGGTGTAGAGTTCTTCATATTCTATTGTGCGGAGGTGTTGAAGTAGAAATCGGTGTAGAAACTTCAGCTGCATATGAATAGTGGTTTCCTTCCTGGATAGATTCCTTATTTCTAGTGTTATCAAGAAGTAAGGTACGTGTTTATGTTTCGGAAATTTAATTTTGATGAAATTTGGGATGACTTTATGTTTTTTTGTTTCGAAAAGGAAATTTATGTGTTCTTTATTACGGTGTCGTTTTCGTAGTATATATTTTAGCTGTTGGAGTGCTACGGATATCTCCGAAGATTTAATAAATTGGCAAAAGGACTCCAGGTAGTTCTGCATTGTGTAATAAAGGTTAAGAAAGAGATGCAGAATGTCAAAATTTTTTAATTTTTATTTTAATTATGTGGCGATCGATTTCGGCGTTTGTGCCATCATCAGGCCGACGCTAAAATATGCAGAGAAATTACAAAAATATATATAAATTTATTTAAGAGTTAGGTTACGTGCACACGTTGTATGAAGAAACACAGAAAAAGATACTTGCAGTCAAAAAAAGTGAAATACAACTTGGATTGAATCCATTGTTGAAAAATAAAAGGATTACATTGTGGTAGAAGATCCAAAGTAACTGAAATTTTTATAAATTTGTAGTGAATCTATCCAGGAAGGACAGATGATGAAGACTGAATTTTATAGTTTAATATTTGTATTTAGGGAATAAATTACGAAGTAGGTGTCGTTAGTGTTAATCATAATGTTTATTGTATTCGAAAAAAGGCGGTAAATATTTAAATAAGTGTGGTTCAGGAAATATTGTATTTTCATTTAGTAATATGTTGTCTTTTGACAATGCATGAGAGATCTAATTTGTGATATTTACTCTCATTATATAAAAGTTCTAGATTATTTTCTATTCTTATTTGATGATGTGCTGTGTCTATGTGCGCACCTACAGCAGAGAGTGGTCTTTTAATGATATGTTCTTTAAATCATGTTTTTAAATTTCTAGTTGTTAAGCCAATATAAATTTTGTTGCAATTATTACATGTCATTTTATATATATTCCCGATTTTTCCAAAGGTGATGTTTTTGGTTTATTATTTATAAAATGTGTTGCTAAGGTATTATGTGATTTAGATGTGATAGTGAGATTAAATTTAGTTAATATTTTCTTAAATTTATTAAAAGTGTTTTTGTTATAAGGTATATAAATATAGTGAGTTATAGGTTTTGTATGTGGGTAGATTTCTTTAAGTATTTTGGTTTTAATGATATTATTATAAATATTTAAGATATATTTTATGGGATATTTGTTATTTTTTGTTGAAAGAAGTTTTTAATTGGATATTTAACCCGGCGTTAGTCAGGTGGGGTGTGGTAAACCCCAACTGTTTTGTTTTACTTGCAAATGTTCTTAAAAGTTATGTCTCGGTTATGACCTCCTCTCTAGCTTCATAAATAACATCAGACTACGATATAACAAGCTTAATTCAGTTCTTGTTTATCACCGAACAGAGTAAGACGTGTTCAAAGTGACTTGGGGTGCGTCACACCCCACCTGACCAATAACGTTTGTAATTTCTACGGGACAGGTATAAATGCCCAAGTTATTTATAGAGAAAATAATAAAGATTTCAATACACCTAGACGAAAATTTATCAAAATGTTTGGCTTAGAATTAATCCGGGGCCATATTAACAGCAGAAAGAAAAATACAAAATTGACTAAAGATTTACGCCAAAAGATTAGTAATATAGCCGGGGTGAACCTTCTGCAGAACCTCCAGTTAAGAAGCCTAATGTTGTAGGGAGGTGTACAGTATGCTCCAGAACTAGAGATCGCAAAACAAAGTACTCTTGCAACACGTGTAATAGATTTTTATGTTTAGAACATTCTGTTATTATGTGCCAAAATTGTTTAGATTCAAATAGCGAATAAACTTATATAAATGTATGATTACCCCCCAATTTAGGTTTTCTATTGCTTATAAATCCTTTATGGTGCCTTAATAAATTTATATTAATTCTTAAAGTGAATATTTCTTTTGTTATGGAATTTTATTGTAATAAGCATTTTTTTGTGTGCACAAAATGTGCTTTTTCATATTTGCCACATTTTTTTCTAAATAAATATTACTTTGTGAAATATTTTATTTTTATTTACATTAAATATGATCCCAAAATATAATAAAATTAAAAAATATTGAAAAAACTTATACAGTAATTATTTAAACAATTAAATATCATGGGGTATAGTACACCCCACCTGACTAATGGTGTTCTGAATTTTCACCTGACTAACGCCGGGTTAATTACTTTTAAACTGGTAATATACAAATCAACTTTTTAACGAACGTTTATTTTTGCAAAAATAAACACTTTTTCTTTAACTAAAATCGTGATATTGAATCTTTTTTAATTTCATATTTTTAGCCCAAATTTAACATTAAAACATGCATTTTTGGGGATTCATAATTTTTGGACAGTTCGAAATATTTTCAAATTAACACTAAAATTGTGGTGTATGAGCTTAAAATGTAAATGGACTAGAAATACTGAAGAAGGTTCAAGCACACCAAATGTTCGTGGCTGTATAAATTTAAAGAGATAAAAAAATGTGAGAAAAATCTTTGACAACTTTAAAAAACATTCGGAAAAAAGTTAAAAAAGCTTTTATTGGAGCTAAAATGTCTAACGATGTGAATTTTCACCGAGAATACATGTATTTTAATCACTGCAATATTTTTGACGTTTCGTTTGACAGCCCAACTGGCAGATGTTTTCTTACTATTTGTAGCGATAGAAAGAGATAGCCGTTAAATTGAAAAGGTCTATTATCATTTATAATTATAAGTGGGCTTATCAGATTGAAGAAAAAATGACAGAAGATGTCTGTCACGTCATGTCAAATTTGTCATAATTAGCTCAATATGGATATAAATAATATAAATTTATTACAAAGATTTGTATTAAAACAACAATTACTCGCATTACTTGCTTACCAGGCGATAGTAAGTATGTGATTTTAAGAATGGCACAATACATTAATTATAAATTGTATTTTTAAGTTAACATCTATTTAACATGTTTTAAGAGGATCGCTTTTTAATTATAATTGTTATAAATGACGATTAAATGTTAGCGCTGAAAATTAGAATATTAAAACACATTTATCACCCAAACCGGTATATACAGTATTAATACAAAAATAATAACAAATCTAGGTGACCGTCGCCTGGCCGAACCCGGTCACGCGGAATCCTCCTTCACGCCGTGATTATTTCTGTAAAAGAATTAACACATGAGAAATACTCAGTGAGGAGACAATCATTACTAAAAGGTTCAGGCATTCATACACCGTACACACATGTTGGCAACTACGGGCAGTACCGCTAGTTACTACGGACCCTCTGCCGCTTCGGTGGTGATCCGGGAACACATCCACAGGGATCACTACAGCCCTAACTGCTGCTACCGTTGGCGACCCAGAAGCGGGTCACTACAGCCTTTCCCTGCTGCTGCCGCTGGCGACCCCCGGGTCCACACGGGCGGCCACTACGGAACCTCTGCCGCTTCGGTGGTGATCCGGGAACACATCCACAGGGATCACTACAGCCCTAACTGCTGCTACCGTTGGCGACACCAGATGTGGGCCACTACAGCCTTCCCTGCTGCTACGCTGGCGACCCTCGGGTTCACACGAGCGGCCACTACGGAACCACTGCCGCTTCGGTGGTGATCCGGGAACACATCCACAGGGATCACTACAGCCCTAACTGCTGCTACCGTTGGCGACCCAGAAGCGGGTCACTACAGGTCTCCCTTCTGCTACCGTTGGCGACCCTCGGGTTCACACGATGCGGCCACTACAGTACACCGTACTGCTCGCACACACACCCACAATCATACACACGCTCGATTAACTCTCTCACCTGAATCACTATAATATCGATGTTCTCACACTGAAATCTAGAAATAAACTGAAATAAAATACGTGAATACCAGTATCATTAAATGTAGCTCTTATCCAACAGCATCGGTTACGTACCTAAATAGCTAATTAGAGACAAAACATAATAAATTTAATAAAAATAATCTTACGCAAAATAATATCTGTGACAGTTCGGCCATCCTGAAAAGTTCCTCGTCCTCGAGGAACCAATCCCAAATTCCTGCAGCATCAGCATCAACATCCGAAGCGCTGTTGTGTTCCGACAGTTCACGTGTACTTAAATATGGTTTCATCCTGTCAATCGCCACTACGTTACTATATTCTCCTCTTCTACTTCGATTTGTACCAGGCAAATCTTCTACTGAAAATCTATCGTTCTGTATAACTTTCTTTATTTGGAATTGTCCTTCAATGGATGGTGTGAAATGGAATCGGTAGTTTCTCAATTGGATTCAATAGTTCTGGCTGCTTTCTTATCTGTTGTTTATGGTAAAAACATCTGATACACAAGTCAGTGTACTTCGCGAATTTTCTCATTCCAGGAAACTAGTAAATTTCAAAATGTCCAAACTCATCAAGACAGGAACGTACTATCTGCACCCGCTGTCCTCTAGGTACAACCCACTAGATTCCGGACGCGGTAATTCGGTAAACCCGTTCGTCTCGTAAACAGTAATTTTTTACAAATATTCCTTTCGTAGTTAGTTTCCGGTGGTTTACTTAAAATGTTCTTGATAATTTTCAATTTTTCATTTGTCCGGCGAGTATCCAGCTAAACATAAACGTAATCAATATCCGCAACGTTCCAAAAGCTGTGTTGGTGTGATCCCAAAAGCTGAAAGTTAAAAAATGTTCTGATCCCACTTCTGAAATGTTATAAATGACGATTAAATGTTAGCGCTGAAAATTAGAATATTAAAACACATTTATCACCCAAACCGGTATATACAGTATTAATACAAAAATAATAACAAATCTAGGTGACCGTCGCCTGGCCGAACCCGGTCACGCGGAATCCTCCTTCACGCCGTGATTATTTCTGTAAAAGAATTAACACATGAGAAATACTCAGTGAGGAGACAATCATTACTAAAAGGTTCAGGCATTCATACACCGTACACACATGTTGGCAACTACGGGCAGTACCGCTAGTTACTACGGACCCTCTGCCGCTTCGGTGGTGATCCGGGAACACATCCACAGGGATCACTACAGCCCTAACTGCTGCTACCGTTGGCGACCCAGAAGCGGGTCACTACAGCCTTTCCCTGCTGCTGCCGCTGGCGACCCCCGGGTCCACACGGGCGGCCACTACGGAACCTCTGCCGCTTCGGTGGTGATCCGGGAACACATCCACAGGGATCACTACAGCCCTAACTGCTGCTACCGTTGGCGACACCAGATGTGGGCCACTACAGCCTTCCCTGCTGCTACGCTGGCGACCCTCGGGTTCACACGAGCGGCCACTACGGAACCACTGCCGCTTCGGTGGTGATCCGGGAACACATCCACAGGGATCACTACAGCCCTAACTGCTGCTACCGTTGGCGACCCAGAAGCGGGTCACTACAGGTCTCCCTTCTGCTACCGTTGGCGACCCTCGGGTTCACACGATGCGGCCACTACAGTACACCGTACTGCTCGCACACACACCCACAATCATACACACGCTCGATTAACTCTCTCACCTGAATCACTATAATATCGATGTTCTCACACTGAAATCTAGAAATAAACTGAAATAAAATACGTGAATACCAGTATCATTAAATGTAGCTCTTATCCAACAGCATCGGTTACGTACCTAAATAGCTAATTAGAGACAAAACATAATAAATTTAATAAAAATAATCTTACGCAAAATAATATCTGTGACATAATTTTTAATTATATTTTTTAAATATAATTATAATTTCTAAGAATAATTTCAGTGCTGTGAATGAGCTTTTTCTTATTATTTTAGATAATAATAATAATAATAATAATAATAATAATAATAATAATAATAATAATAATAATAATTTAACATTTTAAACGGTTTTTGTTTAACATTTTTACCTTCCGTCACCTTTACGTAAGGAAGGTATTGTCTTTGGTCAAAAAATTCGATGATGAATTTTTAATCAATAATCACGTTTTAGGGTCCATAGAATACGAATTTACTATTTTTACGATGATGTCTGTATGTGTGTGTGTGTGTGTGTGTGTGTGTGTGTGTGTGTGTGTGTGTGTGTGTGTTCGTATACTTCTTCGTTACATCCATATGAAGAGCTGATTAGATTTTGGTTACAATTGGTCAACCGGAAGTACCATAATTTGAAGATTTTAACAGTTTTTCTTGAAAATACTATGTTAAATATAATTTTTTCACATTTGATGTTATTATAAATATTAAAGAATATTTTATTCTCTATACGATTTGTATGCATTTTATACTTAATATTAAATGGATATAGAGTTAAAAAATTATAAAGAAATTAAATTTCATAAAGTAGCCATAGCTTTGGAAACAGCTACTATATTAAGAAAATTCTGATTGAAAGATGTCAGTGTCAAGTGAAATTGACATAGTGTGTTTGTCTTATAATTTACTGGAAATATAGGATCTTTTGCTTTCTGTATGGAATTTGTATAAAATACATACAACTGCTTTAAGGTAATGTACAAGAAATAATAATAATAATAATAATAAATCTTTTATTTCTGCAGATACATTACACTGTATATAGAAAACGTCACAAAATAATAATTTTCTGTATGAAATTTGCATAAAATACATGCAACTGCCGGAAGGTAATGTACAAGAAATAGAATATTTAATTTAGCAAGGAACTTTCCGTATGAAATTTGTACAAAATACATAGAACTGACGGAAGGTAATGTGCTGGCCACATCAGATTTTATCAGATATGGACGATACAAATTTAAAAAAAAATGGACGATGAAAATCAAGATAACATTGAAGAGATGTTAGGTGAATACTAAAAATATTTTAGACTTTTTTATATATAACTACAGGCTGTTCATTAGAAAACGGGCCATAGGCGTTTAACATGGAAAATAAGTTTTCCTTTACGCAAAACTTCCCATTTAATTTTAGACAAAAATACTTCAAATAAATGTTAAATTCTACACCTATATCTCTAATCAGATTTTATTTTCATATTTAGTAACCTGTAAATCCAATTTGAAATTCTATAAATATTGCCCATTTGTAGTGATAGCCATGGAATTGAAACAAAATTACAAAAAAAATACATACCGTTTGAACTGTCAGAAATTCTATTTTCAAATAAAAATAACAGATAATTATAACCCTAAAAAATATTTTGTTTTTATAATCTACATCTAAATTGCTACATAGGTTTTCTTTATTTTTATTTTGTAACCGGCAAAATCGAAATTCTAACTATTCATACAATATGCGTTTCTTTGTAATTTTGTTTAAATTCAGTGGCTATCATTATAAATAAACAACATTAATAAAATTTCAAATTTGATTTTACAGCTTATTAAATACGTAAAGTTAAAACTGATTAGTGATTTAGGTGTATAATTTAATTCTCTACAACATTTATATGAAACATTTTTGTTTAAAATTAAATGAAGTTTTGCGCAAGGAAAAACTGATTTCCCATGTTAAACGCCTATGGCCAGCTTTTTAACAGCCTGTATACTGTTCCATTTAAGCCACTAGTAGATGGCACTGGCAATAGCACCAATGAGGCGCGGGAGCACACGTGACTTTGACAAGTGCTTGTAGGGCCCATCTGGGTTGCCAAGTATGCAGCTTGTGTACCTTGCCTGTGTTGCCAAATCAATTTGAGCTTAAAATTAATAAATAAAATTGTAAAACTAGTTCATTTTAATGAATATCATATTGTTTTATTTTCCGACACCTTAACTTAATTTTTAAAATAATTTTTATAAAAATAGTGGTGTTAGTGCTGCCATCTACGATACAAAGTTTCCTTCACGCGCTAAATTTGAGGAAACCATCAGTTGATTGTTGAATGTCTTGTGCTTCACATTAAATTAAGTTAAGGTGTCGGAAAATAAAACAATATGATATTCATTAAAATGAACTAGTTTTACAATTTTATGTAATAATTTTAAGCTCAAATTGATTTGGCAACACAGGCAAGGTACACAAGCTGTATACGTAGCAACCCTGATGGGCCCTACAAGCACTTGTCAAAGTCACGTGTGCTCCCGCGCCTCCTTTGAAGTAACCGAAATTACATTGGGCCAACTTGTTTCTTGTCTCTAATTTCAGCTATTCAGAGAGGAATTCGAAATAAAAATAATCGGCTTGCAGAATAACGAATCTAGAGGAATGGGTTTGTTTTCTGATGACTAAGACGAGTGAAGACAATGACACGACCTAAGTCAGGAATCACGTCAGGACAGAGTGCCGGTGTGGCTATAGGTCTTATAAGTTTGTATAGTTGGTTGTATTTTGATTCTCTTATTTTACTATCTTGTTCCTGTTTTTGAAGTTGCTTCTCTCTTCTTTTTATTTCTTCTTTAAACTCAATGTTACAAATTCTATTATCTCTATCTGCATTGT
This sequence comes from Harpalus rubripes, assembly GCA_963082715.1. NCBI lineage: Eukaryota > Metazoa > Arthropoda > Insecta > Coleoptera > Carabidae > Harpalus > Harpalus rubripes. The sequence continues at coordinate 30,633,721 of OY720459.1, read as the reverse complement.
TAAATATCCATTTCTCTCGTAATATTTTCTTCTTTTTGTTACATATTTGTTTTCTTGTATATTTCTTTCTTTGTTCTTCTTCATTTGTATCCAGCACTGGTATAAAATTCTTTCTCTATCACAATTCCTTATTTTATCTTCATATTTCATAGCAGTCCTGTAGGTATTCTCATTTTGTGTCTGTTTGTTTCCTCCAATTTAATGTAGTGGGGTCCATGTCTTTTTAAACTTAGGTCCATTTCAAATATCTAGCCTGGATGTTTTCTAATTTATTAAAAATTAATGTTTAGCCTATAAACATAAACATTAAACAAAATTAATGTTTATACGCTTAATTATTGAATTTGTAATTTCACAACTTTTATTGGCAATAAGCTAAGTTCTTTGGTTACCTATTTTTGAGCATTGTTCGCAGTATCTTCTGTACCAAATCTAACTTTTTTAAATCTTGGATCCAGAAAACAAGCCATTACAACAACTTTATTAGTTTCGAAACCGTTTAATCCGTCAAAATTTCCGTTAAAGCAATTTTCAGCTGTTCACTAACATCTGTTTGTGACCTCATTACTCAATGCGATCTGAATTCCTTGAATTAGAAGAATAAATAATTAAAATGGTTGGATACAGATAAAATTGTTGTTACATCATTAGTAAATTTCAATACCTGAATGCACTCATCAAGAATTTTCCATTCTGCTGTATCCAAAAACTCAGGACTATTCCGTAAATTTGTGACAGCAACACACAATGGATCTTCGATATTTAATAATCCATCATAATGAAACAGGAATTCCACCTTGTGATCACATCTTGTTTAACTTTTAAAATAGGTGAAATCATCTGTTTTTGCATACTTTTTAATTTTTGACTCGCAACCACGCTGTTTTAAAAGCCCTACAAGATTTCTACATTTTTAAAAAAAAAGTCGCCCGTAATTTTTCAGTGCTAGACAAATTGTATTTTTTAAGACAATTTTTCATGGCCTTTTTGACATCGACCCCGTTGTCGGAAACAATGATCGCAGTTTTATTATACACATTCCAATCATTTAATATTGAAATTAAACATGTAGTATGAGATCTGAATATTTCTTCTGTGACTAAAACTCACGCATGCATTTTAACTTCAGATATAAAAAGATATGTTACAGTCAAATAAGCTTTGTTGCTATCCGATATCCAGATGTCTGTGGTAATTGCACAATGCTTAGTTTTATTTAACAATGATAATTGAGAAGCCGCGTCTGTATAATACTTAGGTAAAATATCGTTTGTGAATCGTTTTCTAATAGGCGGTTTATATAAAGGTTGTAATTCGAATGAGTATTCTAAAAAAAACCTTCGTTTTCTACTAACGACACACGTTGATATTCTTTCGTTATCATTTAATAACTTTGAATCAATATTTGCAATTCTCGGCTCTGAAAGTTGACTAAAAGTTCCAGCACCATAATGTTTCAATTGTTTTGTTGCAGGTTTTCTTATATAGTTAGGAAGAAATGTATTTTTTTTTTTGTGGAGTAATACCGATAGGCCCTGGAACTGAATCATTTCCTGATGATACTACTGGTATAGAAAATTGTACTTCTAGAAGAAATAATGGACGATGAATTGGAATGTGTTTTCATGTACATCTTCTTAAGATAGTTAAGCCGTTTCTTCCAGTAATTTTACTGTTGAATGGATCCTTATCAAATTTGTTATTCCGCCAAATTATTTGATAATATACTTACGCAAATCGCATTTCGCTTGGTTTTTGTTGTTTACAGTTTTATTGAAGTATTTTCAACAACAGAATTTTTTACAACTTGGAGGACTCATTTTGATTATAACGCAATAAGTAATATACGAGTGATGTGTTCGAGTTGACTGAGTGAAGAATCCAGTCCTGACCTGACTTTGTATTTCGTATATATTCTTGTCCGAGCGCAGTCGAATCGAGACGAACATAGCCGAACAGATCGAATGAATAATTCGAATTATCCTTCGGTTATTAAAATAATCGAATCGGTAGGATTCGATTTTTTAAATAATATGCCCATCACTATAAATTACAATATCTTATGGCTGTCCCGCATATTTTGAGTAGAGATTTCTATTGAACATAAATAATTGTGCAGTATGAAATGTTAAATCTTTGCACAACTGTTTTAAAATGCGCTTTAATATGTTTGAATCATTAAAAACATTTTACGAAAATGGTGGCATTTTACACTTTATGCTAGAACAAGAAATTCCATGTCTTCCACAAGAACTTTTAATGGTTTATGGAAGCAAACAAATTCAAAAACAATGGCCAAAATTTTCACATTCCGGGTTGACTAATAAACAGTTTCTACAATACCAATGTTGCTGGGATCACTGTTCACCTTAGAATAATCAACGAGGATCAAACAGGTGTATCATTAACATTAAAAAAATATTGCATTATGTGTAAATAAGCTTAAAATGTTTTGGTCTGTATATTTTAGTTTAAATAAAGGTGATTTCATCATAATTTTTATTATTATTCACTTACATATTCTTTCCTCATTAGGCATAATAAAAGTGTTTTCCTACAATCGTGCGTAAAAAGTACTTTTCTTGCAATTTTTACAGTGTGTAACAAGTAAACAGGCGTTGCTAGGCAACATTAAAATTAGATTAATTTACCTGTCCAGCAGATAATTAGGTAGTAAATAATAATGAATGTAATAAAATTCACAATCAGCATAGTAGTAATGTTACTGAGTGTTTTTCCTCTGTTAAAATTCTTAAATTTCATTTATAAATATTGTGATTTTTGCAGTGCAAAAATTAACGACTTTGAAAATAAAAATTATATCTGATAAAGTCAGTACTATTGACAAATTAAGGGCTGAATGTAAATCACTAAAAGCTAAAGTAGCAAATTTAGATTAAAAGGTCGCGGCTAAACCACTTGGAAATTGTAGTAGTACCTCAAAGACAAAATCAAAACCTGTGTGATATTACAAAGTCATTAGGCAATCAAATTAATTTTCCTATAAAAGACTATGACGTAGATGCTATTTATAGGGTTACTCCATTTAATTAAACTTCAGGAAAAACTAAAAACATTATTGTCAGAGAGCAGAATTAAGAAAGATAATTTCATAGCTAATGCCCGAGCTAAGAAAAACAAATACGCAAATGTTAAGTCTTACAGAAAACAAACCAATTTACGTTAATGATCATCGTAGCCCTGAAAATAAAATTCTGCTAGCCAACACTAAGAAAATTGCAAGAGAAAAATCTTACAAATTTGTATGGGTCCAGTCGAGCAACATCTACGTTCGTAAAACAGATAATTCCCCTATTATAATTATAAAAGATGAAAATGACATGAAAATTAAGTAAGTTTCCTTACAGTAAATTATATATATATATATATATATATATATATATATATATATATATATATATATATATATATATATATATATATATATATATTATTGAATGTTTATTAAAAGTCTATTACCAAAATGTAGGCGGAATTAAAACTAAGTTCATTAATATTTATAACAAAATATCATCTTGTGAGTTTAATGCGATAATTTTTACTGAAACTTGGTTGAATGACAGTATATCAAATTCCGAAATTTGTGACCCGAACAAATATTTTACATACAGACGTGATAGAAATGACCCATTTAAATTTGATGGTGGTGGTGTTTCAATATTAGTGTCTGTTAATTTAAATCAAAAGTTCAACATTCCTGGTGTTCCTCCACTGAAGACCTGTGGGTAACAATATTTTTTCCAAAATGCCAAATTAACGTCTGCTCGACTTATATCCCTCCATCGTCAAATACCGACATCTACAGTCAACATTTTAACAAATTAAGTGAAATTTACCTACTACACCCTGATAACATTTTCATAATTACTCGTTACTACAATCTTCCCCAAATAGACTGGTTTCCCAAACAAAATCACTTCGAACCTTGTAATGCTGTAACAAATGAAATTAATATTGAGCTTATTAACTCTATTAACAGAAATAATAAAATTCTAGATCTTGTATTATGTAATTCAGATTGTGTAGTAAGTCTTTGTTAATCTCATATATCTAAATTAGATGTACACCATCCGCAACTTGAATTAAATTTAAATGTTAATTTTGTGCAGCATCTTCCATCCAATATTTTATATATTCATAATTACAGCAAATGTGATTATGAAGGCATAATTTATAAACTTTCTTAGACAAATTGGGATGTTAAACTAAATAATCAAAATGTTAATGCAAATATTGAAATATTTTATTGCATTATCCGCGATCTCATGAGAGACCATGTTCCTCTAACATTAATAAAAGTTCATACCCTCCATGGTTTTCATTATCCCTAAAAATGATTAAAGAAAAATACAAATATTTCAAGAAGTGGAAGGTATAGAAAAATAGAAGTGATTATCTTATATTTTCTCAGTTACGTTTCAAAGTTAAACATAAGATAAAAGCTGACTTTAAGATATATATATATATATATATATATATATATATATATATATATATATATATATATACATATATATATATATATATATATATATATATATATATATATATATATATATATATATATATATCTAATATTGAAACTAACTTAAAAAATAATCCAAATAAATTATGAGGCTACTCTAAAACTTTGAAAAAGAATAGTGGTATCCCGAATACTAATGAGAGCTCTGAAGTTTCAAACTTATTTACAGATTATTTTAAATCTATATAAGTTAATAATGGTAATTCTGTGGTAAACATTTATAACGATATTTCTAAATGTTTGACTAACTTGGAATTAATTTATCTTGACTTTGATAAAATTTTAAATGAATTATGTTCATTGAATACTTCCAAAGGAAGTGGGTCCGATCAGATTCCTGCTAAATTTATCAAAACTTGTTCTTTTTACCTCGCTAAGCCTTTATATATTTTATTCAATCAATCACTAAAAGCAAGCATTTTCCCAGATTTGTGGAGTCTCTCATATTACTCCTATTCACAAATCTGGAGATATTAGTGACGTAAATAACTATAGACCGATCTCCATTCTCTCTATTATTCCGAAGTTATTCGAGTATTTAATTGTGAAAGAGTTAAAATGTACTTTAGAGAGTAAAATTATACCCTAACAAAATGGCTTTTGCTCAAAGAAGTCTATTTTATCTAATTTGGTCTCATTCACTGAATTTATTAGTTCCCACATTCACAAAAGATTGCAAGCTGATACTATTTACACGCATTTTACTAAGGCTTTTGACCGGGTCCTTCATCCTACACTAATTTATAAACTTCAAGTACTAGGAATACAGGGTACTTTGTTAAGATGGATTGAATCTTACATTGCGAATAGATCACAATTAGTGTATTGTAATGGCTTTTAATCTTATTCGATATTAGTACCCTCAGTGGTACCACAAGGTTCACACTTTGGTCCACTACTATTTAATTTATTCATTAACGATACTTCGCAATGTTTTCAAAATTCCAATTTCTTACTCTATGCGGACGATTTAAAATTATTTAAAACAATTACAAATGCTAATGACTGTATTGCGTTACAAAGTGATTTGTTACGATTACATTTATACTGTAAACAAAAATATCTAATTCTCAATCCGTCTAAATGCTACGTCATGAAATTTACCAGAAATTTCAACTTAATAACTTATAAGTACCACATACATAATCTGAAACCTTTTCATGTACAAAAAGCGTTATAAAATATTTCTTCAGCCACAAAACAATCAAACACAATTAAAGGTCAGGTTAGTGCATACTAGTGGTTTTAAGAACCCGTGTACCCGGTTCCAAAACTGTCCGGATACCCGGGTAGTAAGAGTGATTTTCGGACCCGGTTTCGAGTACTGGAATCGCTCTTCGGTTTCGAGTGGTGCAACCGATCATCGGTTCCGGTTCTGTGTAGTAGAACCGATTATACACGTGCCAGCTTGTTACAGCTGATACAACCTTGGGCTGTTAAGATGTAATTAGACAACTGTCAAAAGTTTTGAAATAGCTATTACACCGTACTTAGCGTGAAAAGTTCAATAATCAAACTGAGTATCCGAATTTACTCTCGACTTGAAGTGTGAGCTAGGAGCTTGCTAGCTACCTACGTAACAATTTCACGCCAGCTTAAAATTGCTGGGATAAAATTTGGTTGTCAATGTACCCTTACAGTGTCACCAAATCACTAATTTAAATTTAATAAAAATAAATGCTTATATCTGTTTAAGTCTAAGATAAATATCTTTGTTTTAGTTTCGTTGTTTACGAACAAACACATATTTGCAATATTATTTTTTTGTTTTTGGTGCGGTAAAACTTTCATCTGACTGCGCAAAACTTAAGTTGGTAGTTGACATTTATGAATGAAACATACGTTTGTTTATCATTTGACTATTTGACATTTCTATTTTTAATGGTTGAGTGAAAATAAGAAAAAGAGTGGAAATACAACGGGTGAAGAAAATACTGTTTTAGTTGGCTTCATGAAAAAGCAATAAGACAAAAAAAATGGAAATTTACTAAAAAACTTTACATTTAAAATAGCACAAATGTTATCAGAAGAAATGACACTGCTAAATCGTAGAAATTCAAAATCTTGAAACATTAGACAGGAACTGGAGGTGGAGGCCCTGCATATGAAAATTTGACACCCGTGGAGGAAACCATTTTTTGAATTACTCGGTACAACAGTCATAGAAAGACACGGCAACAAATTTTAATATTACCGAAATCTGGCCGTTTGAAGCTATCGAACTCCTCTTACAACCGACAGACCCAGCTGTTACATTTATACCAGCACCGCATTCACCCACAACACTTCCATTAGCACCAGTTCCACCTCAAACATCTTTTGCACCAAATCCAGGAGGTACAGTACCACATCCAAAGACCGCCAGAAACCTCTCGTCAAAGATGATTTCAGCGGTTACAGAAGACAATAGGAGCAACTTCAAGACTGGCAGATAGATGCAAATGATATGATGTTAAAATGAAAGATTATTTCAAATCTAAATTAGAATTGTACGAACGAACTGTAAATGTCAAAGAGCGGAATGCAGTCGCACTGGAAAAAATCTGTAGTAAATTTAAGAAATAAGCGAAATAATACCTACTATTAAAAATCAATTATAATCAGCTGAGTTTAAAGTTTAATAACTTAATATACAAAACATAGCTTAAACATAATTTATAATAATTTTATTTTTGTTTTTTGTTTTTGAGAGAGTAAAGTCCCATTCACAACACGAAATTCGGAGTTGGTAGTTGTAGTTAGTGGTTATGGCTAGTCGTCAGAAGCTAAAAAACTATATCCACAATACATGAAATTAACACTAAGAAACCAGGATTGCTGTCGGTAAAACAGCACACTTCATTTGTAATTGTGGGTTGTATACAAAAATACCCCAGATATTTCAGCCTTCGCACAGCGTTTTTCAGCTGTTTATATGTTATCTGTCGTTTATACATTGTTGAACCACGAACAGGTATTCGGGAGAGCCACTTTCAAGAGATGGCAGCACTAAAGATAGACTTATAGGGAAATCGTTAAATTTTACACTTATAGTTGTAGTTTGATGCTTTGTTTTAGGAAATATTCTGTTATTTTCGATGGACTGTCATATTTTGAGTCAGAGCTCTGACTCAAAATATGACACAGTCCATTCCCGGAAAACGAATATTTCTTCATTATAGTTACATAATTATAAGTTAATTTTTGTCCATACATTGTAATATTAAGAGGAAATATCACTTAATAACAATTACCTTACTCATGTTATGTTATAAATGTATTACATTTACTGGTTGACCATTCTTAAAGCAAGTCATAAATAAAATTACTAATAAAAAAAATACCATTGTTTTATTATTATATTTAAAAAGGTAATTGTATTTTGTTTGATTAAAAAACCATCTACATGTATTATGTTTTGCACGTCTTCCTCTTGCTGGCTCTATTTCTGGCATTTTTTAAAAAATAAATGTAGTTATAATGTTAAATAATAATAATTACTGCTACTACTACTACTTACAAGTAACTTCTCTCCATTTCTCTTCTCTGTACCGAGGTTCTGGTTACGGTAATTTTTGTCATGGAATAGCATTTTTTTAATGTTTTTCTTTTAGTGACTATAAAAACAATCTGATAATATATTGAAGCATAAATTTATATAAATACGTACATGGAATTAAATTTCTATGCAAAAATTATTGTGAATAAACGTTATTGAATGTTCTTGATTTTTAAAGCGATTTGCCATTGATTTTTTAATATTTTAGTTTTTGCGAAATAGTGAACGGATATGTCTTTACTTACATAATTATTGTACTGCGGTACAACATAATACCTTTACGTTTTGGTGGTCATTTTTGGCTTTTGTTTACTATATAACCCTATATGACAGCACAACGTTTTCCCTACGACCTATATGTTTTATTTTGCCACCAGATGTCAGCTACTTTGTTGGTTCTTGGCAATACGTGGTAGCTTGGCTTTAAACTACTAAAATATTTTTATTGCATTGGCAGAAGTATTTTATTTTAATAGTCGAAAGTAAGAAAATGTTATACGATAAAAGTTGTAGTGATTTTAAAGACTCCACAACAAGAACACGATACGACAAGAAGCTCATAGTAAATTTAAGACTCTCCGTTAGAAATACATAAGAGAAAAGAATATGGAAAATTTGGAGTCAAGGAGTGAAGCTACTGCTGCTGCTTCGAAACTACATAAGTGGTCTCTAATTCACTTGATGCAATTTCTGAATGACAATATAAAGTCAAGAAAGTAAGTATTTGTGTCTAACTTTTTAAAAATTAATATCATTAATAAAATTAAATAATTATCACAGAACATCAGGTACGCTTTCACTGGCAAGCACCGAAAGAACAAGTAGTAGTAGAATAACTGGAGCTCGAGAATTCCATGAATTATTGGAAGAGGGGGCTGAGCAGTCGAAGTGCCAGAACAAGACAGATGCGATTCAGGGCTGCAAGTGATCAAACCCATTGATTTTAGTGGAAATAATGACCATGCGCTCTAAAAGTACTGACTAAATAACAACCAAAAATGCCAAAAATTACCAATAATGATATAACTAAATTTTGCATTCATGCTATTCAGTTCTGGGAAAAATGACAAAGGGCATGAGACATGATTTATATGGACACATACTTTTAATAAAAAAATACGTTTCAGTATACAACATTAATTAACATATCAATAAAATAAAAATAATACTGAGAAAACAAAATATAATTATGAATCTGAATAGAATATATTTGACTAATTTTGACTAGCTCATTAAATCTAGACTATACTAGCTCGGTAGCAGTCAAGTAAATCAATTATTTTTTGATTTTCTTGAAAACAATCTGAAATAAGTGCGGTCGTTTCCTTTTTGCTCTGTCACTTCAACTTCTTTTCCGACAGTATGCCCAAGCAGCATGGGAAGTAACTTTAACTAATATTTGGGTAATTGCTACTTAAATTCAATAAATGTTACTGAATTGTTACTATTGTTCTTCCTTTGAAGTTAAAATTACCTCATTCATGTTTTTTGGTTAAAATTTCATTATATTCACTATTGTTATTTATTTACTCCAGAGTTGTAACACTTATTTCGTTATATTCACTATTGTTATTTATTCCAGAGTTGTAACACTTATGCATAACTTTGAAAGTAACTTTAATGTGATAAATACAATTAAAAATGTAAAAGAAATATGAACTTTATAGTCGAATATTGAAAGAAATTCTTACTTTGATTAAATACTTTATTACAACTTGTAGAATATATTTTCCACATACTAATGTCGTGACAAAATATTTTTTCGACATTTGTGGAAGAATTGACTTTTCCAATTTAAAGAGATAGAAGATATGCGCAATGGGGATCTGCGCATAGTAAGAACAACTGAGATCTATGACGTTTGATTCTAAAACATTTAGACGTAAAATGTGAGAATATCTCAGATAACTTTAAAAAATCTTATCGAAATAAGTTACAAAAGCTTTTATTGAAGGTAAAATGTCTAACGATGCAAATTTTCACTGAGAATACAGATATTTTAATGACTGCAATATTTTTGACGTTTCGTTTGACAGCCCAACTGGCAGTTGTTCACGCCATTTTCTTACTATTTGCAGCGATAGAAAGAGATAGCTGTTAAATTGGAAAGGTCCATTGGATGATATATTAAAAAATGGAATTATATCTAATGAACATATAATACAAGTACAAGCAGATTATTTTGTTTGTGATACTCCCGCAATAAGTTTCATAAATAATTATTTAATTTTAAAATATATCATTATTGGGTATTGGAGGATTTATTGCAGCACATGGCTGTTTGAAATGTACAACTATAAGTGTATATGATAAAAAAGGCAGACACATGAGTTACCCCAACATTAATTGTCAATTGAGAACTGACCATAGTTTTCGTCAGAAATTCGATATGTATCATCATAAAGAAGATTCACCTTTATTAAAACTTCCATATGACATGGTACAAGATATTATAATTGCAGATTCGTTACCCCTGCTCGGCTTAGGTAATAAGTAATATTTGCCTATAGTTTAATTGCCGACCCAGGTGGAGTAGCGGTAGCGCTACCGCTTCACGCTGCTAGGGTTCCGGGTTCGAATCCCAAATAAGGCATGGTTGTTGTGTATGTCCATTTTTATTACCGCATCCCTATCTCTCCGATATATACAAGACTGTTACAAAAATGACTCATCCCCATATATATATATATATATATATATATATATATATATATATATATATATATATATATATATCAATTGTAACAAGTATAATAATAAAGAATTATTATTATTATTATTATTATTATTATTATTATTATAATTATTATATATTTTTAATTGATGTTTAGCTCATGATTATGCCTTAGGTGTTATGAGAAAATGTCTATATGGATGGATTAACGGACGTTACAATTTTCGTACAAAATTATCAGGTCATCAAATTAACTAAATGTCAAATCATATTTGTTACATATAGACGTGGCTGAAAAATTACTTAAAAATTATATAGAACAATTCAAAAATATTTATGGAGTTGATTTGATAAGTAGCATGTGTCATGAGACGCAAGACGTAACAAATTTGGAGTTCTATTAGAAATAAATGCTTATCTATTTGAAATCTACTTTGGTTACTTAAATCGCTTCTACGTACGGAAACAAACCTCTGCAAATTGCAAAATGTGTAATAGAAATGTCGAAATTTAATTTACACAACAAGCTTACAACAATCATTTTATTTGTAAAAAATGAAGATAAATTTGAAGTATATCCCTTACCTTTCTGCAACGACGTCTTTAATACTGTGTGTTTTTCAAACGATTACATGTTAACTTCTGATAATAAAAATAAATGGTTTATGACAAAAAGTATTGATATAGTAGCAATGATAAATGTAACATATTACCAAGAAAATATTAACATTTATGGAATTCCCATTAAAACCAAACATGAGTTTTTCGATTTGCCCATAAAATCATCTTACTTCAATATTTATAAATCTAATAGAAAACTTAATACTGAAAAACTGTATCCACTAAATGAAATAAAATGTAAATTGTTTGCACTTATGTTTAATTGTTACCATTGCTTCACACAGTGTACGTTTGAATGTTAACACTTATTTCCTTAGTTACAATTATAGTTGTATTATAAAAATTGAAAAATTTTCTGACAGCGAAAATGATAGTTAACAAATTATAGTGTTGTGTAAGTGGCAAAATGAGCTGTCAAGAATGAAATGGTGGGGCAGTGGAAAATCAGGTCAAGCAGAAGCGCTTTTGACGCGACCCTGACATAATTCTGCAACTACGAACTGGAGTAGGTATAATGCAAGCAGATGATTATGAAGAAACCAGAGAATGTGTTTATATTATACACTTTCTGTTGCTTTTTTATTACTTGCGTATACCATGTAGTTCGACTCGATTAAATAAATGAATTTTAATTTTAATGAATTGCTAATGCAATTATTTGTATTAATAAAATAGTAACATTTGTAAACGTAAACAAATACGTATAATACAAATAAAGCTCATAAAATGCTAACTCAATAGAGAGACTAAAAAATCACTATGAAGAAAGGCAAAAAGCACGGAAGAAAGAAAGGAGGAAATGAGTAAAGATAGTCAATCCCTACGAAGAAGAGTTGAAGAACAAGATAGGAAAAATGATAAACAATATAATAATCAAAAGGTTGGACATTAAAGACAAAATGGTACTACACATAACGCATACAGGGTGTTTCAAAACATGTGTCGGAAAATAAAGGGTGAGATTGGTTGGATAATTATAAGAAAAAAAGTTCCTATTAACATGGTTCCGCAAACGCATCGTTTTCACCTCACACAACCCTAAAATCTCCGTCAATGGCACATGAAAAAAATTGAATAAGCACTTAAAAAGTAGCTAATATTAATGCTAAGATGTGTACAAAAGCTGAGTTTTGAATCTCAAACGGTTCCTGAGATATCGTCAAAAAATAAAAATAAAATTTTTATACCCTGTATCTCGAAAACGGTGCGTTTGCGGAACCATGTTACTGGGAACTTTTTTTCTTATAATTAGCCAACCAATCCCACCCTTTATTTTCCGACACGTTTTGAAACACCCTGTACAATTACGAGTTTCGAGTATATCAGTCTAATGTGAATTGGTAAGTTTCAAGTGCATATGTACAGAGGGCAGAGCGACACAGAACGCAAGATCACAAGCCTGCCAGTTTGCGGATAATTACGCGAAATAGGGTATTTTTACACCTGGTCGGGTAGCTCGTGACGCTCACGCATTTGTTGGGTATTTTCAGTGAATTTAATTAATGATTTTTTCTACATGAATTTAATATATTATGTTTAATAAACTATTTCAGAAATTTGAGCGACCACTACAGTTACTTTTTGCACTAAAAAGTTAGTGCCGTTAAATGGCGACATTTCAAATTTATAGGCGACCCCAGCAAAGAGTTTTGAATTTTAGATGTACACAGGAGTTATTAAAATGAATTTGGGTATATGGTATGGTTTAATTTCTTATTTTACAAATAAAAACTTATTTTATTAGGTAAAAAAGTGAATTATATTTATCATGAATTATCAAATATCGTATTACAATACTGAACCTCACTTTTTATTTTCCAAAACAGACAAAACACTTCAAACGGCAGGCCATGGACAAATGATACTCTTTGACTCTTTAAACATGAAATCAAACTCATGTGCACTTAAAGCACAAATTTAATGCCAAATTATATTTTTTCATTAAGGTGCACCTTAAAATTTTTATTTCAAAATACATTTATGTCAACATGTTTAAATGAAATAAGTATAACTGGATTTAAAATAATACATGAATTATAACTTATATGAACATATAAAAGTACATTAAACATCAAAGCGAATTAAATACAATCAAAAACAAATATATTAAATGTCAAATTCATATGCCCTTAATTCCCACCTCAGAACGTGGAGCAATAGTATAGAAATAAAATACATCTATTACTTGAATTTGAGTACTACAGGCACATGCCATGCTAACTTTCCCAAGATTGATATTGTCTATTGTCATTCACGTCAAGTCAAATTACTATGCCGCGGGAACAAAATGTACTATTTTGTGAAAATAATGACTTTAATGATCGGTTTCAGCAATTAGTGGAAAAAATTCCCAAAAGCAAAAATAATGATTTAGTGGAAATAATGACAGATTTGCAGCTCTGATGCATGAGTTACATGTAAGTACTTATACTGAATGTGATGTTATACTTATGTCGGTACCTACATTATCTCAATATGTTCGGATTTAGTTTCAAGCCAAGATCCATCAACAAACACACCTAGAACCTGGGCAGCTAAAGAAAAGGAGAACACAAGCTAGAAACACTGAAGAAGAGATCTAAGCGTGTTTCTAGAGACTCAAACAATAATGTATAGGCCAATGTCTTAATAAAATTGTCGAACTAACTAAAAAAAGAAAAAAATCTTTCAAGTCATATAAAACCGCAAATAAAAGCATTTACTACATATTTCACAGAGCAATTAAGTCGACTGCCAGAAAAAACGAGTATTTAACGATGAAAATTACTAGTATAGTCTCTGAAAAATATTAGAAAATATGGACATTTAAAAATAACTAATTTTTATTTTTTCTTTACCTTTATATTGTAGGGCGTTTTATATCAGGATGAATTTCGTATTCTTTATTAACAGAATACAGCCTTATTTATTGAATTGTATTAAAATAATATTAGTATTAAACCCTAGCTTTTATTCGCCACAAACAAATAACTCAATACATCATTGTCTCATCACTTCGTCTTGTCAACCCTACTCTCTACTCGTATATGTAGTCATCATTACGTATTGGCTTCCGTTTACGCTTAAGGCGCAAAATGTCGGGATGTGGTGGGGGTTGCTTCTTACAGCTCGGCCCTCCTGATTCTGCCGATGTCTCAGCGGCGTCTGGGGCCGTATTCTCGACCCTTCGTAATCGTCAGAGTCGTGCGCGTTCGTACGCATAGCGAACGAAATCAGTAAAACGGTATTCTCGACTCTTCGCATCGTTACGAATTCGTGCAATCGCCTTCGTGTTCAAAGCGAGTGGGTAAAAGCATTCGTCTCACCGGTTGTCGCGTTTATTTGCGCCTTGTCTTTTAAAAGTGACGTGTAATCAGTTGTTGTAATAATGCAAATTTTGTAATATTATTAATGAATAAGCTAAAAAAAATTGTTAATGAAGAATTAGATATATATTAGATTTGAAAGAATATGTTGAAGAGATGAATAACAGGGATACGGAAAATCCTGTAGATGTTCTAACAGATACACCATTCAAAAAATTATTATATTAGAGTACTACCTAAGAGATTGTTTTTGTTTTATTTATTATGCAGCGTAGATTGGCACGAAAATTTATATTTCTGCCTATAGTTATATTTTGTGATGCTTTCTCCTTACAAGTTCAGCCTTTTTTTAAATAACACATTTATCAGACTTCATTAGACAATGTAAAAGAAATGAATTTGTTTTGTTAATAACTTGACAAATTTACAAAATATTTTATTTATAATTTATTATTACACGCTTTTTGTACATTTTATGTATATAAGCGGTGATTTAATGACGATGAGACAATTTTCTTACATATTTTTCAGATCTTTGCATTTTGTATTCGATGGGAATGAAGATAAAATTGGGAAAGACACACACCACAACGATACCTTACCCGGGATTCGAACCCGGAACCCTTGGGTCGTGAGTCAGCTATATTGCTCACTACACCACAAAATAAGAAAATATAATGAAATGATATATTAAGAATAATAAACAATTTTTTAGAATACATAGTATATAATTTCTGTGTATATATTTTTTAGTAGATCAAAAACCAATACCATTGAAGAAACTCTATAGCGGTACGATTTAAAAAAAAACTTAGTAAACTATTTAAAACATCAATATACCATTAAGCGTAGGTACAAAATATACATAAAATAAATATTGACAAATATATAGTGCAATAATGCTAGTTTTACAAAAATTAATTGATATATATTTCGATTTAGTTCGGTTTTTTATATGTTGCCATGCATGTCTGAAATACATATTGGTAAACTGTAATAATATATTGCATAATAAGTTATAAGTTGTTTTCCGCTATTAGAAATTAAAAGTATTTGAGATTTTTAACATTTAGAAAAAAATATTTTTACATTTTTTCCAATTTTTTCTAGTTTCTAGAATACAATTTAAAACGTTTGATATTTCCTCCCATTTAATTTGCGCATTTTTAGATGTAAAAGATGCCGTATATTTACAACTTACTAATTTAAAGTTTTTCTTAATTAATTCAATATGCATTGGTCTTTGTTTCTCAGATATTTTGACACTGTTTGTTTCCATATTTATAATAGTAAAAGCTTATCACTCAAAAATAAGGTCGATTCGAACAACACTTCACCATCCATTCATTGAAAACAGTTATGCAACTAGCAACACGTCCAATGTCCAATGCGACGTTGCTAAATATTAGCGTTCGTCTAAAATGCGAATGCGCGTGTGGCGAAGCGAAGGGTAGTTGAGAATAAGCTTCGTGCTTACGCATCGCGTTGTACTTCTCGTTTCGCCTTCGCATTCGCGCGAAAGCGAACGATGTCAAGAATCGAGCCCCTGGTGGTTCGTCTTCGGACTGGAAGTAGGTCTCATTGTCAACTTCTTCTGTTTCGGAGTCTTCATGTGTAGACCAGGGGCTCGATTCTTGACATCGTTCGCTTTCGCGCGAATGCGAAGGCGAAACGAGAAGTACAACGCGATGCGTAAGCACGAAGCTTATTCTCAACTACCCTTCGCTTCGCCACACGCGCATTCGCATTTTAGACGAACGCTAATATTTAGCAACGTCGCATTGGACATTGGACGTGTTGCTAGTTGCATAACTGTTTTCAATGAATGGATGGTTAACTGTTGTTTGAATCGTCCTTATTTTTTGGGTGATTAGCTTTTACTATTATCAATATGGAAACAAACATTGCCAAAATATCTGAGAAACAAAGACCAATGCATATTGAATTAATTAAGAAAAACTTTAAATTATAAGCTGTAAATATACAGCATTTTTTACATCTAAAAATGCGCAAGCTAAATGGAAGGAAATATCCAACGTTTTAAATTGTATTCTAGGAGCTAGAAAAAATTAGAAAAAATGTTAAAAATCTCAAATACTTTTAATTTCTAATAGCGGAAAACAACTTATAACTTATTATGCAATATATTATTACAGTTTACCAATATGTATTTCAGACATGGCAACATATAAGAAACCGAACTAAATCAAAATATATACCAATTAATTTTTGTAAAACTAGCATTATTGCACTATTTGTCAATATTTATATTATGTATATTTTGTGCCTACGCTTAATGGTATATTGATGTTTTAAAAAGTTTGATAAGTTTTTTTTAAATCGTACCGCTATAGAGTTTCTTCAATCGTACTAGTTCTTGATCTACTAAAAAATATATATATACAGAAATTATATACTATGTATTCTAAAAAAATGTTTATTATTCTTAATAATATATTATTTCATTATATTTTTTTATTTTGTGGTGTAGTGAGCAATACAACTGACTCACGACCCAAAGGTTCCGGGTTCGAATCCCGAGTAAGGTATGGTTGTGGTGTGTGTCTTTCCCAATTTTATCTTCATTCCAATCGAATACAAAATGCAAAGATATGAAAAATATGTGAGAAAATTGTCTCATCGTCATTAAATCACCGCTTATATACATAAAATGTACAAAAAGCGTGTAATAATAAATAATAAAAAAAATATTTTGTAAATTTGTCAAGTTATTAAAAAAACAAATTCAAGTTCTAAAAACAAATATCATTATTTAACTATGCAGTACGATTTAAGAGATAGGTTTACTAAAAGATATCTTTTACATTGTCTTATGAAGTCTGATAAATGTGTTATTTAAAAAAAGGCTGAACTTGTTAGGAGAAAGCATCACAAAATATAACTATAGGCAGAAGTATAAATTTTCGTGCCAATCTACGCTGAATAATAAATAAAACAAAAACAATCTCTTAGGTAGTACTCTAATATAATAATTTTTTGAATGGTGTATCTGTTAGAACATCTACAGGATTTTCCATATCCCTGTTATTCATTTCTTCAACATATTCTTTCAAATCTATATCTAATTCTTCATTAACATTTTTTTTTAGCTCATTCATTAATAATACTACAAAATTTGCATTATTACAATAACTGATTACACGTCACTTTTAAAAGACAAGGCGCAAATAAACTCGACAACCGGTGAGACGAATGCTTTTACCCACTCGCTTTGAACACGAAAGCGATTGCACGAATTCGTTACGATGCGAAGAGTCGAGAATACCGTTTTACTGATTTCGTTCGCTATGCGTACGAACGCGCACGACTCTGACGATTACGAAGGGTCGAGAATACGGCCCCAGGGTTTTAAATGATTAGAAGGTAGCGCACTTGAGTACGGTTTCTGCTAGCGTTGCGCTCCAGGCGCATCTTCAATTACGTACCTGTCAATGTCCAGCTTCTTCTTAAATATATACGGACCAATGTATTTACGTAGCATCTTCGGGCATGTGTCATCATCTCGGCCAACACGTTTGATGGCAACAAGTTCGTTACCATGAAAGTCGGTCGGTGACAACATATGCCCTCAAACCCTTGAGATTTGAAATATAGTACTATGTTACTGATAAAAAGTGAAAATATAAGAAGGCTAAGGCAGTCATCCTGCGTGACACCTTGTGTAATATCTATGTTTTCAGTGACTTCAGAACCGAACTGTTTTGCTACAGTAGCTTTATCATATAAATGACGTAAACTTTTTATGTTTTTCCAATTTATCCCAAGGTTAAAGAGTTATTCCCACAACAGTTCATAACGGAGAAAATCAAATCTACGAAGACGCCGTAGAATTCGTTTTTATATTTTGTATTAATGTGTATTACGTTTGTAAGGATAAAGCTGTTATCTGCACAGTCCCTTCCCTTTATTTATTATTATTTCAAATTCCTTCGACCATATGAGTAAGCGATTTGACATTATTGTTGTAAAAAGTTAGGCTACAGAGTTTAACAAGGCTGTGCCCCTGTAGTTATCTGCGTTATCTTTATTACCTTTTTTGTGGAGCAAGATCATTTTCATTGAAGACCATTTATTAGAGGTTTTCTCGGTTTGTATAATGTTGTTAAAGATCGTAGTAAATAGTATTAAATGTATATATTTATCACTAATTGTATATATTAAAATAATAACAAGAAGTAAGATATTCGTTGTTCCTATAACTTACAGTGGAATAAAAAAATATTTGGATTTGTTTATTGTATATAAAGTGATACTAAATGTTAAAATTGATTGAGACGCACGATTGTATTCAAATCGCATTATGTGGCCATTGAATTTCTACACCATTAACGTGGTTCTTATAATAATCTTTATTTGCTATACTAGTTAATGTTGAGTTTCTTGTACCAATTCTGTGTCTAACTGTCTTTGCTGGTTACAGAGCACACAGTTTTGGAAGACCGTTTTGCTAACTACTGAGAAGTAATATATTATCTTCAAGTCTATTCGTACATGAGTTTGGGCAGTATCGTTTTATATGTGCTGGTATATGCTTTTCCGATAATTTTATATAATTATGTAAACAAACACAAGCTTTAATTAAGTTGTCCACATTCTCCCTGAGAAAAATTTTGAAGCATGCAACGAATATGCCAAAAGCATTCTCTATACATCTTAGTGCACTAAATGTCTGTAGTTGAATATTCTTGGTTCATGGGTTAAATTTTTTCCTCCAAATAAACGAAGAAGATTTTTATATAGTGGGAACGAAAGAAAAGAAAAGAAGGGAAATCGAAATTTGTCGGTAATGGTTTATCTCATGCAATGTTTCGAGTATTTGTATATAAAGCCAAACCAAATAATGTTTCTCGGAAGATGCCTCCATTACTTTGGCTTCCTTGCGCAACAATATCCACGTAAGTGAATAAATAATTTACACCGCATATTCCAAAAAGTACGATGCTAAAAGATTTTTTTGTAGCTACAGTATTGTGAGCCTGAATTTTTAGGAGCTCTTATAAAAACGTGCTTGCCGTCAAGAGCACTTAAACAGTTAGGCAGATTCCAAGATTTTTCAAATTTCTTCGAAATAATTCTTCACCCATCTCCGTTGGAAAATTTAATATAAGCACGTGCTAATTCCGTCCAAATTACCTGACAAGTCTCTTTAATTATATTGCACACGGTGCTTTTCTCAAGGCGATAACAATATGCCAATGTACGTAGATATTGAGTCACCAGTTACAAGATGCTTGTAATAAATTTCCTTTTATGTATTATAAAATCAATAAATCTATATAAAATATAGATTTCTTTCACTTACCTCAGTGTTAACATTAGTCGTACTCCTTCAGGAATTGGCACTCTTCAGCTATTTTTCTATATATCTGATCCAACATGTATCAATAACTTATCAAATTGATCTCATGGTTAGGGGTGTGATGTCAAGAATTGCGCATAACGCAGTGGACGGTTGATGATAGCGTTCTGGAGGAGAACGACTTGGGGGTAGCTGTATTTGTGGCAAGGGCGAAGACGAAGTGTCGGTTGAGGGTCTGCAGGATTTCCAGGCCGCATATCTCTCACGGTTCTCTTCACGTATGTTGCTTAAAGGTCCGCGATTCAAGTGGTGATGGGAATGGCGTTGGTGTCTTCGTAGAGCGTGGCAGATGGGTACTACCAGGACAAGTCGGAGGCGCGGCGCAGGAACTGGCGTTCCAATTGGACTAGTGGTTGTAGCTGGTGGGCTCGCACTGACGTGTAAACGACCGCTCTGAAGCCACTGAATGAACGAATGTCTTGTAAATATGTATGAACACACCAAGCGGCCTTGAATTTTCTTGTCGTAAACATGCCATGAGCGATGTGCGTTCCTGATGAACTTCTTCCATTAGTCCGGCGAAGATGGCGGCTCTTTCTTGTTTTCAGTGGATGGTTCTTGTTTACTGAGTTCAGTTTCTTGGGTCAAACTCTGAGCACAGTTTGTTCCAAGTTCGCTGGTGGTGGACAGGTACGGCTCGGCGAATCATGGCGCTCATCCTATTCCACTATGTTTTGCCCGCGGGGTCATGTGTCCTAGCAAACTCGCGGTAGATTTTCCGTTTGTCCCGCATAAGCTGGACGATGTGTGATGGTAGGGCAGGTTTGTCTCAGCTTACGGTTGTCAGCGGCGTTGTGGTATCACTGCGATCTGGATAGCTGTGGTGAGTACAGCTAGGGCTTCCTCTATATCATCTGGCGTTTGTAGGGCTTCCAGTGCAACTGGGAGCGTGTGTTCTATTTGTAGATGAAAAGAGTTCCAGTCCGTGTTCTTGCGTTCCTTCACAAGGCGGTAGCGCGGAGCGGGCTGAGCCGCCTGGATGAATAGTGCTTCTAAGAGCACCGGGAGATGGTCTATGGCTATTATGCAGCCAATTGTGTTGACGTGATCTGTGGCCACGATATGGTCTATTATAGGGGATCCACGATCGTAATGTTGGAGAGTCTCATCAGTGCGTCGACGAAGTGTGGTCCGTTGTCGTTGGTGGCTTGGCGACGGTTGAATGGATTGAGCAGCCCACGACGTTCAGACCCAAAGGTCGCCGGAAAGTCTAATGGTTTGCTTTCTAGTGAGTTGCGTATCAATAGTGCGACGTCGCCTGCTGGTAGTTTTTATGTTTACTAAATGCTGAATTAAATGTTTTCTGAATGTTATGGTTTTCACATTCACTGTGCAAATTCTTTGTGTATTGAATGTAAAAAATTTCGAAACTCAGTTATTTTGTGGCGAGGAACGGAAACTAGTGTTGATTGTACGGATATATATATATATATATATATATATATATATATATATATATATATATATATATATATAAAACGTGTGGGCGTTGAAGCAAACAATACTAAGAACGGATATAACGATAGCAGAAGAGAGCATTTGAGCACGAATTATATGATAAATAATTACAAAATGTTGAATTACGTCTGAAAGTAATAATGAAAAACAATTCTGAAAATTTAAAAGTCAAACAAGGTGGAAACATTCATGAGAACAAAGAACAAGATATAAAATGCTAACATAACCATACTTAGAAATTAATCATACTATCTAATATGAATAATAATTGAATATATACTCATAGACTAATGAATACAATTTAATAATTTGATATGGGTATATAAAAGGATGGACTTCACTACACCTCCCCGCTAAGATCGGAAAATGTAGCGAGGATTGCTACTATTTTCAGGTCTGATAACTACGTCCTCATCAACTATTTCGGTAACTTCTAGGTGGTACTATAGGAGTATTATTCCTTCTTAACTAGAGGAGAGTCATTTTGACTTTCAATTATCGCGTTTGTAGTTTGTCTGTTGATTAGTTTTTCATTTGTTTCAGTTAAATCCACTTCAGAATTACCAGCTCCTTGGTGAATGAAATTTGAAAAATAATATTTTAACACAAAATAAATTGAAAAACAAGAAATAATAAATAAAATCGTGGTAATTGTTAAAGAAATATGTGAAACTGAATGATTGGTATTTTCATCTATAAAATCATTTTTCTTTTCGTTTTGCAAATTATCCAAATCGAGGCATATTTTATCAAACAAATTATTTTCATTTACTGTAATCATTTTTTTATTGTTGAAAGAAGAAAGTATTTTGGAAGTTTTAAATGTTTTTAGATTCAATATACTTAGAAAAGATAATTGAGGCGTAAAGTCCATACTTATTATGCTATTATTTTTCGAACTTATCGTATTTATAAGAATATTGTTAGTGCCAGCTGCACATCCACTTTTAAGCGTAAGTTTTCCAGTTACAAATAGCTTTATATTAGTTCTTACATGGTTTTTACAAATTATGTTTACATTTTCAGGTTCTGAATTTGCAAAAATTCATGAATTTACAGAAATCATTCGAATCCAAACGGTCTTATGTAAGGTCATTATTCTTTTGTTACATGACTCTGGAAATAATTTTAGCTCAACTAATAAATTTTGCTAACATCGCATATTTTACCAGATACCAAAGGTATATTTAGAATTTAATTTTTTATCGTAAAAATAAATTACTGGATTAATCAATTTATAGTAATGTTGCATGTTTTCTTTAACTAGTGGCATAGGGAATCTTGATCCATCAGGAAGGTGACTTTGTATATTCTCCAACTCATTTAATAATTTCAATGAGTCAAACATAAATGGGTGTAATGTGCCTTTTTGCGCTGACGTAATTATTTCTACTAATTGAATTTGGTGAAGAGCGAACTGATCTATTTATAAAGTCATTAAACTAATTAGTTCATTTACCTTTTCAAATAACTCGCTTCTTTTTCCGCTTGAATCTATTTTTTTTTTACAATTAATAAGGGTGCGTTCCAAGGACTTACTGAAGGTTCAATTACATCATTTTCTAACATTTCATTTATTTGTTTATTTATCTCCTCTTTTTGTTTCTCGGATAGTCTATAAGGTTTAACTTGTATAGGCTGTGTATTTAGTACTGTTAGAATATTATGTTTTATTGTTTCAGTGTACGTCAACTTATCGAAATCTGGCAGGTGAAATATATTGTTGTATATTTTACATATATCAATTATTGAATCACTTTCCTCTTTATTTAAATGATATATTCGTATTTGTTCTACTAAGCTCTTTAGTCTTTCGTATGAACAATTATTATAAGCATTAACAATCTCATAATCACATACATCTTCAAAAATGACTTAATCATGATTAAATTTAACCTTTTCTTCATTATTATTTAAAACATTTATATATACGTATCCCTTACTCGGTATCACTAAACAATTACTGATAAAAACTCCATTATCTAATTCTCTTGATAAACATACCGCGTCATTTACTTTATCTGTACCCACTTTTAACATTACTGCGCTACGCGGCGGTAAAATCGACATATTATTACTAGCTATAAATCAGTCAGTATATATTCGTCTCATTTTGTTTGATCTGATCCCGTATCAATTAATAAATTTGTAACTTAATTTTTTGTATCCGAACTTTTTCCACGCACGCTATCAGGTCGTGAATTTCCTTGTAAATCTATAATATGCATTTTCCGCGATCTTTCTACACTTTGATTTGGCGGATTGTTTACTGTTGCCCTTCAGTGATTGCTCCGTTGGACGTTCCAGGGCCGGACTCGTTTTTTGGATTTTGCGTATTTACAACATTAACTTTATGTTAGTTAGAATTCTGATTGTTTTGATTTGGAAAATTTTTCCCAGTTGTATTTGAGTTCGAAAAATTATTAGAGTATGAATTACGACTTGAAAGTTTTTGGGAATATGATTACGATTTGTGTTATGATGATATGTCACGTTTCTATGTGTGTTTACGTGTCTTGGAGTGTTATGTGCATTCAGGTTAAAATTATTTCTCTGACCATCAATATCTTGTGTTTTGAAACAATTGTTAATCTGATGCCCCATTTTATGACAAAATGCACAAGTAACAATATTTATATTTCTATTTGGAAAAGACGGCAATCGTGATTGACTTTGCCTAGACATATTTGTGTTTCCGTTTGGAACAAATGGTACGTGTGGTTGATTTTGCCCACATTTACTCGCAAGATGCCCAAATTTATTACATTTAAAACATTTATTACTTGGATTTTCAAAATTTCTATTTGTGCGTATACTTTTTAACAATCTTTCTTCTTCAACTGCACATTCTACTGCATCATTGAAATTATCAAATCTACTTGCTTTAACAATAGTTTTTATTGGATCAAAGAGCCCTTCTTGAAATGCTTTTAGACAATTTGGAATTCAAATTTGTAGTCACATTTGTTGCTTCCTGACCTTTACTCGCAATACATGCATCATTTAAATCAGCTGTTAATCTTTCTAATTTAATGGCAAATTCTCTGATTTATTCATTGTACCCAATTTTGCTATGAATTAATTCTATATTGGCGTTATGGTATGTTTATCTAAAAATTGGTTCTGTAGTTCTGTTTTCAACGCGTCCCAAGTAGCATATTCTTTGTATTTTATAATATTGTATGCAAGACTTGTAATTTAGTTTTTACTATATCCAAAAATTGTAGTAGTTGTGCATTCTTTGTGGCTTTATTTCTAACAATATCGTAACATGTAAGAAACCTATGTAAATTTTGTCTATTCCCGTCAATTTGGGTATCATTTTTAAAGCATTATCCGTGGAAAAAGTCATGTTTGTTTCTCTATGTATCAAGTTTATGTACTCTTCATAATCGGTACCGAACAAATTGTATATATCTCCTAACATAAATTATATTACATAGAAATCTACTTACATTATCTTAATTCTTAAATCACTTCTCTTCACTTATTCACTTTCATTGGCGATGACTTCGGATGTAAAAACTAGAGCTGATGATACTGGCGACGATGACGGCGACTTCTCGTAGTTGAAGCTCGGTAGCTGTACGGGACCTCGGCACTGGAAAGTATCGGGGATCTATAGAACCTCTCGGAGCTTTGGAACCTCGGTAGATTGGAATTATAGTCGATGAAACTTCCGTTTAAAATTTTATCACTTGTTCTTTATTGAAATTTTATTCGCACGGTAATATTAATTGTACTATTTACTTGCCGCAATTTACGAATGTTTTATTTGGATGTAAATTATCACTGTTATTTATTAAAAGTTCAGTGTTAATTATATTATATACTTGCCGCAATAATTGCGGCGCAATTTGCAAATGTCTTATTTGAATGTAACCTGACTCCAAAATTTTATTTTATAAATCGCTGGTGTCGACTTACCAAAAACATACAATAGTTACCTTCTTATGTCGCGTCACTGGCTATTCGGTCGGATATCTCAAAATTAATTGGGTTCTCAAATAAAATTCAAGTTTTAGTAAATAACAGTAATTATGTTTATTGTTGCACCGGGTTACATTTGGGAACCGATTCTCCCGTTAGATGTCGTACTCTAAGGCTATTCTACTTGATGACTAGCCGCGTACTCCCGTGTTCTCTGTTCTGCATTCATCTTTTACGGTGTTCTACCCACGCGTTGGTGGTAGAGAAAAGTGCTGATTTTGAGATTTAAACAAAGTAACAAGGAAAGTTCAAGAACCATAAGTTGAAGCAAACAATACTAAGAACGGATATGACGATAGCAGAAGAGAGCACTTGAGCACGAATTATATGATAAATAGTTACAAAATGCTGAATTACGTCTGAAAGTAATAATGAAAAACAATTCTGAAAATTTAAAAGTCAAACAAGGTGAAACATTCATGAGAACAAAGAACAAGATATACAATGCTAACGTAATCATACGTAGGAATTAATTACTATCTAATATGAATAATAATTGAATATATACTTATAGACTAATGAATACAATATAATAATTTGATATCAGTAAGTAAAAGAATGGATTTTACTACACTTTTACTATTGCAACAAGCACATTAGAAGAGATATTATTGCAGATTATTATACACTGAAACCTTGTTTATTAAGTAGTAGCGTATGGCACATTACATGCATAACAGCCTGTATAATAAATTTTGAATTTTTAAAACATTTACCAATATCATTTATAAATATGTTAAAGACGAGGGGACCAAGATGGGAGCCTTGGGGCATCACGGAAGTTATATTAGCACTTCTAGAAGTGTAAACGTAACACACATTGAATGTAAATTGAGTGTTATTATCAGTTTCCAGATGCAGTGAAATCTATAAATCTAGAGGTCTGTTCGTTTGCATTACACTAACTTATATAAAATGTACCGAGAATACGTCACAGTGCAGTTAACACAACGTAGTACACACTTGTTTTCGAAATACAAACGAACACAAATTAGACAAGTTAGTGCAGATTGTAGGTTATCTAGCAATTCCATTTATAAATATGTATAATTATAATTATTCTTGCAATGGTATTTAGTTAAACTTTATTGCAATTGTTTCGATATGAAAAATCCAATACTGCTATTTTTTTTGTACTAAATGTAAATTACACATATCTATATTGATTTTAATAGTATTAAATTAAATTAATATGTTACATACTTATTTTCCCATTTCATTTCTTTGGTAGTCTTAAAACACATTTTCTTTTCTAGAATTAGAAGAATAATTTTTTACCTTTCATTAAAGTGTGGCATGCATGATGTTGTTGAGACATCTAATGTTTAGGTGTAAAAAACTGTTTAAAAAATAAGAATGGATATTACGTTTTTATTATTTGACGAAATCGAAGAAATATTATTTTGAAATAGTAGTAGTAGCAGTAGTAGCGACGATGAAATCATGAATAACACTTTAAGTACGATTTTACCAAATTTCACACGAAATAAAAGAGTTACTATAAAAAATTATGAAGCAGTAAGCATACTAATTATAAAGTTCATTTTTACTTAAAATTATTTAAAATTTATATAAAAATCTAAATATTTTGCTATACAAAATTTTATTATATATATATATATATATATATATATATATATATATATATATATATATATATATATATATATATATATATATTACGAATTGTGGGTAATAATAATAAACTATATTTAAATAACAAGAAGAACTTTTATTTATAACAAACAACTCAGTAAAAACACAATATATAAAGTAGAATTAGGATAACGTCAAATATATCCAAAATCTTGACACCTACCTATTCTCCTGTTTTTGCATGGCCTCCATTTTCTTTCTTGTTGCCATGGATACCGTTTCCATAACATTACTCCCCTTTTAATTGTGTTCGTCCCGAACAGATTCATTAGATCCCGCATAGGGCGCTAATCTATCCAAATGCACAACTTTGAATTTCCCTTTTGATAATTTTTGAATGCGGTATACTACATCATTAATCCTCTTAATAACCTTATATGGTCCATCCCAGGATGATTGTAGTTTTGGACTTATTCTGCGGGAGCGGTGAGGATTGTACATCCAAACTAGATCACCTTTTTTAAAACCAGCAGAATTAGCCCGTAAGTCGTATCTTGCCTTCATTCTATCACTTGCAAGACGTATATTATTTCTTACCATATCACGAATATTCTTCATTCTTTCTTCTAAATCTACCACAAACTCAACCCTAGTTTTCTGTTGCATATCAGGTTTACCAAATTTAATATCACATGGCAGATTTAATTCTCGGCCGAAAAGAACTTTTGCTGGGCTATGCCCAGTGGTGTTGTGTATGGCAGATCGATATGCCATTAAAAATAAAGGAAGATGTTGATCCCAATCACGTTGATTCGTAGATACCACTTTAGCTAAATGTTTCTCCAGGGTTTGATTAAATCTTTCCACCATCCCATCCGATTGTGGATGCAGTGGTGTTGTTCTAGTCTTGTGTATAGAAAAACGTTCACATAATTCTTGAAACAATTTAGATTCAAAATTTCGCCCTTGGTCAGTATGTATTTCTAAAGGAATTCCATATCTACAAATTAAATTTTCGACTAATATGTCAGCAATAGTGGATGCTTCTTGATTAGGAATGGCATATGCTTCTGGCCACTTACTAAAATAATCCATTACTATCAAAATGTATTTATTTTTCCGGTTCGTTTCTGGAAATGGCCCTACTATATCCATCGCTACCCGTTCAAATGGTACACCAATGTTGTACTGTTTCATTTTCCCCCGCGATTTTTGTTTTGGTCCCTGTACAGAAGCGCATACTGTACATTTTTTACACCAGTTTTCAATGTCCGACCGATAATTTACCCAGTAAAATTTTCTTCTAACTTTCTCTAATGTTTTATTAACACCTAGATGTCCACCCGATTTTCCGTCATGCATCTCTTGTAATACTTGTGGAATATAGCTTCTTGGAATTATAATTTGAACCCAACCTGATTTTCCATTAACAGATTCCCATTTTCGTTTCAGACTACCTTTATCTAAAACTAACGAGTCCCACTGTGCCCAAAGATTTTTAAATGTAGGACTGTTATTAGCTATATCTGCCCAAGTTGGTCGTTGATCTTTCTTCTTCCATTCCATGATTTGTTTTATATCCAAATCTTTCGCCTGTTCTTCTTCTAATTGTTTATCTTCCCATTCTAGATTGGAGAGAGAAATTTGGGTTATACTTATTACACCATCTTTGATTTCTTTCTGGTAGCAGTGTTTACAATTAGTAGAGCAAGGCCGCCTGGATAGAGCATCAGCATTCTTATGACTAATTCCCCGACGATGTTCAGTATCGAAGTTGTATTGTTGAAGAATCTCTATCCATCTAGCTACTTGACCCTCTGGATTCTTAAAATTCAATAACCACTGCAATGCAGCATGGTCTGTGCGAAGCAAGAACTTTCTTCCATATAAATATTTGTGAAAATGTATTAATGATTTTACAACTGCCAAAAGTTCCTTTCTTGTCACGCAATAATTTTGTTCTGATTTTGAAAGTACTTTACTAAAATAACCAATTACTCTTTCTTCGCCATCCTGTATCTGAGACAGTATACCCCCAATACCAGTACCACATGCATCTGTATCTACGATAAATTTTCCATCTATTTTCGCGTATGCCAAAATTGGAGAACTGCATAAATATTTTTTTAAGTTATTGAAGGATTTTTCACATTCCTTATTCCAGATAAACGGTCGAGCTTCTTCTGTTAACTGATGCAGAGGTTTGGCAATTTCAGAAAAACCTTTGACAAAGCGACGATAGTATGTACAGAGTCCAATACTTCATTTTTATTTTGAGGACGTGGCCAAGTTTCTACCGCACGTATTTTACTTGGATCTGTAGATATACCATCTGCAGATACTACGTGATCGAGGTAATGAACTTCCTTTTTAAAGATACAGCATTTCTTAGGATTTAATTTCACATTGGCTTCTCTAAAACGTTGATAAACTTTCGAAAGATTATGTAAATGTTCGTCAAAAATTTTTCCAATCACTATAATATCATCTAAATATACAAGGCAGCATTCCCACGACAGTCCACGAAGAATTAGTTCCATTAATCTTTCAAAAGTGGCAGGTGCATTGCATAGTCCAAATGGCATTACTTTAAATTGCCATAACCCATTTCCCGTAGTAAAAGCAGTTTTTTCTTTGTCCTCTTCAGACATTTCTACCTGCCAATACCCACTTTTTAAATCTAATGCTGAAAACCACTCGGCACCAGCTAAAGTATCCAAGGTATCGTCGATACGCGGAAGTGGATAACTGTTTTTTTTTTGGTAATATTATTAAGCTTCCTGTAATCGATGCAAAACCTTGTACTTCCATCCTTCTTCGCAACGAGAACTACAGGAGATGCCCAAGGACTAGATGATGGTTCAATAACACCATCTTCGTGCATTTCTTTAATTATTGTTTCAGCCTCTTCTCTCTTTGCTAGTGGAAGTCTTCTTGCTGGTTGTAGAATAGGTGTAGAATTTTCCGTATTTATTTTATGCTGTACTAAATTGGTACGTCCGTAATCAGATTTTGAAATGGAAAATATATCCTGATATTTCGAAATAAGTAGTCTCACACTGCTAACTTGATCTCTGTTTAAATTCTTGGAAGCGTCCATAATCATATCTGCTAGAATTTCTGGCAAAGGGACATTTATTTCCTCCGTGTTCAGAGTTTCGTTACCACAACTAATCCATTTTACAGGTTCACATTTTCCTATATTTGCTCCTTTTTGTAAAATTATACTGTAGCTATTAGTATTTAAAATGCGAACAGGGACTGACTCCCCAATATTTACAAGTGTTTTTGCTAAAACTAATCCAGGTTTCAGTGGATGTTCATAATTAGCCTCTACGATTCCCATGCGGAAGCTTTCACTCTTATTTTCTACTGTTGTCATCAAAATGCGTTCAGTATAAGCAGGTATAGATTCCTCATTCGATAGTATCAATTTTAAAGATTTCATTTTAATATTTGGTAGATTAAGAATAATTTCTTCCTTGCCAATTTTTAAAGTTCTTTGTTTCAAATCTAAGACTAATCCATAATAATTCATAAAATCTATGCCAAGAATAAATTCGTCAACAATGTCAGCCACTAGTACTCTATGCCTAAAAAGTGAATTTCCAATTTTGATATTTACATACATTGTTCCTTTGATGGGAGATAACTCACCTGTGGCTGAATGTTACATTTTCTAGTAACAGGTGTAACAAAAGCATCCTCTAAACAGTCTGATCTAATAATGGAAGCATTCGCGCCAGTGTCTATTGTCAGTTGACGAGCTATATTATTTATAAATCCATCCGCCATTAAACTATTCACATTTTGTTTAATTCCGGATATCTGGATGTTCGTGGGGCTACCAAAATAATCAGTCAGTATTCGCCCCCTAATACTAACTTTTCTTAGTTTCCCTTCTTTTCTTGAAATTCATCCCGACGTAGTTTGGACGTATTACGCCAACAGTTTGATTTTATGTGACCCGGCTTTCCGCAAATCCAACATACTATTTTCTTTTCTTGTTTTCCCATTTTTAATTGTTCCATAAAACGATGTTGTTGTATTAATAATTCTTTTATTTCTTCCCTTAATGATATTTCTTCTGAAATGTCATTTTTTTTAATTTTATGATGGCACGTAGCTTCTTTTGCAGCTTCAATCTCTAGGGCACAAATGACACTTTCACTACATGTTTTCTGTCCTCCTAATCTTAGAGATTGTTGAATTTCAGGATCACGAATTCCGTCAATAAAAGATTGTCTAGAAATTTTGTTAAATATATCCTCAGGAATATTTCCATACGCTAATCGCACCAAACGTTCAATTTCAGCCGCAAATTCTTGAAGACTCTCCCCAGACTTTTGTACTCGCGCTTTTAGTTGCGTAAAATATACCTCAGTTAGGTGTTGATCCCCGAATCGTAATTCTAGGGCATTTATAATAGTATAGTAATCCTCTTGCATTGACGATGGTATCGTTTGCAATATTGCTAATGCAGGTCCTCGCAGCGCAAGAATAAGTCCTGTAGCTTTTGCCTTGTCGTCCCATCCATTGGAATTTGCTGCGACTTCAAACTGCTTTTTATATATGGTCCATGACATTTGTCCGTCGAAAGTAGGAGTACTCACTTTACTACATGTAACCGTAGTAGGTACAGTGAAATTATTCGTTTTCAGTTTTTCTAATTCACTTTCTAACGAAATTATTTTCTCTTCTATGGTAAATATGTTGTTTTTAACCAAAATTTCATTTTCTTCAATTTTCTGCTAACTTCTGTTCCATTGACAGTGCATTTTCTTTTAATTTTTCTGTTACTATCTTCGACAACTGATCCTCCATCGTAGTAAACTCATACTCTTCCGGATCATTTCCTTCTGTCGCAATAACATCGCGTAATCTTACAAACAACTCTGATTTGTTCCCCTTTATTGATAACCCCGTTCGTCCAGTTCTTCCCTCAGTTCTTTTATTTTTAAATCAACTAATTTCATTATTTTTTTTAATCCCACTTCTGACACCAAAATGTTACGAATTGTGGGTAATAATAATAAACTATATTTAAATAACAAGAAGAACTTTTATTTATAACAAACAACTCAGTAAAAACACAATATATAAAATAGAATTAGGATAACGTCAAATATATCCAAAATCTTGACACCTGCCTATTCTCCTGTTTTTGCATGGCCTGAATTTTCTTTCTTGTTGCCATGGATACCGTTTCCATAACAATATATATATATATATATATATATATATATATATATATATATATATATATATATATATATATATATATATATATATATATATATATATATATATATATATATATAGGTTGTCGGAAATTACAGTGATGATCAATTCGAATCCCATTTTCGATTAAAAAGTTTTTGCTATCAAATGCTGGTGAATTTATTTGAAAATTGTGAGGTTTACACAACATTGTTCAAATATGGTAATAATAAAATTATCAGCTTTCACACTCTCGAAGTAGCTAGAAAATGTAATATTTTCTTGATAATACAAGAGCGAATATTTCCGTTGAAAAACACGTACTATTTTTCAGGTCTGCTGGACGTAGCAGATATATTTGATGTTTCTTTAAGTACATTATTTAAAGATATTACACGTGTGCTTACTTTTTTATGTGAATTAGCTCTGTAAATAATTAAATTTACTACCCCGGAACAATAGCAATTTTTTTTTATAAAAATTATAATGGATATCCAAATGTTATTGGTATTTTATTATAAAAATTTTAATTTTTGTATAAAAAAATTAACTGTTTTCTATTTACCCAGGATGTTTTGGCGGGTCTCACATTAATATAGACAGATCATATGAAAGAGCAAAAGACTGTTATCATATTTAATTAGACCCTTCAGGGATAACGGAAATTTAAATCATGCCAAAAAAAATTAAATTAAATTCCTGCCGGGTTAGTATTGAACATACATTCGGTTTATTGATACAAAAATTCCGGCAATTATTATATAATTTAAAATTACAAGACCCTGTGCGACGATGCAATTTTATTATTTATTCATAATATGAGTAGAGACGACGTTAGTAATGAAGCAACAGCAATCAACATAAAAAAATAAATTTGGGAACAATTATACGCAAAACGTCGTAGAACATAATGTAATGTATTTAATAGTTTATTAAGACATTATTATTAATTAAATATTTTTATTATGCTAGTAATTTCGTTATTAATTTATTTTATTGCAATTGTTGCAATATCTTTTCTTCTTGTTCATATTTTCTTTCTTCTACTTTTTATTTTTGTTCCTATTTTCTTTTTAATATTACATTCATTTCTCTCATCTCATTTAAAACGTTTTCTTTGTCTATTCTTCGTTTCTTAGGTTTCGAACATGTAGTTACAGGTTTATTTAAATCACATTATGATGTGGGCAACTCTGATGTTGGTAGCAATAATGTACTAAAAAATAATAACATAATATAATAGGTTAACGGTACAGTTTTCTTTTTATTTTCTATTACATTTTGTACGCTCTCTCCGTCTTCCATTTGTTTTCTAATTGTACAAGTCCAAAATTGTATTTATATTTTTCCATTTCAATTTAAATTTGGTCTCATATCTTTTTCATGGTTTTTAATATTCCTTGTTCGACAAGTGGCTTGTGATTCTTGTAGTGTTCTATGAGCAGTTTTGTGGATGCTTCATGCCATCTTGTGCATTCGTCATCGTTCGCATTTTCCTCGTTACGGTGCTCGTTACTTCTTCCCAAATACTTATTTTTCCTCCTCGTTGGCTTTCATTTCATCAGTAACCGCCAGTAGAAATATTCCATCCGGAGTATTAACTAATTCCAAATGTTTATTTAGGATATCATCAACTGATATCTTGATAAAAAAACTTGTTCTCTATAACACAAGTCATGTTATTAAATAATAAATAAACTAATTAAGAGTTAATAATGTATGTAACCTAAAAATTGAAAGAAAGTTTTACCCACCTGTGCAAAAATAATAATAGTTTTCCTTCGTAAGGAAGTTTCCATGTTCATCTCTTATAATGAAACATTTCTTTTGATTTATTTTAAAAAAATTGCAGTTGTTTCAGTTACAAGTATGCACGAAAGCTTGTTTGACAAATTACTGATTTGACGGTAACGTTGTAAACTACTCACTGCACTAAGTGTAATAGCTTGGGAGGTAGTACACTTAATACAAGTTAGTGCAACATGCATGACTACAAACGAACACATTGCAGACAACTTCGGACAGACGAACGAACACATTTTTCATAAAATTACAAATTCGTGCAGTCAGAACCATACAAACGGACAGACCTTATATTATTTGATCAGTTCGTTTTTTCAATGAAAATTAGCCGTTTGTGCATACCAATAAGAACACCATTACCACTTTGTTTATTAGAGTATTTGATGATCTATTATTACGGATGATAGTGTAGTCGGACGACAGGATTTCACCATCATTGAATGGTCTACATTTGTTTCAGTAAGACATTAAATCATAATCCGAAGAAAGAGAGTTTGTAAAAAATGACAATTTTTCAACGCAACCACCTGACGTTTTGATATTAAAAAGACAAGTTCATTTACAATGAGGATAATAAAAGAGTCTGTGAGATATTTAGTTAAATTTATTTAGATCCTCGACCGATTAAACAATGCAAACTCGAGAGCCGTGATCTTATAGAGCTTTTGTATAAAGAAGAGTTTAAATGATCACCAACATAAACTTGTCTCGTAGGACCATCCATATTAAGATCAGTAGTTGATAGAGATTTACGTGCCTTCACTGCAGAGACAAAATTTTCTTTGGATTTTCTTTGAATAATAATAATAATAATAATAATAATAATAATAATAATAATAATAATAATAATAATAATAATTTTTTTGCAGTTTAGGCGTCGACTTCTGAGGTCATTAGCCTTAATGGTGAGTATATTATTAATATTATTTACAGGACGACCACTAACATGTTAAAGATATTATTATTTAAGGTCCGCATACCGGATAAAATGAGAAGTTGGATATAAGATAGTAAGTGGACAAAACAAAAATAATTTAAAATGGTCAAGCAAGAGCTTTCGTCAAGGATAAAATATATAAATGAATATAAATAAATAACACTTATTTTACGACCACATGTTAACGATCACATTTACAATAATAGATAAGTAGATTTAAAGCATGAAGTCTCCACATTTCAAATCCTATCGTACAGGTTGCAGGCTCTAAGGAAGTCAATAACTTCCTGAATTTTTTCGTGATCTGTCAATATTTCCCTATTATTAAGGCCAAAGCCAAAGTGTCGCCTTACCGGTTCTAACGCGGGGTACTCAACTAGCACATGCGGCACAGTCACAGGAACTTGGCAGTCCTCACAGGACGGCTGACCTTCCCGAGTGAGTCTGTACCGATGAGTAAGACTAGTATGGCCCATTCGAAGCCGGTGGTCTTTAATTAAGTCTCTTCTTGACAGATCACGAGGAAGACTTGTTTGACCGATCAGAGGTTTGACTCGGCGATGGTGGTTATCCACCATATCCCATTCTCGCTGCCAAAGCGTGAATATTTTTCTATAAGCTACATTCCTGAGGTCGGTATGCTTAACAATATATGCCTCTACTGTGATTCTCTCGGCAGCTGCACGGGCTGCCTCATCTGCTAGCTCATTTCCCCTTATCCCAACATGGCTTGGGATCCATACAAAATGGACGCGTTTGTCCAAGTCAGACAGATGCTTTAGTTTTTCTAAAATCATCTGAATGACTGGATCTGATGACAGGGAGTCGCAGAGGGACCTCAATACGCTAAGCGAGATCACAATAGAGGAGGGCCTGCCACAGAGCGTATGTTTCCGTGGTGTATACCGAAGCATTAACGTGTAGTCGCCAGGAATGTGCTGTATCGTGATATACAAATGCCGAGCCAGAACCTTGGTTACTCTTAGACCCATCTGTATAAATGATATCCGCGTAAGGGAACCTCTATCATTTCTAAAAATTTCTGGGTGAAGAATATTTGTGGTAGGGAGTGTTTGTCATACTGGAGGAAATTCAGTATGACCTTTGTCTGTGGGATGAGCCATGGTGGGACTTTTAAGAATCCCACTTGAGTGACTCTAGGCGGCTGGTATTCTATTTCACCCAGAATATCTCTTAACACGTACACAAAGGGGTCTGGATAGAGCATGCGACCTAAAACCCTCTTTAAAAAGGATGTCAAAATTCCTATGGTTACACTGTGACCAAATTTTGTAAGCCTATGATATAATTAACTTACGTCTCCTTATGCCGAGAGGTGCTAGTCCAGATTCACTGCATAGATTTGCTGTTGGGGTGGATGGAAATGCCCCGATGCTGTAGCGGATGCCAGCATAGTGGATAGGGTCTAGCGACCTAAGAGACGTTCTTGCAGCAGAAGAGTACACAGTGCAACCATAGTTAGGATTAGGGCCTGGTAGACTTTCAGGAGTGTTTGGGGTTCTGCGCCCCATTTCGTCCCTGCAAGAACTTTGACGCAATTCATCGCCTGTGGGCATTTGATTTTTAATTCAGAGATATGAGGTTTCCAGGTAAGTTTCGGGTCAAATATGACCCCGGGAAATCTTACTCTATCTCTGCAACGAATTTCTCCTTCCTTGAGATATAACATCGGCCCATAGTGTGGACGGTTCAGTCTACAGAAGTGTATACACTGGGTCTTCTCTGGTGAAAACTTAAAGCCGGTGTTCTCAGCATTCAGTGCGACTTGGTCGATGGCTGCTTGTAGTACTCGATTAATATCTCCCATCTTCTTAGCACTGTAGAAGATGGTGAGATCATCGACGTACATGCTGACCCCTACTGAGGGGCTGACGTCAGCGATAAGGTCATTAACCGCTACAATGAACAGTCACACTCAAAGTAGAGCCTTGTGGTACGCCGTTCTCCAGGATCTTGCTGGAGGATATGGTTGTACCGACTCTAACTCTGAATATGCGGTCTGTGAGAAAAGCATCGATAAAGAGGGGCAGATTGTCCCTAAATCCCCATTCGTGCAACTTCTGTAGAACATAGTACCGCCATGTCATGTCATAAGCTTTCTCAAGGTCGAAGAAAATTGCTACTACATGCTCACGCTTTGCGAAAGCCCTATGTACCTCGTGGTCTAGGTAGACTAACTGATCGGTCGTAGAACGGAATTTCCGGAATCCAGCTTGGTGCTCATTTAAGAGACCTTTAGTCTCGAGACACCAAACCAACCGGTTATTGACCATGCGTTCCAGTAGTTTCCCTAGACACGAAGTCAGGCTTATTGGCCTGTAGCTGGCTGGAAGTAATGGGTCCTTTTCAGCCTTGGGGATGGGGACAATGATCGCCTCCTTCCACTCAGCAGGATAAGTACCCTCAAGCCACATCTTGTTATACGTAGACAGCAAGGCGATTTTGAACGAAGGTGTGAGATGCTTGAGCATGTGATTCGAGATACTGTCTTGACCTGGGGATGAGGACGTAGCGTGAGCAATTGCGGAGTCTAGCTCCAGCATGGTGAAGGGAACATTGTATTCCTCTTGGAATACTGTTCCAAAAGAGAGTGGTACTTCTCGTTCACCCTTGGATGCCAGGAATGTTGGCACATAATTAAGTGAACTACTGGCTTGTTAAAATTGATCGGCTAGTTTCTCTGCAATCAGATTTATATCGCTCGTTATAGTGTCCTCATCCCATTTCAGGCGGGTTACGGGTGGTGAATAGCCCCTGTTAGATATCCTTTTCACTCTACTCCAACACTCTTGCGCGGTGGTCTCGGCTGAGATGCTTGAGACGTAAGCGTTCCAGGATTTGCGCTTGCTGTCTAGTATTTTTCTACAAACCTCAGCACGGGCTTTCTTAAAGGCGATGAGGTTTGCCTCAGTCGGAAACCTTTTGAATTTATTAAAAGCAGCCTTTTTCAGTTTTATCACCTCTTTAACCTCCGGGTTCCATCAGGGTACTCTACGTTTGTAGAATCCCGGCTTGGAGGAGGGGACGGACGTCCCTGCTGCTTTTAAAAGGGACTAGGTTAAACCTACTATATCATCATGAACATCATCAGTAAGGACTGGTGTCGCTAAAACCCTTTCGAACTTTGACCAATCGGCTTTATTGAAGATCCACTTGGACGGACAGACCTGGTTGGTAGTGGGGCAGTCCGTAGTGATCACTATGGGGAAGTGATCACTACCGGGCAGGTGGTCTAGTGCCTTCCACAAGAATCTACTCGCTAGTACGGGGGACATGATGGTAAGGTCAATTCGCGAAAATGTCCTTGACCGGGCATTAAAATACGTGGGTGAGCCATCATTCATAAGTACAAGATCTGAGGACTGCAGTAGATCTTCGATAAGTCGACCTCTTTGATCCCTATGATCCGAACCCCAGAGACCATTGTGGGCATTAAAATCTCCTAGTAGTATTAGAGGGGTAGGGAGTTGTCTAATGATATAGCGCAAGTCATTTACGTCCCACTCTGCATCAGGTAAGTATATGTTGCAGAGGGTTACTGTAAGTGGAGATCCTTACTGCCACTACTTGGAGATTAGTATCGACTGGGATTTCCCTATACTGAATGTCTTGTCTTAGAATGATAGCTACACCACCACGAACCCTTAGTTTGGGTTCCATGTCCCTACGTACTATTGAATAGTTCTTCAAAGAGTAAGGTTGACCAGGTTTGAAACGTGTCTCCTGTAGACAGGTACACATAGGGTTCAGCTCAGTCATGAGAAGTTTTAGCTGACAGTAATGGTACACACAGCCTTTGATGTTCCATTGAATTGTTATCCATAAATGATGATAAGTAGGTTTATACACTGTCCTGTAGCTTTCGAGGTTTCCCAGGAGGCCAGCCTCTCGATCTTTTGGCGCTATGGGACGTTTGAGAGGAAGCGGAATGCACTGACATTTCGCCGTCAGATACATCTGTTCCTTCCTCTCTGTTTATTTTCTCCGATGCATTAGAAGGTGTCGGACTTCCGGGTCTTCTCACTCGTCGAGGGAAGGCAAAGTTGTCCTTAGTTATA
Organism: Harpalus rubripes; assembly: GCA_963082715.1. Classification (NCBI taxonomy): domain Eukaryota; kingdom Metazoa; phylum Arthropoda; class Insecta; order Coleoptera; family Carabidae; genus Harpalus; species Harpalus rubripes. The sequence continues at coordinate 30,594,574 of OY720459.1, read as the reverse complement.
AAAGTAGCATTCAGCGCATCAACAATGGCTGGAATAAGTCGATGTACTTCCGGAACCTGAGGTGTAGATACGCTACTTTTTATAACAAACACGGCTTTCATTGCTGAAACTAGTTCAGGAATTAATTCCTTTATCAATGAGGCTGTGTTAGTTACTTCAGGGGCTAATGCCGCTTTGGCATAGGATACTCCAGCGGTTGGGGTCCGTATGACAACTTTTACCTTTGCCTCCGGATAGGAAAGATTCTCTTTGACCTTGACCTCTTGAATAGCCATTTCTTGTTTGAAAATTGGACAGTTTCTAGACCTGGCGGAATGGTCTCCCTGGCAATTTACGCATTTTATAGGTTCGTCACAGGGTCTCCCTTCATGCAGTTCTTTCTTGCAAACACAAACTTGCGGGCTTTGGCATTTTAAGGAGGTATGTCCAAATTTCTGGCAACGGAAACATCTAAGAGGGGCGAGAATATATGGTCTTACTGCGAGTGAATAGTACGCAGCTTGTACTTTTGGTGATAATTTTGGGATGTTGAAGGTAAGGATGTGGTTGGCCGTATCCTGTAGTTCCCCATTGGCTCAAGTTTTAATTCTTCGTACTTCACTCCTTGACTCTTTAACTCTTGGCAGATCTCTTCCGGTGTGCTCAGAAGAAGATCTTTACAAAAGATTACTCCTCTACAGGTGTTAAGAGACCTGTGAGGAATAACTTCATTGTTAGAGTCACCAAGCTGTTTTGACCCCATTAGTTTTTTCGCTTAATGAGCCTACTAAACCAAACAGAAGTTTTTGTAGTAAAAACGGGTTAGCATTGTTAAGATCTCCTTCTGTCTTCTTAATGACCACGAACCGGGGAATTACCTCCTTTTCTCGGCTTGTTTTTTTCGATACTATGGTTTATCTTGTACGACATTGTCTTCTACGGCTGGGCCTTTAGACGGGTCAGCACTACTCTTGTTTTTTATCAGGGTTTTCTCCCCGGGAGTTTTTACCGCCGCTCCTGACGGGCCGTTTTTACCGGTCGGCGTACCGCTATATGGTTCCCCCTCTTTACCCATGTTTTATCGCGGTTTGTCCAGCGCATCGCGTGAGAAGGAGCGGACCGGGAAAAGTTGGGAACGGGTATACCCTTGGACGACGTGTCCTACCCCAGTTCCCTGAGGCCCAACTTATATCCGTTTAACCGGCCCCGGAATACTCGGACGGGCCGGACTCGCTCGGCGCAGTAAGGGTTCCGACACCCCTACCCATGTCACACTTCCCGATCAGGGCCCGAAGTGGCTGGCTCCTGGCGCCTGTAGCATCCCCGTTTCGGCAGTGCTAGGCACACATCAACCCTTTTACTCTGAGGCCGCAGGAGAACTAACCCACTCCAACGCAACCTTTCGGCGACAGAGCTTCCGGGTACTCCCCACGCTTCCACTACGGTGCCGATTAACATGTCCAGAGACGTAGCGAAGGTCCAAAACCAAGAAGGACTGGGGCCCGTTAGTTTCACCCTCTGCTGGCAACAGAGGGCTACTTAGCCCCTCACCCCCCCACGACAAGGTGGGCCAACGGGGGGGGATTTATAATAATAATAAAAATAATAATAGTAATAGTAACAGTAACATTAACTGTAGTAGTAATAGTAGTAATAGTAGTAATAGTAATAGGAATAGTAATAGGAATAGTAATCCTAATACTAAAAGGTCAAGCCCCCCAAAATTCATCACGACGATCGGGAAATTTTTAGACAAAGCTACAACTGAAACGGTTTCAGCGATTTGGATGGAATTTGCTTTAAATAGTAGAGAATAAATCAACTTAGTGCCTTTGATATGTCTCTTATTTTTACTGTGTATAGTTTTTGTGGAAAAAATTATTAACTGGTCAAAATTCTTACATTAAAACAATAGATCAAAGTTCTCTGTACTGATGTCAAATGTACAAAATCAGAGAATACAGGCTAATTATTTGAATTGAGTATGCGTGAAAATTTTTAAGAAGACAGTCTGAAAAAGTTTTATGTCATTTTGAAACCATTTTAAATACATTTATTGTATTTGATTATTTTAAATAAAAATTATGTATTTTTGTACCTCTCTGCTTATTATTATTATTTATTATTTATTATTATTATTATTATTATTATTATTATTATTATAATCAGATATAATTTTTTATGTTCTTTTATTATTATTATTATTATTATTATTATTTTAATAAATATTTACCTATATCTGACTTCATTCATTTCATATTAATTACGTATTTTATAACAAAATTACATTTTTTTTACAATAAAATTAATTTATTATTATTTTTTATCTCTATTTATCATATTACATAGTTTTAAACAATATTATACAATTTTGTATGAATAAAATTTAAACTGTTCCACACATTTTGGAATATATCGCCAATATGACTTATTATACATCAAAACGGACTGCTTTTTACCTATCTATGACTTGAAACGATTATCATATTTTTTAAATCACGCATTTGCGACTAAAAAAGCCGTTTTACATCCTAATACTAAAAGGTCAAGCCCCCCAAAATTCATCACGACGATCGGGAAATTTTTAGACAAAGCTACAACTGAAACGGTTTCAGCGATTTGGATGGAATTTGCTTTAAATAGTAGAGAATAAATCAACTTAGTGCCTTGGATATGTCTCTTATTTTTACTGTGCATAGTTTTTGTGGAAAAAATTATTAACTGGTCAAAATTCTTACATTAAAACAATGGATCGCAGTGTTCTGTAATGAAGTCAAGGTATATACATAGGTAAACAAAAAAAAAAGTCCACAAAAATTCACTGTTGCCTACTTCACACTGTATATACATTTTACAATTCATACTAAATCTTAGTCGAAATCGTAGGTGCTGATTCACTTTATAAATAATATATTAATTTCATGTACAATAATTAATAATTAAAAAACAAACGTTGCATCATCTCTGACGGAAGGTATACAATGTTTCACTGTCGCTGCAGCTGCACTCATTTCACAAGTCCCAACATTCAAACACTCTTAATATTGAGTAGTAAATTCTATTTTTTAAGAACATAATCTAAATAATTGTTTCATGACTTTACATATACAAATTTCATCTGAAAACACCTTTTGTCGGAAAATAACATATTCTAGGGATACTTCCAAATCTTAACGACATCATTTTAAAATTCTATTTGTATTTCATCAATTATATTGCATCATAATATAAGTAAAATACGTGTTTTCATGATTTATTTCAATTTTATTTAGTTTATTTTCATACATTACATTTTACACAATAAGTTATCACCCCAAATATTACTTGTCAAGAACACACTTACCTGGAGTGTACAATTCGCGTAGTGAGACTGATATAACCATCTTTAGCGCCATCTTTTGTTACTATTTTAATGTGATAATTTTCTAAATTAAATCAATATTCTGCTACAATACTAGTACTTATTATAATAATTACCCTATACTTAGAATATAACTATTATGTATTTTGCGTTTCTCGACTCTAATGTGGATATGTAATTTTTTATAATTTCCTAATAAATTTTAATATTCACTCAGATGGCACTGTCATCTGTCGGCAGTATAATAATTCACATATAAACTTTGGTTTATTAATGAAATTTATATATTTTCTATTATATTATATGATAATATTGATAAAATAGGTGTTTAACAATTTGTTCAGATTTATTTATAAAAGTCAAATTGGAAACGTCAAAAATATTTGTGGTACTAGATACTTAGAAAATAAAATATGACATTATCGCCAAATATAATATAGCTATAAAAATAAAATAAAAACAGAAGAAAATATCAAATAAGATCATATTATTTGAATATTTATTTCTGAATTATAACAATGTAGACACAATGATTACAACAATTAACATCAACACTGAACTGTCAAAATGAGATGTTGTTTTATTTCCATGGATAGGATATCTGATTTTTGAAGAAAATTTTTTTTCTATATATCTAGTGCAACAGATATTCTATTGTATTAAATAAAGATTTTTTAGAAGTAAATATTAATTTTATTTGTAAATTTTTGCTCTAAAATATAGAGGACAACAAATTTTTGGCACAATTTAATACCCATGTTAAACTTCTATATGTTCCATCTTGTCGGTCTGTATTATTGTAAATATATTGTTTAAATGTAAGAATGTTAAATCATATTCTAAGATGGCAAATTTTAATAGCTCGACCGGCTTTTGTTTTTTGACAAAATTCAGATTTTTTTTGAGAGAAGAGATCTTTGATATCTGAGAAAAATATTAACGTTAGCAATATTCGTGAATTGTGTGTACAAGTAAACAACTAATATATATATATATATATATATATATATATATATATATATATATATATATATATATATATATATATATTGCATAATTTGTCAAGTTGTAAAAGTTGTAATACTGTAAAATCGACCAATTACGTACCAGCTAAATCTGAATATCAATTTATTCTAGAGAACAATATTTTTCGGTTATCAAAAATGACGTTTAGTTTGCAAAAAGTGGAATATCACTTAGATATTTAGATATGCATGTTGCTTTCACTAATCAAGTATACGACATGCATTTGATTTACGCAGAAGTCCGCCAAACAGTTGCCATTAGTAAAAAATGTCTTATCCATGTTCTGTCTCTGACTTCAAACCTTCAAAAATGACAAGTGTTGTCTTCACTCAAACTACACTAATTTTTAAATTTATGTTCAAATAAATAATTTTTATTAGTCCATCTAGAACTAGTTTTACAACTGCAACACCAACAAGAACATTAGAAAAGAAATTATTGCAGATTACAACAGTTTGAGTCGGCAGTATGAGTAGGCAGTTTAAGCGGGCAGTTTGGGTGTGTTGTTTGAGTGGGCAGTTTGGTTGAACAGGTTCCGTGGGCAGTATGTGTCGGCAGTTTGAGTGGGAAGTTTGGGTGGGCAGTATGAATAGGTAGTTTGAATGGCAGTTTGGGGTGGGCACTTTGGGTAGACAGTTTCAGTGGGCAGTTTTGGTGGGCATGCTGCGTGAGCAGTTTGGGTGAGCATGTAGCTGGGGCTGTTTGGGTGGGCAGGTTGCAGGGGCAAGCGAGAAAAAAATGGTTTTACATTGTGTGTAGACGGGTTGGATGCACGTAAAGACTATTATAAAACACTGTCGGCGGAGCCCTAGGGGAAGCTCGGCGTAGCCGAGTTTTCGCTAGTCCTAATACTAAACGATTAGATTCACTATCTATAGTTATATATATATTTGAATTCATCACGACGATCGCCATCCTTTGAACACCTCTACAGCCTGAATGGTGTGAGCGATTTTCGTGAAATTTACACCAAGTTGTAGGAAATGATTGTCTCGAGTGCCCTCGTAATAACTCAAATTTCTGTAGGATGCATAGTTTTCGAGTAAAAAATTATTAAATGTTGAAAATTGGGACAGAAACAATATTTTTCACAGTAACGATCACAGTTTTCCTTGAAAATTTAAGACGATAAACGCTGTCATGTCATATGGTATGTCAATGTCAATGATGATAAATTATCGGTTTTCATCATTTAAATGCAACAAAAATGCTTAAGTAATATGTAAAATTGAAGAAAAAATGATGAATTAAACGAGGTAGATATATAAAATGATTTTAAGCCATGTTTTATGTTAATTTATTATATATTTTATTTTTTAAATAGAATTTTGGAAAATGTATAAGGAAACACGTCGAAAAGGATAAGGGCAGGAATCGGTCGAAGAGTACACATACAAAATTAAAAAGAAACATTGTCATTTGTCATATTTGATATGTTAATGACAAAAAATCATGAATGTCGTACCGGTTGTTCTTTTCAATACTAAAAATATTTTACTATGTAAAATTGAAGAAAAGAATGTAGGTAGGTATATATAAAAAGCACTGTAAACGTGGAAGAAGAATTGCAAAAATATGGGTATACCCTTGGAAGTACAAACAATTTACACTTTATGCTTTGCAGATGATCAAATACTTATTGCACAAGATTACAACGATAGTGAAATGATACGAAAATTTATAGAAGAATACCGTAGCTGAGGTCTAGAAATAAACATACATACAGCGAATGCGTAATGAGAGGCTTCCTAAACAAATACTACAGTGGACGACACCTACCGGTAAAAATAAAAGAGACCTAGAAGAAGTTGGGTAGCAGGAGTCCAAGAAGGAATAAGAGAGAGAGAGGGAGAGAGAGAATTGAATGAAGATATATGGCAAGATAGAAATCAGTGGAGAAATGGCATCGGAAGACATCGTAGAACAAAGTATATGTAATGATTTTAAGTCATGTTTATTGTTAATTTATATATTTTATTTTGTAAATAGATTTAACAAAATGTCAGGCTGAGAAAGACATAATGAATATCAAAATCGATAAATCATGCCTTAATGTTTGGAACAAGACAATTCAATAATTTTAGATGGTTTGTTTTAATCTGTTCTTTTTTGCAATTCATTTTCTTACATTACGTTTAAAATTACTTCAGATTAAACATAATTCAATAAATAAATAAATAAATAAATAAATATATCATCATGGCATATTACCTATTGCTGGGTGTGCCAATCTGCTTTGTACGCAGATATCGGTAATGATGGTGACATATTTGTACCGTGCGTGCGTTTACCAGGCGTCACCTCACGAGCACTCATTGCTGGCGTGGAGAGTGCACCATAATTGAATATCTATCTTAAAACGGTACAGATTTAAATCTGTATTTCATTTTCTTATATTATGTTTAGAATTATCTATTTTAAAATTCTTTTATTGCCAATTATTAAAAAATCTTGTCAAAGTTAACAATGCGATTAAAGTTAACAATGTTTTATGCAACTGGGCTATAATCATACAGCATAAGCCACAAAAGTAATCTTGTATACCTATGATTCTTGCATTTTTCCTCTTTAATAACAATCCAAACTTTATTAATGTAATGTAACTACTTACTTTTCTACAGTTTGTAACTACATAATTGTTTACTTTAAAATTAAAATATCACATTTTTTGAGTTTTGCTTGATTTATTTTTACCTTTAAATTTAGTATTGTGTACTCATAGACGTGTTATTAATATTATGTTCATGCAGTGTGTTAAAAAAACCTAACTCGGAGTAGGCTATGAACAGAGAAAACGTGTGTTTGATCAATATTCAATTCAAAAGTCAAGTTGTCAAAGGATATAGTTTACCGTCATTCGCCGTTTTCTAATTTGAAAAGCTTTGATTTATTTGCAAAACATTTTTGACAATATTTTAAGTCAAATTGACATTTAATTAATTGACATACGTCTCTTTGTACATAGCCTACTCTGAGTTCGGAATTTCTTTGAACACACTGTATTTATCGAGTAATTAAGACATTTTGTCCTGTTTACTCGCATAAAACGCGCAGCATTTGTTCATTTCAATATATGTTTTTATCAGTTCCTACCAATCACTTTGTATACATAAGCATTTAACATGGTAAAACAAATTATTATAGAAAAAAATTATTCAAATAAAAGTTGTAGAGCATAAAATTCTACTTTCATATTAATAAACAAAATCCATTTCGTATGTTTAGTAACACTAGAAATTAAATATGAAAATTTTAGTTTAATAGCACTAGCCATTGAATTAAAACAAACAGACAAACAAATGATTGATGTTTTAACTGTCAAATATTGAGACTTTTTCAATCACATAAAAAAAATCTGATGTGGCCAGCACATAACCTCTCGCCAGATATTTTACCTGGTTGTACGCATAAAACGAAAAATATTTTTAAATACAAATACATATATTCATGTCTCACTACAAAATAATTATTTTGATCTAAGAATTTTTACATCAAATTATTTTATATGCATTTCTTTATATCTAAATCTATAGAAGATATAATAATGAATTTATATTTATCGAATAAAGAATTTAACATTCTTTAATATAAGTATTTACATAAATTTTCGATAAATAATATTTAGATGATTTTTTTCCTGTAACTACTACTTCCGGTTATCCAATTATTACCAAAACTGACTCGACACTTCCCATTATTGTTAGATTGAGGAATCCGTAGTTAAAAATATCTTAAGTCTTATAGTATTTGAGTTATCGTGAATCCAACATCCACACACACATCCACACACACACACACACACACACACACACACACACACACACACACACACACACACATCCAAACACATACACACACACACATACATACGGACATCATCGTAAAAATGTCATAATCGGATTCTAGGGACCTTAAAACGTGCTTATTCACTAAAATTTGGATATGTGACTTTTAGCATGAATACAATACCTCTCTTAGCGAGAGGTAATTACATATGTCATGCTGTATGTTTTAATTTTATGGCTATCACTATTTTTGTCGTGATTTTCGATATTTTCATTTGCTATTTCTGCCTTTACAAAGCATGCACAATTAATTTTTTTCTTGAATCAAATGCAGAATTTCATGATCTACAACTTTTATTTGAAGTATTTTTTCAAAAATAATTTGGAAAGCAACGCGCAAGGTAAAACTGTTTTCCCATGTTAAATGCCTATGTAACGGATTTGGAGTGCCACCTGGTATGTAGGTATGTCGAAAAATTATATTTAACTGCATTTTTTGATTATACTTCTGAAATATTATTGACAACTTTTTGCAAGAAAACGGTAGCCGTCTGAGCTATCGTATTTTTGACATTTCTCCATGATAGCCCTTGACAAAACATTTCTTGTTGTTTGTCAGAAATATATTTTGTTCGGTATTAAATGAAAAGTTTTCTGCCTGGCTAAATTATAGAACTTCCAAAATTTAAACGTCAACTCGATTGTCTTTTGTTTTTCGCATAGAGTTGTCTGAACCCTGTCGTGATTGGGATCAACTGAATTTTTTTCTGCTGATATGGAAGTGTTAACAATTAGACATCTCAGTCGGCTTTTGTTTTGTGCATAAAGATGTTAGAAATATGTCGTGTTTGGTATCAAATGAGAGGTCTAATTAAGGACTGTTAGATACATGTGTCAAAATTTCTGACACGTTAAATGGCTTTTGTTTTATGCATAAAGTTAAATCGTTTGAGAGAATTTGGGTATCTGACAAGACTGTTGGCATTAGCACTTTGGTTTAAAATTGTGCGTAGACAGATTGGATGTACGTATAGTCTATCATAAAACACTATCGGCGGAGCCCTAGGGTAAACTCGGCGAAGCCGAGGTTAGGCTAGTAGTAATACTAATAATAATAATTTTATTTGTCCAGAGATCATTATACATGATATAGGATAAGTCAACATTCCATATAAGGGTACATACATCTTTAGATATTTGAGATTCATCAATCTCTGGTTTCTTAAACTCACCATTCACATATGAGTACGTGTCGTTTTCCAACAGAAGAACCTCCATCTTCATTTTCCAGGTGTCATAATTTTTCTTATTTAATGTTTCTATTCTCATTAAGCCTGATAAACTCATTTTAGTAATAATACTATTGCTGTACTTCTAAATTATAATACTATATTCCCTGGGTCCATAACCTATTAGCAGAGCGTATTTATATTTATTTCAGTTCAAAATTACATAAAACTATATTTATTAACGAAACATCTGTTGCAATATCAATAGGAAGTCGGTATCACCGACCAATTGTATTGACTTCTATCTTCATCAAAATTTGAATGGTAACTTTAATATTCATTGAAAATAAGAAACTGAAACAATTGAAGGATGGAGAGATGAAATTTTCTGCAAAAATAACTAATTTCTCATCCTTCACTTAGTCATTCAAATTTGTAATTTGGAAATATATGTGTATGGTGTCCGTAATATTCAAATACGAAAGATATGAATTTTAAAATTTTACTGCAAATAAAGTACCTACACTCAAGAATGTTAAATAAAATAAATTTAAAATTATTTCATTGTAATAAAGCTGCGAATTTTTCAAAATGTATCTTTGAAAATAGTTTAAACAGAATTATTGTTATATAATTAATTCTTACTGAACCCTTACTCCTTATAACAATCCTTACCTATGATAAGTTCGTTGAATAATTGTTATATCTATCGGTTTTCGTCGAAATTACTGTGAATTTAAGTGCCTTATATAGTGACTATTTTACGAAAACTATCTATTTTGTTTGAAGTGTCTGTAGATGTGTGTGTATAATATCATTATTTTTAAATCAAATATTACTTTATCATTTATTAATTGGCAATAACGCGGGAACATATAAATCCCTTTATGAATTCTTTTCTGCCATGTTTGTATTTTTTTCTAAAAGCTTTAATTTTGTTATTCATAAAAAATATATAACCTTGCCGTCCTTGTATTGAAAGGTTTAATTCATTAAGAATGGAAAATATGTAACTGAAGTATGTAAGTTTTGTCACCTAATTTGGATCGTCAAAATAAGTACCCAAATGGGTTTTTCCTCTTAAAAAACCGCTGTACTTATTAATGAGTCGTGTCAGAACTTTCCGCCGGAATAACCAACGCATGCCAGTATGCATAAGAAACGAAGGATGCAAAGAACCCATTTCTTCACACAAAATCGTGAAAAGACGAGAATTTATTGCACTTGCTTTTATAAAATTTACTATTTTAATCGCTTGCGAGAGTACTTCAAAAAGTTCAGGTGTAATTATCTTAGAAGCCAGTTGTTGACGATGAATAAAACATTGGGTAGTAAGAAAATCAGGGTGAGTTATTTCTCTTAATTGGGTTGTAACTCCTGAGTGATGGCCAGTCATCGCTGCTGCGTCATCTGTTCGCAGACCGACACAAGGTTTCGATTGTAAGTTTTTACTCTCGAAAAATTCATTCAAGGCCGTAAATATACGTTCGGCAAATGCATAATCGTTTAACTCTAAGGAGCAAAGCATTTCTTCTTTGATCTCCGCATTTAAATAATCCACAAATATCAAATAATCAAGTAAAATTGCCTGGTTTGTAATAGTGCTGTCAAAACTATTCGGTTAACCGATTAACCGACTAGCTGTTTATTGCGATTTTTAATAAATTAAAAACCGATTAGTCCGCTTAACTGCGGTTAGCCGCAAAAACGGTTTAACGCTGTGAATTGTATTTGAAAATAATTCACTGACTTGTATTTCATTGCTGGAGGCTTTGTTTCAAGGTGGCAAAGAAGTTTAGCCGGTATTAATGCATCGTTTGCCAATACTTCACCGCAAATCACACATTGGGGTTTTTGAATCGAATTAGTTTCAACAAAACTAAATCCGTACTGAATATACGTTGAATCATATTTTCTTTTTTATCTTTACTAGTAGTATGCTCCGAAACTTACCACAGTGACCGCGGTACTTGTTTTCAGTGAACCGGTGAAGTTTCGAAACGCGGCGCTCTAAAACTTTTGATTGCGTTTTACTGACCATATTGTTTGAAAATGGGGTAACTTCAAAAATTCCCGAACACAAATGTTTGCAAACTGCAGTAAACATAGTAGTAAATGATAATTGGCTTTTATTTAATGAAACACCGACTGTATTAAAAGAAAACAGTAATAATGTTGATGTAGATATTAAGTTGAACGATGAGACCGTAGAAGCATTGATATCCTGCTGCAAAGAACACAAAGAGAAATTTGAATCACCGAAATACAATAACACAAACGTATGTACTATTATAACCAATGATTTAATAAAATTCAATATCAGTATGAATGCACCGAATTGCGCCGAAAAATTCAGAAATCTGTAGAAAGCGTACATAAATATTAAACAACATAATAGCATGGGGATCGAAAACAAGTCGGTATATTTTGAGGTACTTATTATTTATTATTAAAAATATAAAATATCACTATTATTTTTTTACATAGGATTTACACGAAATATTCTTGAAAAATCCCGAGGTTGTCCCAATAGCCACCTTGTTCGAGTTCCGGAGTTCAGAGACTAAGAAGTAATTTGGAGTAGTCTGGTTCTTCAGTTAGTGGGAGGTGTTACAAATAATGTAAGTACATTATCATAAATAAATAATTAAATAAATAAGTAAATAAATAATAAATAAATAAATAAATAAATAAATAAATAAATGAATGAATGAATGAATGAATGAATGAATGAATGAATGAATGAATGAATGAATGAATGAATGAATAAATAAATAAATACATAAATAAATATATAAATAAATAAATATATAAATAAATAAATAAACAAATAAACACATAAACACATAAACAGATAAACTGATAAACAGATAAACTGATAAACAGATAAACAGATAAACTGATAAACAGATAAACAGGTAAACAGGTAAACTGATAAACGGAGAAACGGATAAACAGATAAACAGATAAATAAATAAGTAAATAAATTAATAAATAAATAAATAAATAAATAAGTAAATAAATAAATAGATAAATAAATAAATAAATCATCACGGCATATTACCCATTGCGGGGTGTGCCCATCTGCTTTGTATACAGATTTCGGTATTGATGATGACATATTTGTAGCGTGCTGGCTTTTACCAAGCGTCACCTCACGGGCACTCAATATAGTGATGGGACGCCGAAAAAAATCCAAAAAAGAAAACAAAATCTCCCTTCTCGGTAAAATAGAGGAAAATATAAAAGACGGCACCTAGAAAAAATTTCCCAAAAAGAAAAAAAGTTTGAAAAATTTGTGAACAATTTTTTGATAGTAAAAATAACTTAAGTTATCATGTTTAAAGACTGATTTTTAAGTTCCTTGATAATTTATATTTTTATTTTATACGATACCTAGTACAAAATATTACTTATTTATCTTCTTGTATTAGCAAATCCTACATTGTTTTCTTCACCATTATTTTGATTCTCATCTAGTACATCATGAACATGATCATCGACTTTAATATCTAGTATACATTATTTAAAATACATATGTTATGCAATACACAGCAAGATATAATCTAATTTGGAATGTATGTTATGTTCGTACATCTAAAAATTTTATACAGCGAGACCTTTTCTTTAAGAGCCTATGCTCTTTCAATATAACTTTGGACTGCGGCTTTACATGCCTGTAATTGAACTTTCTTTGAATGTTGTTTAAGGGTCCTATATTTTTGTATGGTACCATAAGTTGAGATAATATAGGATAAGCTTTATTGCCTAATATATGACAATTTTCTGGAAATTTTTCTGGGTTCATAGTAATATATGTCCATATATCACTTCTTCTCAGTATAGTGACATCATGAACTGATCCTACTTCTCCCGCGTGGCAATTTATAAATTTATTTATTTAGTTGTGTCAAACTAGAGTATATACGAACACAAGTATGTAGATATTGACATCAGAAGGTATAAAATATAAAGTCATTAACTGATATTTGTTCATATATTCTCTACTTGCTGCTTGGCTACTACTAGGTAATAGTTACAGAATTCTACTGGTTTTCCATATACCATTTTATTTGTAAATAATAACCGGTGATCGCATACAGCCTAATATAAAGTAATTTATTTATAAGGCCCATTTTCGGTAATAATAAGTGTAAAAAATTGCCTGTAACACTACACAAGGAAAATTTTTTCTGCAAATATAAGACAGCCCATTTTCTTTTGGAAGCGGAATAGGTACATCAATACAACCTATATTTTCGGAAATCCCATATTATGAAATTAATCTTGTGTTTCTTTGAGTCGTTCATCTTCTGGCCATTTTATAATTGTGGGACTAATTTTTACCAAGGCATCTGCTACACGTCTTACCACTCTTAAACCGCTTGCTTTTCCTAAACTGAATCAACTGCATATAGATGTACATTTCAGATAAATAAAATAAAAACATTTTTGTTATAAAATTTTCTTCATTACCTATATGAGTCTGGCGTTGCAAAACAGCACAAACAGCAACTAAGTTTTTAGCGGTATTGAGTTTCTCCAATTGTCGCCAAATTGATTAGAAATATATCGACCTACTACTACTGTTACGTCACGTCAAATGGCCCCATACCCAGTATCAATCCAAAAGTGCTAGGTTTGTGCTAGAATCTTAAAGTTTGTACTGTTTATTTGCACCAACTATTGAAATGGGGAATCTGGCATGACACGGCGGGTACATTCGGTAATTTGATCCATTGAGCGCTCAGAGCTCTAAGATCAAGTGATCAAATATCAGTCGAGCAGTGATCAATGTGTACATTTACTGAACGCGTCAGATCGTTTGTCAAGCTTGAGGTATGAAGAATAGACAAATAATCGCGCTAAGAGTCAACACCTAAAATAGAAAATTATGCGGAAACTTTTAAACCACTTATGAACGAAAATATATTTAAGAGCCATTTTAGAATGCGACGTTCAACATTCGAGAAGGTGTTAAATTTATTAAATGAAAGTCAACCATTATCATCTGGCTGGGGGCCATGTCATTAGATAAACAGTTATTGATAACAATTTGGTGTTTGTCAAATCCTGAAAGTTTCCGGTAAGATAAAATTATATTTATTTCAAAGTTTAATTATCAATGCCATATTTAGTTCCGATCGCTTTGGAATTATAAAATTGACCTGTTGGGCTACCTTGTACCGAATTAGTAACATATGAATTGTTTTAAATACAGAAAATAGAATTATATCTTGGCCATCAGAAAGTCGAGCTGCTGATATCGCTAGATCGCTTGAACAAGAATATAATTTTCCAGGTACAGTAGGAATGTTTTTCTTATGAAATTAGTTGTAAACATATATTTTTAGGTATCACAGGATGTCATATATTAATAAAAGCGCCGAAAGATTCACATGCATCCTACGTGAACAGAAAAGATGTTTACTCGATTAACCTCCAAGCTGTTTGCGCCAATGATTTGTTATTCACAAGTTGTTATGCTGGAAAAGTTGGTTCTGTACATGATGCTTGTGTTTATCGACGGTCTGATTTATATGCAGGCATTTCAAACTACCATCAAATTATCAGAAAACTCACATATAGTAGGAGATCCAGCATATCCTCTTGGACATAATTTAATGGTTGCTTAAAAAGACAACGGGCATTCAACAAATTCCAATATATACAATATTTAATACAATTTGAATTTTACCGGATGGTGTCGGAGAAAAAGCTAATGAAATTTAGAAATATATATATATATATATATATATATATATATATATATATATATACATCGTCGGTTTACTGCAAAAACCAGACAAGTCCCAAAATGTAGTTTTGAGTGATTAATATTTTAAGTTTTGAAATGACTTAATAAATCAAGTTGGAAAATAAAAGATTTGCTGATATAAATTTTTTTATTGAATAACAAAATTATAATGTAAGGATACATGAATAAAACAGTTTTATCAGCAAATATAGGAATTTTTTTTAAAGGTAAATTTCCACACATCTTATTTTTCTTGAACGTCCTTGTATTTTTCACGGACATAGTATAAAAAATTAAAACTTAGATCTAATCTTTTCCTTCGCTTTCCAAATCACTGTCTTCAATAGAAGGTTCTGGAATAGTGTCCTCTACGTCTCTAAGAGCAGGTAAGTTGTTATAATAATGGTAAAATTCTTGAGGAATAACTGGATTTTTGCCTTTACATAATTTTAGTAGGTCTTGTTTCTTTTGAAAACTGATGGGGCGAATTTTCGCGTAGGCTTTCAATATCTTTATGTCAGTTATACTAGAAGGACGACATTTTCCCAACACAAAAATTTCCTTGTATTCTGAAGTGTTATCGTATCGATATTGAAGAATTTCTGGTTTAGATTTTAGGGATCTGAAACACTTCACTTTCAACCAATTAATTTTTTCGCCAAGAGTATTTTTCTGCTTATTCTTTATTAATGACAACTGCTCGAGATCAAGGAAATCTGAAAACTTCAACTCCGATACATTATACGACTTCTTATTGGACATACATGTTCTGGCCATTCGGAAAATCGTCAACCAATCATGCATGGTATACACAGGAATATACTTTTGTGTTTGTTGTCTTTGACCTGCCAATTGCACTAAAATAGCACCACGTGATAACATTATTGAAAGTTATTACTTCAATAAAATTATTTGATAAAAAAATCAACTTAACTGACAACTCATTCATAATTTAGGTTATATTAGGAAAAATGTTTCTGCAAAAACAAGACAAGTGCCATATAACCAAGGACGTTCAAGAGAGGGATATGCCTTAACGTCGAGAAAGTGAGGCAAGGCAGATTAGCAGAGACAGACATATATTTTCTGCACCGTGCTTAGCCTACTATTGCGCGAGTTTTGAAGTTCGAATCATGGTTTGTTTGAAATTACAAAAGTTTTTAATATTTACTAGTAAGAAAAAAATAATATTAATACTACACTGAGTAAGCTTGATAATAAATTTAAATATCATATTTTGAAATAAATTAAAACTATTATAATGAAACAATATTGTTTTGCAATGCATCTACATTAAAGTTAAAAATAAGGAGAGAAAGAACAACATAGTTATATTAAAAAGTATATTTTTATTTTATTCATTTCTAAACAGTTAGTTTATTTAATGTTTTTCTTTTTGTTATTTTATTTTTATTTATAACTGTAGCAGAGAATTTTAATTTTACGTCTATATAAACATTTAAAATTGTATCGATTAATTGAGTTCTGTGATTAACAGCGAAATCTTGGGAAATAATGTGGTCGTCCATTGCTTTAAAAACTTGGCCGGAAATAATTAATACGCTTGACTTTATTTTTTATTATAATTTTGATGTTATTCCGGCATAACATATGCACTTAGACCTTAAAATACTTTCTGCAGTTTGACACATTTCGATGGATTACGCAATCCACCACGATTTTTTGATTTAATTAAAATACTGTCTGTATTATTTATATACAAAAATGTTTTGCATATGAAGCAGGTGATTTTTTCTATAATAATGATCAAATTATTAGAAAGAAAAAGAGATTTGGCTAAGTACGGTGCAGAAAATTATGGCTATCTCTTTCCCTTACCCTTGCCTCAGCTCAGCCAATGTTACTAGCATTATGAAGGCACATCTCCCACTCTTGAACGTCCTTGCATATAACATGATTATTATAAGGGGCTATCTTCAGAGTACTGTATAAAGTTGTACAGTCAAAAAAAGATACCTGGTAGTAATATGGTTTTAACTTACCACAACAAACAAATTGTAAATAACTGGACTTCCAAAACAAGATAAGTGTCATATGGCTTATTTTAGAAAGAAAAACTAGGGGAGAAGTATTAAGACATTATCATGTGTCCACAGTTAAGTACGCTTGGCTTATTTTTCATGAATTGGTTTGGTTAAAATGAAGTTAACCTGTTCATGCTGCGTATGTTCTTGATCGTTTAAGCTCGCAATACACTTGTCTTGTTTTCGCAGAACGTAGTAAATACAATTATATTTGTGAAAGTGAACTTAACTCAAAAATGGAGTTATCTTGTTTTTGCAGTAAGCCGACGATATATATATATATATATATATATATATATATATATATATATATATATATATATATATATATATATATATATATATAGTGTGAACACACTAGTCCCGCAAGACTATAGTGGGAGTTTTTAATATGGTTGGAAAGATTACTTAATTTGGCATCGAAGAGTATCTAAATACTCCTAATTTAATGGCTTATTATTGAAATATTTTCAAAAGTATAATACAATTTGACAATAATTTCTTATAATTACTTAAGCTTTATTTCAATTTGCATTATGATCGCATAAAAAAGTTGTCATTAAAAATATTAGGTTGTATCATTCGTGCTTGCAAATCGTTTCATAATTTGTCTACTTTACATCGACTATATTATTCGTTAGTAAGATCAAAACTGGAATACTGTCTCCATACATGGAACCCCATGTACAACAAATATATAAGTCAGCTGGAATCTGTTCAGAAACGATTCGTTAGATATTGTTATTATAAAAAATAAAAGCACTATCCCAGTTTTGATATTACATATAACGAACTTTTATCTGACGCCAATATTATTTCTCTGTACAGTCGCCGAAAAACACAGTCTTGTTTATTTCTGTACAAAATCATTAACAATGTTATTAATGACAGTTGTATCCTAGGCCATCTTGCGCTAAACATTCCTCGTATATCAGCAAGAAACAAATCAACTTTCAATTGTAATAAAGTTAGGACAAATTATGAAATGAAATCTCCAATCTGGCAAATGTGCAATATGTTTAATGAAATCCCTTGTAAAATAGATGTATTCGCTGATTCATTCAATTTATTCAGACGAGAGTTGATAAATTACTTTAGTTCTATAGATATCTAACTTTTAATTATTATTTTTCATTGTTACTATTATAACTGTTAAAATTTCAATTTTCTTCTTAGTCATTTTTATTATTTACAATGTGTGTACTTTTTGCAGGGCTTTTATGTACTTAATTATTTGTATAATCATCCTGTAATTGGAACTTTTAAATTTTCTTGGATTGTTTAAATAAATACATAATTTATTAAAAATAGTAATTATGGCAACATATCGTAGCTGAATTGCTTAGATCGGGACATCGTAATCATTCAAATCTCCCCTGCCTCATATTTTTATTATTTACCTTCCGTCAACTTTAGGTGAGGAAGGTATTGTCTTTGGTCAAAAAATTCGGTGATGAGTTTTTGATGAATAAGCACGTTTTAGGGTCCCTAGAACACGATTTTACTATTTTCACGATGATGTCTGTATGTGCGTGTGTGTGTGTGTGTGTGTGTGTGTGTGTGTGTGTGTGTGTGTGTGTGTGTGTGTAACAAAATTTTCGTCTACGATAACTGCCATACTACAATTCAAAAAATTATAATTCTTTCGTATTTCTCTTCGTTACATCCATGTGAAGAGCTGATTATATTTTAGTTAGAATTGGTTAACCGGAAGTACCCTCATTTGAAGATTTTAACAGTTTTTCTTGAAAAAACGATGTTAAATATTTTTTTACATTTGATGTCATTATAAATATTAAAGAATATTTTATTCTCTATGCGATTTGAATGCATTTTATATTTCATATCAAATGGATATAGAGTTAAAAAATTATAAAGAAATTAAATATCATATATTAGCTAGCTATGCTATAAATCTGGAAACAGCTGATGTATTAAGAAAATTCTGATTAAAAGGCGTCAGTGTCAAGTGCAGTTGACAGTATGTATGTGTTATAATTTTACTGGAAATATAGGATCTTTTGCTTTCTGTATGGAATTTGTATAAAATACATACAACTGCCTTAAGGTAATGTACAAGAAATAGAATCTTTTGCAAGGAATTTTCTGTATGACATGTATACAAAATACATAGAACTGACGGAAGGTAATGTGCTGGTCACATCAGATTTTTTTTACTTTGTTTTGTAAAATGTATTATTTAAAAATTTACAAAATTAAAACATAAATTATTTAGTAAATCAAGTATTTTATAGAATTCAATATTTTTTTTATTAATTTTAATTTTATAGGGTGCTTTAGGTATAATAATTTTCTTATTTTATTTCTCGTAGATTTATTCTATAAAATACTTGATTTACCAAACAAGTTAGTTTTTAATTTTATAATTTATTTAATAATATATTTTACAAAATAAAAAAAAACAAAAATATAAGGAGGGTAGGATTTGAACTTGTGAATAATTATTACGATGCTCCGATGTAACCAATTCAGCTACGGAATACGTTTCCATGATTACTGTTTTTAATAAATTATAAGTAATAACTGTCAAATTGTATTATACTTTTGCAAATATTTCAATAATAAGCCATTAAATTAGGAGTATTTAGGTAGTCTTCGATGCCAAATTAAGCAATCTTTCTAACCATATCAAAAACTCCCACTATAGTCTTGCGAGACAGATGATATTTGAAAAAAACTGTTTTCCCATGTTAAATGCATATGCTACGGTTTTTAGTGTTCAGACTGTATATATATATATATATATATATATATATATATATATATATATATATATATATATATATATATATAATTTTATTTTATATAGCGCTCGTTCTTGCATTGAACGAGCATTTGCATTCCTGAAAGGACGTTTCAGAGGATTGAAGTTCATGGAAAATAGAAACGTAGAATTAATTCCATTATTAATCATGGCGGTCTATATTTGGTACAATATTTGTATAGTACAGGATAAGTTCCCTGAAGAAAATGTTAACTTGGACGAAAATGATTTGGATGAACAAGAGTACAATAATGATCCTAATTATGTGGAAAATAGAAATGTATACTGAATGAAACGGGATAATATTGCACTGAATTTACCTATGTTATACGGACAAGTTAATGGTCATTAGTTTCTAAAATAAAAAATTCAGTTTTTTATATTATTTGTTGGTTTTTATTCAAACATTCCCTTATATAATTTCACAAAGTAATCTTTTCAGTCTTAAATGATTTTCTGGTAAAATACTGCATTCTGCAAAAACAAATTCTTATATCTAACAGAAAATAAAAAATATATACTAAACATATAACAAAAAAATTGCACTGTGTAAAAACAAAATCTTATAACTAAAAAGAAATAAAATAAAATAATTCTTCACATCGAGCTCCACATCTTCTGCAACATATTGCTTATAAATTCTAAGAACTTACCCTGTCGCATTATTTTTTCCCGTTGTATCTTTTCTACAGGGTTTTCCGCGTGTTTCCTTGTCTTCTGATTATGCTTATCAAAAGCACTGTATTTTTCTTGCTCCAAATCGTGGAGTTTCTTTTTTCTTCAGATTCTAGAACAAATAATATTAACTATGTAAAATCTAAATATAAAAACAATAAGATGTTTAACGAATGTGTCCTATTGACAATTATAATCTTCATTTTTGTTACCTGGAAATTATATACATTTATAAGATATAAGTAATTGTTTTATGACATTGTTTTTACCTTTCAGGTGATCATTGTTTACATGATTGACTATAAATGCCAGATCATCATTCTGCGAGCTGCATATTGGGCATTGATAATAAGTAATTGTTCCTTCAGTCATATATCAAACGGCTCGAAGTGCTTCACGGTGAACGGAGCTTGACCTGAGTATGCGCCGAGACATTTACCGAACACGGGGCACGAGCTCGGAGCGCTCGGATCCTAATACCGAACGTACCCCAAGAGTAAACTCCTTTTGTTTAAAACAATATTCGGGTAATAGTAACGTCAATAATTAGTGCTAGGTTTGTGCTGCTCAGATACAAATTATATAAATTTGTGCTGTTTATTTACATCTATTATTAACAATTGA
Organism: Harpalus rubripes; assembly: GCA_963082715.1. NCBI lineage: Eukaryota > Metazoa > Arthropoda > Insecta > Coleoptera > Carabidae > Harpalus > Harpalus rubripes. The sequence continues at coordinate 30,573,307 of OY720459.1, read as the reverse complement.
AATGGGGAATCTGGCGTGACACCTAAAGTAAACTCTTTTTGTTTAAAACAATATTCGGGTAATAATAACGTCCATAGTAAGTGCTAGGTTTTTACTGCCGGGATGCAAATTACAAAAGTTTGTACTGTTTATTTACATTTATTATTAACAATTGAAGTGGGGAATCTGGTGTAAAACTAAGAGTAAATCCATTTTGTTTATAACAATATTTATATAATAACATAATCCGCAGTTTGTGTTACGTTTGTGCCGTTTATTTGCGCTTGTATAAAAAATTGAAATTGAGAATATGGCGTAACACCAAGAGAAAACTCATTTTGTTTATGATAATATCTGAGTTACAATACTATCCACAGTCACTGCTAAGCATGTGTTGCTTAAATACAAATTATAAAAGTTTGTACTGTTTATTTATATCTATTAATAACAATGAGCCAGTTTTACATTTTTTAAAAAGTATTTTAATTAAAAGAAAAACCTGGCGTGACACTAACATCAAACTCATTTAGTTTATATGAAAATCTGGGTAACAATACCACCCACAGTTAGTGCTAGATTTTGCTGCTCAGATATAAATGATAAAAGTTTGTGTTGTTTTAATATCCTCTCGCTCTTCACCTAATAATTTTCTTTTGATATTTTGATTGTGTTTAAGGTTAGGGTTTAAATTACAAATTTTAAAATATGTATGAATGCGATTATGAATGTGGCCGAGGCGAAAGAAGTGTGCTTAGACAGGAATGTGTGGCGAAGGATGATTGTTTCGTAACTATTATTGTGGTCCGGTTGCGGTATTTCGCTACCGAAAATAGGTCATTTTAATATGTTAATATGATGTCAGGTTAGTAAGAATGTTGTTGAAAGAGAGACTTTATTTTTTGGATGATTTTATTTTTATTTTTTCGGGTTTGTGCTAACGCACTAAGTGGGAAATGCGTGATTTTATGTATGTATGTATGTATGTATGTATGTATGTATGTATGTATGTATGTGTGTAAAATATAAATCAGCAGTTTGATCTACATTTTCATTAAAAATAATATAATAATTCTTTATTGTATTTAACTTTTACAAAGTATTACAATTGATATTGATGGGGGTGAGTCGGTTTTTACTTTTATATTTGTAACATTTTTGCGTTGCGTTGATGGAGATGAGATGATAGAACAGTCACAAACATCCAAGCCCCTGGTGGGAATCGAACCCACGACCTCAAGAACCGAGCGGTGATGGTCGCTTCGAGCGCTGCAGAAGCATACTGCCTCAACTCACTCGGCCACCGAGGCGGACCATTTTCATTAAAAATAACAGAAAATTTCGCATTGCATTTTTTTACAAAAACCAGTGCAATAAAATTGCCATGGCCACATTTAAATGACCAGGTACACATATTTCTCGACTTCCGCCAAATTAAATCATTCATTACATGGCACCAGTTTCCTTTCGGGGTAATTTTCTTATATCTATATATCGTGTAAGGTCTACTTTCTCCACGTCTTTTAAAAATTTGATCTTTCAAACAAATTTGATTCCATTCATCAGCCGACAGAGTAACAACGAATAATTTATGGTCGGTGACAATGATTTCTTCCTCTATCACATCTTTTCTTTTATTTGTTTTGACAACAATATTAAAATGAAAAATTTCTCGTTTTTGTCTAAAAATTCGAGTATATACTGCTTTTGATGGCAACTCATAGTCTAATTCTGAACTTATGTCCTCGTATACTTTGCATGTAGGTTGTGGGATCTTTTCATATGGTGGGATATATAAATCGTTTATGTATTTAGATATCATATTGATAAATTTTTCATTTGGAACTTCTGATAGTCGTCCGCCTGTATTAGTAATCATATTTCAGTAAAAGAATAATATAATAATTACAGTCGCAATGAATGATGAATTAAAAATTACTATTCTAACAAACATAGTAGGTAGTTTTCTTATCATTTTTGATGAATAATGAAAAACTAATAATAATTTTCTATTTTAATTAATATCATGTTAGAGTAATTATTTTGCGTAAGATAATTTTTATTAAATTTATTATGTTTTGTCTGTAATTAGCTATTAAGGTACGTAAGCGATGTTGTTGGATAAGAGCTAGTACATTTAATGATACTGGTATTCACGTATTTTATTTCAGTTTATTGCTAGATTTCAGTGTGAGAACATCGATATTGTAGTGATTGATTCGTGTAGATATTGTGAGGAGTTGTTGAGGACTTTATCATTGAGTTGAACCAATTGTTGCCTCGTACTGTGTTTTACAGATCTTTTTCTCTTGCATGATTGGTTTATAAAATCTGTTGTCTATGTGGGTATGCCGTGGTCTTTCCCAGTAAGTGCCTGTATAGGTACGGATTGGAGAGACAGCTAAACACGCGGGCAACGAAGCACGACCCGCTAGCCCTCGTGTCACAGGTGCACTGCCTGCCATGTTTAATGTGTTGCTCAGGAGTTGTCCAACGTTTCGCTAACACTCCAAGATTGCGAGCGGAGTGTGGGTTTCAGTTTGGCTTTCAATCTATGCTCTCTTGTGCCTCAGATATGCAGTCGCAGGGAGACTGTTTAGCTTCTGTTCTTGTACTCTAATTGATGCTGCCTCTTGTAAGGCGACTCTCAAAGGGGTATACTGTTGCATACATGTGTTATTTCTCGTGTGATTTCTCAATACATTCCTTGTGGTGGATGAGCGTGTATTTGTGAATGGTAGCCTTCTCACTGAGTATATCTCATGTGCTTATTTTTTTCCAGAAGAAATCACGGCGTGGACGAGAATTCCGCGTGACCGGGTTTAGCCAGGCAACGGTCATCTAGACTTTTATATTTTCTTTTGTATTATTTTTTAATATACGGGTATGGGTGAAACACGTGTTTTAATATTCTTAATTTCAGCGCTAACATTTAATTATTTTTAATAATCATTACTATTTCAAGCAATACACCTAGACTTGTATATAATTTGTAGGTAATAATTGTAATAAAGAACAACGTATATGAAATTCCTCTAAAATTTTAAACATCTGAAAATAGGTTCATTTCTAAATTTTTCATTAACGACTTCCACACGTATTAAATACGTAATATTGGTTGTCTTTAATTGTATCAAAATTTTGGATGAAAAAGTATGAACTGAACCGACATTCAGATGTTTCAAATTTGAGAGGAATTTCATATAAGTTTAAGTTATTAGAAACTCGCGAACCACTCATCGGCAAAAATCTTATAATAAATGGCATGAAAGAATTTCATGCTCAATCCAAAATTTTAAAACGTGTCATCGTATATTTAACAGAAACAGAGTAGTGAATAAAAAAATGAAGATTTGTAGTAAAGCTCGTTTGGTTCGTCTCGCACATCCTGCAGCTCCTGACAGCGTTTTGGAGTGTCCGGCCATTCAAGCATTCATCTACGGAGTTCGAGACAGCGAAACGCAGCAAGCACTGAGATTAGCCCGCCCAAAAACATTGATTGACGCGCTCCCATATGCACTAGAACCAATCTCGAGTGCGAAATATTGATGCCGAGAGAAAAGAAGACACGGAAGATCTAGAAGAGAAAATGCGACGAATTGTAAATGAAGTGTTTGTCGGAAGAAACTCCTCTGTTGGTATTGCGGTAAACAGGGTCATCCGCAGAGACTTTGCAGAAAAATGCAAAGAGAGACAGAACCGGTAAAAGCAGAAAAGGAGTCGGAAAACTAAGTCGGGTTGATGCGAAGGGGCAATCGTCGACCCGTAATCTAGTAGCCCCACAATCCATCAGTTATGCCGCATCCCTTCATCATCAAGCCAGCAGCATCTACGTGAATGGCTTTCTTGATAGAAGACTACAAAAAATGTTACTGGATACGGGTGCGACGAAGACTATAATTAGACCCGACTTCGTAAAGAACACAGGCAAGACGCATCTTCAACCAACCAAGTGGCGATTACGTACAGCGACGGGAGAACTAGCTACCACATTAGGAGAAATATATTTGACTATCACTATTGGAAACACATCCTTTAAACATCGTACGCTGGTAGCTGACATTGAAGATGAATTAATACTCGGGATGGACGTAATGAAAAAGCACGGTTTTAAACTTGACCTGAAGAATGGAGTAATGATGGTCAATGAAGAAGAACTTGTTTTAAACTCACGAGAAGACAAGGCTGTGCGCGTACTAATGGCCGAAGATGTTACTCTTCCAGAACGAAGTGAATCTATCGTGCAAGCACAATTAGATGGTAGTTTCTGTGAGGGGAATATTGTTATGCTTGAGCCCAAGAATGATGATGTGAAGACTGGTACTGGAGTTGTAGGAAAATCATTAATCAAAGCCAGTCAAGTAATACCAGTTCGAATAATGAACGTAAAGTTTTATCCTGTTGTTCTTAAGAAAGGAGCAATTGTAGGAGAATGTTTGGCAGTTTCCTCGATTATTCGAACTGTGAAAGCCAAGGGAAACATATCTCAGGAAATTCCGGACACTTTAATTAAGCAATTATCAACATCCTTCCAAGAACTGACCGCCAACCAGAGAACCAAGGCGACGAAATTAATTGGAAGATTTCAAGATGTTTTCCAATTTGACAGGAAGACTAACGGGAGAACTAATGTGGTTCACCATAAAATAGACACCGGCGACGCAAGACCCATCCGTCAACCAGCAAGAAGAATACCATTGGCGAAACGTCAGGAAGCGGAAAGAATTATTGAGGACATGAAAAAGGAAGGTGTGATCGAACCTCCAAGCAGTCCGTGGGCTTCACCAGTGGTGTTAGTGAAGAAGGATGGCTCTACACGATTTTGCGTCGATTACCGTCAACTCAACGTGACCAAGAAGGATAGCTACCCGCTACTTCGAATAGACGATACACTAGACACTTTGGCTGGCTCGAAGATTTCCTATACTCTGGATCTAAAGAGCGGATACTGGCAAATAGATTTGGATCCAATAGATAAGGAGCTTTCAACATTGGTACCGGATTTTGGCAATTTACTGTAATGCCATTTGGACTCTGCAATGCCTCTCCAACGTTTGAACGACTCATGGAAACAGTATTAGCTGGACTATCATGGAAAACCTGTTTAGTCTATCTCGACGACATTATTGTAGCAGGTAAAACATTCGAGGACCACATGAAGAATTTGGAAGAGGTTTTCCAGAGATTGCGGAAGGCTAACCTGAAGCTCAGCCGCAAGAAGTGTTACCTGTTTCAAAGGGAAGTTCATTACCTTGGACACGTGGGTTCGGATAAGGGTATTGTAGTTGAACCGGAAAAAATAAAGGCTGTGAGAGTTTGACCAGCACCTACTATCGACGATATGTACCTGGATTTGCCAACATAGCCAACCCATTGACAAGGCTCACTGAAGAAGGTTGAAGATTTATCTGGGAAATGGACTGCAAATTTGCGTTCAAAGAACTGAAACGTGCTTTGACAAGCGCACCTGTTCTGAGTTATCCTTTACATGAAGGAGAGTTCATACTAGACACAGATGCCAGCAACGTGGGAATTGGTGGCGTTATTTCACAGATACAAGACGGACATGAGAAGGTTATTGCCTATTTTAGTAAGACTTTGTCAAAACCAGAGAGGATTTATTGTGTTACTAGAAAAGAACTCTTGGCAGTCGTAAAATCCGTGGAACATTTCTATAAATATTTGTACGGAAGGAAATTTTTCATTAGAACAGACCATGATGCATTAAAATGGCTGCTACAATTCAAGAATCCTGAAGGTCAGGTGGCTAGATGGATTGAAAGACTACAGGAATACGATTTCAAAATCGAGCATAGGACAGGTACCAGCCATCGTAATGCTGATGCATTGTCCAGAAGGCCGTGCCAAGATGACTGCAAGCATTGTAGTCGACTAGAAGGAAAATTTTCTATCGTCGCCAGAACAACAGTAGTCGACGATAATTGGCAGCTCGATAGACTACGCGAAGATCAAGAAAAAGACCCGACTTTAAAAATTATACTGGAATAGAAACCAGAGGAGAGCAAACCAGTATGGAAAGATGTTGCACCGCATTCACCGAGTGTAAAATCGTACTGGGCACAATGGGACTCCATGGTGAGTGAGGATGGCCTGTTAAAGCGTGTGGTAGAAAATGCTGATGGAACTGAGAAGAGAACTCAGTTAGTTATTCCTAAGTGTAGAGTACCAGACGTGTTGAAAGAGATCCACGATGGATCTGGCGTCATCAAAACGCTAGAAAGATTGCAACAGCGGTCGAAGGTAGTCTCCAACCACCAAAGAGACTAAGACCGACATCTCCATCTGTTTCTGATGGCTTATCGTTCATCCGTGCATGAAACAACAGGGCAAACTCCTGTGAACATCTTATTCGGGCGTGAGTTGCGCTTACCATGCGACTTGGTGTTCGGCAGTAAACCTGGGGAAAATCTGACCGGGGAAGATTACGTTACGGACTTACGAAGAAGAATGGATGACATTCATGAACAAGTCCGTACGAACATTCAAGCTGCCAGCGACCGAATAATGACATCAAGGCCGAAGAGGGTGGATATCAACCTGGGGATTTAGTGTGGCTTTACAACCCACAAAGACGTCTCGGTTTATCAACAAAGCTGCAAAATAATTGGGAAGGCCCCTATGAGGTAGTCAAAAGGATAAACGACGTGGTATACAGAATTAAGAAACGACCTAGCGGGAAGCCGAGAGTAGTACACTTTAATCGGCTAGCCCCTTTCGCCGGAGACAACCACGAAGAACATAATGGAGCAACGGTTCGTCGGATCATAACACAAGAACCAAATTTTGAAGATTTCATGGAGAACTATTCCTGTGGCCGCAAGGCGCGGTTCGGCGTGACGAAAGAAGAACACCGAGATCTATTCACCGTGTCTTCAGATTATTCCCTCGGTCACTGCGTATCAGAAGACTTAAAGATGTCCCGCGGCATAGTTTCAGTCTTTAAAGCGAAATTTGGGTGACTACAAGAACTGGCCAACCAACGTCCAACTGTTGGGAAAACGCTGCGCCTGAGGGATAGCAATGCAGACATCTATTATCTGGTTAAAAAAAAACACGCTCGTACCAGAAGCTGTCGTATCGTAACCTGTGGATCTCAACGTGCGATTTGAGGGATCATCTGCTTGAGAATGACATTTTGAAGCTAGCCGCACCGAAGTTAGGCTGTGGTCTAGATGGTTTAGATTGGAGGATTGTTAGGAAGATGATAGAAATCCTCTTCCGTTTTACCGGTGTTGAAATTCTCGTTTGCAGCTTTAACCCTAACGGACATAAAGAAAAAGTCGAGCGGACCATCGACTGTCATTTCTTCAAAACTTCGAAATGCACTAAGGGCAATGTATGCAGATTTCGTCATCACGAACTGTTCCGGGACGAAACAGTCCCAAGGACGGGGCAGTGTAATGTGCAGTGTCCGCCGTCGTCGCCGCTGTCGCAGCTGCGTCGTAGGGACGATCGAGTGTATTTTTAGCGATGACGCAACAGACTTTTCCGAACCTATTTAATCTAGAAATTTCTCGAATACACATGCCGGATTATATAAGCACTTTTATCAAAGACATTGAAAAGTCTGATATAAATAAGCGTTGCGTGTTAAATAGTTGGTGATATAAACAGATAGTCGACATGTTGTTATATAAATAAATAAGTGACATATATTGTTTAAATAAATAATTTTAGTGTTTAAGTGTTTTATAATATTCTTAATCTTAATTAGAGTTTAATATTTGTTTAATCGTAGTGTTTGTTATATTTATCATCTTTTAATTATATTTAACAACTATTTATCGTTATAATAAACTTTTATTTTAATTAATAATAATTGTCTAACATTTACACTTCACCCAAATTTATAAAAACGTTACATTATTATAAAACTACGTACGTAAGTAAGTATACGAGTACAGGTGTCCCTCAAAAAGTTTCACTATATTTATTTTAAAAACTATTCAATATTATTTTACAAAATTTGATTAGGGTTTTCTGACAAGCCTGTTTCAACAAATACATTTTCAAAACTGTGGTACTTCCGGTTTAGTCTGAAGTCCCAGCTTTCTTATTTTAAATAGAATAATTTTTTTACCATTGAAATCAGCAGAAAATTAAAATTGTGTATGAAACAATAATAGTATATTACATAACGAGTGTGGAAAGTGATAAACAGTGTGCGAGTGTAGAGATTGAAGAACAAGGCATGCTAGATACATTCGAGCAAGCTATGTATACTATTTTTCAGACGACCACAAAATGTTTCTTAAAAAAGTGTTTCACTAAATACAGTTATTACTGTTGTAAGTAAATTTATATTTTATTTTTAATATTTATTATTTACAAACTTAATGTTAATAGTGTTGTTAATACAATTATAAAAGTTAACCGGGCCTTTATCTTGGAATGTTTGTGTTTATAAATTTTTATTTAACAAAGTGTTTTGTAGAGTAATTATAATTGGTCTATTTGGATTTATGAATTTGTCATTATTAATATCTTCTGGATTTACTAAATAAGATGATGTTTCATTCACTGAGTTTTTATAGTATTTGCTACTTTAATTTTTTTTAAGTGATTCATCTATATAACTTTCTGCCACAGCAGTGGATTTCCACCCACCGTGTCTTTTTAATGTCGTGATGTCCCCACTTGCATCCATTAAAATAGTGGCTGATGATCGGTGGAAACAATGTCTGGTATATAATTTTGGTTCTGATAAGCGGAGATAAGTAGCAATCTGTTTTGAAATAATTCCAATTTTGTTTACACCAACTGGTTGTCTGGTGCAATTTTTATATTGGTAATTCAGGAAAAATCTGATATCATTTATGTCCGATGGTCGCAAACCCGCATTTTTTGTAAACTTCATATTTTCCTGTTATTGTAAATGTTCTTGATTTTTTGGTCTTCATTCAGGAAAGTTTGAATTTGTAGAGCAGTTCGCATTTTGATTTTTTTTTTGAATGTATCCATCGGACATTCTTTTCAATAATGCCTTTAGTTTCGCATATTGCGATATAACGACATTTTGAACGATAGTGCTTTCCAGCATGGAATATATTGTTCACAGCGAGTTTGGAGACAGTTTTTCAGATAATATTCACTTACATAAGCTAATATAACATAATCCGAGAACAATTTATCTATTTTATTTTCCTTACGCCAATTCATAAATTGGTATACGTAATACGTAAACACAAAATTTCACTTTTTTACTTTGAAACACGAAAACGGTTTGAAATTAGATTCAACTCGGCGCACCTCAATCCGTTAGACGCGCGTAATCTAAAACTACATTATATAAATAATACCAAATGATACAAAAATATTAGCAAATATAATAATTATTAATGTTTAAATTGACGGTTATTGTAAATTATTATATATTTTATTGAACTTTTTGTCGAAATGCCATCTAATGTCGATTTATGGATTTAAAAACTCATAACAGCACTAGTGTGTTATATTCATAACATCACTAATGTGTTATGTTGCACTTTCCGTTATTATTTAGATTATTGTTATAGCTAATTTCGTAGGTAGTCGTTTGAAAAAAAACATTTAACATATGATCAACCATTTTCGGCGGAATTCAACTTTTTTATTTTTTTCTCTAAAAACGGCAACTTCTTTATCAGTATGTCGTGAATGGAAAATTTGTGAAAAAAAGTAAATTCTACGTCAATGTTGTTAAAGTTAAAAATTAAACACCTCATTTTTTATTATTAAAATTAATTCTTCTTTTAAATATGCGGGTGGTTTATGTAGTATGTCATATATTGAAAGTTGTTGTAGCATACAGTGACTGACTTTATACAAAAAACAGGCCAATTTTTTTGTATCGCTATAAGAAACACTGTTCGTTGCAAAATCGTGCCGCAAAAAAATATTGAAGATCAAAGGTCGCGAAAATCAGTTTTTCTTAAATATCACGTGAAGTATTGGTATTACGTGAATTTTGGTTATTATAAAATTTCTTTATTATCAAAATCTGAACATAAAAGGTTTCATACAAAATGTATGTGGGACAAATAGTTTTCGAGATATGAGGCTGAGAAAACTAAGACGTTGCGATACATTCGTTTCCGTACCACCATTTTAGTGGTGCATCCTTACTTGAGAAAAAAAAATCTGTAGGTCACTAGATATACGTGAAAGTGTATATTTTGCAGTTTTTTAGTTTTGCGAATAAATCCCAAATGTGAAATAATACGGGTTTTTGGTTTGCACTTCTACAATACTTTTTTGTTTTTTATGTTCTTTCAAATTGTTGTCACTGTTGGATATTGAGTATGAAGAAAGTTTTAATGTACGGTATATTGAAAATATGCACTATTGAAAAGATTTTTTTAGCTTTCCTAGGATCTATAACATATATGTTATGTTTGTTTGTTTCAATCATCGAAAATACAAAATTATTAAATCTGCATGTTAAAACAAAGCATCATATCGTCTATGTGCATTACTACACATGAATGTATATAGTGATAATTTCGTATGGAACCTGTTTTGTGCAGATTTTGGTAATAAACAAATTTTATAATAAACAAATTTCATAATAATTAAAATTCAAGTAAAGCCAATATTTCACAAGATATTTGAGAAAAACTGATTTTTGACCTTGAATAATTTTTTTGCGGACACGATTTTGCAATGGACATTTTACACAGTGTTTCTTATAGCGATACAAAGAAAATCCCGAAGGAAAATCTTCATTTGGATTTTTTTGAAGATGGATGCTAAAATGACTGGATTGACAGATTTTTAGAAAAAATAAAAAATATGTACATTACAGTAATTTTTTTAAAGATGTCCGATCAAGGTCATCTACGAATTGTATGAATTAAGATTTTATTCTGTCAAATTCAGTGGTGGCGTTCGCTTAGTTGAGGTTTAGTTTTTATGAGGGTATATACTCGTATATTACTGTTATTTTAATATTATAAAAATGTATGTTACAGTAAAAGCATTCAAAATTCAAAACTAAGTCAACTGGTAAAACTAAGCATGTGAAAAAAAAGATGACCCTGACAGAAAATAACGTTATTTGTACGGCTATGACTTAGGTAAAATATCTGAATTGATAAATAAACTTATGGGGTCTCGTGGCCGCGTGCCTGAGTGTCAGGTCGCGAATCTGGGGAATCGGGTTCGATCCCGACCGACGCCAAATATTTCTAATTTTAAATGGCACAAAATTGACCCCTGTGGTGGACTCTTCACGCTATCAATGAGTGCCCGTGAGGTGACGCCTGGTAAGCGCCCGCACGATGCAAACATTTCATCATTACCCATATGTGTACAAAGCAGACTGACACTCTCAGCAATGAATAATAAAACGTGATGATATATTTATTTTATTTATTTATAAATAAACTTACGTTACAGCGAAAGTATTGTCAACAACGAGCATAGCTTTAAAAAGGAGTGTCCTAACTTAGTCGAAAAAAATATGAATTTTTGAAAGACAAGCTTGTTATATCCATCTTATCGTAAACGCTTCTTGTGAGAGAGATAAATGTATGCCAATTTGTTAATGATGCAGATGACCTTGATCACACATGTTTAAAAAATTTCGTGTAATTTGTAATACATACTTTCAAAAAAATTGTTCAGATTCAACACACGTTAATGTTCCTAGAGCTGCATATTGTATATTTTCATAATTAAAACTGATCAGAATTATCTAAGTAGGAACTGCTATTAGTCAGAAACGATTCTAATCATAATTATCATCATCATCATCATCATCATCATAATCACCATCATTATAGAGTATAGACTGGTAAAGACAGTAGTTTAGACCTATAGTCGTATAGGCTCGTGTCACGCAAATTTCGTATTTCAAATGTTAATAATAGTTGTAAATAAACAGCACAAACTTTTATAATTTGAATCTGAGCAACACAAAACTGCCCACGCAACATGCTCATCCAATCTGCCCACGCAACATGCTTACCCAAACTGCCACGTAACGTGCCTACTCAAACTGCCCACCCAAACTACCCACGCAACATGCCCACGCAACATGCCCACCCAAACTGCCCACGCAACATGCCCACCCACACAACATGCCCACCCAAACTGCCCACGCAACATGCCCACCCAAACTCCCCACGCAACATGCCCACCCAAACTACCCATGCAATCTGTCCTAAAGTGCTGCACACACTCCGTTATTTTTGTACGGTTTAGGTTTACAACGTACGAGTAAAGCCGTGTGAATAAAGTACGCTGGGCCGCCAGCCCCAAATACTATCAGTTTTGAAGTGGCAATCATGAACAAAAGACAAGTTTGTTTGCTACCGACACTGCATTAGATAGAAAAAACCTAGGAAAGCTACTACCACACACACACGGAATGAAACGTACAGGTAAACCGTGCGGTTAAAATTTGGAATGCGGTTAAGAAGGGCTGTTTGCGGCCACACATTTCGGTTTTTGTAGGGCTTGGAACGTACAGTTATAAGCGTACGTTCTAAGCCGTGAAAAAAGAGGGAAGTGTGCGGGGCCCTTTACCCTCTCTATCTTCCCTGCTCTCCTTGTCCTTGTTATTCTTCCTTTACAGTCTGTACACTCTGTCTTGTCTGTATTTCTCGTCATTGATGTCCTTGTAAGTTTTGTAGAAGCTATTCACAAAATAAAATATAAATACACAATAAACATACTTTAGATTAATACACTGACCGGCACAGAAAATAATCTTTGACATTCTTCCTGTACATTGTACACTTTGTCCTCCCAGTCTTTCTCGTCGTTGATGTTTTTTCTACATTTATCGTCCATTTCGTCGTTTGATAATCTCGGACATTTTCTACAATCTATTTACAAAATAAATTATAAAGTAAGTAAACAAAATATCTTAAATTCATAGCGTACCTTACTTTGTTTAATTCTTACATTCTTTTCTTCAATTTTAGACATTACGTAAAATCCATTTACAAAATAAAATATATATTAACAAACTATGCATAAATTTCTGATATATACTTACTTGCATCGTTTAATTCAAATTATTTTCTAAAATTTTACTTATTTATATTTACCATTGAAAAGGTTGACAACCCATACTACGTTCATAATTTGTCATCATTGACATTAACATGCCAAACGTGACATGATAGCGTTTTTCTTCTTAAATTTTTACATGTACCCTTCGATCGATTGTTTAAATAATCCAATTTTCAACGTTTAAGAATTTTTTACTCGAAAACTATGCTTCCTGCAGATATTTAACGTATTACGAGGGCACTCGAGACAATCACTTCCTACAACTTGGTGCAAATTTCACAAAAATCGCTCGCACCATTCAGGCTGTAGCCGTGTTCAAAACTTTGGCGATCGTCGTGATTAAAGAAAATATATATAGATAGTGAATCTACTCTTTTAGTATTAGGACTAGCGAAAACTCGGCGTACAATCAATCCGCCTAGGCATACTTTAAAACCGAAGTGCTAACGCCAACAAACTTGTCAGATACCTAAATTCTCCCTTCTGTCAAACGAATGAACTTTATGCAAAAAGCCAATCCACCTGATTTAGAAAAATGTTCCTAACAGTTTTTAATCTGACCTCACATTTGATACCAAACACCGACATATTTCTAACATTTTATATAACAAACAAAAGCCGAGATGTCTGAACTTTGACACTTTTGTGGTCTTGTCAGAAGTACAACAGCTCGATAGGCCAATGTATTTTGCATAAAGTTGTCAGTCATATTTCGGAAGTACGCCATCACCCCCTATCGCCAACACTCACCCCATGACAGCTTCCTTCAGCTGGGGTGGCGGCGGCGGTTGCGGGAGACACTGTTTGCGGTTCTGGAAAAATAATAATTATTTACCTATGTGTATAAATAATGTCTTGAATAATTATTTTAGTACTCACTTTCCACTTCTACTAGGGTAAAGTGGGGTAAATGCACCTACCGAAGTGCAAAATTCAAATTGAATTGTTATTAAAATGCTCCAGAATGATAGTATAAGTCTAAAATTTCGGATACATATACGTCCGTATGCATAGTCATTCGCCAAGCGAATCGCCGGCGGATCTTTAGCCAGCGACTCGCTAGCGTACTGTTATGTTTGAACAGTGCATAAACAACTTTCAAAGAAACGCTCGCCGGCGAAAACTTTGGCGACTCGCCACGATTTTTTCTACTATGAAACCTAATAATATATGTTAGTTTCGTTATAATTGAACTATAATATACCTGTCAAATTTAATTTGAGTTCGTGTTACGGTGTAAATAAACTATTATTATTGTTTGGTAAACATGGCAGTAGCATTTTTGGCCGAAGAAAAAGAAATGCTCGTTCAGTTAATTAAAAAATATAAAGTAATCGAGGATAAGAAAACGGATGCAACAAACATTAAAAGAAAAAATGAAGCGTGGAAGAACTTATGCGACGAATATAATGCCAGCAATTTAAATACTAAGGTAAATAAAAAGATATAATTATGTAAGAACATAGTTAAAAAAATGTGTAACTAAAGCCCCAAATTTATACTTAACCTCAAATGTTAAATACATTTGTGTAAGCAATCGTACATACAAAGCAATATGAATTTAGTGGTAATATAATTATTTTTCATAATATCTTTTTTAATATGGAGGTATTCAAGGTTTCACATATAATAAAAGTATTATTAAACATTTCTTAAACGATATGCAATAATTAAAATTCTTATTCTGTGTAGAGAAAAATAATTCAGTTAAAAAGATGCTGGGACAAAATTAAACGTCAGCAAAAATCTATTATAGCTGATGAGCGTCGAGAACGTATGAGAACTGGTGGTGGCCCATCACAATCTCCGAAAGAGACAATGATTCCTGATGTACATACTGTAGTTCCGCATTGAACATTTGAAATTGAAAATAAATTTGACAGTGACGCTATTATTATGCAAACTAATCAAAAAAATCCCACAGGTAATATTAATTGTATGAATTTTTTACTTTCAAATTGATTGATTTATATTTGTTTTCACAGAAATTTTTGAAATAACTGCTGTAGATGACATCAATTCAGAATCACTGTTAACGGCTTCTTCTAATGCAAATATTTTAGAAGAATCAGTATCGCATCATACTCCTTCCACCTCCAGTACAAGAGATATTAAAAAAAAATTGTATCAAATAAACATGTACAACAAAATAAATCATTTGAAGAATTAATGAAAGCACGATTGCAGAATGTTGAAACTGAATTAGAGTATATCAAATTGGAACATACTGAGAAGATGAAACTTTTGGCAATGCAAATGGATGTAGAAGTTGCTAGAAAACGACAAACTGAGTGCGAAACTGAAGTTTCCAAGATTAAAAAATTGGTAAAAGAGGAGAAATTAAAATATTATAAATTAAAAAACGAAAAATTGGAAAATGAAGGGAAAAATTAAACCCAAAATAATATATTATTTAGTAAAGTATATTCTTTCTAATATAATATTTTTTATAAGAATACATTTTGATTTATGATTTTTTTAAATTTGGAAAAATATTTTTGTACTGTCAGTTGCCTCGCTTATTCAGTGATGTTTTATCGCAAAATAATCAAATTTAACCAATTTAACAACATAAAATTATAGTCAACTTTTATATTTGAATAGATTTAACAAAATTAAATACATTACCATTGTTTTCAAGGAAAAAGTAATAAATACTGTTAAATTTGATATAAAGCTAAGACGAAACATCATTGAATGAGCGAGGAGAATATATGTAATAAGAATACGTTTTAGTTTATGATTTGCTTATTTAAGTAGAATAAAAACAATTTTTATAAAAATAAATATCAAATAAAAGCTTAATAATACTTATGTAATTTTATTTATATATATATATATATATATATATATATATATATATATATATATATATATATATATATATATATATATATATATATATATATATATATATATATATATATTTCTGATATAAAGAAACTAAAGCAGTACTTATACTACACAGATAAATATTAATAATTTATTTAATACAAACTGATTAAAGAAATAAATATAAATGCATAATACCTTAAATTCTGTATCAATAATGTTAATTACGAAAATATCTTTGATATAAGTTACGTCGTACTGCTGGACCATTACCCTGAATTCTGTTTTGCATTTGTATATGTTGGATTAGTTGATCATCTAGATTTTCATTTATATTTAATTCAATATTATCTCTAACTTGAATACTTATATTGTGGAGTACACTAAAAGCTACGATTATTGTACATAGAGTTTCTGTTTTGTTTGCTAAACCACGACTTAAACATGGAAATCTTCTTTTTAATAAACCAAACATCCTTTCCACAGTATTTCTTGTCTTAATTTGGGCAGTATTGTAGCGATATTCGGCATCAGATGTTGGGTCTAATAATGGAGTCATCAAATATGGTAAGCAAGGGTATCCACTGTCACCCAGCAGATATCCCTGTATATTCCCGTCTTCAAACCGCATTTTAATGCCACTGTTATTAAATATAGTGCTATCATGTTCCCGACCTGGCCAACGTGCTACAAGATCAAAAATTTGGAATTGTGGTCCAGCAATTGCTTGAACGTTAATAGAAAATGACCCTTTTCTGTTTCGGAAAACTTTTGCCATATCACCACCAGGACTTTTTATAGGCATATGAGTACAATCAATGCACCCCGATACAGAAGGAAAATTTGATATTCTATAAAACTGAACGTGTGTGGCTCCTAAATCTTCGGGAAATTTTATATAATTGCCAGAATGTGATGCAATTAATTGTGAAATTATTTTAATAAATCTGCACACAGTAGATTGATGGATTCCGCGTAAATCTCCACATACTGTCTATTGACCAATAAAATTATTTTTATATTATTTTAATGATACAATAATTAAAATAAGAATACCTGAAAATTTCCCGTAGCGTAAAAACGTAACGTTGATACAAGTGCACTGGTGGTACCGGTAGTCCTCTATTTGTAACTTTTTCTATTTCTTGAACAATTGGAATTAAAATTTGTATAACTGTATTTCTATTAAATCTGTATCGCCTTTTGAAATTAGTTTCTGAATAAAAACTCCAATGGATTTTCAACATCACGAATACGTCGTCTTGGTTTTGGTTGAAAAATATCTTCAAGTTCATTTATTTCAATAAATAAACGTAAATCATTATTCATGTTTACAATTTTAAGAAACAAAACAAAAAAATAAAAGGAAAATATTGGCTTGAAATGTACTGAAGATGCCCTGGAGATGCTTATGACCACCTTCAGCGACTCGCCGTATATTTCTCATATGCGCATGTCAAATGAAAGATTTTGCTAGCAAGTCGCTAGCGATAAGTTGACTATGCAATAAAAGGTGAACGGTTTTCATCGAATGAGCGCTAGCGATTCGCCGGCGAGTGACTGCATACGGGCGATAGCTTTCTTAATAGTTATCCATGTTGTAGGTCGCAAATGGCTATAAAAATAACATGTCACCGTACTTAATTTTTTTTTAATTTTGTACAGGTGGGTGCTCTTATCCCATATTTTGGGGCAGGAGCACCATCCTAGGTTATTTATCCAGTCTAATGCATAAACCTAATGTGTGGGGCAAGTGCAACTAACTCAAATCTTTCCGAATCTTTTGTAATTTTTCGAATTAAAATTTAACAACTGGTTATGAAAATATTAATGTTCTATTGAAGTGATAATTACAAAAATCACAGCTTTTTAATCATAACTTATTAGGAACATTACAAAACAAAAACATAAATTCGTAGAAACAAAAACGAAAAAATAAACATTATTCTAAAACATTTTACATTACAGTTAATTGATGTTTTAGCCAGAAAAGCTGACGTCAAACTTAATTTCACCCCTTCTTCCCATGGTGGGAGGAGGTAAAGTACAAATAACATCCGAAGGCTCAACTTCTGAAATATCTTCCACCTCAGGCCATGTGAAAGCGGGTCTGGAAGGTACCGTTTTTGATTTTATTCTTCGTAAAATTTCACAATTGGATATCCGGTGTCCTGATCCATATCTTCTATTTTTTCTATAAAATACTGGCAAGTCTTTCTCTCTGAATTCAGTCTAGTGAAGATCCAGTCTCCAATTTCAGTTACATTGTTTCCGAGGTCAAGTGCATCTAATGCTTCGGCACCCACTTCAGAAAGTGTTTCAAAATCGCTCTCTTCGTCATTCAAATGCAACTCTGAATTTTCTTCATCTGTTTCTGAATCGTAGATCTTCTTTTCATTTTTCTTCATTCTCTTACGATTCACTTGATTAATTTTCTTGTCTTTGATCGAATTCTTTTCTTTGGTCGTCTTCTGTTCTTTTGTAGTTTTCTGTTCTTTTGTAGTTGTCTGTTCAGGAGCAGCTCTCTTTCTTTTGGTCCCAGATTTCTTTTGCGCTTCGTATTCTTCGGCTTTTTTTAGTCTTTCTCTTACGTCCTCACTTGTTATTTTTTTCCTAGATTTTTTCATTACATTATTAGCTTGATTTACTTTCACGAGATTCAGTAAAAGTGATTCAAACGTGTCTTCTATTTCAATTGGTGTCCGTTTATCGTTTCCATCGCTTTCTTCCTTTTCCAAAAAACCAACATCTACAGCTGATGGTGTATGTTCATGCTGCCCTTCTCTTTCCAACAATCTAACGTCTTCAGCTGATGGTGTATGGTCTTGCTGAACTTCCCTTTCCAACAATCTAGCGTCTTCAGCTGATGGTGTATGATTTTGCTCACCTTCCCTTTCCAACAGTCTAACGTCTTCAGCTGATGGTGTATGTTCTTGATGACCTTGTGTACTATGTTGCTGACCATCTTCTAAGTCCAACAATCCAAAGGATTCTACTGGTGTATGTTCTTCCTGACCTCCCTGTTCTAACAATTCAGCGTCAATTTCTCTCCACGGTTTTGTAAGTTCGTCCCCTGTATTCGGTGTTCGTTGTTCCCATCGTTTCAGTTGAAGCGGATCAAACTTCTCTTTTGGAATAACATCACAGTTATAAGGGTAGATACCACCTTTCTTGAACTCTTCATGAATAATTTTTGGATCTGCCTCTTTCCAAACAGTTCCCACCATTTCAGCAAGCTTACTTTTGGGTTATTTCTGTCCTAAATGATTTCGTTGCCATTTCACGAGTGATGAATCCCAAGCCACCTTTATAGATTTAAAAACCGCCAAGTCCAGTGGTTGTAGAAGATGACTGCTATGTAGCGGTAATTTTATAATGGTAATGTTTGCTGCCACAGCCGCTTCTACTACATCGATATCGATATGAGTTGTGTGGCCGTCATATATAACTAAAACAGGACCATCAGCACCTACGAGGGGTATGAATGTTTTTAGAAAATAGTTTTTAAATACTTGGAATTCCATCCATCCGTTCTCTGTGGCAGCATACGTCGTTCCTGGATATTCTTTTTTTTATCTGCTATCCAGCTGTCCCACACACTTTTATATGATTAATGGCGGAGCTTTTTGTCCATCTGCAGCAGCAGAAAACAGAACACTGGTGTTTGTCCTCCCTGGACCAGATACAATTCGAGTAGAGGAACGCCCCTTTTCTCCTACGTTTTTCGTCCTTGAGGGATCACTGCAAAAACTGGTTTCATCCATATTCCAAATATTAGATGGTTTGTCTTGTAGATTCAGTTTTTGCACCGTGTCCTTCAATAACTCAAAATACGGGCATATTCTAAAGGGATCCGTGTTTTTCTTCCTGGCATATTCCAAGGCTTCAGGTTTTTTGATTGACAAATTGTCGTTTTTTAAAGTTTAGGAACCAGTCTTCTCCAGGTACATTGTCCTTGAATGGAATTTTGAGTTGTTTCTGTGCAGCATACTTGCCTACAATTTCTAAGATTTCTTTGCGGCTAAGCCCAAACCCCTATTTTTCGAGGCCACCCAAACAGCGCCAGCTACATGCTCACCCAAACTGCTCACGCAGCATGCCTATCAAAATTGCCCACTCAAACTGCCCACCCATACTGCAACTCAAACTACCTGTTCATACTGCCCACCCAAACTGCTCACTCAAACTGCCTACCCATACTACCCACGGAACCTGTTCAACCAAACTGTCCACTCAAACAGCACACCCAAACTGCCCACTTAAACTGCCCACTCATACTGCCGACACAAACTGTCGTAATCTGCAATAATTTCTTATCTAACGTTCTTGTTGGTGTTGCAGTTGTAAAACTAGTTCAAGATAGCCTAATAAAAATTATTTATTTGAACAAAAAATTATTTAAAAATTAGAGTAGTTTGAGTGAAGACAACACTTGTCATTTTTGAAGGTTTGAAGTCAGAGATGGAGCATGAATAAGACATTTATTACTAATGGCGACTGTTTGGCGCACTTCTGCGTAAATCAAATGCATGTTGTTACTTGATTAGTGAAAGCAGCAGGCATATCTAAATATCTAAGTGTTATTCCACTCTTTGCAAATTAAACGTCATTTATGACAACCAACAAATATTGTTGTCTAGAATAAATTGATATTCAGATTTAGTTGGTACGTAATTGGTTGACTTTACAGTCTTACAACTTTTACAATTTGACAGATTGCGCAAAATATGTTTCATATTGTTTCAGATTATAATTTCTTTCAGTTCTCTTTATCATACCATGAATTATAGAAAGATACTCTGACCTTCGAGTTTTTCCTAGGGCTCTTATATATATTTTTTTAGTTGTTTACTTGTAGAGTCCGTACGTTTAGCAGAGGCGGATTTAAAATATTTCGGGCCCTATGCAAAAAAATTATTTCGGGCCCCCTAAATATATATACATATATATATATATATATATATATATATATATATATATATATATATATATATATATATATAAAATTACAAAAATTCAACATAGAAACATAAATTATATTTAAACAAAATATTGTTTAATAAATATTGAATATCTAATAGTTGTAGGTACGGTTTAATAAAGAAATTAATCCGTAATTAAATTTTACTTACAAAGTAAATTTAATTGTATGAACAAATTCGAATCAGTTTCCATGTTACGACATTAAATTTATTTGTGTCAAAAAATTCCGTTGCATATAATCATTTTTTTAAATTTTAATCATAGATTAATTTTTATATGAAACCATACTTTATTTAAATATTTTGTCGCCGCGTTTTAATTTCTGCGAATGTATTAATAATTCCACTACAATCCATTTTGTCAAGTTCATCATGTTCTATGCACAATAACGATAAAGCTGTTAGTTTTTCTTTTGCGAACGTACTACGGAAATAAGTTTTTACGCGTTTCAGAACCGAAAAAGATCTTTCTCTACTGGCGTTTGTAATAGGAAGCGTTTAATAAATTCTCAAAATAATATCAACATTCGAAAATGTTGATAATATATTTTTAATGTGAATTCTAAAAAGCCGAAGACTTGGACGGGCCCATTGCGAAAAATTCGCAACGAACATTATGTTAGAAAGGTATATTTAAAACAAAATTTGTTACAGACAGTTTTCAGATTTTGAAATAAGTTAGTTTATATTTTGAATCCAGAAAAATACGAATTTTGTGTTAATTTTAATTTGAATCGTTGAGGAGTTGTGAGCAAAATAAAATGCATGTTCTTGGAGCAAATTTTTCCCAAAATGTCGATCTTATCTGAAATCTTTATGGCTTTTGTGATACTTCA
This sequence comes from Harpalus rubripes, assembly GCA_963082715.1. NCBI lineage: Eukaryota > Metazoa > Arthropoda > Insecta > Coleoptera > Carabidae > Harpalus > Harpalus rubripes. The sequence continues at coordinate 30,551,661 of OY720459.1, read as the reverse complement.
AATATGAATATATATGAAATCTGCCCTCCAGAGTTCGTTTTTCTAAGAATTAATACCCTATTTTCAATTCTGGGAATCATGGGATTCACATAAAATAAAGAAATATATACAAAATTGTTTAAATTTTATTTACTTATAAATATAATTGTGTATCATGTACTTGAATATTCGAATCATTGATCTTTAACATACAAAATCTTTAACATATAAAATCATACTTTTGTAATTTCCTGTTTTTCTAATTATTTTAGATAAAAAAGTGTGAAATAGAAGTTGTAGAACAAACAATTTTGTATCTGAATCGGTAAATAAATAGTTATTTATATACCTAGGCATTAAAGTATAATATTTTTACGAATATTGAATTTATTCTACGAGGTGCAGGTTGAGATGTTTTGACTCAAATAAGTAATATGATGTTTCTTCTGTTAAAAAGCATGTACAATTAATTTTGTTAATTAATTCAAATGTACGTTATGCTTTACAATTTTTATCTGATGTTTTTTTACCTAAAATAATTACAAAAGAAGGAAATTAGGAAAATATGATTTTATATATTAAATTTGGATGTTTAGTTATATTGGTCACGACCCTGTATATTTATTTATAGTGTATTCCGAAATTGAACCACGCTAACCGCGGTTACTTTTTCAATAACTGATTGTATTCTCGGAACGTTGTTACTGGAAGCTGGTTTCTTTTCTTTAACTACGCTAACCGCTCTAAATCAGTGGTTGTGGTATAGTTACATTATGGTGCATGTTAAATGAGCACTATACTTCGTTTCACATAAGAAAGTAGTAATATGACGATAGGTGCTGTTTGATATTGTTGTTTGTTTGTTTGGATAATATCTCGATATGAACCAATCAAAAAACAAGATGAAATTGTACCTATGTTCTTATTACTATTTTCTAACGGGAAAAGAAGTATAGCATCAAGCCTTAAAAGATATGATTAGTTGTTAGCTGGTTTGTTTTTTCAGTTCGTTGTCGGTAATACTGTAACCGCGGTTAAATTGTAACCATTTTTAGTACTTATCGTGGTTTAATTTCGGAATACACTATTAATCTTTTTAGCACTTGTGGATTAGTAGTGTTTCAATTAATGTGGTATTTGCATGTTGTTTGTAAGATTGTTTAATATATTTATGATAGCCCACCATCTACCCTGAAAAAATATTTTGGTATATTGTTAGTTTTTAAATAATGCAAATAAATTTCATACATTCATTCCTCGTACACCTCCTCTTCGTCCTCTTCTATTTCTGAATTTTCTATTTCCTTTTCTGCCACCTCTGTTAAAATTTTGATTTCTTCTGCCTCTGAAGTTATTGTTTTCATTTTTTGTTGTATTGTTGTTTACATACTCATTTCGTTGTGATTTTTGCGTGGTCTCTTTTGTTGGAAAAATAAAAATAATTTTATATATATATGAGTGAAGATTAACCATTATGTGAATTTTCACCGTTTTACATATCGATTTTATAGAGCGGTTTTTTTAGTTTAAGGATAAGTAGAAATTTTTAGGGTTCAAATTTTTTTAGTTTCTTTATAAATAATTTTCAAAGTTTACATAAATAAAGCATTAACATTAGTTTCCAGAATGATCATTGACAGAAATAAAATGTTAAAATCACATTTTTTTCAGTTAATTAAATATGTTTATTAAAAAACACATTTTCAATAAGTTTTAAATATATATAAATTATTTTAATATAATTTTATGTGTTTTCTGTAAATTTCAGCCGAATTGATAACCAAATAAAAGTTTTGTAATAAATGCGAAGAATACGTAGCAAGTATCATTTTAGAAACATTAAAATAAAACTTTGTTCGAACGATTTTAAAATTTGGAATTAAGTTAATGTATATTTAATATTTCGTTGAATACGAATATTATGTTAATTTGAAAATAATTCAAACCTTTGAGGAGTTGTGAGCAAAATAAAATGTATTTTTTGGGAAAAATTTTCTCAATTTTTTCTAAAATTTCGATCTTATTTTCTGGAATCTCTAAGGCTTTTTGACATTTTTAAAACAATGTATTAAATCGATCCCTCAGAATTTATTTTTGCAAGAAATAACATATCTTCAATCAAAATCGAGATATTGATAGATTGTTACCCTTACATTTTTTAAATGAAGGTTAAGAAAGAGATGCAGAATGTCAAAATTTTTTAATTTTTATTTTAATTATGTGGCGATCGATTTCGGCGTTTGTGCCATCATCAGGCCGACGCTAAAATATACAGAGAAATTACAAAAGTATATATAAATTTATTTAAGAGTTAGGTTACGTGCACACGTACGAAAAAACACAGAAACAGATACATACAGTCAAAAAAAGTAAAATATAACTTGGATTGAATCCATTGTTGAAAAATAAAACAATTAAATTGTATTAGAAGATCCAAAGTAATTGAAATATTTATAAATTTGTTGGGTATCTATCCAGGAAGGACAGATGATGAAGATTGAATTTTATAGTTTAATATGTGTATTTAGGGAATAAATTACGAAGTAGGTGTCGTTAGTGTTAATCATAATGTTTATTGTATTCGAGAAAAAGGCGGTAAATATTTAAATAAGTGTGGTTCAAGAAATACTGTATTTTCATTTAGTAATATGTTGTCTTTTGACATTGCATGTGTAATTATCTCGTATTTTTCTAAGAGATCTAATTTGTGATATTTACTCTCATTATAATAAAAGTTCTAGATTATTTTCTATTGTTATTTGATGATGTGTTGTGTCTATGTGCGCACCTACAGCAGAGAGTGGTCTTTTGTTTATATGTTCTTTAAATCTTGTTTTTAAATTTCTAGTTGTTAAGCCAATATAAATTTTGTTCCAATTATTACATGTTATTTTATCTATTCCCGATTTTTCCAAAGGTGGGGTTTTTGATTTATTATTTATAAAATGTGTTGCTAAGGTATTGTGTGATTTAGATGTGATAGTGAGATTAAATTTAGTTAATATTTTCTTAAATTTATTAAAAGTGTTTTTATTATAAAGTATAGAAATATAGTGAGTTATAGGTTTTGTATGTGGGTAGATTTCTTTAAGTATTTCGGTTTTAATGATATTATAAATATTTAAAATATATTTTATGGGATATTTGTTATTATAGTCTATTTTAATTATAGTATTGAATTCTTTTTGGAAATTTTCTTTGGAAAGTGGAATTGAAAGTAGTCTATGGAATAAATAGTGAAAAGCTGATTGTTTTACAGTGGGATTGTGATACGAGTCGTACGGGATTATTGCATCTGTTGCTGTCGGTTTCCGGTAAATGTTAAATTCGATATTGTTATTTGATTTAGTTAATGTGAGGTCTAAAAAATTTATTGAATTATTTGTCTCTTTTTCTATTGTAAATTTTATTTTTGCAAGATTATTTATTGTGTTAAGAAAATCTTGTAACTCTGTGTCTGTACCACTCCAGAGACATAACACATCATCGACATATCTAACCCAAAATAGAATTTTATTATGAAAAGGTAGCTTCATTATATTTTGATTATCTATAAAAATATTTGCTGGGATTCCACTAATGGTGCTTCCCATTGGTAGCCCGTTGTTTAAAATGTAAGTTTTGTTGTTAAATTGAAAGAAATTTTGTTTAGTTGCAATTTTGAGAAGGTTTATAATGTTATCTAAATCTGTGGAATCTAGGTTAAAGGAATTTATGAATTCAGTATCATTTTTTAGAAAATCGGAAAGAATGTTAATTGTTTCATCTATTGGTACGTTCGTATAAAGGTTTACAATGTCAAAAGAGACCATACTAAAGTCATTATTGTTCAAATTATGATTATTTAAGTGATTTATGAGTTCTGTTGAATTTTTAATAGAATATCTGGTTCGATAATTTGGAAAATTTGTAATTAAATGATTAAGAAATTTAGATAGTTTATGAGCGGGTGAAGATGTCGAACTGGTAATCGGCCGGATAGATTTATCATTTTTATGTAATTTTATTAAACTGTATAGAGTTGGTGTAGAAGGGTTAGGGTTAATTAACTGTCTTTTGTGTATTGACATTTTATTGAGTGTATTAGAGCTTTGTTTTAGTATGTTATTTAAATTTATATTGTAAGATTTAAATGGGTTTTTCTTAGTTTCATTTTTGTTATTGTTGTTGAAAAAAGTGAGTGTTTTATTAATATAATCTTCTGTATTTAAGATAACCAATCCTGCATTCTTATCAGCTTTTGTTATTGTTAGTTGATTATCAGTTGGTTTTTTCTGTATAGATTTAATATTTTTATTAATGATTTTATTTTTAAAGTTGATATTTGAATTTATAGAATTGTATGCTGTTTCTGTGTCATTTTCACCAACGTGCGCACTCACCTCTCTATTGTTTTTGATTAAGTTGGCGATGTTGTTAAAGATGTCTTCATGTTGTGGTTGGTGTTGCAGCTGGGCTTCTATTTCTATGGTAGTTTGTAGTAGCATGTTTGATGTTGGTTGTGGTGCGAATTTGTAGCTGGTGTTGAGTAGGTCGGTCTCATGTTTTGTGAATGTGAAATTGGTTAAGTTTGTTATACGAGGATGAAAATCGTTGGTTGGGTTTGGTTAAGGGTTTTGTTGTATTGTGTTGTTGTGTGAAGGAAGTGTATGTGGGAGTTGTGTGTTGTCATAGTTGTGATTTGTTATGTCGGTCGGTGTGCTGTGTTTATTGTGATTGGAATATTTTTGTTGTATTAGTTTATTAAGTTTCTTTCTTCCATTTTGGTCTGATTGGTATTCTTCGTAGAGTATGTTTTCTTGCAGTTCGGTGTAGAGTTCTTCATATTCTATTGTGCGGAGGTGTTGAAGTAGAAATCGGTGTAGAAACTTCAGCTGCATATGAATAGTGGTTTCCTTCCTGGATAGATTCCTTATTTCTAGTGTTATCAAGAAGTAAGGTACGTGTTTATGTTTCGGAAATTTAATTTTGATGAAATTTGGGATGACTTTATGTTTTTTTGTTTCGAAAAGGAAATTTATGTGTTCTTTATTACGGTGTCGTTTTCGTAGTATATATTTTAGCTGTTGGAGTGCTACGGATATCTCCGAAGATTTAATAAATTGGCAAAAGGACTCCAGGTAGTTCTGCATTGTGTAATAAAGGTTAAGAAAGAGATGCAGAATGTCAAAATTTTTTAATTTTTATTTTAATTATGTGGCGATCGATTTCGGCGTTTGTGCCATCATCAGGCCGACGCTAAAATATGCAGAGAAATTACAAAAATATATATAAATTTATTTAAGAGTTAGGTTACGTGCACACGTTGTATGAAGAAACACAGAAAAAGATACTTGCAGTCAAAAAAAGTGAAATACAACTTGGATTGAATCCATTGTTGAAAAATAAAAGGATTACATTGTGGTAGAAGATCCAAAGTAACTGAAATTTTTATAAATTTGTAGTGAATCTATCCAGGAAGGACAGATGATGAAGACTGAATTTTATAGTTTAATATTTGTATTTAGGGAATAAATTACGAAGTAGGTGTCGTTAGTGTTAATCATAATGTTTATTGTATTCGAAAAAAGGCGGTAAATATTTAAATAAGTGTGGTTCAGGAAATATTGTATTTTCATTTAGTAATATGTTGTCTTTTGACAATGCATGAGAGATCTAATTTGTGATATTTACTCTCATTATATAAAAGTTCTAGATTATTTTCTATTCTTATTTGATGATGTGCTGTGTCTATGTGCGCACCTACAGCAGAGAGTGGTCTTTTAATGATATGTTCTTTAAATCATGTTTTTAAATTTCTAGTTGTTAAGCCAATATAAATTTTGTTGCAATTATTACATGTCATTTTATATATATTCCCGATTTTTCCAAAGGTGATGTTTTTGGTTTATTATTTATAAAATGTGTTGCTAAGGTATTATGTGATTTAGATGTGATAGTGAGATTAAATTTAGTTAATATTTTCTTAAATTTATTAAAAGTGTTTTTGTTATAAGGTATATAAATATAGTGAGTTATAGGTTTTGTATGTGGGTAGATTTCTTTAAGTATTTTGGTTTTAATGATATTATTATAAATATTTAAGATATATTTTATGGGATATTTGTTATTTTTTGTTGAAAGAAGTTTTTAATTGGATATTTAACCCGGCGTTAGTCAGGTGGGGTGTGGTAAACCCCAACTGTTTTGTTTTACTTGCAAATGTTCTTAAAAGTTATGTCTCGGTTATGACCTCCTCTCTAGCTTCATAAATAACATCAGACTACGATATAACAAGCTTAATTCAGTTCTTGTTTATCACCGAACAGAGTAAGACGTGTTCAAAGTGACTTGGGGTGCGTCACACCCCACCTGACCAATAACGTTTGTAATTTCTACGGGACAGGTATAAATGCCCAAGTTATTTATAGAGAAAATAATAAAGATTTCAATACACCTAGACGAAAATTTATCAAAATGTTTGGCTTAGAATTAATCCGGGGCCATATTAACAGCAGAAAGAAAAATACAAAATTGACTAAAGATTTACGCCAAAAGATTAGTAATATAGCCGGGGTGAACCTTCTGCAGAACCTCCAGTTAAGAAGCCTAATGTTGTAGGGAGGTGTACAGTATGCTCCAGAACTAGAGATCGCAAAACAAAGTACTCTTGCAACACGTGTAATAGATTTTTATGTTTAGAACATTCTGTTATTATGTGCCAAAATTGTTTAGATTCAAATAGCGAATAAACTTATATAAATGTATGATTACCCCCCAATTTAGGTTTTCTATTGCTTATAAATCCTTTATGGTGCCTTAATAAATTTATATTAATTCTTAAAGTGAATATTTCTTTTGTTATGGAATTTTATTGTAATAAGCATTTTTTTGTGTGCACAAAATGTGCTTTTTCATATTTGCCACATTTTTTTCTAAATAAATATTACTTTGTGAAATATTTTATTTTTATTTACATTAAATATGATCCCAAAATATAATAAAATTAAAAAATATTGAAAAAAACTTATACAGTAATTATTTAAACAATTAAATATCATGGGGTATAGTACACCCCACCTGACTAATGGTGTTCTGAATTTTCACCTGACTAACGCCGGGTTAATTACTTTTAAACTGGTAATATACAAATCAACTTTTTAACGAACGTTTATTTTTGCAAAAATAAACACTTTTTCTTTAACTAAAATCGTGATATTGAATCTTTTTTAATTTCATATTTTTAGCCCAAATTTAACATTAAAACATGCATTTTTGGGGATTCATAATTTTTGGACAGTTCGAAATATTTTCAAATTAACACTAAAATTGTGGTGTATGAGCTTAAAATGTAAATGGACTAGAAATACTGAAGAAGGTTCAAGCACACCAAATGTTCGTGGCTGTATAAATTTAAAGAGATAAAAAAATGTGAGAAAAATCTTTGACAACTTTAAAAAACATTCGGAAAAAAGTTAAAAAAGCTTTTATTGGAGCTAAAATGTCTAACGATGTGAATTTTCACCGAGAATACATGTATTTTAATCACTGCAATATTTTTGACGTTTCGTTTGACAGCCCAACTGGCAGATGTTTTCTTACTATTTGTAGCGATAGAAAGAGATAGCCGTTAAATTGAAAAGGTCTATTATCATTTATAATTATAAGTGGGCTTATCAGATTGAAGAAAAAATGACAGAAGATGTCTGTCACGTCATGTCAAATTTGTCATAATTAGCTCAATATGGATATAAATAATATAAATTTATTACAAAGATTTGTATTAAAACAACAATTACTCGCATTACTTGCTTACCAGGCGATAGTAAGTATGTGATTTTAAGAATGGCACAATACATTAATTATAAATTGTATTTTTAAGTTAACATCTATTTAACATGTTTTAAGAGGATCGCTTTTTAATTATATTTTTTAAATATAATTATAATTTCTAAGAATAATTTCAGTGCTGTGAATGAGCTTTTTCTTATTATTTTAGATAATAATAATAATAATAATAATAATAATAATAATAATAATAATAATAATAATAATAATTTAACATTTTAAACGGTTTTTGTTTAACATTTTTACCTTCCGTCACCTTTACGTAAGGAAGGTATTGTCTTTGGTCAAAAAATTCGATGATGAATTTTTAATCAATAATCACGTTTTAGGGTCCATAGAATACGAATTTACTATTTTTACGATGATGTCTGTATGTGTGTGTGTGTGTGTGTGTGTGTGTGTGTGTGTGTGTGTGTGTGTGTGTGTGTGTGTGTGTGGATGTGTGTGTGTGTGTGTGTGTGTGTGTGTGTGTGTGTAACAAAATTTTCGTCTGCGATAACTCTAATACTACAGTTACAAAAATTATAATTTTTTCGTATACTTCTTCGTTACATCCATATGAAGAGCTGATTAGATTTTGGTTACAATTGGTCAACCGGAAGTACCATAATTTGAAGATTTTAACAGTTTTTCTTGAAAATACTATGTTAAATATAATTTTTTCACATTTGATGTTATTATAAATATTAAAGAATATTTTATTCTCTATACGATTTGTATGCATTTTATACTTAATATTAAATGGATATAGAGTTAAAAAATTATAAAGAAATTAAATTTCATAAAGTAGCCATAGCTTTGGAAACAGCTACTATATTAAGAAAATTCTGATTGAAAGATGTCAGTGTCAAGTGAAATTGACATAGTGTGTTTGTCTTATAATTTACTGGAAATATAGGATCTTTTGCTTTCTGTATGGAATTTGTATAAAATACATACAACTGCTTTAAGGTAATGTACAAGAAATAATAATAATAATAATAATAATAAATCTTTTATTTCTGCAGATACATTACACTGTATATAGAAAACGTCACAAAATAATAATTTTCTGTATGAAATTTGCATAAAATACATGCAACTGCCGGAAGGTAATGTACAAGAAATAGAATATTTAATTTAGCAAGGAACTTTCCGTATGAAATTTGTACAAAATACATAGAACTGACGGAAGGTAATGTGCTGGCCACATCAGATTTTATCAGATATGGACGATACAAATTTAAAAAAAAATGGACGATGAAAATCAAGATAACATTGAAGAGATGTTAGGTGAATACTAAAAATATTTTAGACTTTTTTATATATAACTACAGGCTGTTCATTAGAAAACGGGCCATAGGCGTTTAACATGGAAAATAAGTTTTCCTTTACGCAAAACTTCCCATTTAATTTTAGACAAAAATACTTCAAATAAATGTTAAATTCTACACCTATATCTCTAATCAGATTTTATTTTCATATTTAGTAACCTGTAAATCCAATTTGAAATTCTATAAATATTGCCCATTTGTAGTGATAGCCATGGAATTGAAACAAAATTACAAAAAAAAATACATACCGTTTGAACTGTCAGAAATTCTATTTTCAAATAAAAATAACAGATAATTATAACCCTAAAAAATATTTTGTTTTTATAATCTACATCTAAATTGCTACATAGGTTTTCTTTATTTTTATTTTGTAACCGGCAAAATCGAAATTCTAACTATTCATACAATATGCGTTTCTTTGTAATTTTGTTTAAATTCAGTGGCTATCATTATAAATAAACAACATTAATAAAATTTCAAATTTGATTTTACAGCTTATTAAATACGTAAAGTTAAAACTGATTAGTGATTTAGGTGTATAATTTAATTCTCTACAACATTTATATGAAACATTTTTGTTTAAAATTAAATGAAGTTTTGCGCAAGGAAAAACTGATTTCCCATGTTAAACGCCTATGGCCCGCTTTTTAACAGCCTGTATACTGTTCCATTTAAGCCACTAGTAGATGGCACTGGCAATAGCACCAATGAGGCGCGGGAGCACACGTGACTTTGACAAGTGCTTGTAGGGCCCATCTGGGTTGCCAAGTATGCAGCTTGTGTACCTTGCCTGTGTTGCCAAATCAATTTGAGCTTAAAATTAATAAATAAAATTGTAAAACTAGTTCATTTTAATGAATATCATATTGTTTTATTTTCCGACACCTTAACTTAATTTTTAAAATAATTTTTATAAAAATAGTGGTGTTAGTGCTGCCATCTACGATACAAAGTTTCCTTCACGCGCTAAATTTGAGGAAACCATCAGTTGATTGTTGAATGTCTTGTGCTTCACATTAAATTAAGTTAAGGTGTCGGAAAATAAAACAATATGATATTCATTAAAATGAACTAGTTTTACAATTTTATGTAATAATTTTAAGCTCAAATTGATTTGGCAACACAGGCAAGGTACACAAGCTGTATACGTAGCAACCCTGATGGGCCCTACAAGCACTTGTCAAAGTCACGTGTGCTCCCGCGCCTCCTTTGAAGTAACCGAAATTACATTGGGCAAACTTGTTTCTTGTCTCTAATTTCAGCTATTCAGAGAGGAATTCGAAATAAAAATAATCGGCTTGCAGAATAACGAATCTAGAGGAATGGGTTTGTTTTCTGATGACTAAGACGAGTGAAGACAATGACACGACCTAAGTCAGGAATCACGTCAGGACAGAGTGCCGGTGTGGCTATAGGTCTTATAAGTTTGTATAGTTGGTTGTATTTTGATTCTCTTATTTTACTATCTTGTTCCTGTTTTTGAAGTTGCTTCTCTCTTCTTTTTATTTCTTCTTTAAACTCAATGTTACAAATTCTATTATCTCTATCTGCATTGTTAAATATCCATTTCTCTCGTAATATTTTCTTCTTTTTGTTACATATTTGTTTTCTTGTATATTTCTTTCTTTGTTCTTCTTCATTTGTATCCAGCACTGGTATAAAATTCTTTCTCTATCACAATTCCTTATTTTATCTTCATATTTCATAGCAGTCCTGTAGGTATTCTCATTTTGTGTCTGTTTGTTTCCTCCAATTTAATGTAGTGGGGTCCATGTCTTTTTAAACTTAGGTCCATTTCAAATATCTAGCCTGGATGTTTTCTAATTTATTAAAAATTAATGTTTAGCCTATAAACATAAACATTAAACAAAATTAATGTTTATACGCTTAATTATTGAATTTGTAATTTCACAACTTTTATTGGCAATAAGCTAAGTTCTTTGGTTACCTATTTTTGAGCATTGTTCGCAGTATCTTCTGTACCAAATCTAACTTTTTTAAATCTTGGATCCAGAAAACAAGCCATTACAACAACTTTATTAGTTTCGAAACCGTTTAATCCGTCAAAATTTCCGTTAAAGCAATTTTCAGCTGTTCACTAACATCTGTTTGTGACCTCATTACTCAATGCGATCTGAATTCCTTGAATTAGAAGAATAAATAATTAAAATGGTTGGATACAGATAAAATTGTTGTTACATCATTAGTAAATTTCAATACCTGAATGCACTCATCAAGAATTTTCCATTCTGCTGTATCCAAAAACTCAGGACTATTCCGTAAATTTGTGACAGCAACACACAATGGATCTTCGATATTTAATAATCCATCATAATGAAACAGGAATTCCACCTTGTGATCACATCTTGTTTAACTTTTAAAATAGGTGAAATCATCTGTTTTTGCATACTTTTTAATTTTTGACTCGCAACCACGCTGTTTTAAAAGCCCTACAAGATTTCTACATTTTTAAAAAAAAAGTCGCCCGTAATTTTTCAGTGCTAGACAAATTGTATTTTTTAAGACAATTTTTCATGGCCTTTTTGACATCGACCCCGTTGTCGGAAACAATGATCGCAGTTTTATTATACACATTCCAATCATTTAATATTGAAATTAAACATGTAGTATGAGATCTGAATATTTCTTCTGTGACTAAAACTCACGCATGCATTTTAACTTCAGATATAAAAAGATATGTTACAGTCAAATAAGCTTTGTTGCTATCCGATATCCAGATGTCTGTGGTAATTGCACAATGCTTAGTTTTATTTAACAATGATAATTGAGAAGCCGCGTCTGTATAATACTTAGGTAAAATATCGTTTGTGAATCGTTTTCTAATAGGCGGTTTATATAAAGGTTGTAATTCGAATGAGTATTCTAAAAAAAACCTTCGTTTTCTACTAACGACACACGTTGATATTCTTTCGTTATCATTTAATAACTTTGAATCAATATTTGCAATTCTCGGCTCTGAAAGTTGACTAAAAGTTCCAGCACCATAATGTTTCAATTGTTTTGTTGCAGGTTTTCTTATATAGTTAGGAAGAAATGTATTTTTTTTTTGTGGAGTAATACCGATAGGCCCTGGAACTGAATCATTTCCTGATGATACTACTGGTATAGAAAATTGTACTTCTAGAAGAAATAATGGACGATGAATTGGAATGTGTTTTCATGTACATCTTCTTAAGATAGTTAAGCCGTTTCTTCCAGTAATTTTACTGTTGAATGGATCCTTATCAAATTTGTTATTCCGCCAAATTATTTGATAATATACTTACGCAAATCGCATTTCGCTTGGTTTTTGTTGTTTACAGTTTTATTGAAGTATTTTCAACAACAGAATTTTTTACAACTTGGAGGACTCATTTTGATTATAACGCAATAAGTAATATACGAGTGATGTGTTCGAGTTGACTGAGTGAAGAATCCAGTCCTGACCTGACTTTGTATTTCGTATATATTCTTGTCCGAGCGCAGTCGAATCGAGACGAACATAGCCGAACAGATCGAATGAATAATTCGAATTATCCTTCGGTTATTAAAATAATCGAATCGGTAGGATTCGATTTTTTAAATAATATGCCCATCACTATAAATTACAATATCTTATGGCTGTCCCGCATATTTTGAGTAGAGATTTCTATTGAACATAAATAATTGTGCAGTATGAAATGTTAAATCTTTGCACAACTGTTTTAAAATGCGCTTTAATATGTTTGAATCATTAAAAACATTTTACGAAAATGGTGGCATTTTACACTTTATGCTAGAACAAGAAATTCCATGTCTTCCACAAGAACTTTTAATGGTTTATGGAAGCAAACAAATTCAAAAACAATGGCCAAAATTTTCACATTCCGGGTTGACTAATAAACAGTTTCTACAATACCAATGTTGCTGGGATCACTGTTCACCTTAGAATAATCAACGAGGATCAAACAGGTGTATCATTAACATTAAAAAAATATTGCATTATGTGTAAATAAGCTTAAAATGTTTTGGTCTGTATATTTTAGTTTAAATAAAGGTGATTTCATCATAATTTTTATTATTATTCACTTACATATTCTTTCCTCATTAGGCATAATAAAAGTGTTTTCCTACAATCGTGCGTAAAAAGTACTTTTCTTGCAATTTTTACAGTGTGTAACAAGTAAACAGGCGTTGCTAGGCAACATTAAAATTAGATTAATTTACCTGTCCAGCAGATAATTAGGTAGTAAATAATAATGAATGTAATAAAATTCACAATCAGCATAGTAGTAATGTTACTGAGTGTTTTTCCTCTGTTAAAATTCTTAAATTTCATTTATAAATATTGTGATTTTTGCAGTGCAAAAATTAACGACTTTGAAAATAAAAATTATATCTGATAAAGTCAGTACTATTGACAAATTAAGGGCTGAATGTAAATCACTAAAAGCTAAAGTAGCAAATTTAGATTAAAAGGTCGCGGCTAAACCACTTGGAAATTGTAGTAGTACCTCAAAGACAAAATCAAAACCTGTGTGATATTACAAAGTCATTAGGCAATCAAATTAATTTTCCTATAAAAGACTATGACGTAGATGCTATTTATAGGGTTACTCCATTTAATTAAACTTCAGGAAAAACTAAAAACATTATTGTCAGAGAGCAGAATTAAGAAAGATAATTTCATAGCTAATGCCCGAGCTAAGAAAAACAAATACGCAAATGTTAAGTCTTACAGAAAACAAACCAATTTACGTTAATGATCATCGTAGCCCTGAAAATAAAATTCTGCTAGCCAACACTAAGAAAATTGCAAGAGAAAAATCTTACAAATTTGTATGGGTCCAGTCGAGCAACATCTACGTTCGTAAAACAGATAATTCCCCTATTATAATTATAAAAGATGAAAATGACATGAAAATTAAGTAAGTTTCCTTACAGTAAATTATATATATATATATATATATATATATATATATATATATATATATATATATATATATATATATATATATTGTCACAATTCAAAATACTTGTCTTCTTCCCTTCCTTTCCTTTTCCCGCTTTAACTCATATTATATTACATTTTTAGAGGTAGTTAGTAGTTGGTAATGTAGAAATGATGGCAGCAGGTGTCGAGCTTGTAAAAATTTATTCTTTGTTAATTTTTACGTATTTTAAGAGTTTTTGTGCTGTGCGCGGGGATTGAGTTGTCGACTCTCGATCAAGACGGTCAAAGTGTCTCCAGTGTCGGGCTCAGAATTATTTCTTATTTATGATCGTGGATCGATTATCGTTTACCGGTTAAATTACTTCGAGTGCTTCGATCCCGTCATATCACCAGTTAGGTGGATATTTGGTCACGTTCATTGCCCGATATTTTGGACTTGGTGCTGTTGCCGTCGCCTGCACCGAGTCATCGCCCCTCAAACCCATTTTGGGGGCCATTGAGTAGCTGCTGGAGATCACCACCACACCATTCCGACGTCTTTGGAGACGTCCGCCTGCGTCCATCCCACCACGTCGAGGCAAATCAGTTAAGTACCCCGCAAAGACATTTTTGCCCTATTTTCACTCCACGTGATTGTTGGAAAAGACTATCTTACTTCGCTTATATTGAATACTACGAGACTCTCTGAACCTTGTTATAATTGGTGTGACAAGACTAGTAATATTTAGTATTATTTTGAGAAGTTATTCATGGTGGGTTAGTGCCCTTGAGTATCTAAAATTTTATGTACCGCCGCCCATGCACTTGCCGGACCTGTTAGAATCTTTACAAGTTTGTACGATTATTCTGTAGTAGAATATTTATTTAAGTATTAATGAATGGAGATCTCCCGTATCGTAATTTTATTGAAAGTTATTTTGAACTATATTTTTGTGCCATGTTGTAATGCAAGTTCGATGCCTGTTTGTCATCTGTATGTCAATCTAGGAGTAAATTATAATTATTTATCATGTTTATCTACATATGTGAGTTTTCCTTATATTGAATCATCATTCAACGTTTCCGTAACCACTCACCCTTATTTTCTCGGTTTTAACATCACCAAAACTGAGTGGCGCCCCTCCTATCCCATTTATGTTGCAGGTATTTTGACAAATGACAGTAAGTATAATTTTGGTTATCCCTTACGAACCCACAATTGTACTTGATTTGCGTACCCCCTCTCCCAGTAGCAGTCGGTGGCCGAGTCATCTAACTAAAATTGCTGACAATCAAATAATATTGTAGCAATATATATATATATATATATATATATATATATATATATATATATATATATATATATATATATATATATATATATATATATATATATATATATTATTGAATGTTTATTAAAAGTCTATTACCAAAATGTAGGCGGAATTAAAACTAAGTTCATTAATATTTATAACAAAATATCATCTTGTGAGTTTAATGCGATAATTTTTACTGAAACTTGGTTGAATGACAGTATATCAAATTCCGAAATTTGTGACCCGAACAAATATTTTACATACAGACGTGATAGAAATGACCCATTTAAATTTGATGGTGGTGGTGTTTCAATATTAGTGTCTGTTAATTTAAATCAAAAGTTCAACATTCCTGGTGTTCCTCCACTGAAGACCTGTGGGTAACAATATTTTTTCCAAAATGCCAAATTAACGTCTGCTCGACTTATATCCCTCCATCGTCAAATACCGACATCTACAGTCAACATTTTAACAAATTAAGTGAAATTTACCTACTACACCCTGATAACATTTTCATAATTACTCGTTACTACAATCTTCCCCAAATAGACTGGTTTCCCAAACAAAATCACTTCGAACCTTGTAATGCTGTAACAAATGAAATTAATATTGAGCTTATTAACTCTATTAACAGAAATAATAAAATTCTAGATCTTGTATTATGTAATTCAGATTGTGTAGTAAGTCTTTGTTAATCTCATATATCTAAATTAGATGTACACCATCCGCAACTTGAATTAAATTTAAATGTTAATTTTGTGCAGCATCTTCCATCCAATATTTTATATATTCATAATTACAGCAAATGTGATTATGAAGGCATAATTTATAAACTTTCTTAGACAAATTGGGATGTTAAACTAAATAATCAAAATGTTAATGCAAATATTGAAATATTTTATTGCATTATCCGCGATCTCATGAGAGACCATGTTCCTCTAACATTAATAAAAGTTCATACCCTCCATGGTTTTCATTATCCCTAAAAATGATTAAAGAAAAATACAAATATTTCAAGAAGTGGAAGGTATAGAAAAATAGAAGTGATTATCTTATATTTTCTCAGTTACGTTTCAAAGTTAAACATAAGATAAAAGCTGACTTTAAGATATATATATATATATATATATATATATATATATATATATATATATATATATATATATATATATATATATATATATATATATATATCTAATATTGAAACTAACTTAAAAAATAATCCAAATAAATTATGAGGCTACTCTAAAACTTTGAAAAAGAATAGTGGTATCCCGAATACTAATGAGAGCTCTGAAGTTTCAAACTTATTTACAGATTATTTTAAATCTATATAAGTTAATAATGGTAATTCTGTGGTAAACATTTATAACGATATTTCTAAATGTTTGACTAACTTGGAATTAATTTATCTTGACTTTGATAAAATTTTAAATGAATTATGTTCATTGAATACTTCCAAAGGAAGTGGGTCCGATCAGATTCCTGCTAAATTTATCAAAACTTGTTCTTTTTACCTCGCTAAGCCTTTATATATTTTATTCAATCAATCACTAAAAGCAAGCATTTTCCCAGATTTGTGGAGTCTCTCATATTACTCCTATTCACAAATCTGGAGATATTAGTGACGTAAATAACTATAGACCGATCTCCATTCTCTCTATTATTCCGAAGTTATTCGAGTATTTAATTGTGAAAGAGTTAAAATGTACTTTAGAGAGTGAAATTATACCCTAACAAAATGGCTTTTGCTCAAAGAAGTCTATTTTATCTAATTTGGTCTCATTCACTGAATTTATTAGTTCCCACATTCACAAAAGATTGCAAGCTGATACTATTTACACGCATTTTACTAAGGCTTTTGACCGGGTCCTTCATCCTACACTAATTTATAAACTTCAAGTACTAGGAATACAGGGTACTTTGTTAAGATGGATTGAATCTTACATTGCGAATAGATCACAATTAGTGTATTGTAATGGCTTTTAATCTTATTCGATATTAGTACCCTCAGTGGTACCACAAGGTTCACACTTTGGTCCACTACTATTTAATTTATTCATTAACGATACTTCGCAATGTTTTCAAAATTCCAATTTCTTACTCTATGCGGACGATTTAAAATTATTTAAAACAATTACAAATGCTAATGACTGTATTGCGTTACAAAGTGATTTGTTACGATTACATTTATACTGTAAACAAAAATATCTAATTCTCAATCCGTCTAAATGCTACGTCATGAAATTTACCAGAAATTTCAACTTAATAACTTATAAGTACCACATACATAATCTGAAACCTTTTCATGTACAAAAAGCGTTATAAAATATTTCTTCAGCCACAAAACAATCAAACACAATTAAAGGTCAGGTTAGTGCATACTAGTGGTTTTAAGAACCCGTGTACCCGGTTCCAAAACTGTCCGGATACCCGGGTAGTAAGAGTGATTTTCGGACCCGGTTTCGAGTACTGGAATCGCTCTTCGGTTTCGAGTGGTGCAACCGATCATCGGTTCCGGTTCTGTGTAGTAGAACCGATTATACACGTGCCAGCTTGTTACAGCTGATACAACCTTGGGCTGTTAAGATGTAATTAGACAACTGTCAAAAGTTTTGAAATAGCTATTACACCGTACTTAGCGTGAAAAGTTCAATAATCAAACTGAGTATGCGAATTTACTCTCGACTTGAAGTGTGAGCTAGGAGCTTGCTAGCTACCTACGTAACAATTTCACGCCAGCTTAAAATTGCTGGGATAAAATTTGGTTGTCAATGTACCCTTACAGTGTCACCAAATCACTAATTTAAATTTAATAAAAATAAATGCTTATATCTGTTTAAGTCTAAGATAAATATCTTTGTTTTAGTTTCGTTGTTTACGAACAAACACATATTTGCAATATTATTTTTTTGTTTTTGGTGCGGTAAAACTTTCATCTGACTGCGCAAAACTTAAGTTGGTAGTTGACATTTATGAATGAAACATACGTTTGTTTATCATTTGACTATTTGACATTTCTATTTTTAATGGTTGAGTGAAAATAAGAAAAAGAGTGGAAATACAACGGGTGAAGAAAATACTGTTTTAGTTGGCTTCATGAAAAAGCAATAAGACAAAAGAATGGAAATTTACTAAAAAACTTTACATTTAAAATAGCACAAATGTTATCAGAAGAAATGACACTGCTAAATCGTAGAAATTCAAAATCTTGAAACATTAGACAGGAACTGGAGGTGGAGGCCCTGCATATGAAAATTTGACACCCGTGGAGGAAACCATTTTTTGAATTACTCGGTACAACAGTCATAGAAAGACACGGCAACAAATTTTAATATTACCGAAATCTGGCCGTTTGAAGCTATCGAACTCCTCTTACAACCGACAGACCCAGCTGTTACATTTATACCAGCACCGCATTCACCCACAACACTTCCATTAGCACCAGTTCCACCTCAAACATCTTTTGCACCAAATCCAGGAGGTACAGTACCACATCCAAAGACCGCCAAAAACCTCTCGTCAAAGATGATTTCAGCGGTTACAGAAGACAATAGGAGCAACTTCAAGACTGGCAGATGCAAATGATATGATGTTAAAATGAAAGATTATTTCAAATCTAAATTAGAATTGTACGAACGAACTGTAAATGTCAAAGAGCGGAATGCAGTCGCACTGGAAAAAATCTGTAGTAAATTTAAGAAATAAGCGAAATAATACCTACTATTAAAAATCAATTATAATCAGCTGAGTTTAAAGTTTAATAACTTAATATACAAAACATAGCTTAAACATAATTTATAATAATTTTATTTTTGTTTTTTGTTTTTGAGAGAGTAAAGTCCCATTCACAACACGAAATTCGGAGTTGGTAGTTGTAGTTAGTGGTTATGGCTAGTCGTCAGAAGCTAAAAAACTATATCCACAATACATGAAATTAACACTAAGAAACCAGGATTGCTGTCGGTAAAACAGCACACTTCATTTGTAATTGTGGGTTGTATACAAAAATACCCCAGATATTTCAGCCTTCGCACAGCGTTTTTCAGCTGTTTATATGTTATCTGTCGTTTATACATTGTTGAACCACGAACAGGTATTCGGGAGAGCCACTTTCAAGAGATGGCAGCACTAAAGATAGACTTATAGGGAAATCGTTAAATTTTACACTTATAGTTGTAGTTTGATGCTTTGTTTTAGGAAATATTCTGTTATTTTCGATGGACTGTCATATTTTGAGTCAGAGCTCTGACTCAAAATATGACACAGTCCATTCCCGGAAAACGAATATTTCTTCATTATAGTTACATAATTATAAGTTAATTTTTGTCCATACATTGTAATATTAAGAGGAAATATCACTTAATAACAATTACCTTACTCATGTTATGTTATAAATGTATTACATTTACTGGTTGACCATTCTTAAAGCAAGTCATAAATAAAATTACTAATAAAAAAAATACCATTGTTTTATTATTATATTTAAAAAGGTAATTGTATTTTGTTTGATTAAAAAACCATCTACATGTATTATGTTTTGCACGTCTTCCTCTTGCTGGCTCTATTTCTGGCATTTTTTAAAAAATAAATGTAGTTATAATGTTAAATAATAATAATTACTGCTACTACTACTACTTACAAGTAACTTCTCTCCATTTCTCTTCT
Source organism: Harpalus rubripes (assembly GCA_963082715.1). NCBI lineage: Eukaryota > Metazoa > Arthropoda > Insecta > Coleoptera > Carabidae > Harpalus > Harpalus rubripes. The sequence goes on along the minus strand of OY720459.1, from coordinate 30,531,646 downwards.
CTGTACCGAGGTTCTGGTTACGGTAATTTTTGTCATGGAATAGCATTTTTTTAATGTTTTTCTTTTAGTGACTATAAAAACAATCTGATAATATATTGAAGCATAAATTTATATAAATACGTACATGGAATTAAATTTCTATGCAAAAATTATTGTGAATAAACGTTATTGAATGTTCTTGATTTTTAAAGCGATTTGCCATTGATTTTTTAATATTTTAGTTTTTGCGAAATAGTGAACGGATATGTCTTTACTTACATAATTATTGTACTGCGGTACAACATAATACCTTTACGTTTTGGTGGTCATTTTTGGCTTTTGTTTACTATATAACCCTATATGACAGCACAACGTTTTCCCTACGACCTATATGTTTTATTTTGCCACCAGATGTCAGCTACTTTGTTGGTTCTTGGCAATACGTGGTAGCTTGGCTTTAAACTACTAAAATATTTTTATTGCATTGGCAGAAGTATTTTATTTTAATAGTCGAAAGTAAGAAAATGTTATACGATAAAAGTTGTAGTGATTTTAAAGACTCCACAACAAGAACACGATACGACAAGAAGCTCATAGTAAATTTAAGACTCTCCGTTAGAAATACATAAGAGAAAAGAATATGGAAAATTTGGAGTCAAGGAGTGAAGCTACTGCTGCTGCTTCGAAACTACATAAGTGGTCTCTAATTCACTTGATGCAATTTCTGAATGACAATATAAAGTCAAGAAAGTAAGTATTTGTGTCTAACTTTTTAAAAATTAATATCATTAATAAAATTAAATAATTATCACAGAACATCAGGTACGCTTTCACTGGCAAGCACCGAAAGAACAAGTAGTAGTAGAATAACTGGAGCTCGAGAATTCCATGAATTATTGGAAGAGGGGGCTGAGCAGTCGAAGTGCCAGAACAAGACAGATGCGATTCAGGGCTGCAAGTGATCAAACCCATTGATTTTAGTGGAAATAATGACCATGCGCTCTAAAAGTACTGACTAAATAACAACCAAAAATGCCAAAAATTACCAATAATGATATAACTAAATTTTGCATTCATGCTATTCAGTTCTGGGAAAAATGACAAAGGGCATGAGACATGATTTATATGGACACATACTTTTAATAAAAAAATACGTTTCAGTATACAACATTAATTAACATATCAATAAAATAAAAATAATACTGAGAAAACAAAATATAATTATGAATCTGAATAGAATATATTTGACTAATTTTGACTAGCTCATTAAATCTAGACTATACTAGCTCGGTAGCAGTCAAGTAAATCAATTATTTTTTGATTTTCTTGAAAACAATCTGAAATAAGTGCGGTCGTTTCCTTTTTGCTCTGTCACTTCAACTTCTTTTCCGACAGTATGCCCAAGCAGCATGGGAAGTAACTTTAACTAATATTTGGGTAATTGCTACTTAAATTCAATAAATGTTACTGAATTGTTACTATTGTTCTTCCTTTGAAGTTAAAATTACCTCATTCATGTTTTTTGGTTAAAATTTCATTATATTCACTATTGTTATTTATTTACTCCAGAGTTGTAACACTTATTTCGTTATATTCACTATTGTTATTTATTCCAGAGTTGTAACACTTATGCATAACTTTGAAAGTAACTTTAATGTGATAAATACAATTAAAAATGTAAAAGAAATATGAACTTTATAGTCGAATATTGAAAGAAATTCTTACTTTGATTAAATACTTTATTACAACTTGTAGAATATATTTTCCACATACTAATGTCGTGACAAAATATTTTTTCGACATTTGTGGAAGAATTGACTTTTCCAATTTAAAGAGATAGAAGATATGCGCAATGGGGATCTGCGCATAGTAAGAACAACTGAGATCTATGACGTTTGATTCTAAAACATTTAGACGTAAAATGTGAGAATATCTCAGATAACTTTAAAAAATCTTATCGAAATAAGTTACAAAAGCTTTTATTGAAGGTAAAATGTCTAACGATGCAAATTTTCACTGAGAATACAGATATTTTAATGACTGCAATATTTTTGACGTTTCGTTTGACAGCCCAACTGGCAGTTGTTCACGCCATTTTCTTACTATTTGCAGCGATAGAAAGAGATAGCTGTTAAATTGGAAAGGTCCATTGGATGATATATTAAAAAATGGAATTATATCTAATGAACATATAATACAAGTACAAGCAGATTATTTTGTTTGTGATACTCCCGCAATAAGTTTCATAAATAATTATTTAATTTTAAAATATATCATTATTGGGTATTGGAGGATTTATTGCAGCACATGGCTGTTTGAAATGTACAACTATAAGTGTATATGATAAAAAAGGCAGACACATGAGTTACCCCAACATTAATTGTCAATTGAGAACTGACCATAGTTTTCGTCAGAAATTCGATATGTATCATCATAAAGAAGATTCACCTTTATTAAAACTTCCATATGACATGGTACAAGATATTATAATTGCAGATTCGTTACCCCTGCTCGGCTTAGGTAATAAGTAATATTTGCCTATAGTTTAATTGCCGACCCAGGTGGAGTAGCGGTAGCGCTACCGCTTCACGCTGCTAGGGTTCCGGGTTCGAATCCCAAATAAGGCATGGTTGTTGTGTATGTCCATTTTTATTACCGCATCCCTATCTCTCCGATATATACAAGACTGTTACAAAAATGACTCATCCCCATATATATATATATATATATATATATATATATATATATATATATATATATATATATATATATATATCAATTGTAACAAGTATAATAATAAAGAATTATTATTATTATTATTATTATTATTATTATTATAATTATTATATATTTTTAATTGATGTTTAGCTCATGATTATGCCTTAGGTGTTATGAGAAAATGTCTATATGGATGGATTAACGGACGTTACAATTTTCGTACAAAATTATCAGGTCATCAAATTAACTAAATGTCAAATCATATTTGTTACATATAGACGTGGCTGAAAAATTACTTAAAAATTATATAGAACAATTCAAAAATATTTATGGAGTTGATTTGATAAGTAGCATGTGTCATGAGACGCAAGACGTAACAAATTTGGAGTTCTATTAGAAATAAATGCTTATCTATTTGAAATCTACTTTGGTTACTTAAATCGCTTCTACGTACGGAAACAAACCTCTGCAAATTGCAAAATGTGTAATAGAAATGTCGAAATTTAATTTACACAACAAGCTTACAACAATCATTTTATTTGTAAAAAATGAAGATAAATTTGAAGTATATCCCTTACCTTTCTGCAACGACGTCTTTAATACTGTGTGTTTTTCAAACGATTACATGTTAACTTCTGATAATAAAAATAAATGGTTTATGACAAAAAGTATTGATATAGTAGCAATGATAAATGTAACATATTACCAAGAAAATATTAACATTTATGGAATTCCCATTAAAACCAAACATGAGTTTTTCGATTTGCCCATAAAATCATCTTACTTCAATATTTATAAATCTAATAGAAAACTTAATACTGAAAAACTGTATCCACTAAATGAAATAAAATGTAAATTGTTTGCACTTATGTTTAATTGTTACCATTGCTTCACACAGTGTACGTTTGAATGTTAACACTTATTTCCTTAGTTACAATTATAGTTGTATTATAAAAATTGAAAAATTTTCTGACAGCGAAAATGATAGTTAACAAATTATAGTGTTGTGTAAGTGGCAAAATGAGCTGTCAAGAATGAAATGATGGGGCAGTGGAAAATCAGGTCAAGCAGAAGCGCTTTTGACGCGACCCTGAAATAATTCTGCAACTACGAACTGGAGTAGGTATAATGCAAGCAGATGATTATGAAGAAACCAGAGAATGTGTTTATATTATACACTTTCTGTTGCTTTTTTATTACTTGCGTATACCATGTAGTTCGACTCGATTAAATAAATGAATTTTAATTTTAATGAATTGCTAATGCAATTATTTGTATTAATAAAATAGTAACATTTGTAAACGTAAACAAATACGTATAATACAAATAAAGCTCATAAAATGCTAACTCAATAGAGAGACTAAAAAATCACTATGAAGAAAGGCAAAAAGCACGGAAGAAAGAAAGGAGGAAATGAGTAAAGATAGTCAATCCCTACGAAGAAGAGTTGAAGAACAAGATAGGAAAAATGATAAACAATATAATAATCAAAAGGTTGGACATTAAAGACAAAATGGTACTACACATAACGCATACAGGGTGTTTCAAAACATGTGTCGGAAAATAAAGGGTGAGATTGGTTGGATAATTATAAGAAAAAAAGTTCCTATTAACATGGTTCCGCAAACGCATCGTTTTCACCTCACACAACCCTAAAATCTCCGTCAATGGCACATGAAAAAAATTTAATAAGCACTTAAAAAGTAGCTAATATTAATGCTAAGATGTGTACAAAAGCTGAGTTTTGAATCTCAAACGGTTCCTGAGATATCGTCAAAAAATAAAAATAAAATTTTTATACCCTGTATCTCGAAAACGGTGCGTTTGCGGAACCATGTTAGTGGGAACTTTTTTTCTTATAATTAGCCAACCAATCCCACCCTTTATTTTCCGACACGTTTTGAAACACCCTGTACAATTACGAGTTTCGAGTATATCAGTCTAATGTGAATTGGTAAGTTTCAAGTGCATATGTACAGAGGGCAGAGCGACACAGAACGCAAGATCACAAGCCTGCCAGTTTGCGGATAATTACGCGAAATAGGGTATTTTTACACCTGGTCGGGTAGCTCGTGACGCTCACGCATTTGTTGGGTATTTTCAGTGAATTTAATTAATGATTTTTTCTACATGAATTTAATATTTTATGCTTAATAAACTATTTCAGAAATTTGAGCGACCACTACAGTTACTTTTTGCACTAAAAAGTTAGTGCCGTTAAATGGCGACATTTCAAATTTATAGGCGACCCCAGCAAAGAGTTTTAAATTTTAGATGTACACAGGAGTTATTAAAATGAATTTGGGTATATGGTATGGTTTAATTTCTTATTTTACAAATAAAAACTTATTTTATTATGTAAAAAAGTGAATTATATTTATCATGAATTATCAAATATCGTATTACAATACTGAACCTCACTTTTTATTTTCCAAAACAGACAAAACACTTCAAACGGCAGGCCATGGACAAATGATACTCTTTGACTCTTTAAACATGAAATCAAACTCATGTGCACTTAAAGCACAAATTTAATGCCAAATTATATTTTTTCATTAAGGTGCACCTTAAAATTTTTATTTCAAAATACATTTATGTCAACATGTTTAAATGAAATAAGTATAACTGGATTTAAAATAATACATGAATTATAACTTATATGAACATATAAAAGTACATTAAACATCAAAGCGAATTAAATACAATCAAAAACAAATATATTAAATGTCAAATTCATATGCCCTTAATTCCCACCTCAGAACGTGGAGCAATAGTATAGAAATAAAATACATCTATTACTTGAATTTGAGTACTACAGGCACATGCCATGCTAACTTTCCCAAGATTGATATTGTCTATTGTCATTCACGTCAAGTCAAATTACTATGCCGCGGGAACAAAATGTACTATTTTGTGAAAATAATGACTTTAATGATCGTTTTCAGCAATTAGTGGAAAAAAATCCCAAAAGCAAAAATAATGATTTAGTGGAAATAATGACAGATTTGCAGCTCTGATACATGAGTTACATGTAAGTACTTATACTGAATGTGATGTTATACTTATGTCGGTACCTACATTATCTCAATATGTTCGGATTTAGTTTCAAGCCAAGATCCATCAACAAACACACCTAGAACCTGGGCAGCTAAAGAAAAGGAGAACACAAGCTAGAAACACTGAAGAAGAGATCTAAGCGTGTTTCTAGAGACTCAAACAATAATGTATAGGCCAATGTCTTAATAAAATTGTCGAACTAACTAAAAAAAGAAAAAAATCTTTCAAGTCATATAAAACCGCAAATAAAAGCATTTACTACATATTTCACAGAGCAATTAAGTCGACTGCCAGAAAAAACGAGTATTTAACGATGAAAATTACTAGTATAGTCTCTGAAAAATATTAGAAAATATGGACATTTAAAAATAACTAATTTTTATTTTTTCTTTACCTTTATATTGTAGGGCGTTTTATATCAGGATGAATTTCGTATTCTTTATTAACAGAATACAGCCTTATTTATTGAATTGTATTAAAATAATATTAGTATTAAACCCTAGCTTTTATTCGCCACAAACAAATAACTCAATACATCATAGTCTCATCACTTCGTCTTGTCAACCCTACTCTCTACTCGTATATGTAGTCATCATTACGTATTGGCTGCCGTTTACGCTTAAGGCGCAAAATGTCGGGATGTGGTGGGGGTTGCTTCTTACAGCTCGGCCCTCCTGATTCTGCCGATGTCTCAGCGGCGTCTGGGGCCGTATTCTCGACCCTTCGTAATCGTCAGAGTCGTGCGCGTTCGTACGCATAGCGAACGAAATCAGTAAAACGGTATTCTCGACTCTTCGCATCGTTACGAATTCGTGCAATCGCCTTCGTGTTCAAAGCGAGTGGGTAAAAGCATTCGTCTCACCGGTTGTCGCGTTTATTTGCGCCTTGTCTTTTAAAAGTGACGTGTAATCAGTTGTTGTAATAATGCAAATTTTGTAATATTATTAATGAATAAGCTAAAAAAAATTGTTAATGAAGAATTAGATATATATTAGATTTGAAAGAATATGTTGAAGAGATGAATAACAGGGATACGGAAAATCCTGTAGATGTTCTAACAGATACACCATTCAAAAAATTATTATATTAGAGTACTACCTAAGAGATTGTTTTTGTTTTATTTATTATGCAGCGTAGATTGGCACGAAAATTTATATTTCTGCCTATAGTTATATTTTGTGATGCTTTCTCCTTACAAGTTCAGCCTTTTTTTAAATAACACATTTATCGGACTTCATTAGACAATGTAAAAGAAATGAATTTGTTTTGTTAATAACTTGACAAATTTACAAAATATTTTATTTATAATTTATTATTACACGCTTTTTGTACATTTTATGTATATAAGCGGTGATTTAATGACGATGAGACAATTTTCTTACATATTTTTCAGATCTTTGCATTTTGTATTCGATGGGAATGAAGATAAAATTGGGAAAGACACACACCACAACGATACCTTACCCGGGATTCGAACCCGGAACCCTTGGGTCGTGAGTCAGCTATATTGCTCACTACACCACAAAATAAGAAAATATAATGAAATGATATATTAAGAATAATAAACAATTTTTTAGAATACATAGTATATAATTTCTGTGTATATATTTTTTAGTAGATCAAAAACCAATACCATTGAAGAAACTCTATAGCGGTACGATTTAAAAAAAAACTTAGTAAACTATTTAAAACATCAATATACCATTAAGCGTAGGTACAAAATATACATAAAATAAATATTGACAAATATATAGTGCAATAATGCTAGTTTTACAAAAATTAATTGATATATATTTCGATTTAGTTCGGTTTTTTATATGTTGCCATGCATGTCTGAAATACATATTGGTAAACTGTAATAATATATTGCATAATAAGTTATAAGTTGTTTTCCGCTATTAGAAATTAAAAGTATTTGAGATTTTTAACATTTAGAAAAAAATATTTTTACATTTTTTCCAATTTTTTCTAGTTTCTAGAATACAATTTAAAACGTTTGATATTTCCTCCCATTTAATTTGCGCATTTTTAGATGTAAAAGATGCCGTATATTTACAACTTACTAACTTAAAGTTTTTCTTAATTAATGCAATATGCATTGGTCTTTGTTTCTCAGATATTTTGACACTGTTTATTTCCATATTTATAATAGTAAAAGCTAATCACTCAAAAATAAGGTCGATTCGAACAACACTTCACCATCCATTCATTGAAAACAGTTATGCAACTAGCAACACGTCCAATGTCCAATGCGACGTTGCTAAATATTAGCGTTCGTCTAAAATGCGAATGCGCGTGTGGCGAAGCGAAGGGTAGTTGAGAATAAGCTTCGTGCTTACGCATCGCGTTGTACTTCTCGTTTCGCCTTCGCATTCGCGCGAAAGCGAACGATGTCAAGAATCGAGCCCCTGGTGGTTCGTCTTCGGACTGGAAGTAGGTCTCATTGTCAACTTCTTCTGTTTCGGAGTCTTCATGTGTAGACCAGGGGCTCGATTCTTGACATCGTTCGCTTTCGCGCGAATGCGAAGGCGAAACGAGAAGTACAACGCGATGCGTAAGCACGAAGCTTATTCTCAACTACCCTTCGCTTCGCCAGACGCGCATTCGCATTTTAGACGAACGCTAATATTTAGCAACGTCGCATTGGACATTGGACGTGTTGCTAGTTGCATAACTGTTTTCAATGAATGGATGGTTAACTGTTGTTTGAATCGTCCTTATTTTTTGGGTGATTAGCTTTTACTATTATCAATATGGAAACAAACATTGCCAAAATATCTGAGAAACAAAGACCAATGCATATTGAATTAATTAAGAAAAACTTTAAATTATAAGCTGTAAATATACAGCATTTTCTACATCTAAAAATGCGCAAGCTAAATGGAAGGAAATATCCAACGTTTTAAATTGTATTCTAGGAGCTAGAAAAAATTTGAAAAAATGTTAAAAATCTCAAATACTTTTAATTTCTAATAGCGGAAAACAACTTATAACTTATTATGCAATACATTATTACAGTTTACCAATATGTATTTCAGACATGGCAACATATAAGAAACCGAACTAAATCGAAATATATACCAATTAATTTTTGTAAAACTAGCATTATTGCACTATTTGTCAATATTTATATTATGTATATTTTGTGCCTACGCTTAATGGTATATTGATGTTTTAAAAAGTTTGATAAGTTTTTTTTAAATCGTACCGCTATAGAGTTTCTTCAATCGTACTAGTTCTTGATCTACTAAAAAATATATATACAGAAATTATATACTATGTATTCTATAAAAATGTTTATTATTCTTAATAATATATTATTTCATTATATTTTTTTTATTTTGTGGTGTAGTGAGCAATACAACTGACTCACGACCCAAAGGTTCCGGGTTCGAATCCCGAGTAAGGTATGGTTGTGGTGTGTGTCTTTCCCAATTTTATCTTCATTCCAATCGAATACAAAATGCAAAGATATGAAAAATATGTGAGAAAATTGTCTCATCGTCATTAAATCACCGCTTATATACATAAAATGTACAAAAAGCGTGTAATAATAAATAATAAAAAAAATATTTTGTAAATTTGTCAAGTTATTAAAAAAACAAATTCAAGTTCTAAAAACAAATATCATTATTTAACTAGGCAGTACGATTTAAGAGATAGGTTTACTAAAAGATATCTTTTACATTGTCTTATGAAGTCTGATAAATGTGTTATTTAAAAAAAGGCTGAACTTGTTAGGAGAAAGCATCACAAAATATAACTATAGGCAGAAGTATAAATTTTCGTGCCAATCTACGCTGAATAATAAATAAAACAAAAACAATCTCTTAGGTAGTACTCTAATATAATAATTTTTTGAATGGTGTATCTGTTAGAACATCTTTAAAGATGATTCATTTAATTCTTCCTAAAATTATTGGCTATATTACCCATATAATAAACACTTGCATTGAGAATAGAGTTGTACCAGAAATTTGGAAAATAGCGATAATTAAACCTATACCCAAAAATAGCGATATCTTAACATACAATGACTTACGTCCTATTAGCATACTACCCACCTTATCGAAGGTTTTGGAACGAATATGCTGTAATCAGATAACAAATTTCCTAAAAGGAACTAATATTTTACCAACTACACAGTCAGGATTCAGAAATGGTTACAGCACTAATACCTGCTTAATGAATATTACAGATGAAATTATCAACAATTATGATAACTGTAAAACAACTTTTTTAATCCAAATAGATTTTTCCAAAGCTTTCGATATGGTGGATCACAATCTCTTATTAGCTAAGCTACGATATTATGGATTTAGTGATGATGCAATTATTTGGTGCAGAAGCTATTTTTACCTTCCGTCACCTTTAGGTAAGGAAGGTATTGTCTTTGGTCAAAAAATTCGATGATGAGTTTTTAATCAATAAGCATGTTTTAGGGTCCCTAGAATACGAATTTACTATTTTTACGATGATGTCTGTATGTGTGTGCGTGTGTGTGTGTGGATGTGTGTGTGTGTGGATGTGTGTGTGTGTGTAACAAAATTTTCGTCTGCGATAACTCTAATACTACAGTTACAAAAATTATAATTTTTTCGTACACTTCTTCGTTACATCCATATGAAGAGCTGATTAGATTTTGGTTACAATTGGTCAACCGGAAGTAAAATAATTTGAAGATTTTAACAGTTTTTCTTGAAAAAACTATGTTAAATATAATTTTTTCACATTTGATGTTATTATAAATATTAAAGAATATTTTATTCTCTATACGATTTGACTGCATTTTATACTTAATATTAAATGGATATAGAGTTAAAAAATTATAAAGAAATTAAATTTCATAAAGTAGCCATAGCTATGGAAACAGCTACTATATTAAGAAAATTCTGATTGAAAGATGTCAGTGTCAAGTGAAATTGACATAGTGTGTTTCTCTTATAATTTTACTGGAAATATAGGATCTTTTGCTTTCTGTATGCAATTTGTATAAAATACATACAACTGCTTTAAGGTAATGTACAAGAAATAATAATAATAATAATAATAATAATAATAATAATAATAATAAATCTTTTATTTCTGCAGATACATTACACTGTATATAGAAAACGTCACAAAATAATAATTTTCTGTATGAAATTTGCATAAAATACATGCAACTGCCGGAAGGTAATGTAGAAGAAATAGAATATTTAATTTAACAAGGAACTTTCCGTATGAAATTTGCACAAAATACATAGAACTGACGGAAGGTAATGTGCTGGCCACATCAGATTTTTTTAATAGAAATTTTCATGTAGTCATGGCACCAGATTCATCTATTCATCAATCGCGTAGATTCCCTCTTCATCAAGGGGTTCCTCAAGGCTCTATCTTGGGTCCATTATTTTTCCTTTTGTATGTGGCCGACCTATCATCCAGTCTGCAATACTGTTCCTCACATTCATATGCTGATGATACTCAGTTGCTAGCAACCGTAAATAAGCTGAACGCCAAAGAGGAATGTGAGGCCATAAATGAGGATCTGGAAAAGTTGTCGACATGGACTACTAATAATGGGCTCAAGATTAATACTGATAAATCTTCGCTGTTAGTAATTGGAAACTGTGATACAGGTGATATAAAACTGCAAGGAGAAATCTTAAATCGTGGTTTGGCTATTAAGAGTTTGGGTATGATAATTGACAAAGACCTTAACTTCCGTGACCATTTGACAAAAAAACTAATAGCGGCCAGACTTAGACTACGACATTTATACCAGTATCGCAAGTTATTATCAGCAGAAATAAAATTAAGACTAATTAACACCTTGATACTACCTATACTCGACTACTGTGCATGTGTATATGTTCCACACTTGACACAAAACGACAAAAATAAAATAACGCTATTTCAAAACTCATGCCTCCGGTTTGTTTATAATGTGCGTAAATATGACCATATTTCGTCATTTCGTATTTCATCCAATCTTCATTATATTGATGAACGTGTGAAGATATTCTATCTTTGTCAAATTCACAAGATCATACTAACAGGTTGCCCTTCTTATCTACATGAAAAACTTAAATTAAAAGAACAGCATTATCAATTACGTGATAAGAATTCGTATATCGTACCTTCATATAACAAAAATAAATCGAAAAATGCGTTTTCTTACCTTGCACCCAAATTGTATAACAATCTTCCAAGTGAATTAAAATCTCTTTCTTTACACTCTTTCAAAACTCATGTAAAAAAATTGTTCTGTTTAAATTAGTAATTATTTCCAATATATTATTATAATGTAAACAAATTAACCCTATTTATCTGCTTTTTGGCATATTATGCTATACTTTCATGCTATGTACTCATGTTGACTTTTTCTTAATTTTTTTTGTAATTTAATGTACTGGTTGGGTGGAAGAGCAGCCTTTGGCTGAACCCCGCCGTTGACTGTGGTCAATAAAGTTATATTATTATATTATTATTATTATCTACAGGATTTTCCATATCCCTGTTATTCATTTCTTCAACATATTCTTTCAAATCTATATCTAATTCTTCATTAACAACTTTTTTTAGCTCATTCATTAATAATATTACAAAATTTGCATTATTACAACAACTGATTACACGTCACTTTTAAAAGGCAAGGCGCAAATAAACTCGACAACCGGTGAGACGAATGCTTTTACCCACTCGCTTTGAACACGAAAGCGATTGCACGAATTCGTTACGATGCGAAGAGTCGAGAATACCGTTTTACTGATTTCGTTCGCTATGCGTACGAACGCGCACGACTCTGACGATTACGAAGGGTCGAGAATACGGCCCCAGGGTTTTAAATGATTAGAAGGTAGCGCACTTGAGTACGGTTTCTGCTAGTGTTGCGCTCCAGGCGCATCTTCAATTACGTACCTGTCAATGTCCAGCTTCTTCTTAAATATATACGGACCAATGTATTTACGTAGCATCTTCGGGCATGTGTCATCATCTCGGCCAACACGTTTGATGGCAGCAAGTTCGTTACCATGAAAGTCGGTCGGTGACAACATACGCCCTCAAACCCTTGAGATTTGAAATATAGTACTATGTTACTGATAAAAAGTGAAAATATAAGAAGGCTAAGGCAGTCATCCTGCGTGACACCTTGTGTAATATCTATGTTTTCAGTGACTTCAGAACCGAACTGTTTTGCTACAGTAGCTTTATCATATAAATGACGTAAACTTTTTATGTTTTTCCAATTTATCCCAAGGTTAAAGAGTTAATCCCACAACAGTTCATAACGGAGAAAATCAAATCTACGAAGACGCCGTAGAATTCGTTTTTATATTTTGTATTAATGTGTATTACGTTTGTAAGGATAAAGCTGTTATCTGCACAGTCCCTTCCCTTTATTTATTATTATTTCAAATTCCTTCGACCATATGAGTAAGCGATTTGACATTATTGTTGTAAAAAGTTAGGCTACAGAGTTTAACAAGGCTGTGCCCCTGTAGTTATCTGCGTTATCTTTATTACCTTTTTTGTGGAGCAAGATCATTTTCATTGAAGACCATTTATTAGAGGTTTTCTCGGTTTGTATAATGTTGTTAAAGATCGTAGTAAATAGTATTAAATGTATATATTTATCACTAATTGTATATATTAAAATAATAACAAGAAGTAAGATATTCGTTGTTCCTATAACTTACAGTGGAATAAAAAAATATTTGGATTTGTTTATTGTATATAAAGTGATACTAAATGTTAAAATTGATTGAGACGCACGATTGTATTCAAATCGCATTATGTGGCCATTGAATTTCTACACCATTAACGTGGTTCTTATAATAATCTTTATTTGCTATACTAGTTAATGTTGAGTTTCTTGTACCAATTCTGTGTCTAACTGTCTTTGCTGGTTACAGAGCACACAGTTTTGGAAGACCGTTTTGCTAACTACTGAGAAGTAATATATTATCTTCAAGTCTATTCGTACATGAGTTTGGGCAGTATCGTTTTATATGTGCTGGTATATGCTTTTCCGATAATTTTATATAATTATGTAAACAAACACAAGCTTTAATTAAGTTGTCCACATTCTCCCTGAGAAAAATTTTGAAGCATGCAACGAATATGCCAAAAGCATTCTCTATACATCTTAGTGCACTAAATGTCTGTAGTTGAATATTCTTGGTTCATGGGTTAAATTTTTTCCTCCAAATAAACGAAGAAGATTTTTATATAGTGGGAACGAAAGAAAAGAAAAGAAGGGAAATCGAAATTTGTCGGTAATGGTTTATCTCATGCAATGTTTCGAGTATTTGTATATAAAGCCAAACCAAATAATGTTTCTCGGAAGATGCCTCCATTACTTTGGCTTCCTTGCGCAACAATATCCACGTAAGTGAATAAATAATTTACACCGCATATTCCAAAAAGTACGATGCTAAAAGATTTTTTTGTAGCTACAGTATTGTGAGCCTGAATTTTTAGGAGCTCTTATAACAACGTGCTTGCCGTCAAGAGCACTTAAACAGTTAGGCAGATTCCAAGATTTTTCAAATTTCTTCGAAATAATTCTTCACAAGATGCTTGTAATGAATTTCCTTTTATGTATTATAAAATCAATAAATCTATATAAAATATAGATTTCTTTCACTTACCTCAGTGTTAACATTAGTCGTACTCCTTCAGGAATTGGCACTCTTCAGCTATTTTTCTATATATCTGATCCAACATGTATCAATAACTTATCAAATTGATCTCATGGTTAGGGGTGTGATGTCAAGAATTGCGCATAACGCAGTGGACGGTTGATGATAGCGTTCTGGAGGAGAACGACTTGGGGGTAGCTGTATTTGTGGCAAGGGCGAAGACGAAGTGTCGGTTGAGGGTCTGCAGGATTTCCAGGCCGCATATCTCTCACGGTTCTCTTCACGTATGTTGCTTAAAGGTCCGCGATTCAAGTGGTGATGGGAATGGCGTTGGTGTCTTCGTAGAGCGTGGCAGATGGGTACTACCAGGACAAGTCGGAGGCGCGGCGCAGGAACTGGCGTTCCAATTGGACTAGTGGTTGTAGCTGGTGGGCTCGCACTGACGTGTAAACGACCGCTCTGAAGCCACTGAATGAACGAATGTCTTGTAAATATGTATGAACACACCAAGCGGCCTTGAATTTTCTTGTCGTAAACATGCCATGAGCGATGTGCGTTCCTGATGAACTTCTTCCATTAGTCCGGCGAAGATGGCGGCTCTTTCTTGTTTTCAGTGGATGGTTCTTGTTTACTGAGTTCAGTTTCTTGGGTCAAACTCTGAGCACAGTTTGTTCCAAGTTCGCTGGTGGTGGACAGGTACGGCTCGGCGAATCATGGCGCTCATCCTATTCCACTATGTTTTGCCCGCGGGGTCATGTGTCCTAGCAAACTCGCGGTAGATTTTCCGTTTGTCCCGCATAAGCTGGACGATGTGTGATGGTAGGGCAGGTTTGTCTCAGCTTACGGTTGTCAGCGGCGTTGTGGTATCACTGCGATCTGGATAGCTGTGGTGAGTACAGCTAGGGCTTCCTCTATATCATCTGGCGTTTGTAGGGCTTCCAGTGCAACTGGGAGCGTGTGTTCTATTTGTAGATGAAAAGAGTTCCAGTCCGTGTTCTTGCGTTCCTTCACAAGGCGGTAGCGCGGAGCGGGCTGAGCCGCCTGGATGAATAGTGCTTCTAAGAGCACCGGGAGATGGTCTATGGCTATTATGCAGCCAATTGTGTTGACGTGATCTGTGGCCACGATATGGTCTATTATAGGGGATCCACGATCGTAATGTTGGAGAGTCTCATCAGTGCGTCGACGAAGTGTGGTCCGTTGTCGTTGGTGGCTTGGCGACGGTTGAATGGATTGAGCAGCCCACGACGTTCAGACCCAAAGGTCGCCGGAAAGTCTAATGGTTTGCTTTCTAGTGAGTTGCGTATCAATAGTGCGACGTCGCCTGCTGGTAGTTTTTATGTTTACTAAATGCTGAATTAAATGTTTTCTGAATGTTATGGTTTTCACATTCACTGTGCAAATTCTTTGTGTATTGAATGTAAAAAATTTCGAAACTCAGTTATTTTGTGGCGAGGAACGGAAACTAGTGTTGATTGTACGGATATATATATATATATATATATATATATATATAAAACGTGTGGGCGTTGAAGCAAACAATACTAAGAACGGATATAACGATAGCAGAAGAGAGCATTTGAGCACGAATTATATGATAAATAATTACAAAATGTTGAATTACGTCTGAAAGTAATAATGAAAAACAATTCTGAAAATTTAAAAGTCAAACAAGGTGGAAACATTCATGAGAACAAAGAACAAGATATAAAATGCTAACATAACCATACTTAGAAATTAATCATACTATCTAATATGAATAATAATTGAATATATACTCATAGACTAATGAATACAATTTAATAATTTGATATGGGTATATAAAAGGATGGACTTCACTACACCTCCCCGCTAAGATCGGAAAATGTAGCGAGGATTGCTACTATTTTCAGGTCTGATAACTACGTCCTCATCAACTATTTCGGTAACTTCTAGGTGGTACTATAGGAGTATTATTCCTTCTTAACTAGAGGAGAGTCATTTTGACTTTCAATTATCGCGTTTGTAGTTTGTCTGTTGATTAGTTTTTCATTTGTTTCAGTTAAATCCACTTCAGAATTACCAGCTCCTTGGTGAATGAAATTTGAAAAATAATATTTTAACACAAAATAAATTGAAAAACAAGAAATAATAAATAAAATCGTGGTAATTGTTAAAGAAATATGTGAAACTGAATGATTGGTATTTTCATCTATAAAATCATTTTTCTTTTCGTTTTGCAAATTATCCAAATCGAGGCATATTTTATCAAACAAATTATTTTCATTTACTGTAATCATTTTTTTATTGTTGAAAGAAGAAAGTATTTTGGAAGTTTTAAATGTTTTTAGATTCAATATACTTAGAAAAGATAATTGAGGCGTAAAGTCCATACTTATTATGCTATTATTTTTCGAACTTATCGTATTTATAAGAATATTGTTAGTGCCAGCTGCACATCCACTTTTAAGCGTAAGTTTTCCAGTTACAAATAGCTTTATATTAGTTCTTACATGGTTTTTACAAATTATGTTTACATTTTCAGGTTCTGAATTTGCAAAAATTCATGAATTTACAGAAATCATTCGAATCCAAACGGTCTTATGTAAGGTCATTATTCTTTTGTTACATGACTCTGGAAATAATTTTAGCTCAACTAATAAATTTTGCTAACATCGCATATTTTACCAGATACCAAAGGTATATTTAGAATTTAATTTTTTATCGTAAAAATAAATTACTGGATTAATCAATTTATAGTAATGTTGCATGTTTTCTTTAACTAGTGGCATAGGGAATCTTGATCCATCAGGAAGGTGACTTTGTATATTCTCCAACTCATTTAATAATTTCAATGAGTCAAACATAAATGGGTGTAATGTGCCTTTTTGCGCTGACGTAATTATTTCTACTAATTGAATTTGGTGAAGAGCGAACTGATCTATTTATAAAGTCATTAAACTAATTAGTTCATTTACCTTTTCAAATAACTCGCTTCTTTTTCCGCTTGAATCTATTTTTTTTTTACAATTAATAAGGGTGCGTTCCAAGGACTTACTGAAGGTTCAATTACATCATTTTCTAACATTTCATTTATTTGTTTATTTATCTCCTCTTTTTGTTTCTCGGATAGTCTATAAGGTTTAACTTGTATAGGCTGTGTATTTAGTACTGTTAGAATATTATGTTTTATTGTTTCAGTGTACGTCAACTTATCGAAATCTGGCAGGTGAAATATATTGTTGTATATTTTACATATATCAATTATTGAATCACTTTCCTCTTTATTTAAATGATATATTCGTATTTGTTCTACTAAGCTCTTTAGTCTTTCGTATGAACAATTATTATAAGCATTAACAATCTCATAATCACATACATCTTCAAAAATGACTTAATCATGATTAAATTTAACCTTTTCTTCATTATTATTTAAAACATTTATATATACGTATCCCTTACTCGGTATCACTAAACAATTACTGATAAAAACTCCATTATCTAATTCTCTTGATAAACATACCGCGTCATTTACTTTATCTGTACCCACTTTTAACATTACTGCGCTACGCGGCGGTAAAATCGACATATTATTACTAGCTATAAATCAGTCAGTATATATTCGTCTCATTTTGTTTGATCTGATCCCGTATCAATTAATAAATTTGTAACTTAATTTTTTGTATCCGAACTTTTTCCACGCACGCTATCAGGTCGTGAATTTCCTTGTAAATCTATAATATGCATTTTCCGCGATCTTTCTACACTTTGATTTGGCGGATTGTTTACTGTTGCCCTTCAGTGATTGCTCCGTTGGACGTTCCAGGGCCGGACTCGTTTTTTGGATTTTGCGTATTTACAACATTAACTTTATGTTAGTTAGAATTCTGATTGTTTTGATTTGGAAAATTTTTCCCAGTTGTATTTGAGTTCGAAAAATTATTAGAGTATGAATTACGACTTGAAAGTTTTTGGGAATATGATTACGATTTGTGTTATGATGATATGTCACGTTTCTATGTGTGTTTACGTGTCTTGGAGTGTTATGTGCATTCAGGTTAAAATTATTTCTCTGACCATCAATATCTTGTGTTTTGAAACAATTGTTAATCTGATGCCCCATTTTATGACAAAATGCACAAGTAACAATATTTATATTTCTATTTGGAAAAGACGGCAATCGTGATTGACTTTGCCTAGACATATTTGTGTTTCCGTTTGGAACAAATGGTACGTGTGGTTGATTTTGCCCACATTTACTCGCAAGATGCCCAAATTTATTACATTTAAAACATTTATTACTTGGATTTTCAAAATTTCTATTTGTGCGTATACTTTTTAACAATCTTTCTTCTTCAACTGCACATTCTACTGCATCATTGAAATTATCAAATCTACTTGCTTTAACAATAGTTTTTATTGGATCAAAGAGCCCTTCTTGAAATGCTTTTAGACAATTTGGAATTCAAATTTGTAGTCACATTTGTTGCTTCCTGACCTTTACTCGCAATACATGCATCATTTAAATCAGCTGTTAATCTTTCTAATTTAATGGCAAATTCTCTGATTTATTCATTGTACCCAATTTTGCTATGAATTAATTCTATATTGGCGTTATGGTATGTTTATCTAAAAATTGGTTCTGTAGTTCTGTTTTCAACGCGTCCCAAGTAGCATATTCTTTGTATTTTATAATATTGTATGCAAGACTTGTAATTTAGTTTTTACTATATCCAAAAATTGTAGTAGTTGTGCATTCTTTGTGGCTTTATTTCTAACAATATCGTAACATGTAAGAAACCTATGTAAATTTTGTCTATTCCCGTCAATTTGGGTATCATTTTTAAAGCATTATCCGTGGAAAAAGTCATGTTTGTTTCTCTATGTATCAAGTTTATGTACTCTTCATAATCGGTACCGAACAAATTGTATATATCTCCTAACATAAATTATATTACATAGAAATCTACTTACATTATCTTAATTCTTAAATCACTTCTCTTCACTTATTCACTTTCATTGGCGATGACTTCGGATGTAAAAACTAGAGCTGATGATACTGGCGACGATGACGGCGACTTCTCGTAGTTGAAGCTCGGTAGCTGTACGGGACCTCGGCACTGGAAAGTATCGGGGATCTATAGAACCTCTCGGAGCTTTGGAACCTCGGTAGATTGGAATTATAGTCGATGAAACTTCCGTTTAAAATTTTATCACTTGTTCTTTATTGAAATTTTATTCGCACGGTAATATTAATTGTACTATTTACTTGCCGCAATTTACGAATGTTTTATTTGGATGTAAATTATCACTGTTATTTATTAAAAGTTCAGTGTTAATTATATTATATACTTGCCGCAATAATTGCGGCGCAATTTGCAAATGTCTTATTTGAATGTAACCTGACTCCAAAATTTTATTTTATAAATCGCTGGTGTCGACTTACCAAAAACATACAATAGTTACCTTCTTATGTCGCGTCACTGGCTATTCGGTCGGATATCTCAAAATTAATTGGGTTCTCAAATAAAATTCAAGTTTTAGTAAATAACAGTAATTATGTTTATTGTTGCACCGGGTTACATTTGGGAACCGATTCTCCCGTTAGATGTCGTACTCTAAGGCTATTCTACTTGATGACTAGCCGCGTACTCCCGTGTTCTCTGTTCTGCATTCATCTTTTACGGTGTTCTACCCACGCGTTGGTGGTAGAGAAAAGTGCTGATTTTGAGATTTAAACAAAGTAACAAGGAAAGTTCAAGAACCATAAGTTGAAGCAAACAATACTAAGAACGGATATGACGATAGCAGAAGAGAGCACTTGAGCACGAATTATATGATAAATAGTTACAAAATGCTGAATTACGTCTGAAAGTAATAATGAAAAACAATTCTGAAAATTTAAAAGTCAAACAAGGTGAAACATTCATGAGAACAAAGAACAAGATATACAATGCTAACGTAATCATACGTAGGAATTAATTACTATCTAATATGAATAATAATTGAATATATACTTATAGACTAATGAATACAATATAATAATTTGATATCAGTAAGTAAAAGAATGGATTTTACTACACTTTTACTATTGCAACAAGCACATTAGAAGAGATATTATTGCAGACTATTATACACTGAAACCTTGTTTATTAAGTAGTAGCGTATGGCACCATTACATGCATAACAGCCTGTATAATAAATTTTGAATTTTTAAAACATTTACCAATATCATTTATAAATATGTTAAAGACGAGGGGACCAAGATGGGAGCCTTGGGGCATCACGGAAGTTATATTAGCACTTCTAGAAGTGTAAACGTAACACACATTGAATGTAAATTGAGTGTTATTATCAGTTTCCAGATGCAGTGAAATCTATAAATCTAGAGGTCTGTTCGTTTGCATTACACTAACTTATATAAAATGTACCGAGAATACGTCACAGTGCAGTTAACACAACGTAGTACACACTTGTTTTCGAAATACAAACGAACACAAATTAGACAAGTTAGTGCAGATTGTAGGTTATCTAGCAATTCCATTTATAAATATGTATAATTATAATTATTCTTGCAATGGTATTTAGTTAAACTTTATTGCAATTGTTTCGATATGAAAAATCCAATACTGCTATTTTTTTGTACTAAATGTGAATTACACATATCTATATTGATTTTAATAGTATTAAATTAAATTAATATATTAATATGTTACATACTTATTTTCCCATTTCATTTCTTTGGTAGTCTAAAAACACATTTTCTTTTCTAGAATTAGAAGAATAATTTTTTATCTTTCATTAAAGTGTGGCATGCATGATGTTGAGACATCTAATGTTTAGGTGTAAAAAACTGTTTAAAAAATAAGAATGGATATTTTTTTTATTATTTGACGAAATCGAAGAAATATTATTTTGAAATAGTAGTAGTAGCAGTAGTAGCGACGATGAAATCATGAATAACACTTTAAGTACGATTTTACCAAATTTCACACGAAATAAAAAAGTTACTATAAAAAATTATGAAGCAGTAAGCATACTAATTATAAAGTTCATTTTTACTTAAAATTATTTAAAATTTATATAAAAATCTAAATATTTTGCTATACAAAATTTTATATATATATATATATATATATATATATATATATATATATATATATATTGTTACGAATTGTGGGTAATAATAATAAACTATATTTAAATAACAAGAAGAACTTTTATTTATAACAAACAACTCAGTAAAAACACAATATATAAAATAGAATTAGGATAACGTCAAATATATCCAAAATCTTGACACCTGCCTATTCTCCTGTTTTTGCATGGCCTCCATTTTCTTTCTTGTTGCCATGGATACCGTTTCCATAACATTACTCCCCTTTTAATTCTGTTCGTCCCGAACAGTTTCATTAGATCCCGCATAGGGCGCTAATCTATCCAAATGCACAACTTTGAATTTCCCTTTTGATAATTTTTGAATGCGGTATACTACATCATTAATCCTCTTAATAACCTTATATGGTCCATCCCAGGATGATTGTAGTTTTGGACTTATTCTGCGGGAGCGGTGAGGATTGTACATCCAAACTAGATCACCTTTTTTAAAACCAGCAGAATTAGCCCGTAAGTCGTATCTTGCCTTCATTCTATCACTTGCAAGACGTATATTATTTCTTACCATATCACGAATATTCTTCATTCTTTCTTCTAAATCTGCCACAAACTCAACCCTAGTTTTCTGTTGCATATCAGGTTTACCAAATTTAATATCACATGGCAGATTTAATTCTCGGCCGAAAAGAACTTTTGCTGGGCTATGCCCAGTGGTGTTGTGTATGGCAGATCGATATGCCATTAAAAATAAAGGAAGATGTTGATCCCAATCACGTTGATTCGTAGATACCACTTTAGCTAAATGTTTCTCCAGGGTTTGATTAAATCTTTCCACCATCCCATCCGATTGTGGATGCAGTGGTGTTGTTCTAGTCTTGTGTATAGAAAAACGTTCACATAATTCTTGAAACAATTTGGATTCAAAATTTCGCCCTTGGTCAGTATGTATTTCTAAAGGAATTCCATATCTACAAATTAAATTTTCGACTAATATGTCAGCAATAGTGGATGCTTCTTGATTAGGAATGGCATATGCTTCTGGCCACTTACTAAAATAATCCATTACTATCAAAATGTATTTATTTTTCCGGTTCGTTTCTGGAAATGGCCCTACTATATCCATCGCTACCCGTTCAAATGGTACACCAATGTTGTACTGTTTCATTTTCCCCCGCGATTTTTGTTTTGGTCCCTGTACAGAAGCGCATACTGTACATTTTTTACACCAGTTTTCAATGTCCGACCGATAATTTACCCAGTAAAATTTTCTTCTAACTTTCTCTAATGTTTTATTAACACTTAGATGTCCACCCGATTTTCCGTCATGCATCTCTTGTAATACTTGTGGAATATAGCTTCTTGGAATTATAATTTGAACCCAACCTGATTTTCCATTAACAGATTCCCATTTTCGTTTCAGAATACCTTTATCTAAAACTAACGAGTCCCACTGTGCCCAAAGACTTTTAAATGTAGGACTGTTATTAGCTATATCTGCCCACGTTGGTCGTTGATCTTTCTTCTTCCATTCCATGATTTGTTTTATATCCAAATCTTTCGCCTGTTCTTCTTCTAATTGTTTATCTTCCCATTCTAGATTGGAGAGAGAAATTTGGGTTATACTTATTACACCATCTTTGATTTCTTTCTGGTAGCAGTGTTTACAATTAGTAGACCAAGGCCGCCTGGATAGAGCATCAGCATTCTTATGACTAATTCCCCGACGATGTTCAGTATCGAAGTTGTATTGTTGAAGAATCTCTATCCATCTAGCTACTTGACCCTCTGGATTCTTAAAATTCAATAACCACTGCAATGCAGCATGGTCTGTGCGAAGCAAGAACTTTCTTCCATATAAATATTTGTGAAAATGTATTAATGATTTTACAACTGCCAAAAGTTCCTTTCTTGTCACGCAATAATTTTGTTCTGATTTTGAAAGTACTTTACTAAAATAACCAATTACTCTTTCTTCGCCATCCTGTATCTGAGACAGTATACCCCCAATACCAGTACCACATGCATCTGTATCTACGATAAATTTTCCATCTGTTTTCGCGTATGCCAAAATTGGAGAACTGCATAAATATTTTTTTAAGTTATTGAAGGATTTTTCACATTCCTTATTCCAGATAAACGGTCGAGCTTCTTCTGTTAACTGATGCAGAGGTTTGGCAATTTCAGAAAAACCTTTGACAAAGCGACGATAGTATGTACAGAGTCCAATACTTCATTTTTATTTTGAGGACGTGGCCAAGTTTCTACCGCACGTATTTTACTTGGATCTGTAGATATACCATCTGCAGATACTACGTGACCGAGGTAATGAACTTCATTTTTAAAGATGCAGCATTTCTTAGGATTTAATTTCACATTGGCTTCTCTAAAACGTTGATAAACTTTCGAAAGATTATGTAAATGTTCGTCAAAAATTTTTCCAATCACTATAATATCATCTAAATATACAAGGCAGCATTCCCACGACAGTCCACGAAGAATTAGTTCCATTAATCTTTCAAAAGTGGCAGGTGCATTGCATAGTCCAAATGGCATTACTTTAAATTGCCATAACCCATTTCCCGTAGTAAAAGCAGTTTTTTCTTTGTCCTCTTCAGACATTTCTACCTGCCAATACCCACTTTTTAAATCTAATGCTGAAAACCACTCGGCACCAGCTAAAGTATCCAAGGTATCGTCGATACGCGGAAGTGGATAACTGTTTTTTTTGGTAATATTATTAAGCTTCCTGTAATCGATGCAAAACCTTGTACTTCCATCCTTCTTCGCAACGAGAACTACAGGAGATGCCCAAGGACTAGATGATGGTTCAATAACACCATCTTCGTGCATTTCTTTAATTATTGTTTCAGCCTCTTCTCTCTTTGCTAGTGGAAGTCTTCTTGCTGGTTGTGGAATAGGTGTATAATTTTCCGTATTTATTTTATGCTGTACTAAATTGGTACGTCCGTAATCAGATTTTGAAAGGGAAAATATATCCTGATATTTCGAAATAAGTAGTCTCACACTGCTAACTTGATCTCTGTTTAAATTCTTGGAAGCGTCCATAATCATATCTGCTAGAATTTCTGGCAAAGGGACATTTATTTCCTCCGTGTTCAGAGTTTCGTTACCACAACTAATCCATTTTACAGGTTCACATTTTCCTATATTTGCTCCTTTTTGTAAAATTATACTGTAGCTATTAGTATTTAAAATGCGAACAGGGACTGACTCCCCAATATTTACAAGTGTTTTTGCTAAAACTAATCCAGGTTTCAGTGGATGTTCATAATTAGCCTCTACGATTCCCATGCGGAAGCTTTCACTCTTATTTTCTACTGTTGTCATCAAAATGCGTTCAGTATAAGCAGGTATAGATTCCTCATTCGATAGTATCAATTTTAAAGATTTCATTTTAATATTTGGTAGATTAAGAATAATTTCTTCCTTGCCAATTTTTAAAGTTCTTTGTTTCAAATCTAAGACTAATCCATAATAATTCATAAAATCTATGCCAAGAATAAATTCGTCAACAATGTCAGCCACTAGTACTCTATGCCTAAAAAGTGAATTTCCAATTTTGATATTTACATACATTGTTCCTTTGATGGGAGATAACTCACCTGTGGCTGAATGTTACATTTTCTAGTAACAGGTGTAACAAAAGCATCCTCTGAACAGTCTGATCTAATAATGGAAGCATTCGCGCCAGTATCTATTGTCAGTTGACGAGCTATATTATTCATAAATCCATCCGCCATTAAACTATTCACATTTTGTTTAATTCCGGATATCTGGATGTTCGTGGGGCTACCAAAATAATCAGTCAGTATTCGCCCCCTAATACTAACTTTTCTTAGTTTCCCTTCTTTTCTTGAAATTCATCCCGACGTAGTTTGGGCGTATTACGCCAACAGTTTGCTTTTATGTGACCCGGCTTTCCGCAAATCCAACATACTATTTTCTTTTCTTGTTTTCCCATTTTTAATTGTTCCATAAAACGATGTTGTTGTGTTAATAATTCTTTTATTTCTTCCCTTAATGATATTTCTTCTGAAATGTCAATTTTTTTAATTTTATGATGGCACGTAGCTTCTTTTGCAGCTTCAATCTCTAGGGCACAAATGACACTTTCACTACATGTTTTCTGTCTTCCTAATCTTAGAGATTGTTGAATTTCAGGATCACGAATTCCGTCAATAAAAGATTGTCTAGAAATTTTGTTAAATATATCCTCAGGAATATTTCCATACGCTAATCGCACCAAACGTTCAATTTCAGCCGCAAATTCTTGAAGACTCTCCCCAGACTTTTGTACTCGCGCTTTTAGTTGCGTAAAATATACCTCAGTTAGGTGTTGATCCCCGAATCGTAATTCTAGGGCATTTATAATAGTATAGTAATCCTCTTGCATTGACGGTGGTATCGTTTGCAATATTGCTAATGCAGGTCCTCGCAGCGCAAGAATAAGTCCTGCAGCTTTTGCCTTGTCGTCCCATCCATTGGAATTTGCTGCGACTTCAAACTGCTTTTTATATATGGTCCATGACATTTGTCCGTCGAAAGTAGGAGTACTCACTTTACTACATGTAACCGTAGTAGGTACAGTGAAATTATTCGTTTTCAGTTTTTCTAATTCACTTTCTAACGAAATTATTTTCTCTTCTATGGTAAATATGTTGTTTTTAACCAAAATGTCATTTTCTTCAATTTTCTGCTAACTTCTGTTCCATTGACAGTGCATTTTCTATCTTCGACAACTGATCCTCCATCGTAGTAAACTCATACTCTTCCGGATCATTTCCTTCTGTCGCAATAACATCGCGTAATCTTACAAACAACTCTGATTTGTTCCCCTTTATTGGTAAACCCCGTTCGTCCAGTTCTTCCCTCAATTCTTTTATTTTTAAATCAACTAATTTCATTATTTTTTTTAATCCCACTTCTGACACCAAAATGTTACGAATTGTGGGTAATAATAATAAACTATATTTAAATAACAAGAAGAACTTTTATTTATAACAAACAACTCAGTAAAAACACAATATATAAAATAGAATTAGGATAACGTCAAATATATCGAAAATCTTGACACCTGCCTATTCTCCTGTTTTTGCATGGCCTACATTTTCTTTCTTGTTGCCATGGATACCGTTTCCATAACAATATATATATATATATATATATATATATATATATATATATATATATATATATATATATATATATATATATATATATATAGGTTGTCGGAAATTACAGTGATGATCAATTCGAATCCCATTTTCGATTAAAAAGTTTTTGCTATCAAATGCTGGTGAATTTATTTGAAAATTGTGAGGTTTACACAATATTGTTCAAATATGGTAATAATAAAATTATCAGCTTTCACACTCTCGAAGTAGCTAGAAAATGTAATATTTTCTTGATAATACAAGAGCGAACATTTCCGTTGAAAAACACGTACTATTTTTCAGGTTTGCTGGACGTAGCAGATATATTTGATGTTTCTTTAAGTATATTATTTAAAGATATTACACGTGTGGTTACTTTTTTATGTGAATTAGCTCTGTAAATAATTAAATTTACTACCCCGGAACAATAGCAAATTTTTTTTATAAAAATTTTAATTTTTGTATAAAAAAATTAACTGTTTTCTATTTACCCAGGATGTTTTGGCGGGTCTCACATTAATATAGACAGATCATATGAAAGAGCAAAAGACTATTTTAACAGAAAAGATTATCACTTCATCGTATTATAAGCTATATGTGATGAAAACAGTAAATGTATAGATATATTTATAGGGTTTTCTGGATCTGTGCATGATGCTCAAAATTTAGAAGAATTATGTAATGGTACGTGTATCTTGATTGAAAATCATTAAAAATGTTAGTAACAATTAACTAACTAATTAGGTGACAGTGCGTTTCCACTGTTATCATATTTAATTAGACCATTCAGGGATAACGGAAATTTAAATCATGCCAAAAAAAATTAAATTAAATTCCTGCCGGGTTAGTATTGAACATGCATTCGGTTTATTGATACAAAAATTCCGGCAATTATTATATAATTTAAAATTACAAGACCCTGTGCGACGATGCAATTTTATTATTTATTCATAATATGAGTAGAGACGACGTTAGTAATGAAGCAACAGCAATCAACATAAAAAAATAAATTTGCGAACAATTATACGCAAAACGTCGTAGAACATAATGTAATGTATTTAATAGTTTATTAAGACATTATTATTAATTAAATATTTTTATTATGCTAGTAATTTCGTTATTAATTTATTTTATTGCAATTGTTGCAATATCTTTTCTTCTTGTTCATATTTTCTTTCTTCTACTTTTTATTTTTGTTCCTATTTTCTTTTTAATATTACATTCATTTCTCTCATCTCATTTAAAACGTTTTCTTTGTCTATTCTTCGTTTCTTAGGTTTCGAACATGTAGTTACAGGTTTATTTAAATCACATTATGATGTGGGCAACTCTGATGTTGGTAGCAATAATGTACTAAAAAATAATAACATAATATAATAGGTTAACGGTACAGTTTTCTTTTTATTTTCTATTACATTTTGTACGCTCACTCCGTCTTTCATTTGTTTTCTAATTGTACAAGTCCAAAATTGTATTTATATTTTTCCATTTCAATTTAAATTTGGTCTCATATCTTTTTCATGGTTTTTAATATTCCTTGTTCGACAAGTGGCTTGTGATTCTTGTAGTGTTCTATGAGCAGTTTTGTGGATGCTTCATGCCATCTTGTGCATTCGTCATCGTTCGCATTTTCCTCGTTACGGTGCTCGTTACTTCTTCCCAAATACTTATTTTTCCTCCTCGTTGGCTTTCATTTCATCAGTAACCGCCAGTAGAAATATTCCATCCGGAGTATTAACTAATTCCAAATGTTTATTTAGGATATCATCAACTGATATCTTGATAAAAAAACTTGTTCTCTATAACACAAGTCATGTTATTAAATAATAAATAAACTAATTAAGAGTTAATAATGTATGTAACCTAAAAATTGAAAGAAAGTTTTACCCACCTGTGCAAAAATAATAATAGTTTTCCTTCGTAAGGAAGTTTCCATGTTCATCTCTTATAATGAAACATTTCTTTTGATTTATTTTAAAAAAATTGCAGTTGTTTCAGTTACAAGTATGCACGAAAGCTTGTTTGACAAATTACTGATTTGACGGTAACGTTGTAAACTACTCACTGCACTAAGTGTAATAGCTTGGGAGGTAGTATACTTAATACAAGTTAGTGCAACATGCATGACTACAAACGAACACATTGCAGACAACTTCGGACAGACGAACGAACACATTTTTCATAAAATTACAAACTCGTGCAGTCAGAACCATACAAACGGACAGACCTTATATTATTTGATCAGTTCGTTTTTTCAATGAAAATTAGCCGTTTGTGCATACCAATAAGAACACCATTACCACTTTGTTTATTAGAGTATTTGATGATCTATTATTACGGATGATAGTGTAGTCGGACGACAGGATTTCACCATCATTGAATGGTCTACATTTGTTTCAGTAAGACATTAAATCATAATCCGAAGAAAGAGAGTTTGTAAAAAATGACAATTTTTCAACGCAACCACCTGACGTTTTGATATTAAAAAGACAAGTTCATTTACAATGAGGATAATAAAAGAGTCTGTGAGATATTTAGTTAAATTTATTTAGATCCTCGACCGATTAAACAATGCAAACTCGAGAGCCGTGATCTTATAGAGCTTTTGTATAAAGAAGAGTTTAAATGATCACCAACATAAACTTGTCTCGTAGGACCATCCATATTAAGATCAGTAGTTGATAGAGATTTACGTGCCTTCACTGCAGAGACAAAATTTTCTTTGGATTTTCTTTGAATAATAATAATAATAATAATAATAATAATAATTTTTGCAGTTTAGGCGTCGACTTCTGAGGTCATTAGCCTTAATGGTGAGTATATTATTAATATTATTTACAGGACGACCACTAACATGTTAAAGATATTATTATTTAAGGTCCGCATACCGGATAAAATGAGAAGTTGGATATAAGATAGTAAGTGGACAAAACAAAAATAATTTAAAATGGTCAAGCAAGAGCTTTCGTCAAGGATAAAATATATAAATGAATATAAATAAATAACACTTATTTTACGACCACATGTTAACGATCACATTTACAATAATAGATAAGTAGATTTAAAGCATGAAGTCTCCACATTTCAAATCCTATCGTACAGGTTGCAGGCTCTAAGGAAGTCAATAACTTCCTGAATTTTTTCGTGATCTGTCAATATTTCCCTATTATTAAGGCCAAAGCCAAAGTGTCGCCTTACCGGTTCTAACGCGGGGTACTCAACTAGCACATGCGGCACAGTCACAGGAACTTGGCAGTCCTCACAGGACGGCTGACCTTCCCGAGTGAGTCTGTACCGATGAGTAAGACTAGTATGGCCCATTCGAAGCCGGTGGTCTTTAATTAAGTATCTTCTTGACAGATCACGAGGAAGACTTGTTTGACCGATCAGAGGTTTGACTCGGCGATGGTGGTTATCCACCATATCCCATTCTCGCTGCCAAAGCGTGAATATTTTTCTATAAGCTACATTCCTGAGGTCGGTATGCTTAACAATATATGCCTCTACGGTGATTCTCTCGGCAGCTGCACGGGCTGCCTCATCTGCTAGCTCATTTCCCCTTATCCCAACATGGCTTGGGATCCATACAAAATGGACGCGTTTGTCCAAGTCAGACAGATGCTTTAGTTTTTCTAAAATCATCTGAATGACTGGATCTGATGACAGCGACTCGCAGAGGGACCTCAATACGCTAAGCGAGATCACAATAGAGGAGGGCCTGCCACAGAGCGTATGTTTCCGTAGTGTATACCGAAGCATCAACGTGTAGTCGCCAGGAATGTGCTGTATCGTGATATACAAATGCCGAGCCAGAACCTTGGTTACTCTTAGACCCATCTGTATAAATGATATCCGCGTAAGGGAACCTCTATCATTTTTAAAAATTTCTGGGTGAAGAATATTTGTGGTAGGGAGTGTTTGTCATACTGGAGGAAATTCAGTATGACCTTTGTCTGTGGGATGAGCCATGGTGGGACTTTTAAGTATCCCACTGGAGTGACTCTAGGCGGCTGGTATTCTATTTCACCCAGAATATCTCTTAACACGTACACAAAGGGGTCTGGATAGAGCATGCGACCTAAAACCCTCTTTAAAAAGGATGTCAAAATTCCTATGGTTACACTGTGACCAAATTTTGTAAGCCTATGACATAATTAACTTACGTCTCCTTATGCCGAGAGGTGCTAGTCCAGATTCACTGCACAGATTTGCTGTTGGGGTGGATGGAAATGCCCCGATGCTGTAGCGGATGCCAGCATAGTGGATAGGGTCTAGCGACCTAAGAGACGTTCTTGCAGCAGAAGAGTACACAGTGCAACCATAGTTAGGATTAGGGCCTGGTAGACTTTCAGGAGTGTTTGGGGTTCTGCGCCCCATTTCGTCCCTGCAAGAACTTTGACGCAATTCATCGCCTGTGGGCATTTGATTTTTAATTCAGAGATATGAGGTTTCCAGGTAAGTTTCGGGTCAAATATGACCCCGGGAAATCTTACTCTATCTCTGCAACGAATTTCTTCTTCCTTGAGATATAACATCGGCCCATAGTGTGGACGGTTCAGTCTACAGAAGTGTATACACTGGGTCTTCTCTGGTGAAAACTTAAAGCCGGTGTTCTCAGCATTCAGTGCGACTTGGTCGATGGCTGCTTGTAGTACTCGATTAATATCTCCCATCTTCTTAGCACTGTAGAAGATGGTGAGATCATCGACGTACATGCTGACCCCTACTGAGGGGCTGACGTCAGCGATAAGGTCATTAACCGCTACAATGAACAGTCACACTCAAAGTAGAGCCTTGTGATACGCCGTTCTCCAGGATCTTGCTGGAGGATATGGTTGTACCGACTCTAACTCTGAATATGCGGTCTGTGAGAAAAGCATCGATAAAGAGGGGCAGATTGTCCCTAAATCCCCATTCGTGCAACTTTTGTAGAACATAGTACCGCCACGTCATGTCATAAGCTTTCTCAAGGTCGAAGAAAATTGCTACTACATGCTCACGCTTTGCGAAAGCCCTATGTACCTCGTGGTCTAGGTAGACTAACTGATCGGTCGTAGAACGGAATTTCCGGAATCCAGCTTGGTGCTCATTTAAGAGACCTTTAGTCTCGAGACACCAAACCAACCGGTTATTGACCATGCGTTCCAGTAGTTTCCCTAGACACGAAGTCAGGCTTATTGGCCTGTAGCTGGCTGGAAGTAATGGGTCCTTTTCAGCCTTGGGGATGGGGACAATGATCGCCTCCTTCCACTCAGCAGGATAAGTACCCTCAAGCCACATCTTGTTATACGTAGACAGCAAGGCGATTTTGAACGAAGGTGTGAGATGCTTGAGCATGTGATTCGAGATACTGTCTTGACCTGGGGATGAGGACGTAGCGTGAGCAATTGCGGAGTCTAGCTCCAGCATGGTGAAGGGAACATTGTATTCCTCTTGGAATACTGTTCCAAAAGAGAGTGGTACTTCTCGTTCACCCTTGGATGCCAGGAATGTTGGCACATAATTAAGTGAACTACTGGCTTGTTAAAATTGATCGGCTAGTTTCTTTGCAATCAGATTTGTATCGCTCGTTATAGTGTCCTCATCCCATTTCAGGCGGGTTACGGGTGGTGAATAGCCCCTGTTAGATATCCTTTTCACTCTACTCCAACACTCTTGCGCGGTGGTCTCGGCTGAGATGTGTTCCAGGATTTGTGCTTGCTGTCTAGTATTTTTCTACGGACCTCAGCACGGGCTTTCTTAAAGACGATGAGGTTTGCCTCAGTCGGAAACCTTTTGAATTTATTAAAAGCAGCCTTTTTCAGTTTTATCACCTCTTTAACCTCCGGGTTCTATCAGGGTACTCTACGTTTGTAGAATCCCGGCTTGGAGGAGGGGACGGACGTCCCTGCTGCTTTTAAAAGGGACTAGGTTAAACCTACTATATCATCATGAACATCATCAGTAAGGACTGGTGTCGCTAAAACCCTTTCGAACTTTGACCAATCGGCTTTATTGAAGATCCACTTGGACGGACAGACCTGGTTGGTAGTGGGGCAGTCCGTAGTGATCACTATGGGGAAGTGATCACTACCGGGCAGGTGGTCTAGTGCCTTCCACAAGAATCTACTCGCTAGTACGGGGGACATGATGGTAAGGTCAATTCGCGAAAATGTCCTTGACCGGGCATTAAAATACGTGGGTGAGCCATCATTCATAAGTACAAGATCTGAGGACTGCAGTAGATCTTCGATAAGTCGACCTCTTTGATCCCTATGATCCGAACCCCAGAGACCATTGTGGGCATTAAAATCTCCTAGTAGTATTAGAGGGGTAGGGAGTTGTCTAATGATATAGCGCAAGTCATTTACGTCCCACTCTGCATCAGGTAAGTATATGTTGCAGAGGGTTACTGTAAGTGGAGATCCTTACTGCCACTACTTGGAGATTAGTATCGACTGGGATTTCCCTATACTGAATGTCTTGTCTTAGAATGATAGCTACACCACCACGAACCCTTAGTTTGGGTTCCATGTCCCTACGTACTATTGAATAGTTCTTCAAAGAGTAAGGTTGACCAGGTTTGAAACGTGTCTCCTGTAGACAGGTACACATAGGGTTCAGCTCAGTCATGAGAAGTTTTAGCTGACAGTAATGGTACACACAGCCTTTGATGTTCCATTGAATTATGTTATCCATAAATGATGATAAGTAGGTTTATACACTGTCCTGTAGCTTTCGAGGTTTCCCAGGAGGCCAGCCTCTCGATCTTTTGGCGCTATGGGAAGTTTGAGAGGAAGCGGAATGCACTGACATTTCGCCGTCAGATACATCTGTTCCTTCCTCTCTGTTTATTTTCTCCGATGCATTAGAAGGCGTCGGACTTCCGGGTCTTCTCACTCGTCGAGGGAAGGCAAAGTTGTCCTTAGTTATAAAAGTAGCATTCAGCGCATCAACAATGGCTGGAATAAGTTGATGTACTTCCGGCACCTGAGGTGTAGATACGCTACTTTTTATAACAAACACGGCTTTCATTGCTGAAACTAGTTCAGGAATTAATTCCTTTATCAATGAGGCTGTGTTAGTTACTTCAGGGGCTAATGCCGCTTTGGCATAGGATACTCCAGCGGTTGGGGTCCGTATGACAACTTTTACCTTTGCCTCCGGATAGGAAAGATTCTCTTTTATCTTGACCTCCTGAATAGCCATTTCTTGTTTGAAAATTGGACAGTTTCTAGACCTGGCGGAATGGTCTCCCTGGCAATTTACGCATTTTATAGGTTCGTCACAGGGTCTCCCTTCATGCAGTTCGTTCTTGCAAACACAAACTTGCGGGCTTTGGCATTTTAAGGAGGTATGTCCAAATTTCTGGCAACGGAAACATCTAAGAGGGGCGAGAATATATGGTCTTACTGCGAGTGAATAGTACGCAGCTTGTACTTTTGGTGATAATTTTGGGGTGTTGAAGGTAAGGATGTGGTTGGCCGTATCCTGTAGTTCCCCATTGGCTCAAGTTTTAATTCTTCGTACTTCACTCCTTGACTCTTTAACTCTTGGCAGATCTCTTCCGGTGTGCTCAGAAGAAGATCTTTACAAAAGATTACTCCTCTACAGGTGTTAAGAGACCTGTGAGGAATAACTTCATTGTTAGAGTCACCAAGCTGTTTTGACCCCATTAGTTTTTTCGCTTAATGAGCCTACTAAACCAAACAGAAGTTTTTGTAGTAAAAACGGGTTAGCATTGTTAAAATCTCCTTCTGTCTTCTTAATGACCACAAACCGGGGAATTACCTCCTTTTCTCGGCTTGTTTTTTTCGATACTATGGTTTATCTTGTACGACATTGTCTTCTACGGCTGGACCTTTAGACGGGTCAGCACTACTCTTGTTTTTTATCAGGGTTTTCTCCCCGGGAGTTTTTACCGCCGCTCCTGACGGGCCGTTTTTACCGGTCGGCTTACCGCTATATGGTTCCCCCTCTTTACCCATGTTTTATCGCGGTTTGTCCAGCGCATCGCGTGAGAAGGAGCGGACCGGGAAAAGTTGGGAACGGGTATACCCTTGGACGACGTGTCCTACCCCAGTTCCCTGAGGCCCAACTTATATCCGTTTAACCGGCCCCGGAATACTCGGACGGGCCGGACTCGCTCGGCGCAGTAAGGGTTCCGACACCCCTACCCATGTCACACTTCCCGATCAGGGCCCGAAGTGGCTGGCGCCTGTAGCATCCCCGTTTCGGCAGTGCTAGGCACACATCAACCCTTTTACTCTGAGGCCGCAGGAGAACTAACCCACTCCAACCCAACCTTTCGGCGACAGAGCTTCCGGGTACTCCCCACGCTTCCACTACGGTGCCGATTAACATGTCCAGAGACGTAGCGAAGGTCCAAAACCAAGAAAGACTGGGGCCCGTTAGTTTCACCCTCTGCTGGCAACAGAGGGCTACTTAGCCCCTCACCCCCCCCCCACGACAAGGTGGGCCAACGGGGGGGGGGATTTATAATAATAATAAAAATAATAATAGTAATAGTAATAGTAACAGTAACATTAACAGTAGTAGTAATAGTAGTAATAGTAATAGGAATAGTAATAGGAATAGTAATAGTAATACTAATAATAATAATTTTATTTGTCCAGAGATCATTATACATGATATAGGATAAGTCAACATTCCATATAAGGGTACATACATCTTTAGATATTTGAGATTCATCAATCTCTGGTTTCTTAAACTCACCATTCACATATGAGTACGTGTCGTTTTCCAACAGAAGAACCTTCATCTTCATTTTCCATGTGTCATAATTTTTCTTATTTAATGTTTCTATTCTCATTAAGCCTGATACACTCATTTTAGTAATAATACTATTGCTATACTTCTAAATTATAATACTATATTCCCTGGGTCCATAACCGATTAGCAGAGCGTATTTATATTTATTTCAGTTCAAAATTACATAAAACTATATTTATTAACGAAACATCTGTTGCAATATCAATAGAAAGTCGGTATCACCGACCAATTGTATTGACTTCTATCTTCATCAAAATTTGAATGGTAACTTTAAAATTCATTGAAAATAAGAAACTGAAACAATTGAAGGATAGAGAGATGAAATTTTCTGCAAAAATAACTAATTTCTCATCCTTCACTTAGTCATTCAAATTTGTAATTTGGAAATATATGTGTATGGTGTCCGTAATATTCAAATACGAAAGATATGAATTTTAAAATTTTACTGCAAATAAAGTACCTACACTCAAGAATGTTAAATAAAATAAATTTAAAATTATTTCATTGTAATAAAGCTGCGAATTTTTCAAAATGTATCTTTGAAAATAGTTTAAACAGAATTATTGTTATATAATTAATTCTTACTGAACCCTTACTCCTTATAACAATCCTTACCTATGATAAGTTCGTTGAATAATTGTTATATCTATCGGTTTTCGTCGAAATTACTGTGAATTTAAGTGCCTTATATAGTGACTATTTTACGAAAACTATCTATTTTGTTTGAAGTGTCTGTAGATGTGTGTGTATAATATCATTATTTTTAAATCAAATATTACTTTATCATTTATTAATTGGCAATAACGCGGGAACATATAAATCCCTTTATGAATTCTTTTCTGCCATGTTTGTATTTTTTTCTAAAAGCTTTAATTTTGTTATTCATAAAAAATATATAACCTTGCCGTCCTTGTATTGAAAGGTTTAATTCATTAAGAATGGAAAATATGTAACTGAAGTATGTAAGTTTTGTCACCTAATTTGGATCGTCAAAATAAGTACCCAAATGAGTTTTTCCTCTTAAAAAACCGCTGTACTTATTAATGAGTCGTGTCAGAACTTTCCGCCGGAATAACCAACGCATGTCAGTATGCAGAAGAAACGAAGGATGCAAAGAACCCATTTCTTCACACAAAATCGTGAAAAGACGAGAATTTATTGCACTTGCTTTTATAAAATTTACTATTTTAATCGCTTGCGAGAGTACTTCAAAAAGTTCAGGTGTCATTATCTTAGAAGCCAGTTGTTGACGATGAATAAAACATTGGGTAGTAAGAAAATCAGGGTGAGTTATTTCTCTTAATTGGGTTGTAACTCCTGAGTGATGGCCAGTCATCGCTGCTGCGTCATCTGTTCGCAGACCGACACAAGGTTTCGATTGTAAGTTTTTACTCTCGAAAAATTCATTCAAGGCCGTAAATATACGTTCGGCAAATGCATAATCGTTTAACTCTAAGGAGCAAAGCATTTCTTCTTTGATCTCCGCATTTAAATAATCCACAAATATCACATAATCAAGTAAAATTGCCTGGTTTGTAATAGTGCTGTCAAAACTATTCGGTTAACCGATTAACCGACTAGCTGTTTATTGCGATTTTTAATAAATTAAAAACCGATTAGTCCGCTTAACTGCGGTTAGCCGCAAAAACGGTTTAACGCTGTGAATTGTATTTGAAAATAATTCACTGACTTGTATTTCATTGCTGGAGGCTTTGTTTCAAGGTGGCAAAGAAGTTTAGCCGGTATTAATGCATCGTTTGCCAATACTTCACCGCAAATCACACATTGGGGTTTTTGAATCGAATTAGTTTCAACAAAACTAAATCCGTACTGAATATACGTTGAATCATATTTTCTTTTTTATCTTTACTAGTAGTATGCTCCGAAACTTACCACAGTGACCGCGGTACTTGTTTTCAGTGAACCGGTGAAGTTTCGAAACGCGGTGCTCTAAAACTTTTGATTGCGTTTTACTGACCATATTGTTTGAAAATGGGGTAACTTCAAAAATTCCCGAACACAAATGTTTGCAAACTGCAGTAAACATAGTAGTAAATGATAATTGGCTTTTATTTAATGAAACACCGACTGTATTAAAAGAAAACAGTAATAATGTTGATGTAGATATTAAGTTGAACGATGAGACCGTAGAAGCATTGATATCCTGCTACAAAGAACACAAAGAGAAATTTGAATCACCGAAATACAATAACACAAACGTATGTACTATTATAACCAATGATTTAATAAAATTCAATATCAGTATGAATGCACCGAATTGCGCCGAAAAATTTAGAAATCTGTAGAAAGCGTACATAAATATTAAACAACATAATAGCATGGGGATCGAAAACAAGTCGGTATATTTTGAGGTACTTATTATTTATTATTAAAAATATAAAATATCACTATTATTTTTTTACATAGGATTTACACGAAATATTCTTGAAAAATCCCGAGGTTGTCCCAATAGCCACCTTGTTCGAGTTCCGGAGTTCAGAGACTAAGAAGTAATTTGGAGTAGTCTGGTTCTTCAGTTAGTGGGAGGTGTTACAAATAATGTAAGTACAGTATCATAAATAAATAAATAAATAATTAAATAAATAAGTAAGTAAATAATAAATAAATAAATAAATAAATAAATAAATAAATAAATAAATAAATAAATAAATAAATAAATAAATAAATAAATAAATAAATAAATAAATAAATAAATAAATAAATAAATAAATATATGAATAAATAAATAAATAAATAAATACATAAATAAATATATAAATAAATAAATAAATAAATAAATAAATAAATAAATAAATAAACACATAAACAGATAAACTGATAAACAGATAAACTGATAAACAGATAAACTGATAAACAGATAAGCAGGTAAACAGCTAAACAGGAAAACAGGTAACTGATAAACGGATAAACAGATAAATAAATAAGTAAATAAATAAATAGATAAATAAATAAATAAATCATCACGGCATATTACCCATTGCGGGGTGTGCCCATCTGCTTTGTATACAGATTTCGGTATTGATGATGACATATTTGTAGCGTGCTGGCTTTTACCAGGCGTCACCTCACGGGCACTCAATATAGTGATGGTACGCCGAAAAAAATCCAAAAAAGAAAACAAAATCTCCCTTCTCGGTAAAATAGAGGAAAATATAAAAGACGGCATCTACAAAAAAATTCCCAAAAAGAAAAAAAGTTTGAAAAATTTGTGAACAATTTTTTGATAGTAAAAATAACTTGAGTTATCATGTTTAAAGACTGATTTTTAAGTTCCTTGATAATTTATATTTTTATTTTATACGATACCTGGTACAAAATATTACTTATTTATCTTCTTATATTAGCAAATCCTACATTGTTTTCTTCACCATTATTTTGATTCTCATCTAGTACATCATGAACATGATCATCGACTTTAATATCTAGTATATCATTATTTAAAATACATATGTTATGCAATACACAGCAAGATATAATCTACTTTGGAATGTATGTTTTGTTCGTACATCTAAAAATTTTATACAGCGAAACCTTTTCTTTAAGAGCCTATGCTCTTTTAATATAACTTTGGACTGCGGCTTTACATGCCTGTAATTGAACTTTCTTTGAATGTTGTTTAAGGGTCCTATATTTTTGTATGGTACCATAAGTTGAGATAATATAGGATAAGCTTTATTGTCTAATATATAGGTGCGTGAAGTTAGAGGTACCACTTTCAAATAACGATATGATTTATATGTTATAATTTAGTGCTAATTTATTGCTAATTATTGCCGTATAACACAAATTTATTGCTATTGTTGTTATGAAGATAATAACTAATTTATAAGTGTACCTCCAAGTTCACGCTGGAGGTACCACATTAATAAACCACAAAAACTAGTACGCAGTAATTTAGTGCTAATTTATTGCTAATTATTGCCGTATAACACAAATTTATTGCTATTGTTGTTATGAAGATAATAACTAATTTATAAGTGTACCTCCAAGTTCACGCTGGAGGTACCACATTAATAAACCACAAAAACTAGTACGCAGTAATTTAGTGCTAATTTATTGCTAATTGTTGCCGTATAACACAAATTTATTGCTATTGTTGTTATGAAGATAATAACTAATTTATAAGTGTACCTCCAAGTTCACGTTGGAGGTACCACATTAATAAACCACAAAAACTAGTACGCAGTAATTTAGTGTTAATTTATTGCTAATTATTGCCGTATAACACAAATTTATTGCTATTGTTGTTATGAAGATAATAACTAATTTATAAATGTAGCTCCAAGTTTACGCTGGAGGTACCACATTAATAAACCACAAAAATTAGTACGCAGTAATTTAGTGCTAATTTATTGCTAATTATTGCCGTATAATACAAATTAAACATTTATTAGTTAAATAGATTTAAAAAATTCCCCTACACAATGTACAGCAAATAGAATATTGTACCAAGAGACTGAATTTTGTTGCCATTCTAATAAACCCAATAGCAGAGAATATCTAGGTCCAGGAATGTTCATCGTCAAGGCTATGTCCTTAGATATCCCGAATTCAGAGTACTGGACGTTTAACGCACGTACATCCCTGCTTCGCACGCAGGCCAACAGTATCTGAAAAAATCCCACCAGCGTCATCAAATACCACCCAGCAATAGTGATTTGAGAATTTGAACCAACTCTTCATGAAAGATTGGCATCAGAGTGAACCTAGCAGCCGATTCGCAGCAGCCGATTCGAATGAAAAATACTTTGGACAACCCTACCACGGACGAAACATGCACAATGCAGAGATGAAGACAGTAATATAAGAACATAACATACTGAATATTATTTAACAAATATTAACATGTAAATATTTAAAAAAATATATACAAAAAAGTATATATTCAATGTTTTCATAAATAAATAATAGAAAATAACACTTTAAAATATTAAACAACATAAAGATCAAGTATAGTGAGACTCGAAACTAAAATGCTCTTTATCACTATAATAAAGGCCGTGGGAAAACCATATTAACCACAGTTATTATTGCAAGCCCCTGAATACAAAAATGTAAAAATTATTTAAATATTTGGGGGATAACGGTTAATAATATAAGATTAAACTCGGAAGCAACGAGAATTATTCTTGTTTCAAAGTTTTATTAAAAAAAAAACTACTAGATGCTGTGACAAAACCATATTACTACCACTCATTACTACACACTCCCTGAATACAAAAATGTATTTTTTTTAATATTCAGGGAATGAGGGTTATTAATATAAGTTTAAACTCTGGAGCAGCGAGAATTTGTCTGGTTTCAAAGTTTTTATTTAAAAAAAATTACTAGAAACTGTGACAGAACCATATTACTACCAGTTATTACTACACACTCCCTAAATACAAAAATATAAAAATTATTGAAATATTCAGGGGATGAGGGTTAATAATATAAGTTTAAGATCAGAAGCAGCAAAAAATTGTCTTGTTTCAAAGTTTTATTTTTTTAAAAATTACTAGAAGCTGTGACAGGACCATATTACTATCAGTTATTACTACACACCCCGTGAATACAAAAATGTAAAAACTATTGAAATATTCAGGGGATGAAGGTTAATAATATAAGCTTAAAGTCATCCCCTTAACCCCAGAATATTTCAATACTATTTACATTTTTGTGTTCAGGGGGTGTGTAGTAATAACTGGTAGTAATATGATTTCGTCACAGCTTCTAGTAATTTTTATAAAAAATAAAAACTTTGAAACGAGACAAATTTTCGCTGCTTCTGATTTTAAACTTATATTACTAACCCTCATCTCCTGATTATTTCAATAATTTTTATATTTTTGTATTCAGGGGTTGTGTAGTAATAACTGGTAGTAATATGGTTCTGTCACAGCTTCTAGTATTTTTTTTTTTAATAAAAACTTTGAAACAAAACAAATTTTTGCTGCTCCACAGTTTAAACTTATATTATTAACCCTCATCCCCTGAATATTTAAAAAAAAATACATTTTTGTATTCAGGGGGTGTGTAGTAATGAATGGTAGTAATATTGTTTTGTCATAGCTTCTAGTAATTTTTTTTTTAATAAAAACTGTGAAACAAGAATAATTCTCGTTGCTTCTGAGTTTAATCTTATATTATTAACCGTTATACCCCGAATATTTTAATAATTTTTACATTTTTGTATTCCGGGACTTTGCAATAATAACTTTGGTTAATATGGTTCTCCCACGGCCTTTATTATAGTGATAAAGAGCATTTTACTTTTGTGTCTCACTATATATGATCTTTATGTTGTTTAATATTTTAAATTGTTATTTTCTATTATTTATTTATGTAAACATTGAATGTATACTTCTATATTTTTTTTTATAATTACATGTTAATATTTGTTAAATAATATTCAGTATGTT
The DNA here is from genome assembly GCA_963082715.1 of Harpalus rubripes. Lineage (NCBI taxonomy): Eukaryota > Metazoa > Arthropoda > Insecta > Coleoptera > Carabidae > Harpalus > Harpalus rubripes. The sequence goes on along the minus strand of OY720459.1, from coordinate 30,489,802 downwards.
ATGTTCTTATATTACTGTCTTCATCTCTGCATTGTGCATGTTTCGTCCGTGGTAGGGTTGTCCAAAATATTTTTAATTCGAATCGGCTGCTCGGTTCAGTCTGATAAGATTGGTTCCCTACCTCTGTTGGGGATGTCACACATCAACAGGACAAGATATTTAAGGGGTATGCTTGGCAGTCAATACGAGAGTCTGCACTTTACTCTTTTGGTATTGTTGGTATCTGTAAATAATTAGTGTAATATAACTATTTTTTTTATTAACTTTACACCGCCTAATTATTTGCGCATCCTGAGAAAACGCTGCGACACAATTATCTCTATCATTAGCAAATTACTTATTGCTAATTATTGCCTTATAATAAGTATAAGTAATAACTTATAAGAAAAATTTATCAGGCATATAATGATATGAGATGAAGGGCATTATGAAGATGGTTATACCGTTAGAGGGCAATAAGTTTACAAGTCCGAGGGCCTCTGGCTCTGGTCCGTGGACTTGTTAATCGCCAGAGGGCTGTAATCAAGGGCGTAGCCCGAATTTTGACAAGGGAGGGACGCAGCAACTGAGTCAAATAGTGAAACATTTATTTATCAGAAATTACCTTTATAAATCATACAATATAAATATTTAAAAATAAGTCTACTAAGATATAATTTTCTTAAAATAGAGATCATGCAATGGAAAAGTCTGACCGATTATTCCCTTTGACAATGGGGGGGGCCTCGGCGATAATTTTTTTCTCGGTACGCTAAAAATGATTTCGCGGCCATGATATACAAATAACTATGAATTGTCTCCCTAGGGCATTAAATTACCAGATAGCTGGTCCCTTATCCGTAACAGTAATAAACTATAATGTAGGTACTAGTAAGACATAACAAATTTAATGGTAGAAGTACCCAAAAGAGTACACTTATCGACCCTGAACTAATTATTATTATTTTTTTTTTTGGTATTTCTTAAATAATTATAGTTGTTGGTAAGCATGGTATTACTACATGATACCGGTATCTTAACCAATATTTGTTGTCATCTGAATATTCTTTCGGTGGATAAGTGAAGAAGATCAATTCCAGCATTACTTGAATGTCAACCTCTAATAAATTTATTTTTGTTAAAAATTATCTTTGACAGGCCTCCTGTGCTATTTTAGTTTTTCGATTGACTAATGTGCATCATGACACACTGTACCATAATTACTCGTAACTATTTACATATTTTTTTATATAACTATATACATTCAAATTTACCGCCATTACATTTTAATCTCGAATCTACAGTCCGTGCCTGTGACAACAGTGGCCTACGCCTCCACGGTAGTTAGGTTGGCAATCATAGAAAATACAATAAATGCGTTCTTATTTGCATAAGATTTACATAATTTTGTTTGATAGTAAACAATTTAATGAAATTTAATAATAATTATTCGACTACACTTCTAAGCAGAAGCACCATAACACTATATTACAAAACAAAAACCATTTGGTAACAGTTGGTAAAACTGTATATAACACAACATAACGTTTCGTAGAGTTATTATATTATATTATACTTATAACTTAATTAAATTCAATAATGTTTTGCACTTTTCATTCTACAACTAGGTTTTATTATTTTGAAATAAAGAAATTATATAAAATACATATTTTAAGTGATTGAATAGTTATTTTCTTTCATTGTTTTGTAAAATTTTACACTAGAAGTGCGCGCGTATTAGCGTCATGTATCAGTTTAATTCGGCACAAAGCTTGTCAATGTATTCTATTTATCAGGGGCGGATCTAATCTAAGAGTTTAGGGGGGGTAATTGTAAAATTTTCAAAAAAATCACAAATGTTTTATTTAATATGACCACCATAATATACTAAGAAGCAAAAAATAATGTATAATAATGAAATGTTAAGTTTATATAATATACAATTATTTAATTTTATAAATTAATTATTTCACTGTTATAGGTACACTGACGAGCGAAAAGTTGGGATCAATTTGAAATTATGATGTATTTCAAACTGATCTCAATTTATGTCACTTGAGATCATATAGCCTTGTACATTTCCCGCCTTGTACATTCGTGACTGTGTACAAATCTATACCATGAAGTTGTTGCACATCATTGAATTCGAACTTAGCGCGTTATCTAATCTCGAAGTACACTTCGAAAATAAAATTTATTTTATTCCTTTTAATAATAGTTAAGTATTAAGAACGGTAAGGACAGTTCACCGATTAAAGACAATAGTTCGGAGGAGGAGCATAGCGACGACTCTATTTTTGTCTGAGATCGGTAATTCTTTAACGTTCGTAATGCTTATAACATTTGTTGCACGATCGACGCACAAAATTTAAAAAAAAATAGAATTGAAAATTATTTTGACACATTAAAATATTTTAGTTGTCATTTTGAAAGTAAGCTTCGATTGTTGTTTTTATTTACTTACCGTTCAGTAATATATAGCCTACTGTCTTGGAAACCCTATCGGTAAACATTAAAAAAACCCCATCGTGCAAAAAACGTAAACTTATCCTAAAACATAATGCAAATGTTACACATGTTTAAATTAAAATACATTTTGTTTTTGAAGTGTAATTCGGGATGTAGTGAACGCGTCGTTTGAATTCTTTGATACGCAGCAACTTCATGGTATAGATTTATACACAGTGACAAAAGTACAAGGCGAGAAATGTATAGAGCAATATAACTTCAAGGGGCGATATATGCCAAGGAATGTACAGAGTGATATGTGCGCATTTAGGAATTTGTATGCATTCCCATTTAAAATAATAATACTTTATAATAAAAACAATATATTTTCAATTTTCTTTCCCTTTACCACCCCCATAGATCCGCCAGTGCTATTTATTAAGGAGATAAACTTGAAAGACGCACGCTGAAGGTGCATTCACAAATAGAAATTACTGTTTGTTTTATAGCTTTAACAAATTTCTGTTTAACTAATTTGTGAATTAGAAATGACAGTTTGATGTGCTGCCGATATAAATGAAATAAAATTCACAATAATTAAAGAAAATATTTTTTTATAATTATTGAAAATATAATTTACATTAAATATTGTTTGTACTTTTCATAGTACGTCTGGCTTTTATTCAGGGTTGTGCCTGTAATCTATGCTATGTAAAATACGTCATTGTCTACGCGTAGACAATGATGTTTTTTACGTTTGTATATTGTCTACGCGCATGTACACTATTGGGACCCGCAGGATAGTATGCGACATCAGCGGTATTTTAGGGAACTAAATTAATGGCGGCCAGTAGGATATGTCAAATATATTAACGTCAAGAACCATCGTTTAGTTAAAAAGAAAAAGAAGTTCTCACGCTTTAATTTAATAATTTCTTTTGAAAATGTTCGAAAAATAAGCGAATTAAAGAAGATAAACATAATGTACATAGATAAGTGCTGTATTAAAGGGTGTACGAGTACCACAAAAATTCAAGACATATTCCATAATTTTTGGAAAGAAGACAAACATGATTGATTGAACGTAAGGAAAAGAGCTTTAAATATATCGGAAAGCTTCAATCTGGTAAATATCACTGTTCCGTGCATTTTATAAATAATTATATTACAATATTGCTGGTATGTAGTTTTCAGAGAATTATTGACAGTTTTTATAAATAAAATTTATAGTTTCATTGATTTTACAAATTTTTGTCCTTGCAGACTGCATTTTCAAGTCAGAATTGTCATAAGTCGAGTTAGTAATTAATCACGAATTAATTAATTGATGTCCCTCAACTATGTTTCTTGTTGAAGGATATGACTAAACAAACTTAAAAATTGTGTTGATTTGAAATGTTAATATAATTTTGGGTCAGCAAGCGCTTATTCAAAATGCAAACAAACTTGACAGGTCCTACTGGCCGCCATGACAATTGCGCTTACAAGGCCGTCAACGGATTCTGCGGGTCCCAATAATAATTATTTTATTTTTTGCTTAAAAATATATTACTATTACCGATTAATTTACAAGGTATTTTTAAATGAGCCATTGGAAGTAGCACGATGTCATTTTATTGAAATTGTGAAGCAAATTTAATTTTACTATTTATAAACTAGTAATTCTTTTCTTTACAAAACAGCAATAAATTTATGTCGTACGGCAATAGTTAGTAATAGTACTAGTTTTTATGATTTAATAATGTAATACCTCCACATAAAGGTACACTTATAAAATATTAATTATCTGCATAATTACAATAGCAATATATTTGTATCATACGGCGATAATTAGCAATAAATTAGCACTAAGTTACTGCGTACAAGTTTTTGTGGTTTATTAATGTGGTACATCCAGCGTGAATTTGGATGTACACTTATATTTTAGTTATCTCCATAACAGGAATAGATAAATTTGTGTTATACGGCAATAATTAGCAATAAATTAGCACTAAATTACTGCGAACTAGTTTTTGTGGTTTATTAATGTGGTACTTCCAGCGTGAACTTGGAGGTAAACTTATAAATTAGTTATTATCTTCATAACAACAATAGCAATAAATTTGTGTTATACGGCAATAATTAGCAATAAATTAGCACTAAATTACTGCGTACTAGTTTTGGTGGTTTATTAATGTGGTACCTCCAGCGTGAACTTGGAGGTACACTTATAAATTAATTATCTTCATAACAACAATAGCAATAAATTTGTTTTATACGGCAATAATTAGCACTAAATTAGCACTAAATTACTGCGTACTAGTTTTTGTGGTTTATTAATGTGGTACCTCCAGCGTGAACTTGGAGGTACACTTATAAATTAGTTATTATCTTCATAACAACAATAGCAATTAATTTGTGTTATACGGCAATAATTAGCAATAAATTAGCACTAATTTACTGCGTACTAGTTTTTGTGGTTTATTAATGTGGTACCTCCAGCGTGAACTTGGAGGTACACTTATAAATTAGTTATTATCTTCATAACAACAATAGCAATAAATTTGTGTTATACGGCAATAATTAGCAATAAATTAGCATTAAATTACTGCGTACTTGTTTTTGTGGTTTATTAATGTGGTACCTCCAGCGTGAACTTGGAGGTACACTTATAAATTAGTTATTATCTTCATAACAACAATAGCAATAAATTTGTGTTATACGGCAATAATTAGCAATAAATTAGCACTAAATTACTGCGTACTAGTTTTTGTGGTTTATTAATGTGGTACCTCCAGCGTGAACTTGGAGGTACACTTATAAATTAGTTATTATCTTCATAACAACAATAGCAATAAATTTGTGTTATACGGCAATAATTAGCAATGAATTAGCACTAAATTATAGCATATAAATCATATCGTTATTTGAAAGTGGTACCTCTAACTTCACGCACCTCTAATATATGACAATTTTCTGGAAATTTTTCTGGGTTCATTGTAATATAAGTCCATATATCACTTCTTCTCAGTATAGTGACATCATGAACTGATCCTACTTCTCCCGCGTGGCAATTTATAAATTTATTTATTTAGTTGTGTCAAACTAGAGTCTATACGAACACAAGTATGTAGATATTGACATCAGAAGGTATAAAATATAAAGTCATTAACTGATATTTGTTCATATATTCTCTACTTGCTGCTTGGCTACTACTAGGTAATAGTTACAGAATTCTACTGGTTTTCCATATACCATTTTATTTGTAAATAATAACCGGTGATCGCATACAGCCTAATACAAAGTAATTTATTTATAAGGCCCATTTTCGGTAATAATAAGTGTAAAAAATTGCCTGTAACACTACACAAGGAAATTTTTTTCTGCAAATATAAGACAGCCCATTTTCTTTTGGAAGCGGAATAGGTACATCAATACAACCTATATTTTCGGAAATCCCATATTATGAAATTAATCTTGTGTTTCTTTGAGTCGTTCATCTTCTGGCCATTTTATAATTATGGGACTAATTTTTACCAAGGCATCTGCTACACGTCTTACCACTCTTAAACTGCTTGCTTTTCCTACACTGAATCAACTGCATATAGATGTACATTTCAGATAAATAAAATAAAAACATTTTTGTTATAAAATTTTCTTCATTACCTATATGAGTCTGGCGTTGCAAAACAGCACAAACAGCAACTAAGTTTTTAGCGGTATTGAGTTTCTCCAATTGTCGCCAAATTGATTAGAAATATATCGACCTACTACTACTGTTACGTCACGTCAAATGGCCCCATACCCAGTATCAATCCAAAAGTGCTAGGTTTGTGCTAGAATGTTAAAGTTTGTACTGTTTATTTGCACCAATTATTAACTATTGAATTGGGGAATCTGGCATGACACGGCGGGTGCGTTCGGTAATTTCATCTATTGAGCGCTCAGAGCTCTAAGATCAAGTGATCAAATATCAGTCGAGCAGTGATCAATGTGTGAATTTACTGAACGCGTCAGATCGTTTGTCAAGCATGAGGTATGAAGAGCAGACAAATAATCGCGCTAAGAGTCAACACCTAAAATAGAAAATTATGCGGAAACTTTTAAACCACTTATGAACGAAAATATATTTAAGAGCCATTTTAGAATGCGACGTTCAACATTCGAGAAGGTGTTAAATTTATTAAATGAAAGTCAACCATTATCATCTGGCTGGGGGCCATGTCATTAGATAAACAGTTATTGATAACAATTTGGTGTTTGTCAAATCCTGAAAGTTTCCGGTAAGATAAAATTATATTTATTTCAAAGTTTAATTATCAATGCCATCTTTAGTTCCGATCGCTTTGGAATTACAAAATTGACCTGTTGGGCTACCTTGTACCGAATTAGTAACATATGAATTGTTTTAAATACAGAAAATAGAATTATATCTTGGCCATCAGAAAGTCGAGCTGCTGATATCGCTAGATCGTTTGAACAAGAATATAATTTTCCAGGTACAGTAGGAATGTTTTCTTATGAAATTAGTTGTAAACATATATTTTTAGGTATCACAGGATGTCATATATCAACAAAAGCGCCGAAAGATTCACATGCATCCTACGTGAACAGAAAAGGTGTTTACTCGATTAACCTCCAAGCTGTTTGCGCCAATGATTTGTTATTCACAAGTTGTTATGCTGGAAAAGTTGGTTCTGTACATGATGCTTGTGTTTATCGACGGTCTGATTTATATGCAGGCATTTCAAACTACCATCAAATTACCAGAAAACTCACATATAGTAGGAGATCCAGCATATCCTCTTGGACATAATTTAATGGTTGCTTAAAAAGACAACGGGAATTCAACAAATTCCAATATATACAATATTTAATACAATTTGAATTTTACCGTATGGTGTCGGAGGAAAAGCTAATGAAATTTAGAAATATATATATATATATATATATATATATATATATATATATATATATATATATATATATACATCGTCGGCTCGGCTTACTGCAAAAACCAGACAAGTCCCAAAATGTAGTTTTGAGTGATTAATATTTTAAGTTTTGAAATGACTTAATAAATCAAGTTGGAAAATAAAAGATTTGCTGATATAAAATTTTTATTGAATAACAAAATTATAATGTAAGGATACATGAATAAAACAGTTTTATCAGCAAATATAGGAATTTTTTTTTAAAGGAAAATTTCCACACTTATCTTATTTTTCTTGAACGTCCTTGTATTTTTCACGGACATAGTATAAAAAATTAAAACTTAGATCTAATCTTCTTCGCTTTCCAAATCACTGTCTTCAATAGAAGGTTTTGGAATAGTGTCCTCTACGTCTCTAAGAGCAGGTAAGGTGTTATAATAATGGTGAAATTCTTGAGGAATAATTGGATTTTCGCCTTTACATAATTTTAGTAGGTCTTGTTTCTTTTGAAAACTGATGGGGCGAATTTTCGCGTAGGCTTTCAATATCTTTATGTCAGTTATACTAGAAGGACGACCTTTTCCCAACACAAAAATTTCCTTGTATTCTGAAGTGTTATCGTATCGATATTGAAGAATTTCTGGTTTAGATTTTAGGGATCTGAAACACTTCACTTTCAACCAATTAATTTTTTCGCCAAGGGTATTTTTCTGCTTATTCTTTATTAATGACAACTGCTCGAGATCAAGGAAATCTGAAAACTTCAACTCCGATACATTATACGACTTCTTATTGGACATACATGTTCTGGCCATTCTGAAAATCGTCAACCAATCATGCATGGTATACACAGGAATATACTTTTGTGCTTGTTGTCTTTGACCTGCCAATTGCACTAACATAGCACCACGTGATAACATTATTGAAAGTTATTACTTCAATAAAATTATTTGATAAAAAAATCAACTTAACTGACAAATCATAATTCATAATTTAGGTTATATTAGGAAAAATGTTTCTGCAAAAACAAGACAAGTGCCATATAACCAAGGACGTTCAAGAGAGGGGGATATGGCTTAACGTCGAGAAAGTGAGGCAAGGCAGATTAACAGAGACAGACATATATTTTCTGCACCGTGCTTATCCTACTATTGCGCGAGTTTTGAAGTTCGAATCATGGTTTGTTTGAAATTACAAACGTTTTTAATATTTACTAGTAAGAAAAAAATAATATTAATACTACACTGAGTAAGCTTGATAATAAATTTAAATATCATATTTTGAAATAAATTAAAACTATTATAATGAAACAATATTGTTTTGCAATGCATCTACATTAAACTTAAAAATAAGGAGAGAAAGAACAACATAGTTATATTAAAAAGTATATTTTTATTTTATTCATTTCTAAACAGTTAGTTTATTTAATGTTTTTCTTTTTGTTATTTTATTTTTATTTATAAATGTAGCAGAGAATTTTAATTTTACGTCTATATAAACATTTAAAATTGTATCGATTAATTGAGTTCTGTGATTAACAGCGAAACCTTGGGAAATAATGTGGTCGTCCATTGCTTTAAAAACTTGGCCGGAAACAATTAATACGCTTGACTTTATTTTTTATTATAATTTTGATGTTATTCCGGCATAACATATGCACTTAGACCTTAAAATACTTTCTGCAGTTTGACACATTTCGATGGATTACGCAATCCACCACGATTTTTTGATTTAATTAAAATACTGTCTGTATTATTTATATACAAAAATGTTTTGCATATGAAGCAGGTGATTTTTTCTATAATAATGATCAAATTATTAGAAAGAAAAAGAGATTTGGCTAAGTACGGTGCAGAAAATTATTGCTATCTATTTCCCTTACCCTTGCCTCAGCTCAGCCAATGTTACTAGCATTATGAAGGCACATCCCCCTCTCTTGAACGTCCTTGCATATAACATGGGGCTATCTTCAGAGTACTGTATAAAGTTGTACAGTCAAAAAAAGATACCTGGTAGTAATCTGGTTTTAACTTACCGAAACAAACAAATTGTAAATAACTGGACTTCCAAAACAAGATAAGTGTCATATGGCTTATTTTAGAAAGAAAAACTAGGGGAGAAGTATTAAGACATTATCATGTGTCCACAGTTAAGTACACTTGGCTTATTTTTCATGAATTGGTTTGGTTAAAATGGAGTTAACCTGTTCATGCTGCGTATGTTCTTGATCGTTTAAGCTCGCAATACACTTGTTTTGTTTTCGCAGAACGTAGTAAATACAATTATATTTGTGAAAGTGAACTTAACTCAAAAATGGAGTTATCTTGTTTTTGCAGTAAGCCGACGATATATATATATATATATATATATATATATATATATATATATATATATATATATATATATATATATATATACAGTGTGAACACACTATAGTGGAAGTTTTTAATATGGTTGGAAAGATTACTTAATTTGGCATCGAAGAGTATCTAAATACTCCTAATTTAATGGCTTATTATTGAAATATATTCAAAAGTATAATACAATTTGACAATAATTACTTATAATTACTTTTTGATAGTAAGCTTTATTTCAATTTGCATTATGATCGCATAAAAAAGTCGTCATTAAAAATATTAGGTTGTATCATTCGTGCTTGCAAATCGTTTCATTATTTGTCTACTTTACATCGACTATATTATTCGTTAGTAAGATCAAAACTGGAATACTGTCTCCATACATGGAACCCCATTTACAACAAATATATAAGTCAGCTGGAATCTGTTCAGAAACGATTCGTTAGATATTGTTATTATAAAAAATAAAAGCACTATCCCAGTTTTGATATTACATATAACGAATTTTTATCTGACGCCAATATTATTTCTCTGTACAGTCGCCGAAAAACACAGTCTTGTTTATTTCTGTACAAAATCATTAACAATGTTATTAATGACAGTTGTATCCTAGGCCATCTTGCGCTAAACATTCCTCGTATATCAGCAAGAAACAAATCAACTTTCAATTGTAATAAAGTTAGGACAAATTATGAAATGAAATCTCCAATCTCGCAAATGTGCAATATGTTTAATGAAATCCCTTGTAAAATAGATGTATTCGCTGATTCATTCAATTTATTCAGACGAGAGTTGATAAATTACTTTAGTTCTATAGATATCTAACTTTTAATTATTATTTTTCATTGTTACTATTATAACTGTTAAAATTTCAATTTTCTTCTTAGTCATTTTTATTATTTACGATGTGTGTACTTTTTGCAGGGCTTTTATGTACTTAATTATTTTTATAATCATCCTGTAATTGGAACTTTTAAATTCTGTTGGATTGTTTAAATAAATACATAATTTATTAAAAACAGTAATTATAGCAACATATATCGTAGCTGAATTGCTTAGATCGGGGCATCGTAATCATTCAAATCTCGCCTGCCTCATATTTTTATTATTTACCTTCCGTCAACTTTAGGTAAGGAAGGTATTGTCTTTGGTCAAAAAATTCGGTAGTGAGTTTTTGATGAATAAGCACGTTTTAGGGTCCCTAGAACACGATTTTACTATTTTCACGATGATGTCTGTATGTGCGTGTGTGTGTGTGTGTGTGTCTGTGTGTGTGTGTGTGTGTGTGTGTGTGTGTGTGTGTGTGTGTGTGTGTGTGTGTGTGTGTGTGTGTGTGTGTGTGTGTGTAACAAAATTTTCGTCTACGATAACTTCCATACTACAATTCAAAAAATTATAATTCTTTCGTATTTCTCTTCGTTACATCCATGTGAACAGCTGATTAGATTTTGGTTAGAATTGATTAACCGGAAGTACCCTCATTTGAAGATTTTAACAGTTTTTCTTGAAAAAACGATGTTAAATATTTTTTTACATTTGATGTTATTATAAATATTAAAGAATATTTTATTCTCTATGCGATTTGAATGCATTTTATATTTCATATTAAATGGATATAGAGTTAAAAAATTATAAAGAAATTAAATATCATATATTAGCTATCTATGCTATAAATCTGGAAACAGCTGATGTATTAAGAAAATTCTGATTGAAAGGCGTCAGTGTCAAGTGCAGTTGACAGTATGTATGTGTTATAATTTTACTGGAAATATAGGATCTTTTGCTTTCTGTACGGAATTTGTATAAAATACATACAACTGCCTTAAGGTAATGTACAAGAAATAGAATCTTTTGCAAAGAATTTTCTGTATGACATTTATACAAAATACATAGAACTGACGGAAGGTAATGTGCTGGTCACATCAGATTTTTTTTTACTTTGTTTTGTAAAATGTATTATTTAAAAATTTACTAAATTAAAACATAAATTATTTAGTAAATCAAGTATTTTATAGAATTAAATATTTTTTTAATTTTCATTTTATAGGGTGCTTTAGGTATAATAATTTTCTTATTTTATTTCTCGTAGATTTATTCTATAAAATACTTGATTTACCAAACAAGTTAGTTTTTAATTTTATAATTTATTTAATAATATATTTTACAAAATAAAAAAAAAAAATATATAAGGAGGGTAGGATTTGAAATTGTGAATAATTATTACGATGCTCCGATGTAACCAATTCAGCTACGGAATACGTTTCCATGATTACTGTTTTTAATAAATTATAAGTAATAACTGTGAAATTGTATTATACTTTTGCAAATATTTCAATAATAAGCCATTAAATTAGGAGTATTTAGGTAGTCTTCGATGCCAAATTAAGCAATCTTTCTAACCATATCAAAAACTCCCACTATAGTCTTGCGAGACAGATGATATTTGAAAAAAACTGTTTTCCCATGTTAAATGCCTATGTTACGGTTTTCAGTGTTCAGACTGTATATATATATATATATATATATATATATATATATATATATATATATATATATATATATATATATATATATATATATATATATATATATAATTTTATTTTATATAGCGCTCGTTCTTGCATTGAACGAGCATTTGCATTCCTGAAAGGACGTTTCAGAGGATTGAAGTTCATGGAAAATAGAAACGTAGAATTAATTCCATTATTAATCATGGCGGTCTATATTTGGTACAATATTTGTATAGTACAGGATAAGTTCCCTGAAGAAAATGTTAACTTGGACGAAAATGATTTGGATGAACAAGAGTACAATAATGATCCTAATTATGTGGAAAATAGAAATGTATACTGAATGAAACGGGATAATATTGCACTGAATTTACCTATGTTATACGGACAAGTTAATGGTCATTAGTTTCTAAAATAAAAAATTCATTTTTTATATTATTTGTTGGTTTGTTACATGCTATTTTCGCATTTGGTTTCATCTTTAGTCTTTTTATTGTCTCGATGGACTACGGGAGCCATCTGTACTGGTTGTTGTAATTGTCTTTTAGTTTATTGTGAATTGTTCGCTTCTGACGATAATGAATAAAGGTTTTGACTGGTTCGCGCGAAACAATTCTTGGCGTCCTACGATTTATTCGTTGGGTGATAGCTGTACAGTCAACTTCTCTTTGGTTTTTGGTTGTGTTTAAAGCATTGTTAGCTTGATTTTGTTCACCAAAGTGATTCGCATTGTTGCGGAGTGACTTCAGCTGTCGGCACTAAAAGATTAGTATAATCTTAAAAGTTTTTTTTTATCTCTGAACGTGCGTTTTTCATCGGATCATTTGAGGGGTTAGGAATTCTTTCCGTGAGTATTACAGTTCAATTTTTCATTTATTGTAACAATAGCTGATTGTTAAACTTCACTTTTAGCCTGTTTGGCGTGGGTTATTTTAACCACAATTATATTTAGAAGAGGATTTTCTGTTATCCATACTTTTGAACTTCGATCACGTGGGCAGTGAACATTTCTGTTCCTGTATGTTCACATCGTCCTTGACTTGGAGGAATTACTATCTTGGAGAACTTAGGATCTCGGAGAATAATCATCGAACATTTGAGAAGAGGTATTTTATAGACCTTGGGCCAATTTTGAAGATTTTTTGGCTCATGTTCATACGTCAGTCTGACGTCATCACATTCCGTCCGCACTTGTGGCGCAATCCGGTGAGCCTTCTCCAATTTATATTTTATTGTTCGCGTACCCACCTGAAGTTAGTCAGCTGTGTACGTCTATACATATTAATCGTCGGTTATTCTAGAACATTCACAATCGTCGTTTTCATATCTTGTTTTGTGTGAAACTTGTGTATTATTATTGTACCTATGATAGCATGGTTTATTCTTTAACGAATCTATTTTCAATTCGAGTTACGTTAATGTTAATTTTGAATATTCAATATTTTGTATATTAGACAATTTTTATTTTATTATTCCGTATTTAAGGCGCTTAGTTATTTCAACGAAGTTAATTGTTAACCCTAGTTTATTTGAATACTTTGAATTATTTTAGATTAATAATATTTTATGGTAATAGCATTTCAAATATAATTTATGTTAGCTTTTCAACTTATGTTTGTTAACTTTGAATATTATTTCGAGCGATTTCGTATCTACATTGTTAAGCAGCGCAATCTCGTTTGTGAGGTTAATTTTTCAGGCATTATTTTTGCCGTGACTAAAAGCGTCGTCTGTGCACACACGGTACTTATTTTATTATTTTTCACCGCCAATATTTTTGGACATTTTACGGATTGCAAAGCCCTATGCTTTATAACACCTCGCTTATCTGATCTGTGATTCGTTCGCAATATATTATAATATAATATTTAAATGACTTTATACCTTACTATTTACATTTTATTAACTGCGTATCTGTTCTCATCAATTTAAATTTTAATATTAAACATATTTTATGTCTCGAATTGGAGATCGTTGTTTTACTTTGAAAATCTTGTTCCCTCCTAGTGAATATTTCAGGTTTTGTAGTTTGGGATATAAATTCGGTGGCGCTTATTTTGACAGCTCAGATGATTACTAAGTAATTGAACTTGAATACCCCCCCTGCAATCTCAGAGCAAGTCTACCCTGAACTAGAGGCTATCCCGACTACGAACATCTTCCTCTGTGAGTTTTCCGAATTATCGAACAGAGTGACTGTGTATACTTCGCTATTGGAGACTAGTTACCTTTGGTGAGTCCGCTATTTTTATTTATTTTATTTTTGCATCTAAAAGTGCCAGTTACGTAACAGGTTTTTATTCAAACATTCCCTTATATAATTTCACAAAGTAATCTTTTCAGTCTTAAATGATTTTCTGATAAAATACTGCATTCTGCAAAAACAAATTCTTATATCTAACAGAAAATAAAAAATATATACTAAACATATAACAAAAAAATTGCACTGTGTAAAAACAAAATCTTATAACTAAAAAGAAATAAAATAAAATAATTCTTCACATCGAGCTCCACATCTTCTGCAACATATTGTGGTGAGAAGTGGCAGCTGAGCACTCGGCAACAGCGCACCGCGGTGGGGTCGACCGCGTAGCAACAGAAGTCCCAGCGCCGAACACACAAAAGAGTCGAGCCAAGGCTAGCAAGCAGCGCACGTCGTTCATATATTTTGTATTTATTGTTTACAACTACCACTGTACAACGTTAAGTTTGCAATTAAATCATTATTAACAAATATACAGTCCACTAATTCATTTTAAAAACCAGCTCAAAATCACCAGTTGGGTACAATCCTAACATATTGGTCATCATCGAGCCAGATCACAACGGAAAGGAGGGCACATCGCGGCAAGCAGCAACAAAGGAATCCAAGCTCCGACATTCAAGCAAACAAAGAAGCAGATGTTGAAGCAGCTTCAGGATTATACAGCTGTGGGTCAATCCTTTTAATTACTATCCAGTTTACAATCACATTGCATGCACTATTATTTCTGTAATTGGAGTCAAATTAGTCAAAAATTGTTATCATTAACATTATGGAAGTTCTTAAAAAAGAAAGAGATCAAGTAAAAGCCAAAGTTACTCGGTTTAAACATTTCTTTGACACAAATGCGGAAGACAGTATTGATATCGATGAGTTGGAAGCGCGGTTTGAGGATTTTTTACCATTATTAAAAGAATTTAATGAAATACAAATTAAAATCGAATGTCTTGATGCACAAGAAGAAAAAACTAAAGAAAGAGCAAAGTTTGAGCAAGTTTACTATAAATTAAAAGCGAAAGTGCAAAGAGTACTTAAAAAGCAAACAAGTAATATACCAGTAGTTCAGGCGCAAGTAGAAACAAAGCCTGCATGTACAGAGGTAAAAGTTCCAAATGTAATGCAACAAGTTAATTTACCTTTACTAGATTTACCACATTTCAAAGGTAACTACAATGAGTACACACATTTTCGGGATACATTTGAATCTCTTATCAATAAAAACGATAGTTTAGACAATGTCAAAAAATTTGATTATCTTATTTCATGTTTGGAAGGTGAAGCGCGCGATTTAGTGCAATCACTAGAAGTTACCGCCGATAATTATAGCATAGCTTTAGACTTGTTGAAAGATAGATATGATAATAAAAGAATCATAATAAACAGTCATCTGCAATCATTATTCGAATTACAGCCACTACATAAAGAAAATCCAATTGCATTAAGAAATTTAATTGACACATTTAATAAAAATATCAGGGCATTGCGCTCACTGGGTGCCAAAGTAGACAATTGCGACGAAGTATTAATTTATTTATTAGCGTCCAAGTTGGATTTCGGTAGTAAACGCGATTGGGAATCAAAGATTAAACCTAATGAGTTACCGACATTAGATCAGATTTTAAAGTCTTTAAACAATAGATGTCAAATGTTAGAGAGTTTGTACACTCGCAATAATGAGTCATTTAATATGGCAGCGGGTTCAAAAAAGGGTAATTATTATCAAAAACCGGTAGAACGCAAATCATTTAATAATTTAGCGATTAACAAGCAAGCTAAATGTTTTTATTGCAAACAAGACCATCTTATTTATTATTGCAAAGAATTCTTGAAACTAGACAATCATAGTAGACAGAATGAAACAAAAAGGCTCAAGTTATGTATAAATTGTTTTAGACCGTATTCAAATAACCACGAGTGTAGGGGAGTGTGTAAAATTTGTAGTCGTAAACATAACACGTTGTTACATGTAAGTACAGAAAAAACTACTCAAGTTAGTACAGGTAATGACAAATGTGATACAAAGGCTGAAAATTCAGAGGTTAAATCACAAGCAAGTATCAATAACGTAAACATTAACGCACATTGTAGCAATGATGACAACACGCTAGTTCTTTTAGCAACTGCGACAATTTGGATACAAAATAATGATGGCCAATATATACAATGTAGAGCTCTGTTAGATGGAGGCTCTCAGAGTAATTTTATTACTTCAAGTTTAGTCAAAAGATTAAATTTGCAAGTAAAAAGCATTAATTTCCCTATCACAGGAATAGGTAGTTCGTCATCAACCGTAACACAAAAGGTCAATACAAAAATAAAATCAACAATTTGTAATTTTTCGGAAAATGCTTCATTCTTAGTGTTAAAAAATATTACAGGCAATATTCCATGCTTATCATATGATATTTCGCAAATTCAAATACCTGAAGGTATCAAGTTAGCTGACGAAGAGTTTTTTATATCGCGTAACGTAGACATATTGTTAGGCGCGTCATTATTTTATAAATTATTATCAAGTGGACAGATCAGTTTAGGACATGGCATGCCAATTTTGCAGAACACGAAGTTAGGTTGGTTAGTGACAGGTTCATTACTGTTCAACACTAATAATAACATGAACTCTAAATGTTTTTTAGTTAATGAAAATCAAATTCAAACACAACTAGAAAAATTTTGGACTTTACAAGAAGTACCGTATATGCCAAACACAATTAAATTCTCCGAAAATGAACAATATTGTGAGAATCATTTCATGAATAATCATACTCGTGATGAAACCGGGCGATTCACTGTAGCTTTGCCATTGAAAGAAAATTATACAGATATTGGTGACACTTTCGAAACAGCAAAAAGGCGTTTCCTAAATCTAGAACATAAATTACATACAAATAATATTCTTTATGAAATGTACATAAATTTTATGAGGGAGTATGAAAGGTTAGGCCATATGTCTAAATTAAATGCTGAACAAATAAATACGACTGACGTCACATATTATTTACCACATCATGGTGTCCTGAAACCTGACAGTAAAACGACAAAATTGAGAGTGGTGTTTGATGCCAGCACCAAAAGTTAGTCAAATATATCTTTAAATCAAGTTTTACATGTAGGTCCGGTAATACAAGATGATCTATTTTCAATTTTATTGCGGTTTCGTAAGCATAATTATGTAATCAAAGGTGACATCACTAAGATGTATCGACAGGTTAACATTAAACCGGAGCATCGCAATCTACAAAGAATATTATGGCGTGAAAATTCATACGACGAGTTAGCACATTATGTACTTAACACAGTTACTTACGGGACAGCTCCAGCATCCTTTTTAGCTATCAGAGCTTTACAACAAGTAGCTATTGACAACAAAGATAAATTTCCTATTGCAGCTGAAATAATAATTCAAGATTTTTACGTAGATGATTTGATGACGGGGGAAGAAACAATTGAGGGTTTAATTAAATTAAAAAATGAAATTTACAATATATTAAAATCAGCAGGTTTTATTTTAACACAATGGACATCAAGTATTCCAAGCACAGAGACAGAACAATTAAAATATCATATTAAAGACGGGGAAATCACAAAGGCGTTAGGTATTTGTTGGAACCCTAATTTAGATTCATTCCAATTTTCGGTGAATATAGAGTTTAACGAGCAAGGTATAACAAAGAGAGCGATTTTATCCGTTCTTAGTCAAATTTTTGATCCATTAGGCCTCGTAGGTCCGATAATCATAAATGCAAAATTGTTATTACAAGTGCTATGGAAATTAAAATTAAACTGGGATCAACAAATTCCTGAGACACACAAAATTAATTTCTTACGATATCTTCGAGATTTACAAGAATTAGAGTCAATTTCCATTCCGAGACATGTTTTGTTACCTAATTATGCGGTAATACAAATCCATGGGTTCGCTGATGCGTCACAGCACGAATATGGGGCTTGCATTTATGCACGAACTTCAACTGGCGATGGTAAAATATATTCGCAATTGATATGTTAAAAATCACGTGTTGCGCCACTTAAAGTCATCTCCTTGCCTAGATTAGAACTATGTGCAGCTTTCCTACTTACGCGGTTAATTGATAAAAGTATCAAGTCTCTAAAGATAAATCCAAATATTTTCTTATGGACTGATTCAAAAATTGTATTAGCATGGTTATCAAAGGAACCATCTTATTGGAAAACATTCATTGCCAATAGAGTGTCAGAAATACAAAGTCTATCAAACATTGAGCAGTGGGGACATGTACGTTCAATGGACAATCCTGCGGATCTAATTTCGCGAGGATGCACTCCTAAAGAGTTAGCAGAATTTAACTTATGGTGGCATGGGCCCAATTGGCTCAGACAAAGTGTGAATCACTGGCCAAATCATGAGCAAGATGATGTAAGTAAGAATTCAGATATAAAAGATATTCCAGAGAAACGAAGTAGTAATACTTTGGTTAATTTAATGAAGACCGAGTATTTTGACTTATTTGGCAAATATTCAAAACTCGATAAACTATTAAAAGTAGTAGCATTTTGTCTTCGTTTTATAAATAATATTAAGAAAAAGACTTCGTCTGAAAGAACATTAAGCAATAAATTACAAGTTGCCGAGCTAGAAAACGCATTAAATCTTTTAGTAAAAATAGTTCAAGCAACAGAATATCCAAAGGATTTGCATAATCTCAAAAAATCGGGCAATGTTGCAAGAGATAGTTCCATAGTTGCATTAAATCCGTTTTTAGACGATAAAGGAATTATGCGTGTAGGAGGTAGGTTAAGAAATGCCAATTTGAATTTTAATCACAAATTTCCTATGTTGCTACCTGCTAAACATCAACTTACGAAATTAATTATAGTAAACGAGCATGAACGTACTTGTCATGGAGGAGTCCAAACTGTTTTATCAGCCATAAGGACTAAGTTTTGGCCTGTAAATGTTAAAAATACTATTAGAAAGATAATACACAAATGTATTATATGTTTCAAATATAAACCAACAAGTTTTTCGCCTATCATGGGCCAACTGCCAGGTCCGCGGGTAAATCCTTCACGACCATTTAGCACTGTAGGTGTAGATTTTGCAGGGCCATTTTTGGTAAAAGAATGTAACAAACGTAATAGAAAATTAGTAAAAATTTACATATGTGTATTTGTTTGTTTTGCTACGAAGGCAATACATTTGGAACTAGCAGGTGATCTTTCAACGCCTACATTTTTGAATGCTTTAAAAAGATTCTTTGCGCGGTCTGTCAAAACAAATTTACTCCGACAATGGTTTAAATTTCGTTGGTGCTGCTAATGTACTCAATGATTTGTATAAGAAATTAAATGAATTATGCGAAGATGATGATGTACAAAATTACTTTTTACAAAACAGAGTAACTTGGAAATTTATACCTCCAAGAACTCCGCATTTTGGCGGGTTGTGGGAGTCAGCTGTCAAAGCTATTAAGACACACTTATTCAAAGTAATGGGTAATGTTCATTTGACGTATGAGCAATTTTTTACTGCAATTACACAAATAGAGTGCATATTAAACTCCCGTCCAATTTGCCCGATGTCAAATGATCCAAATGACCTTGAAACCCTTACTCCTGGTCATTTCCTTATTGGATCCAGACTTGACAGCGTGCCTGAAGAAGATTTGATACATGTCAATCGTTTAAACATATATCAAGAAATTCAACAGATGTACCAGAAATTTTGGAAGCGATGGTCCGTCGAATATTTGCATGGACTGCAACAACGAAATAAGTGGGTGCTTCAAGATCCAAACATTTTGAAACCAGGCCTCATGGTTCTCTTACGCGAAGAAAATCTTCCACCTTTGTCTTGGAAGGTGGGCCGAATCCAAGAGGTGCATCCTGGTAGTGATGGAGTCGCGCGGGTTGCGACTGTGAAGACAGCAAGAGGAAGCTTTAAACGTGGGTTCGCCAAAATCTGTGTCCTACCCATCGAAGAGGAGGGGTCCTAAAAAATGTTATTGAAAGCGGGTGCTTTCAAGGCCGCCGGCATGGTGAGAAGTGGCAGCTGAGCACTCGGCAACAGCGCACCGCGGTGGGGGTCGACCGCGTAGCAACAGAAGTCCCAGCGCCGAACACACAAAAGAGTCGAGCCAAGGCTAGCAATCAGCGCACGTCGTTCATATATTTTGTATTTATTGTTTACAACTACCACTGTACAACGTTAAGTTTGCAATTAAATCATTGTTAACAAATATACAGTCCACTAATTCATTTTAAAAACCAGCTCAAAATCACCAGTTGGGTACAATCCTAACATATTGCTTATAAATTCTAACTTACCCTGTCGCATTATTTTTTCCCGTTGTATCTTTTCTACAGGGTTTTCCGCGTGTTTCCTTATCTTCTGATTATGCTTATCAAAAGCACTGTATTTTTCTTGCTCCAAATCGTGGAGTTTCTTTTTTCTTCAGATTCTAGAACAAATAATATTAACTATGTAAAATCTAAATATAAAAACAATAAGATGTTTAACGAATGTGTCCTATTGACAATTATAATCTTCATTTTTGTTACCTGGAAATTATATACATTTATAAGATATAAGTAATTGTTTTATGACATTGTTTTTACCTTTCAGGTGATCATTGTTTACATGATTGACTATAAATGCCAGATCATCATTCTGCGAGCTGCATATTGGGCATTGATAATAAGTAATTGTTCCTTCAGTCATATATCAAACGGCTCGAAGTGCTTCACGGTGATCGGAGCTTGACCTGAGTATGCTGCGATACAATTACCGAACGCGGGCCAAGAGCTCGGAGCGCTCGGATCCTAATACCGAACGTACCCCAAGAGTAAACTCCTTTTGTTTAAAACAATATTCGGGTAATAGTAACGTCAATAGTTAGTGCTAGGTTTGTGCTGCTCAGATACAAATTATATAAATTTGTGCTGTTTATTTACATCTATTATTAACAATTGAAATGGGGAATTTGGCGTGACATCTAAAGTAAACTCTTTTTGTTTAAAACAATATTCGGGTAATAATAACGTCCATAGTTAGTGCTAGGTTTTTACTGCCGGGATACAAATTACAAAAGTTTGTACTGTTTATTTACATTTATTATTAACAATTGATGTGGGGAATCTGGTGTGACACTAAGAGTAAATCCATTTTGTTTATAACAATATTTATATAATAACATAATCCGCAGTTTGTGTTACGTTTGTGCTGTTCAAATCCAAATTATGAAAGTTTGTGCCGTTTATTTGCGCTTGTATATAAAATTGAAATTGAGAATATGGCGTAACACCAAGAGAAAACTCATTTTGTTTATGATAATATCTGAGTTACAATACTATCCACAGTCACTGCTAAGCATGTGTGCTTAAATACAAATTATAAAAGTTTGTACTGTTTATTTATATCTATTAATAACAATGAGCCAGTTTTACATTTTTTTAAAAGTATTTTAATTAAAAGAAAAACCTGGCGTGACACTAACATCAAACTCATTTAGTTTATATGAAAATCTGGGTAACAATACCACCCACAGTTAGTGCTAGATTTTGCTGCTCAGATATAAATGATAAAAGTTTGTGTTGTTTTAATATCCTCTCGCTCTTCACCTAATAATTTTCTTTTGATATTTTGATTGTGTTTAAGGTTAGGGTTTAAATTACAAATTTTAAAATATGTATGAATGCGATTATGAATGTGACCGAGGCGAAAGAAGTGTGCTTAGACAGGAATGTGTGGCGAAGGATGATTGTTTCGTAACTATTATTGTGGTCCGGTTGCGGTATTTCGCTACCGAAAATAGGTCACTTTAATATGTTAATATGATGTCAGGTTAGTAAGAATGTTGTTGAAAGAGAGACTTTATTTTTTGGATGATTTTATTTTGATTTTTTCGGGTTTATGCTAACCCACTAAGTGGGAAATGCGTGATTTTATGTATGTATGTATGTATGTATGTATGTATGTATGTATGTATGTATGTATGTATGTATGTATGTATGTATGTATGTATGTATGTAAAATATAAATCAGCAGTTTGATCTACATTTTCATTAAAAATAACGGAAAATTTCGCATTGCATTTTTTACAAAAACCAGTGCAACAAAATTGCCATGGCCACATTTAAATGACCAGGTACACATATTTCTCGACTTCCGCCAAATTAAATCATTCATTACATGGCACCAGTTTCCTTTCGGGGTAATTTTCTTATATCTATATATCGTGTAAGGTCTACTTTTTCCACGTCTTTTAAAAATTTGATCTTTCAAACAAATTTGATTCCATTCATCAGCCGACAGAGTAACAACGAATAATTTATGGTCGGTGACAATGATTTCTTCCTTTATCACATCTTTTCTTTTATTTGTTTTGACAACAATATTAAAATGACAAATTTCTCGTTTTTGTCTAAAAATTCGAGTATATACTGCTTTTGATGGCAACTGATAGTCTAATTCTGAACTTATGTCCTCGTATACTTTGCATGTAGGTTGTGGGATCTTTTCATATGGTGGGATAAATAAATCGTTTATGTATTTAGATATCATATTGATAAATTTTTCATTTGGAACTTCTGATAGTCGTCCGCCTGTATTAGTAATCATATTTCTGTAAAAGAATAATATAATAATTACATTCGCAATGAATGATGAATTAAAAATTACTATTCTAACAAACATAGTAGGTAGTTTTCTTATCATTTTTGATGAATAATGAAAAACTAATAATAATTTTCTATTTTAATTAATATCATGTTAGAGTAATTATTTTGCGTAAGATAATTTTTATTAAATTTATTATGTTTTGTCTGTAATTAGCTATTTAGGTACGTAAGCGATGTTGTTGGATAAGAGCTAGTACATTTAATGATACTGGTATTCACGTATTTTATTTCAGTTTATTGCTAGATTTCAGTGTGAGAACATCGATATTGTAGTGATTGATTCGTGTCGATATTGTGAGGAGTTGTTGAGGACTTTATCATTGAGTTGAACCAATTGTTGCCTCGTACTGTGTTTTACAGATCTTTTTCTCTTGCATGATTGGTTTATAAAATGTGTTGTCTATGTGGGTATGCCGTGGTCTTTCCCAGTAAGTGCCTGTATAGGTACGGATTGGAGAGACAGCTAAACACGCGGCCAACGAAGTCCGACCCGCTAGCCCTCGTGTCACAGGTGCACTGCCTGCCATGTTTAATGTGTTGCTCAGGAGTTGTCCAACGTTTCGCTAACACTCCAAGATTGCGAGCGGAGTGTGGGTTTCAGTTTGGCTTTCAATCTATGCTCTCTTGTGCCCCAGATATGCAATCGCAGGGAGACTGTTTAGCTTCTGTTCTTGTACTCTAATTGATGCTGCCTCTTGTAAGGCGACTCTCAAAGGAGTATGCTGTTGCATACATGTGTTATTTCTCGTGTGATTTCTCAATACATTCCTTGTGGTGGATGAGCATGTATTTGTGAATGGTTGCCTTCTCACTGAGTATATCTCATGTGCTTATTTTTTTCCAGAAGAAATCACGGCGTGGACGAGAATTCCGCGTGCCGGGTTTAGCCAGGCAACGGTCATCTAGACTTTTATATTTTCTTTTGTATTATTTTTTAATATACGGGTATGGGTGAAACACGTGTTTTAATATTCTTAATTTCAGCGCTAACATTTAATTATTTTTAATAATCATTACTATTTCAAGCAATACACCTAGACTTGTATATAATTTGTAGGTAGGTAGTCATTAACAAATTATAGATATTTATAAAATTACATTCAATGGGCCATTTACCAACGTATCTTACAAAATTAAATGCAAAATCGCATTAATAATAACTTCAAACAATAATTACAAAATTCATATAATAATTGTAATTTATTTATTCGTTTCGAGCTAGTGCTAGAGTATACACAAGTATGTAGATAGTGTAATAAAGAACAACTTGTATGAAATTCCTCTAAAATTTTAAACATCTGAAAATAGGCTCATTTCTAAATTTTTCATTAACGACTTCCACACGTATTAAATACGTAATATTGGTTGTCTTTAATTGTATCAAAATTTTGGATGAAAAAGTATGAATTGAACCGACATTCAGATGTTTCAAATTTGAGAGGAATTTCATATAAGTTTAAGTTATTAGAAACTCGCGAACCGCTCATCGGCAAAAATCTTATAATAAATGGCATGAAAGAATTTCATGCTGAATCCAAAATTTTAAAACGTGTCATCGTATATTTAACAGAAACAGAGTAGTGAATAAAAAAATGAAGATTTGTAGTAAAGCTCGTTTGGTTCGTCTCGCACATCCTGCAGCTCTTGACAGCGTTTTGGAGTGTCTGGCCATTCAAGCATTCATCTACGGAGTTCGAGACAGCAGTAGCCCCACAATCTATCAGTTATGTCGCATCCCTTCATCATCAAGCCAGCAGCATCTACGTGAATGGCTTTCTTGATAGAAGACTACAAAAAATGTTACTGGATACGGGTGCGACGAAGACTATAATTAGACCCGACTTAGTAAAGAACACAGGCAAGACGCATCTTCAACCAACCAAGTGGCGATTACGTACAGCGACGGGAGAACTAGCTACCACATTAGGAGAAATATATTTGACTATCACTATTGGAAACACATCCTTTAAACATCGTACGCTGGTAGCTGACATTGAAGATGAATTAATACTCGGGATGGACGTAATGAAAAAGCACGGTTTTAAACTTGACCTGAAGAATGGAGTAATGATGGTCAATGAAGAAGAACTTGTTTTAAACTCACGAGAAGACAAGGCTGTGCGCGTACTAATGGCCGAAGATGTTACTCTTCCAGAACTAAGTGAATCTATCGTGCAAGCACAATTAGATGGTAGTTTCTGTGAGGGGAATATTGTTATGCTTGAGCCCAAGAATGATGATGTGAAGACTGGTACTGGAGTTGTAGGAAAATCATTGATCAAAGCCAGTCAATTAATACCAGTTCGAATAATGAACGTAAAATTTTATCCTGTTGTTCTTAAGAAAGGAGCAATTGTAGGAGAATGTTTGGCAGTTTCCTCGATTATTCGAACTGTGAAAGCCAAGGGACACATATCAGGAAATTCCGGACACTTTAATTAAGCAATTATCAACATCCTTCCAAGAACTGACCGCCGACCAGAGAACCAAGGCGAAGAAATTAATTGGAAGATTTCAAGATGTTTTCCAATTTGACAGGAATACCAACGGGAGAACTAATGTGGTTCACCATAAAATAGACACCGGCGACGCAAGACCCATCCGTCAACCAGCAAGAAGAATACCATTGGCGAAACGTGAGGAAGCGGAAAGAATTATTGAGGACATGAAAAAGGAAGGTGTGATCGAACCTCCAAGCAGTCCGTGGGCTTCACCAGTGGTGTTAGTGAAGAAGGATGGCTCTACACGATTTTGCGTCGATTACCGTCAACTCAACGTGACCAAGAAGGATAGCTACCCGCTACTTCGAATAGGCGATACACTAGACACTTTGGCTGGCTCGAAGATTTCCTATACTCTGAATCTAAAGAGCGGATACTGGCAAATAGATTTGGATCCAAAAGATAAGGAAAAGACAGCTTTCAACATTGGTGCCGGATTGTGGCAATTTACTGTAATGCCATTTGGACTCTGCAATGCCTCTCCAACGTTTGAACGACTCATGGAAACAGTATTAGCTGGACTATCATGGAAAACCTGTTTAGTCTATCTCGACGACATTATTGTGGCAGGTAAAACTTTCGAGGACCACATGAAGAATTTGGAAGAGGTTTTCCAGAGATTGCGGAAGGCTAACCTGAAGCTCAGCCGCAAGAAGTGTTACCTGTTTCAAAGGGAAGTTCATTACCTTGGACACGTGGGTTCGGATAAGGGTATTGTAGTTGAACCGGAAAAAATAAAGGCTGTGAGAGTTTGACCAGCACCTACTATCGACGATATGTACCTGGATTTGCCAACATAGCCAACCCATTGACAAGGCTTACTGAAGAAGGTTGAAGATTTATCTGGGAAATGGACTGCAAATTTGCGTTCAAAGAACTGAAACATGCTTTGACAAGCGCACCTGTTCTGAGTTATCCTTTACATGAAGGACAGTTCATACTAGACACAGATGCCAGCAACGTGGGAATTGGTGGCGTTATTTCACAGATACAAGACGGACATGAGAAGGTTATTGCCTATTTTAGTAAGACTTTGTCAAAACCAGAGAGGAATTATTGTGTTACTAGAAAAGAACTCTTGGCAGTTGTAAAATCCGTGGAACATTTCTATAAATATTTGTACGGAAGGAAATTTTTCATTGGAACAGACCATGATGCATTAAAATGGCTGCTACAATTCAAGAATCCTGAAGGTCAGGTGGCTAGATGGATTAAAAGACTACAGGAATACGATTTCAAAATCGAGAAGGCCGTGCCAAGATGACTGCAAGCATTGTAGTCGACTAGAAGGAAAATTTTCTATCGTCGCCAGAACAACAGTAGTCGACGATAATTGGCAGCTCGATAGACTACGCGAAGATCAAGAAAAAGACCCGACTTTAAAAATTATACTGGAATGGAAACCAGAGAAGAGCAAACCAGTATGGAAAGATGTTGCACCGCACTCACCGAGTGTAAAATCGTACTGGGTACAATGGGACTCCATGGTGAGTGAGGATGGCCTGTTAAAGCGTGTGGTAGAAAATGATGATGGAACTGAGAAGAGAACTCAGTTAGTTATTCCTAAGTGTAGAGTACCAGACGTGTTGAAAGAGATCCACGATGGATCTGGCGTCATCAAAACGCTAGAAAGATTGCAACAGCGGTCGAAGGTAGTCTCCAACCACCAAAGAGACTAAGACCGACATCTCCATCTGTTTCTGATGGCTTATCGTTCATCCGTGCATGAAACAACAGGCCAAACTCCTGCGAACATCTTATTCGGGCGTGAGTTGCGCTTACCATGCGACTTGGTGTTCGGCAGTAAACCTGGGGAAAATCTGACCGGGAAAGATTACGTTACGGACTTACGAAGAAGAATGGATGACATTCATGAACAAGTCCGTACGAACATTCAAGCTGCCAGCGACCGAATAAAGGACCGGTATGACATCAAGGCCGAAGAGGGTGGATATCAACCTGGGGATTTAGTGTGGCTTTACAACCCACAAAGACGTCGCGGTTTATCAACAAAGCTGCAAAAGAATTGGGAAGGCCCCTATGAGGTAGTCAAAAGGATAAACGACGTGGTATACAGAATTACGAAACGACCTAGCGGGAAGCCGAGAGTAGTACACTTTAATCGGCTAGCCCCTTTCGCCGGAGACAACCACGAAGAACATAATGGAGCAACGGTTCGTCGGATCATAACACAAGAACCAAATTTTGAAGATTTCATGGAGAACTATTCCTTTGGTCGCAAGGCGCGGTTCGGCGAAGAACACCGAGATCTATTCACCGTGTCTTCAGATTATTCCTTCGGTCACTGCGTATCAGAAGACTTAAAGATGTCCCGCGGCATAGTTTCAGTCTTTAAAGCGAAATTTGGGTGACTACAAGAACTGGCCAACCAACGTCCAACTGTTGGGAAAACGCTGCGCCTGAGGGATAGCAATGCAGACATCTATTATCTGGTTAAAAAAAACACGCTCGTACCAGAAGCTGTCGTATCGTAACCTGTGGATCTCAACGTGCGATTTGAGGGATCATCTGCTTGAGAATGACATTTTGAAGCTAGCCGCACCGAAGTTAGGCTGTGATCTAGATGGTTTAGATAGGAGGATTGTTAGGAAGATGATAGAAATCCTCTTCCGTTTTACCGGTGTTGAAATTCTCGTTTGCAGCTTTAACCCTAACGGACATATAGAAAAAGTCGAGCGGACAATCGACTGTCATTTCTTCAAAACTTCGAAATGCACTAAGGGTAATGTATGCAGATTTCGTCATCACGAACTGTTCCGGGACGAAACAGTCGTAAGGAGGGGGCAGTGTAATGTGCAGTGCCCGCCGTCGTCGCAGCTGCCTCGCAGGGACGAGCGAGTGTATTTTTAGCGATGACGCAACAGACTTTTCCGAACCTATTTAATCTAGAAATTTCTCGAATACACATGCCGGATTATATAAGCACTTTTATCAAAGACATTGAAAAGTCTGATATAAATAAGCGTTGCGTGTTAAATAGTTGGTGATATAAACAGATAGTCGACACGTTGTTATATAAATAAATAAGTGACATATATTGTTTAAATAAATAATTTTAGTGTTTAAGTGTTTTATGATATTCTTAATCTTAATTAGTGTTTAATATTTGTTTAATCGTAGTGTTTGTTATATTTATCATATTTTAATTATATTTTACAACTATTTATCGTTATAATAAACTTTTATTTTAATTAATAATAATTGTCTAATATTTACACTTCACCCAAATTTATAAAAACGTTACATTATTATAAAACTACGTACGTAAGTAAGTATACGAGTACAGGTGTCCCTCAAAAAGTTTCACTATATTTATTTTAAAAACTATTCAATATTATTTTACAAAATTTGATTAGGGTTTTCTGACAATCCTGTTTCAACAAATACATTTTCAAAACTGTGGCACTTCCGGTTTAGTCTGAAGTCCCAGCTTTCTTATTTTAAATATAATTATTTTTTACCATTGAAATCAGCAGAAAATTAAAATTGTGTATGAAACAATAATAGTATATTACATAACGAGTGTGGAAAGTGATAAACAGTGTGCGAGTGTAGAGATTGAAGAACAAGGCATGCTAGATACATTTGAGCGAGCTATGTATACTATTTTTCAGACGACCACAAAATGTTTCTTAAAAAAGTGTTTCACTAAATACAGTTATTACTGTTGTAAGTAAATTTATATTTTATTTTTAATATTTATTATTTACAAACTTAATGTTAATAGTGTTGTTAATACAATTATAAAAGTTAACCGGGCCTTTATCTTGGAATGTTTGTGTTTATAAATTTTTATTTAACAAAGTGTTTTGTAGAGTAATTATAATTGGTCTATTTGGATTTATGAATTTTTCATTATTAATATCTTCTGGATTTACTAAATAAGATGATGTTTCATTCACTGAATTTTTTATAGTATATGCTACTTTAATTTTTTTTAAGTGATTCATCTATATAACTTTCTGCCACAGCAGTGGATTTCCACCCACCGTGTCTTTTTAATGTCGTGATGTCCCCACCTGCATCCATTAAAATAGTGGCTGATGATCGGTGGAAACAATGTCTGGTATATAATTTTGGTTCTGATAAGCGGAGATAAGTAGCAATCTGTTTTGAAATAATTCCAATTTTGTTTACACCAACTGGTTGTCTGGTGCAATATTTATATTGGTAATTCAGGAAAAATCTGATATCATTTATGTCCGATGGTCGCAAACCCGCATTTTTTGTAAACTTCATATTTTCCTGTTATTGTAAATGTTCTTGATTTTTTGGTCTTCATTCAGGAAAGTTTGAATTTGTAGAGCAGTTCGCATTTTGATTTTTTTTGAATGTATCCATCGGACATTCTTTTCAATAATGCATTTAGTTTCGCATATTGCGATATAACGACATTTTGAACGATAGTGCTTTCCAGCATGGAATATATTGTTCACAGCGAGTTTGGAGACAGTTTTTCAGATAATATTCACTTACATAAGCTAATATAACATCCGAGAACAATTTATCTATTTTATTTTCCTTACGCCAATTCATAAATTGGTATACGTAATACGTAAACACAAAATTTCACTTTTTTTACTTTGAAACACGAAAACGGTTTGAGATTAGGTTCAACTACCGGCGCTCGGCGCACCTCAATCCGTTAGACGCGCGTAATCTAAAACTACATTATATAAATAATACCAAATGATACAAAAATATTAGCAAATATAATAATTATTACTGTTCAAATTGACGGTTATTGTAAATTATTATATATTTTATTGAACTTTTTGTCGAAATGCCATCTAATGTCGATTTATGGAATTAAAAACTCATAACAGCACTAGTGTGTTATATTCATAACATCACTAATGTGTTATGTTGCACTTTCCGTTAAAAAACATTTAACATATGATCAACCATTTTCGGCGGAATTCAACTTTTTTATTTTTTTCTCTAAAAACGGCAACTTCTTTATCAGTATGTCGTGAATGGAAAATTTGTGGAAAAAAGTAAATTCTACGTCAATGTTGTTAAAGTTAAAAATTAAACACCTCATTTTTTATTATTATAATTAATTCTTTTAAATATGCGGGTGGTTTATGTAGTATGTCATATATTGAAAGTTGTTGTAGCATACAGTGACTGACTTTATACAAAAAACAGGCCATTTTTTTTGTATCGCTATAAGAAACACTGTTCGTTGCAAAATCGTGCCGCAAAAAAATATTGAAGATCAAAGGTCGCGAAAATCAGTTTTTTTTAAATATCACGTGAAGTATTGGTATTACATGAATTTTGGTTATTATAAAATTTGTTTATTATCAAAATCTGAACATAAAAGGTTTCATACAAAATGTATGTGGGACAAATAGTTTTCGAGATATGAGGCTGAGAAAACTAAGACGTTGCGATACATTCGTTTCCGTACCACCATTTTAGTGGTGCATCCTTACTTGAGAAAAAAAATCTGTAGGTCACTAGATATACGTGAAAGTGTATATTTTGCAGTTTTTTAGTTTTGCGAATAAATCCCAAATATGAAATAATACGGGTTTTTGGTTTGCACTTCTACAATACTTTTTTGTTTTTTATGTTCTTTCGAATTGCGATGCTCAAATTGTTGTCACTGTTGGATATTGAGTATGAGGAAAGTTTTAATGTACGGTATATTGAAAATATGCACTATTGAAAAGATTTTTTTAGCTTTCCTAGGATCTATAACATATATGTTATGTTTGTTTGTTTCAAACATCGAAAATACAAAATTATTAAATCTGCATGTTAAAACAAAGCATCATATCGTCTATATACATTACTACACATGAATGTATATAGTGATAATTTCGTATGGAACCTGTTTTGTGCAGATTTTGGTAATAAACAAATTTTATAATAAACAAATTTCATAATTAAAATTCAAGTAAAGCCAATATTTCACAAGATATTTGAGAAAAACTGATTTTTGACCTTGAATAATTTTTTTGCGGACACGATTTTGCAATGGACTTTTTACAGTTTCTTATAGCGATACAAAGAAAATCCCGACGGAAATTCTTCATTCGGATTTTTTTGAAGATGGATGCTAAAATGACTGGATAGACAGATTTTTAGAAAAAATAAAGAATATGTACATTACAGTAAGTTTTTTAAAGATGTCCGATCAAGGTCATCTACGAATTGTATGAATAAAGATTTTATTCTGTCAAATTCAGTGGTGGCGTTCGCTTAGTTGAGGTTTAGTTTTTATGAGGGTACATACTCGTATATTACTGTTATTTTAATATTATAAAAATGTATGTTACAGTAAAAGCATTCAAAATTCAAAACTAAGTCAACTGGTAAAACTAAGCATGTGAAAAAAAAAAAGATACTGACACTGACCCTGACAGAAAATAACGTCATTTGTAAGGCTATGACTTAGGTAAAATATCTGAATTGATAAATAAACTTATGGGGTCTCGTGGCCGCGTGCCTGAGTGTCAGGTCGCGAATCTGGGGAACCGGAACGACGCCAAATATTTCTAATTTTAAATGACACAAAATTGACCCCTGTGGTGGACTCTCCACGCTATCAATAAGTGCCCGTGAGGTGACACCAGGTAAGCGCCCGCACGATGCAAATATTTCATTACCGATATGTGTACAAAGCAGACTGACACTCTCAGCAATGAGTAATAAACGTGATGATATATTTATTTTATTTATTTATAAATAAACTTACGTTACAGCGAAAGTATTGTCAACAACGAGCATAGCTTTAAAAAGGAGTGACCTAACTTAGTCGAAAAAATATATGAATTTTTGAAAGACAAGCTTGTTATATCCATCTTATCGTAAACGCTTCTTGTGAGAGAGATAAATGTATACCAATTTGTTAATGATGCAGATGACCTTGATCACACATGTTTAAAAAATTTCGTGTAATTTGTAATACATACTTTCAAAAAAATTGTTCAGATTCAACACATGTTAGTGTTCCTAGAGCTGCATATTGTATATTTTCATAATTAAAACTGATCAGAATTATCTAAGTAGGAACTGCTATTAGTCAGAAACGATTCTAATCATAATTATCATCATCATCATCATCATTATCATCATCATCATAATCACCATCATTATAGAGTATAGACTGGTAAAGACAGTAGTTTAGACCTATAGTCGTATAGACTCGTGTCACGCAGATTTCGTATTTCAAATGTTAATAATAGTTGTAAATAAACAGCACAAACTTTTATAATTTGAATCTGACCAGCACAAACCTAGCAAAAACTGTGTGTTGTCTTATTATTCAAATATTATTATAAACAAAAGGGGTTTACTCTTAGTGTCACGCCAGATTCCCCATTTCATTTGTTAATAATTATCGCAAATAAACGACACAAACTTTAAGATTCTAGCATATACCTAGCACTAACTTCTCATGAAGTTTTGGATTGATGTTGGGTATGGGGCCATCTGACGTGACGTACATCTTCTCATTCTAAAATTTTCTTCAAATTCATTATTATTGTAGTTATTCATAAAGTCTTCAATGTACTTATTGATTCTAGGTCTAGTTTCTTAAATAAATTTCAATTGTTATGAAACGGTAAAAGTTCAACTCAAAGTCATATACTAACTCAAAGAAAGAAATAAAGAAAAGAATGCTAGCCGGCGGGATTTGAACTTACGATCTCAACATTTGTACTGTTGCGTGTTACCAACTACACCACGGCTGGGCTGCAAATCCGCCAGTCTATACAATCTTTTCTTAAGTTATATTCTCATAGCCTTGTGTATGAGACCCGCATCACATGTTAGGGGTGGGGTATATCTAAACTACCACTACGTTTAAACACCTGTGAATTGTCAAACATTCGCACAACCTTATCAGGAATGTATTGCAAATAGCAGATTAAGATGAATGTAAGTGCTATTTTTTATTTGATTTTTAAATCAAAGAAAGAAAGAAAAGAATGCTAGCCGGCGGGATTTGAACCTACGATCTCAACATTTGTACTGTTGCGTGTTACCAACTACACCACGGCTGGATTGCAAATCCGCCAGTCTATACAATCTTCTCTTAAGTTATATTCTCATAGCTTTGTGTATGAGACCCTCATCTTAATGTACTATTTGCAATACATTCCTGATAAGGTTGTGCGAATGTTTGACAATTCACAGGTGTTTAAACGTAGTGGTAGTTTAGATATACCCCACACCTAACATGTGATGTGGGTCTCATACACAAGGCTATGAGAATATAACTTAAGAAAATATTGTATAGACCGGCGGATTTGCAGCCCAGCCGTGGTGTAGTTGGTAACACGCAACAGTACAAATATTGAGATTGTGGGTTCAAATCCCGTCGGATAGCATTCTTTTCTTTCTTTGATTTAAAATCAAATAAAAAATAGCACTTACATTCATCTTAATCTACTATTCATATACTAACCTTGAACTCTAATAACGTCAATTATTTCTTCATTACTATATGATGATATAAATAATTCTTCAGAAAGTCTATACATCATGTACCATTTACATTAGCCATTATGCATTGTTATTTACAAGATCACAACCATAGCGTTAGCGTTCCAAAACTTACCAGGATTTTCAGCCACCATTTTGCAACCGGTTAGGTGGTTACGATTCCTTTGGCTAAGTTTCGGAACAAAATATATAGACCGAGAGCCCAGCTTTCAAAGGTCATGAGGTAAGGTACAAACGTTTGACCTTGGGGTAGGGTGCGGATTGGCTCCCCATACAAAAATAATCGTATCTACAAGTCGGACCAGTGCTAGGATCCCAAACTTCAAGCGATCTTTCGTTATTTTAGCGTTGGCGTAGCGATAGATACGTTAACAGGTACTCTGATAAATATCCGCTATCCACTTCGGGTGGTTTCGGTTATATACTACCAAAACTAAAAATATCAGTTAAATTTCGGCGATACTAGCGACAGATAACAACTAAAGTTTTGAAAGAATTATAAATTAGTTACGAAATCGTACGGTAAATTGTATTATAATATTTTTAATTGTATAATTAATAAACTCTTACAAAAATTTAGATGTTACCAATAAATATGGTAGTATATAATGAAATCGAAAATAGATGTCAGCGATCCATTACAAATTGCCAGAAACAAGATTTAGAGAATTATTTCGCTTAAATAAAGATATAGCATGGTATCTTATGGAGAATTTAATACCACACATGAGATTGCCATCTAGAACAAATGCAATTGCTCCCGAATTAAGAATTTTAGCTGCGTTACATTTTTTTGCAACTGGAAATTATCAAAGATCCACTGGTCAATCCTACTTATTTGCCATGAGCCAGCAGGGAGTTGGTCGTGCAATTAAAGAAATAAGTATCTTAATATATAATCATTTATGTGGCCAGTACATAAAATTTCCCATTACAGACGAAGAAAAATTACAAAAAAAAAAATACAAAAATGCTTAGAAAAAACAGGATTCCCGGGAACAATTGGTGCGGTAGATGGTACCCATATATCTATTTTAAAACTCACAGAAGAAGAGCATAATTACTTGGACCCAAAGGGATATTATTAAAAAAATATGCAAATTGTAATTGTTTTTTCATGAAATTTTACTTCAATTTCTCAATTATATTTTTAATTGTGGATATGTGACTACAATTTATGCATTCTTTCAATAAATGCAAGACATGCTGGAGCTACGTACGATGCGTGTATTTGGAGAAATTCTAGGGTGCGGGGTGAATTAGAAAGATGTTTTAGAGAAGGTGACAGAAGTACTTGGCTTCTAGGAGATAGCGGATACCCACAAGAACCGTGGTTAATGACCTGAAGAAAGGTATACCGCATGTTATATTCGTGCACGAAATTGCATCGAAAGATGCATTGGCGTGATGAAGTCAAGATTTCGGTGCTTGCTTGATGAGAGAAAATTACTATATAAACCTGACGATGTTGGGACAATTATAATAGCATGTGCCGTTCTTCATAATATCTGTAACGAGAGAAGACTGAATGAAGAATATGTATTAAATGAGCAAGAGTTGGTTCAAGAAATGCCCGATAATGTCAATCCTGTGAATGATTTGTTGAATGAAGCACGAGCGATTAGACAAACATTAATTCGAAATTATTTCACTTAAGTTATATGCTGCTACTATAAAGTAAAATATTGTTTTTTATATACATATTTATTAAGCTTTGTTTATTACATAATAACAAACGTAGGAACTCTTTCAAATAATACATAGTGTTCAAAATAGAGGTCACGAATTTAAGGGTGGATAATACATCTCAAAGCAATAAAAAAGTTCATATAAACCCATTTCAGAGCTACAGATATTTTAATAATTTATTTCTGTCATAATTATGCAACTCATACTTTTAACATTACAATAAAATCATAGTCTTTTGAACAAGTCTGCTTATTGGGGAAAAGTGAAATTACTCATGATAAAATTGTGTTTGTAACAAACAATAACAATAATTATGACAAATAAGGAAAAACAAAAAAACCATCTTCAATTGTTTTCCATTGTAAACGGTCGCTATGATTTTATTGTAGTGTTAAAAGTATGAGATTTTTTGAAAGAAATAAAATATTTAAAACGCTATAGCTCTAAAACTAGGCATTTCCGGGTATAAGTTTATATGAGCTTTTTTATTGTTATGATATTTATTATGCACATTAAATCCGTGATCTCTGTTTTTTGAACACCTGTATATTAATATAAAAAAAACATGTACTCTTCAGTATAAAAATAAAAAATTATCAAAATATATAGATTCATTGTATATTAGTATTAAAAAAAAACATGTACTCTTCAGTATAATAATAAAAAATTATCAAAATATATAAATTAATTGTATACTCCTATTAATATAAAAAAAAAACATATACTCTTCAATATAAAAATAAAAAATTATTAAAATATATTTTCATTTGTCATCATAAAATTTAAATACTTATTCATAGCACATGCTTGTTTGTCCAGCGTATCATTTGTATTAGATATATTGGTATTTATTTGTTTTAATATATTCAGAGTTTCAGTATGCATAGTATACATATAAATTTTTTTGTTTCTGCCACTGCTGCCAGTTTCCGGATGTGCTTTTGGAATGGCAGTGGATGGAAATGGTTCAGTTGCTATCAAATTGGGGAAATCATTAGTAGTATTTGTTGACTGAGGTGGTGGGAAGGATACTGTTGCTGATGGAACTGAATGAAAAACGAATGCTGGTGCCGGTATTGATGAAATTGATACTGTTGCTGATGGAATCGAATGAGAAACTGATGCTGGTGCTGTTGAAATTGTGGTTGAATGAGATTGAAATAAACTTGTATCACCTGATATTGGTACATTTGAATATATATCAACTTCTATGTCGCGGGTTGGTAACTGCAAACAAAACATTGATAAATAATTTCAATTTCATATTACGTATTTTTTAATTTGTGTAAAATATTTACATCTCCAAAACCAACTTCGGCCGTTCTTCTGTCACCAACTACACTACTCCAACCTTTCAACGACATTAAACGAATTTCAACGTCAATAAGTTCAGTGTTTAAACAAGGGCCACCTCCAGTTTGTCTCATATAAACTTTACTTGTTTGAAATTTAGTTTTTGTTTTGCAAATCCAATCGCTCAGTACCTGTATACAATAATTAATATAATCACATTACAAAAAACAATTTATATTTAAACTTTTAGCAATATTACGTACTTTTTGACACTGGTTTATATTTTTTTCGCCCATGCCACAATTTATTGTATTGTTGTCTTGCCATCGGCTGTGTAAAACTGCAATTTATCATTTCAGGGTGTTTTTCTATAAAGTCAATCATGTACCTTTGATGTTTTTTGTTGGTTCTTAGAGCTCTTGTTTTATCCATCTAATTAAATATTTTACATATTATTACTATTAATATGTAACAATAATGATAATTTAAATATATTAATGGCGGATTGGCAACCCTGCATTGAAAGTGTAAAACCGCGTTTTTGTTAATAACAATATTTTTAACTATAAATTGTTTATATCTACTTCATTTTTATACTAAATATTGTGTAGAAAGGAAAGATAAAGTGTAGTGCATACTTTCAGCGTGTAGTGTACAAGTCTTTTGGTGAATTTGTGCAAAAACTGAATAATATCAAATACCATAACCTCAATATGGCAGAAAAAGATATGAATATTGAGGATAAACTAAACAAACTGTTATCAATTGTACCAGTTGTAGAACAAATAAAAACAGATATGTCTACAAAACAAGAAATATCTGTCATTATGCAGCAGTTAAAATACAATGACGCAAAAATTACTAATCTAGAAACCACAATCAATTTTCAACAAAAAACAATCCAACAACTACAAAATTCTATTAGAAAACGAAACCTCATTTTTACCGGCATAAAAGAAATCGAGAAAGACTCAGTGGATTTGGAAAACCAAATAATTACAACAGTTAATAAATATTTGAAAGTAAACATCACCGAACATGACATTGAAGAAGTTTATCGTCTTGGCAAAAGAACAACCAATACACGGCCAGTACGAGTATCCTTTACAAACGTAAAAGTTAAAAAAATAATCTTTGATAAACGTAAAAGCTTAACTGGGACAAATATTTTCATAAACCCAGATCTATGTAAAGAAGAGTACATCAAACGCAAAGAACTAATAAAAACAGCTAGAGAAAACAAATTAAAAGAAATAGAAGAAAAAACCAAAAATAACGAAGCACACATTATTAATGGAAGATCCAATAAAAGAAAGGACCGTTTATCATCTGACGATTCTCCTTCCACCGCCAAGCAGCACTCAAAACTCATGAAACATGCTACTCCGAGTACTCCGGCATCTCAGGCGGGCAACATTGATAAGGAGGGGGCCGACACTCCAGGCGCTTCATCTTTAACCAGCCAGCCTATCAATCCGTCTTTTTTAGGCTAGATTCCCCTTCTACAAGTAATACTGAATTTTATCCTCCGCTCAATTCATCTGGCACCGTTTCATCAGAAAATAATATAAGTATCCCCAAGTCTCACACGGATGAATCATGGTTTAATGTTGTTTTTTGGAACATAAATGGAATTAGTAATTTGTACAATTTAGAACAAGAAACTATAGATAAATTGAAATATGGAACCATTATTTTCTTGTGTGAAACCTGGTTGCAAAATGATATAAATGCCTTACCTAACTTTTTATGTGACTATGAAATATTATGTTGTAGCTCAGCTGTAAAGGAGAAGAGTATGGGTCGTTCCAGTGGAGGTCTTTCTGTATTCCTTAAAAAAACTTTCATGCAAAGTACTAGCATAATACATACATCCAATTTATGGATAATAATAAAACTTAAAACTAACAATTCTAGTTATATTATTTTTTTCACATATTTAAAGCCCAGTTTGCATGATTCTTGTATAGACTTAATTAGTGATATGCTTTCAGAAATTACCGACACATATAGTTTTCACGACATTGTTTTCATTGGAGACCTAAATTGTCATATAGGCCAATTAAATCAAGCTCAAGATGAAATGTTTATATCACCATATGTACATGGAGTTAGAAATTCTTTACATTCAGCTACAAACTATAGAGGCATTAAACTGGTGGACGCGATGGAAAATTTAGGCTTCTATACATTAAACGGTAGGACTTATCGGGATGTACCAGGTAACTTTTCTTTCATATCTAAAAACGGAAAAAGTACAATTGATCAAGCTTGGATAAATATATCTGCCCTAGATAAAATTTTATCTTTTAAATTGGATCAAACTTTAACAAATTCTAATCACAGTATTTGCACGATTCAGTTTAATGATGTACTCGCTTCTGTAACCAAACCCAAAAAAATTAGTGACTCTAATGTAAAATATAATTTACAATTTAAATTTGATCTGAGTTTAGCCCTAACTTATCAAAAATACTTAACTGAATCCAACAACTTATATTTTCATAGCAATAATCCTAATGACCTTGCAGTAAATCTAGAAGCTGCAATTAAAAATGCAGCTTGTAGCGCAGGTATGATGAAAGTTAACATCTCTCCACAAAAGGATATAGGTTACATACGGGAACATAAGCCATGGTATGATAAACATTGTGTAGATTTAAAACGTAAATGTAATCAAAGTCTGCGAAAAATGAAAAATCACTTTTCAGATACTAATTTAAGCAATTATATATCAGATAAAAAAACCTATTTAGATCAAATTAAAAAAAATAAATTATCACATTTTAAACGGATAAAAGTTGATTTGTCCAATATTAAAAATCCTCAGGAATTTTGGGCCACTGTTAGATTACTTAAAACTTCTCATTTTCGACAGAACGATATCGAAATCACAGATTGGGAACAATTTTATCTGACTTTTTTTGCAAATTGTACTCGCTCAAATATAATATTTTTAGACTGCTTACACCCTCATCTCGACAATGAAATTACTTTAAATGAATTACAGATTAGTATTCAAAATTCGAAGCAAAATAAATCTCCAGGTCTCGACTCATTAGCTAACGAATTTTATAAAAACTTAACGCCTGCATGGCAAAGTTACTTGTTGAATTTATTTAATACAATATTTAATACAGAAAAAATTCCTCACTCATGGTGCAATGTTTATACCTCCTTGCTATATAAAAAAGGAGATATATCTGACCCCTCAAATTACAGGGGTATTGCTGTCTTAGTATCAATATGCAAATTATTTACAAGTATTTTGTACAGTAGGATCCAGGAATGGAGTGAGGAAAATTTTATTATAAATGAATGTCAATACGGTTTCCGCAAATCGAGAGGATGTAGAGATAATATATTTATATTAAGCTCAATTATTCATCTCCGTTTACGCTTAAAGCGTACAAATATGTTTGCAATATTCGTAGACTTCAGTAAAGCTTTCGACAGTATAAGCCATAACATCCTTTGGTACAAATTATACGAAATCGGAATATCTTGCAAATTAATTAGAATTCTCCAAAGCATTTACAATAACGCGACAATTCAACTAAAAGTTAATGGTGATCTTTCCAACCCCATTGCTGTTTCAAGGGGGGTTCTTCAAGGGGAAATTTTGTCGCCCTTACTCTTTGCGTATTTTATTAACGATATATGGAACCATTTTGAAAAACATGAAGCCCAGGGCATAAATATTGACGGTCACAATTCTGTTTCTATTTTAGCATATGCAGACGACCTAGTGATTTTATGCAACTCGGCGGTTGATGTGCAAAAGAAATTAAATATTTTAAGCCTGTACTGTGATATAAATAAATTAGATGTAAATGTCAACAAAACAAAAATTGTCCATTTTTACAAGGGTCGGCCAAAAAACATCTCAAAACCGTTTATGTATAAAAATAATTACATTGAATTGGTATCAAACTACAACTATTTAGGAACAATGTTTTCCTCTTCAGGGAAATTCAACGTTGCTGCTAATGCTAATTTTAAGAAAACAGTTATAGCTTTTCAAAAAGTTAAATCCATCTTATGCAAAGGTAAATCTGAAGGGTGGGATGAAAAGTTAAAACTAATAGAATCTATGGCTCATGCAACTTTCCTATATTCCTGTGAAATTTGGGGTCTGCGTCATTTTAAAACTGTAGAAAAAGTACAATGCTATCTACTAAAAAACATTCTACGTTTACCCAAAAATACCCCTCATTATCAAGTAAGACTGGAAACAGGAGCAGTACACTTATGGACAATGGTTCTTAAAAGAGCCTTAAACTGGTGGGCAACCATTCTAAAGATGCCTGATGATAGGCTACCAAAAATAATATACAACAGATTAATGTCTCTAGATAATTATGAAAACAACAAGCTTGAATTCAATTGGTATACACAATTAAAAAACTTTTTCGAAGATTTTCACTTACACTCCATCTGGCATGAACAAAAAATAAATAAACAGAAAATAGATGAAATTACAAACACCCTTGCATTAGATCTAAAACAGAAAGACATCCACAGACTCTCACTCTCCTCCTATAGTTTCCACTATAAACTAATAAAAGATAATTCTGAAATAGAGAGCTACTTAAGATTAAAACTGCCTGTAATTAAATTACAAATAATATGTCAAATTAGACTTGCCAGTGATATGGGACTAAAAATATTTTATAAAGACTTGAAATACGAATTAAACTCTACTCAAATTTGCCTATTATGCAACAATAACAAACAAGAAGACTTATTTCATTTCTTTATGGAATGCCCTATATATAGTAATATAAGAAGAGCGTTTTTAAGCAAGTATTTTACAAATCACAGTCAAACCGACTACTTATGTTTTTTAAATTTTATAAAATCTCTAGATTCGCACAAAATAGATAACATTTTTTATTATACTTTAAATGCATTTAAAACGCGTAGCTTTTGTTTATTTGAATAGATTTTTCCTTGGTCTCTTCGCTACATTCTTTCTTTTGTTGGATTTATTTAAATTATATATTATATTAAAATACATGTGACATTTATGTTTATGATATATAAAATAATGAATTGTTATAATTATTTAATATATCTTTGTTTTATGATTGGGCTGTCAATTATTTGTATGGGAACTTCCCGGAAGCAAATTAAATAAATAAATAAATAAATAAAATATATTAATGAGAAATGTACTTACGATTTAATTGTAATGTTTGGTTATGTTTCTCTTCGTTACTATAGCACGAAATATTTTTGCCCACTACACTAGCGACGTACTTAGCTCATAGCGAGCATTTAGG
Source organism: Harpalus rubripes (assembly GCA_963082715.1). NCBI lineage: Eukaryota > Metazoa > Arthropoda > Insecta > Coleoptera > Carabidae > Harpalus > Harpalus rubripes. The sequence goes on along the minus strand of OY720459.1, from coordinate 30,447,422 downwards.
TTACCAAGTTAACGTAACGTAGCTATAAGAAAGGGAGGGGAAAGGGGAACGTAACTTAGCGTTAGAACAGGATCCCAGCACAGGGGCTTATCGCCATTGTAGTATTTTCAAAATTTAAACAAGGGCCTAAAATTACGTAATGAGGTACATTCAAATTTTTTGTGTCATTCAATGCGAGATTAAGATTCAAACTTTTCGCGGTATTTTATGCACCGCTAACTAAAAATCACGAATACACTTTATAAAACGAAAATCGGGGGCTTAATGCATTTAAGACAACCAAAAGTCAAAATGGTGTCCAAAAACTACATGATGAGGTACATTAAAAGTTTTGTGTCAATCGACGCGGGTATTTGCCTAGTTTGCTAAAATTCATTTTAAGACATAGAAATTAGAGACTTTTAGCTTTTAAGACGCGAATCAAAATTTGAAAAAGGGCCGAAAATTACGAGGTAAGGTACATTTAAACTTTTTGTGGTGTTTTATGCACCATTATCCAAAGATCACGAGTACACTTTTTAAGATATAAAAATCAGGGGCTTAAAGCATTTAAGACAACCAAAAGTGAAAATGATGTCCAAAAACTACATGATGAGGTACATAAAAACATTTTGCGTCAATCGATTTTTGCTTAGTTTGCAAAAATTCATGTTAGTACATAGAAATCAGAGGCTTTTGACTATTAAGACACGAATCAACATTCGAAAAAGGGCTTAAAATTACGAGATAAGGTACAATCAAACGTTTTGCGGTTTTTTATGCACCATTATTCAAAGATTACATATAGCCTTTTAAGACAAAAATCGGGGGCAAAACTACATCATGAGGTACATTCAAACTTTTTGTGTGAATCAACGCGTTTTTTTCTAGTTTGCCAAAATTCATTTTAACATATAGAAATCAGGGGTTTTAAATTATAAGACACGAACCAAAATTTATTTATTTTAGCACTCTATTACACTTTAGTCAGGTCGAAATTTGGATATTGTCATATTATTTGGAATCCTATTTATGAGGCTCAACAGGATCTGTTAGAATCGGTGCAAAAGAAGTTTCTCAGATTTCTTTATTTTAAATTACATAGAACAATGAATTACAGCAAACTGCTTGATCCTGCATTTGTGTAAGCTTATAAATGGCACTGTCGACGATTCCCATTCTCTTTTTTTTTTTCTTAATTTCCATACTCTTTCTACTGTCACCAGATCATGTCATAATTTTTATCTTTCTTTTGCCCGCACTAATCTTCTCCTTTCCTCTCTCATTTATCGAATGTGTTTGTTATATGAAACCAAATTTTCTACTATTGATATTTTCCATTTAAAGTTTAGTCAAATTAAACGGATATTATGGTCTTAATTTTGTTCTTCTCCTACCCTTTTACTGGGCTACGGCCTGTTGGGTTTGTATTTATATAAATAAAGACACACACATCAGCCATGTCTTACCCGTGATATGAAACCGGAATTCGTGAGGCGATAACGCTATCGCTAGTCCACCGGGGTCGGCTATATATAACTAATAAATGTTGTTTGAAATTTCTAAATTTATAATGTCGAATCTGAATTAACAAATAATTTTTTGAAACCTTTTTAGCGCGCTGAAGCAAGTAATATTGTCATTTCATCATTCCAAACATAGTACATAATAAGAGAAGTATTCCGACGTAGCGTTCAAATGTATCGCCAGACCGCTGGCAGTTGTGTTCGAAAGAACAGAAAAAGGTGGCTATCATGCTGTGCGCTACATGCGTTAACCGAATCAGAATTGAGTAATAATTGTGCGATTTCAATACTTTTAATAGAATAAATAATGAATAGAATAATAATGGAGTCTCGTGACCGTAAGCCTGAGTGTCAGATTGCGAATCTGGGGAACCGGGTTCGATCCCGACCGACGCCAAATATTTCGAATTTTAAATGGCACAAAATTAACTCTGCGGTGCACTCTCTACGCCAGCAATGAATGCCCGAGAGGTGACGCCTGGTAAGCGTCCGCACCGATATCTTTGTACAAAGCAGATTGGCACACCCAGCAATGGGTAAAAAGCCGTGATGATATATTTATTTATTTAGGAAAAAAATAAAATGTATTTTTATTTAACGAATCAATAACGAGACAACTAACGTACATAAAAAGACAAGTTCTAGTTTTCAATAGTTTAAATTGCAAGGCCTCCTTATTTATCTACAACTAACTTCACCGACTTATCCAACAGAAATATGTTCACACACGAAAAATTTATATTTATATAATAATTTAAGAATACCTCAACTGTATCGTCAAAAGCATTAATAGAATTTATGTTTTATTGAAACAAGTTCTGATGAGAAGTTTCTGAAGCTATGAAGTTTACTTGATAGAAATTTAATTTTATTAATTAGATAGAAAACAATTTCTATTTTATAAGATAATTCTACAAATATTACACTGGCATGATTTAAACAGCCTCTAGATTTAAGTTGTTGACTCTGGTTTTTTGTATTACATTTCGATGTTTTACTATATAAATGTGCGCGGCAAATATCAAAGGTAATATATTTTTAAAATAGTTGCGTGTCCTTCTTGACTGGATTGCCGAAAATAAAGATTTTGACTGAACATTCAGAAATTATTTTCTACCCTAATTTTTTTTAAACTGTTCACCAAGTCTTAATGCATTGATTTCAAAAATAAAATTATTTTATCTGTGTTCCAAGATATGCTATATATGGTAGGGCTGTCAAAATCTGCTGAAATTGCTAACCGGTTAATCGTCGGTTTATAAATCAATTAACCGAATAACCGGTTATAAAACAATTACCGTTTATTAATCGACCAGAAAACCGGCATTTAACATGTCAAAATCCGGTTTTTAACCTGTCAAAATCCGTTTTTAACAGGACTTGAAAATGGTTTTCAATCGAATATAAACCGGTTTAAAATTCCGATTTCTAATCGGCCATGAACCGTATTCCGCCGGGTAGAAAACCGACAAGAAATCGGTTTTAATGTCAAAAATCGGTTTTTAGCGGGAGGTTATGCTTAGTGCATACGGAGAAACATTTGGCAAAGTTTCCTTAAATTTGTTTCTTGAAGAAGAAATTTTGGAGAAACGTTTGTATCAACGTAGCATGCGTTGACTGGAAAAAAGTAAAAGATTAAGTTTCCTCAAAACTAGTAATTTTTCTCTAAAAGTACCTACGCTTTTGGGGAATTATTTTATCAAAAGTAAAGATTACAAAGTCAAATAAAATAAAATATAGAAAAAAACCAAACCAAATTATATGTACTTATAATTAAGATAATGGAAAACTCCACCTAAAGTATAAGCAAAACTTAATTTACGAAGTAAGCTAAACTACAGGTGATTGAAAAAATTGGGACGAATAGCTAATTTATTTATTATTAATTTTAAACTTATAGTTAAATGTCATATTTTCATCCGGAATTCTAAGATAATGGAAAATTCTAACTAAACTAAAATATAAGCAAAACTTAAATCACAAAGTAAACTATAACCATTTAATAAATAATATTAAATGCTATAACTAAACTGCAGGGTGCTTGCAAAAATAGAAGCGAATAGTTAATTTCTTTTTTATTAAATTTACACTTCTAGTTAAATGCCACTCTTTGGTGTTAAAAGATCCAGAATTCTATTTCCGGTTTCGTTAAAAGCGAAATTATCGTTTTTTTTAAAAAAAACGGAATGGTACATACACTTTTATATTTTCAGGAAGTATTTTAAATTAGCTTTTCAATGATGTCAAATACTTGCATTTTCATTGAAAAATTTTGTATATGAAGGTACACATAATGTGCCACATTTATTCCTTTGTTTGAGGATATACTGTGCCTTTGGGAATATTCTTTGAGAACCTCCTTGGGATTTATCGTCGAAAGAATTGTGGTTTTTACTGTTCCAATTTTTATTAATAAGCACTAAGCGTAAATGAACGTTTCGGGCATAAATTAGCCCATCATCGGCTATAAAATATTTATATAATGTTACAATCAAAAATAAAATTTAAAAAATACAAAGTTTTCAACTCACCAAAAAGAAATGGAGAAAAACTGGTATAAACCAATGAACAGCTTATTTGGTTTTACATTAAAAAATATAAAGTCACAATTTAAATTTCAGTTTAAATCCAGGATCTACTGATAAACGTAGCAGGAAAGAATAAAGAAAAGTAGCGTTCTCCATGGCGACAGGAGAAGCTCTGCCGAAAAAGTGTTAAAAGTGATATTACAAAAAGTGCGGAGTCGCAAGGTTGTATGCGCGAGGCATGTTTAAAAACACTGAATAATAGCACCAGATTGAAAATGAGCGTGTAAGAAATTATCAAAATAAATGTAAAGTACACAATAACGTAATATTACTGAAAGTTAATGAAATTTTTTAGATGTTTACTTAATAATTATAATCTGTTTGGAAATTTAAAACGTTGTTTTTATCAAGTTGTATGTGGCAAGTTTCATATAGGAGTATTGTGTTTTTAAACTTGGATTTTTCTAGGATTTTTGGATTTTCGAAATCAATTTGGTGGCCAGTTTGGCATACGTGTTTGCACAATGCACTGTGATCTGGGTTATTTCTACTTGAGTGATATTGATGTTGGCACATCCTCTTTTTTAGGGGCTGAGAAGTCTCGCCGATGTACAATTTGCGACAAGTTTTGCAGGTTATTTAGTAAACTAAATCTTTTTCAGAATTTGTTTCTATTTTATCTTTAAGATGTGTGTATAATGAAAAAGTAGAGTTAATATTGGTATTGGCTATTTTGACGTTACTATCTTTAAATTTTTTTGTAATGAATTATTTAACAATTTGTCATATGGAATGGTGGCATATATAATTCTCTCGTTGCGTCTGCACCTCCCCATCAACAACTGTCTGATTATTGCGGAGGGTAACCATTGTTAAGAAGAGTGTTATAAATTTGAGTAATGTTGTGTCGATGATAGTCTATATAAGCCAACAATATTCCCCTGTCAACTAAGGCGTGAATTACATTTTTCTTATATTTGATATTGGTGTAAGATTTAAAATTTAAGTATCTGCCCGATGCAGTTGGCTTTTGGTACCAGTTTGTGATAATGTTGTTATGTTTCTTTATAATTGTAGTGTCAAGAAAGTGTATTTCACCATTTTCTTCCGTTTCAATTGTAAACTTGAAAATTTTTGATCTCATGCAGAATATCATCGACACTATCCAAAGGGGCTATTACAAGGCAGTCATCAACATAACGCTTGTAGTACAATATATTCCATCTATTATTAGAAAACACAGTGTTTTCTAATTTTTGTAAAATTAATTCAGCTAATGTGCTACTTATACTAGCTCCCATGGGAGAACCATCACGTTGGAGGTATATTTGGTTTTGAAAAGTTAAAACAGAAGCTTCAAAACATAAGTCAATTCCTTTAATAAATTGTTCAAGGGTTAAATCGGTATGTTGTTCGATTGAGTTCCATTTATCTTTAATCCAATCTATTTGTGATGAATATGAAAATGTAGCTTTATGAACTCTAGCCATGAAAATAAAGTATTACTAGTCATTGTTATATAAATTACGAAATGTCAATTTCTTGTTTAATAATAAAATAAATGTTCATCTACTAAAAGGTTTTATATTCATTACAAATAATTTTTTATTTATTTATTTATTTATTTTGCTATCGGGCATTCGGCCCATACAAAAGAGTTGACAACATATTATATATTTTAATTATATACATATAAGTAGATATAGGTACATTCAAACATAAACATTTTGACTGACATTAATGTAGAACCAACAAATAATTCATTACGACAAAAACTGCGTAGCTTAAAAGCGCTTATTGTATAGCTGAAAATACTATTAATGATCTCTATATTTAAATTTTTTAGTAAGAAGTTAAAGTTTTCTAGGTTTAAGTCTCCATTGGGGAAGTGTTTCATTAAAACTACATTTCGTATGCTTGAGTAAATGGAACATTCCATGTAGAAATGGAAAATACTTTCATTCTTATTAAGATTACATAGTGTACATAATTCTGTACAATTAATTTCATATTTTATATTCTTGTAAAATATACTTAAACATTTAACACATGACAGTCTAATTTGGCATATTATTTGATGTTTGATTATAGGTAGCGTAATGTGTAAATACTGCTCAGTATCTGTATCGTCTTTTAATATTTTATAAAACGAGCTATAGGTTGATAGTTGGCGCCTGTTGAAGTCTCTCTGTTTTAATGAGTTGTTGTAACTAGAGATAATCTCATCAAGTTTACTTTTCGTTAAACATTGGTCTTGCCATACCGAATGAAAACCTTGTTCTTCGAGAAAGACTCTGACTTGAGAGCACCAGTTAAATTCATATTTATTATATTCATAGCTATCCAAACGTAACTGTCTTTGATATAATATTTTCGGAAGCCTCATATCTGGCATTTTCAGAATAGTTGCCCACCAGTTCAGAATTCTCCTCCAAGTTTCCGTTGCCAAATGTGCCACGCCTGTTTCCAGCCTGATGAAATAGTTGGGGGTATTTTTTGGTAATCTTAAAATAGTTTTCAAGCAGTAAATTTGAGCCTTTTCAAGCATGTCTAGTTGTAGGGGCCCCCAAATTTCCACCGAGTATAACGATGTAGCATGTAGTACGGAATTAATTAGTTTAATTTTTTCTGCCCACCCTTCGGATCTTCCTTTCATTAATATATGTTTAACTTTTTGCAGTGCAATGACAGATTTATTATAGTTGGCTTTCGCCGCGTTATTAAATTTTCCCGATGACGCAAACAAAGTTCCTAAATAGTTATATGTTTTAACAATTTCAATGGGTGTATTGTTATAAATGAATGGGTTTAAAATTTTTTTTGGGCGTCCTTTGAAAAAATGCAAATTTTTTGTTTTATTTGTATTAACTTCTAAACAGTTATTTGAGCAATATTGACTTAGAATTTCTAGATTTTTTCTTACATCAACTGGCGAACTACAAAGTATCACAAGGTCATCAGCATATGCGAGAATAGTTACTTTGTCAGTTCCGTTTACATTAATACCTTGAACACCAGCCTGGTCAAAATAATCCCAAATGTCATTCATGAATGTTGCAAACAATAATGGTGAGAGTTTTTCACTCTGTAAGACACCTTGGGTTACCGGTATGGGTTTAGAATATTGGGAATTTATTTTTAGCTGTACTGAAACATTGTTATAAAGATTTTGTAGTATTCGTATTATTTTGGTGGATATTCCCGAGTCATAAAGTTTTTGCCAGAGAATTTTCTGGTTGACACTGTCAAATGCACGACGAAAGTCCACAAAAATAGCGAAGATATTATTACTTTTTAAGCGTAAACTTAGCTGGACTGTTGAAGCTAACGTAAAAATATTGTCTCTCGTTCCACGATTTCTTCTAAACCCTACCTGACCTTCGTTAAATATATCGTTTAATTCGTACCACGTTTGTAGCCTTTCGTAAATTATTTGAGTGAATAATTTACATGAAGCTGATAGAACCGCTATTCCTCTATAATTTAAAGGATCGATGGTAGAACCTTTTTTAAAAATAAGGGTAACGTAGATATTACGCCATGTTTGTGGTATTTCTTCAGTAGTATGTATGGTATTAAAAAGGTTTAATAGATAATGCTCCCACTCTGGTGTGAGATATTTGTAAAATTCATTAGATAGGGAATCTACCCCTGGAGCTTTATTTAATTTCGATTTTCGTAAACTCATTTGTAGTTCATTTAATGTAAAAGGAGTATCAAAATAAGGGTGTAAACTATCACATAAGTGGATATGAGCCCTTGTGTCGTTAGCAAATAGATTTGAGAAAAAAATTTCCCAATCCTTAATGTTAATTTCGTTTACTGAGGGTGCTTTATGTTTCAAAAGTCTGACTATGCGCCAAAATTCCTGGTTGTTGCTAATGTTTGATAGGCTGTTTTTTATTTCTTTATAATAATTATTTTTGTTCGTTTTAATCGCGGTGACATAGTTTTTCTTTTCATTAATGTAACAAGTATAATTAGTTTCAGAATATTTGTTGTGCAGTTTTCTTAAACTACGTTTGCATTTTTGTTTTAGTAAAAAAACATTCCCTGTTAAACCAGGGTTTGTTGTACTCGTGATATTTTTTAGTTTCTTTTATTTTCATCATTCCACAATTACTGGCTGTTTCTTTGATTGATAATTCTAAGTTTTTAGAAAGTTCATCTGCATTATTGCTATGAAAATAGACATTATTTAGTTGATCAAGTTTGAATTGATATTCTAATATTTTACTGTTGTCAAATTTAAAAGTTATTTCATATTTTGGGTTATTATAATTATTAGCAACAACAAGGTCTCTTGAGTTTTTATAGTTTTAAATTGTATTGTGCAAATACCATGACTCGAATTTTCTACTGTATGCAATACTTCAAATGATTCGACATTATCAAATGAATTAATGTTTAACCAGGCTAAATCTATGGTACTTTCACCTGTTTGTGCTATGTAAGTGAATTTACTTGGTATGTCTAGGTTAGTTCGCCCATTGAGTGTATAAAAACCTAGTTGCTCCATTGATTCTACTAATTTTTTACTCCTTGCGTTATCGTTTGGGTGTAAAGACAGTCTGGACTCGGTCACATTTGTCGACAGAAAAGTTTCGTCTTGGATTTGATTCAGTTGGCCAATGTGGGCGTTAAAGTCCCCTGCCACAATAATTTCATGAGAATAATACACGTCTACAATATTAGTTAGTGAGTCAATCAAAAGATCAATACAGTATAAAGGTAGAGATGGTTTTAAATAAGTAAAGAATATGATATGTTTGAAGTCTCGAATCATTAACTCTATAGTTACCCATAAGTTAGTGTTTTCTAGTATTTTTACATCAGGAAATAGATTTTTCTTCACAAGAACAGAGAGACCACCACTAGGACGTCCAACAATTTTTTCCTTAACTGCTTTACTAGAACAAACAACATTGTATTTAGACAAGGACGTAGGTAAATTGAGTAAATCAGTTTGAAGCCAAGTTTCACATAAACAAATCACATTACCTTTCAAAATAATATTAGTTGTTTCTCTTTCTAAATTATATAAATTATTAATCCCGTGTATGTTCCAGAAAACTATACGTAACCCTAAATCATTTGTTAGTTCTCCATAATTTTTATTTACATTTTTAATTTCATGGTGTGACGCTAGTTGAATTGTAGTTTGCCTAAAAAAGAGTCTTCAGCTGTGGCTGCTTGCAAGTTGTTGCGGTTGCCTGCGGCTGCTGGGACAAGTTTAAGATTTTTGTTTAATCTTTCTGATCCTGGGGTGTTTTCATCTGAAGACTGACGACCTCTTTTTGAATGTGTATCGATGATCAGTTTTTTGCGGTATATATGAGCCTTTGTACCTTCCTTGTTTAGCTGTTTCGTTTTAGATACAAGTTCTTTGTGTGCTTCTTGCTCTTGTTTCGTTAAATCTTCGTTTAGGTAACATCTTGTTTCTTTCAAATATTTTCTTTTTGAGAAAATCATATTTCTAGTTTTCAACGAACAGAATTCAATAAGAACAGGTCTGCATCTTACGCTTTTTTTCCCTAGTCTGTAGACGTTCTCTATTTCGTCCGCAGAAATATTTGTATTCAAATGTTCGTTTAGAAATCTAATAATCAGGGTATCGAGGTCATTGTTGCTTGGATTGCCTGTTTCGTTTTCTGCAAGGCCGACCAGGATTAAATTTTTCCTTTTTAAGCGTTTTTCCAAAGCTTCTATACGGTTTTCTTGCAAATCAAATTTACTGTTTAACAGCTTTATTGATTCGGAATTACTGTTTAGGATTTTACTGATGTTGTTTACTTCGACGATAGTTTTTGAGACATCTCGTTTAATATCTTCGAGGATGTTTACTTTTTGTAGTATTTCGTTTAGTTTTGCTTCCATTTTAATGTGGACACGTGGTAGTTTGAAAGTAAAGTAGTTTTATTAAACTATCAGGTTTAGTATCCTAAAAAAATCACTGCACTGTTGAAACACAGTTTATAGCGTATAGTTGATATTATTATAATAATATATTTTGTATTAAAATTATACTAAAATAATATAAATAAATTTTGAACTGTCAAAAACAATGTTCTTGTGATTATCACAGTGTTACATAAACAACAATTGGTAAACACATTTATAATACATTTCTTGCTCCTTAGTCTATATCGTTGAAAGCATCTTGATCATATTCCATCTCATCTTCAGATGACAATGGTTCCGCATCAGGGTCAATTATCTTTCTTTTCTTTTTTGGTGATAATTCAAGGTCCTCATTTTCTGAGCTCTCTCCTAGATACATACATCTTTTTATACCCCTGTGAGATTCTTCATATTTCTCTTCTAAAGCTATATTTATTTCGTTTATCTGCCTTTGTACTGTTTGGGCAATTCTTATTTTTATGCTTGTGTCTCTAGTGACTTTACATTTATCAGCAGAAATGAAAGTTATGAAGGATTCACCATTTTTTATATCTCTGGTTTCTTTCCAAGAAATTTAATGACCTAACTGGCAGTTCCTCTTCTTCAATAGGATCTGATATTTTGTACCCACTCAATATACCTGTAACCATCTCTCCAACATTCAATTTTGTGTGTCTTTCAACCAATTTTCTGCCAAACACCCAGTAACTCTTATCTTTGTCATTGTATATAAAACATCCCTGGGTAGCTCTAATATTGACTACATGACCACTTTCCACTTTAATCGTTGTGACTAAGTTTTCTTTTGATGTTGGGTCAGGGAAACTGAATATGTACAAGAATACGGCTAATTGTAAGTCCATTGTTTTGCTATTAATCATGCGTATTAATATGTTTCTACAAGTGAATGAGAATTTCCTCCCCTTGAGGACTAAAAATTTGAGTATGTCTCCATTCCCATGATTGAACTTTTCTTCTCTGATTATATCAAAAAGTCTTTTTTCTTTCTTTATGTAATAATCCAGTCTATCTAGTATATATTGTTTGAACCCAAAATAAGATGCCATTTTCTTTGCGCCTATAATTATATTGTCCCCAACATGTTTGTTTTCAATTTCTTTCCTATCAAAATGTATTACTTGGTTCGTATCTTGGCTATGAATGTTTCCAAAAGAATCTATTGTTACTTTCGAAGCTGGACTTGTTAGATATTCTGTATTTACTAAAATTATTAGAGCACCATTGTGAAAATCTTTCTCTATCCCTGGAGTCAACCTTGCTAAATCTTCCAAAGGTACTCTTAGAAAGGCGCTTATATTTTTTGATATCTTTGATCTTGCCTCATTTCTTAATTTCTGATATGTATTAGATTTCATATCTCTGAAGTTATATCTTATGTATAGTGCTATCTCAGTTGCGGCATCTGTGAGCTCTTTCAAATCTGTGAAATTGCATACCAATTTATACAAAACGTCACCATTATGTACAAAATGTCCCTTAACATCTTCATATTTGAAATTGACAGTCTCAGTTCCATAATAGATCACATACCTAACTCCATTAGAAGTTTCCATCCTAGTAGGAATTACTCTTGTGGGCATAGGGCTTGTCTCTAATCCGTCAATATTGGAATCCATTGTTACTTTTATGCCATAAACCGCTCTTAACCACTTAACTGTTAGTGTTTCTTTAACGTCTCTATCTATGATTAAGGATTTCAAGTTTTCATTGTTTATTGTAGAGCATCTAATTATTTCTAAGACATCATCTTTCTGTATTTTTTTAGTGCGAAATGCATCAATGGTTGCTTTATATTCATTACAAATTATTAAACAAGATATTTTCTCGAAAAACATGGAAAAATTCCTTAGACCGGAGAAACTGGACATTGACCCAACTTCTAGTTTAGATTATAGCAGCGGCTGGACTCATTGGAAAAGAAACGTTTTCAAATTTTCTGGATGCTTCGGCATCTACTACTACCCCTGTATCAGAGGAAATCAAGCTTAAACTACTCATTAATCATGTTTCTACAGACATTTACAAGAACATAAATGAATGTTCCAGCTACAAATCTGCCATTGCTGTTTTGGATAAATTATTTATAAAACAGAAAAGTGTAATATATGCTAGACACCTATTAGCTACCAGACAACAACAACAACCTATTGAATCGGTTGATCAGTATTTACAAGCCCTAAAACTACTTTCAAAGGAGTGTAAATTCACCTTGGTGACTGCCGATGAAAACAAAAGCGATTATATAAGAGAATCCTTTATCTCCGGACTGACCTCACCGACTATAAGACAAAGACTGTTAGAAAATATCACTCTTACTATGGATCAGGCTTACGACCAAGCTCGCAGTCTGGAATTAGCACAACTTCATTCAGCTGAATTCCATTTGACATTGCCAGTGGAAACAGCTGCTACTGTTCCTTAATTCAAATACAAAAACTGCTATTTCTGTGGGAAAGTATATCACTCCCGCCAAAATTGTCCCGCTGCTAACTCTATATGTGGTAAATGTGGCAAGAGAGGGCAGTATGCCAAAGTCTGTCAAAGAAGAATAAAAGAAAATTCGTCTGCTGCATCGTCTGAATACATTGATAAGGAAGACATCGGTACTACAGAGAAGGTTTCCTGCGCTATTCTCGCTGCTTCAAATGTCAATTCTGCGTACATTCATGTTAAACTAAATGACAAACCTGTCAAAGCGCTTATAGATACCGGAAGTACGACTAGCTTCGTTCATTGTCATGTTGCTGAGCGTTGTAAGTTAAAAGCTATCCCTAATAACCAATATGTGACCATGGCCGCGACTAATTTCACATCCACAATTGATTGGAGCTGTTTCGCTACTATAAAAGTTTCGGGGCATAAATATGAGAATGTAAAACTATTAATTCTAAAAAATCTGTGTACCGATGTCATCCTAGGTCGCGACATTTTTAAAGAACATTCATCGCTTGAAATGAATTTCGGTGGATCTAGAACACCATTCAAGGTCTGTGCCATAAAAATCGCCCAAGTAGAACCTGTAAAGTATTCACAAGCCTGTCTTCTGATTGAAAGCCAACCACTATTAAATCCCGTAATCCCGATACTTAATTACGTTCTGTAATTCGATTTCAATTAAATTATCTAAATACCGTATAACTTTTTCTTTAATTCCAAACAGGCGTTCTTTATTTTTGTAACGTGGATCCAGGAAAGTACATATAATAATTGACTGGTGTTCACTTCAAATCTCGTTTGAAATTCTGGTTTTATTGATGCTTTAAGTAATATTACTTCTTTCTTGTCTCGTCCGTTGCTTGTAGTTAAGAAATTATTATATAACGAGTGAATTAACGGTTGTACTATTGAAATTGTTCGGAAACTCTGGGTTGAAATAAGGGTTGCCGATAGGCAATATGCACACCCACACTGCCACGCAGCATGCCCACTTAAATTATCCACGCAATATGCCCACTTAAACTGCCCATGCAGCATACCCACCCCAACTGCCCACGCAACATGCTTACCCAAATTGCCCACACAGCATGCACACCCAAATTGCCCATGTAACATGCCCACTCAAATTGTCCATGTAACGTGCCCAGCCAAACTGCCCACGCAGTATATTCACCCAAACTGCCCACGCAAGTTGCCCCCTTAAACTGCCCACGCAACATGTTTACCCAAACTGCCCACGGAACATGCCCACCCAAACTGCCTACGTAAATTGCTCTCCTCCCCAGCCTGCCCGCCCAAAAGGTCCACGCAACATGCCTACCCAAACTGTTCACCCAACCTGCCCACCCAAACTGCCAGTGCGTATTTGATGATTCATTCGTATCCAATAATTTCACATCCAACGCCGCCTCCAAGAACGTCGTCACACCGCACGTCGAAGCCAGTGGCGCCCCCGCAGATACCACTTCGGCCATCAGTCTGTCCCAGGGCAAGGGACAGACTTGGGAACCCAGTTCCACCGCCCGGGACTCCGCCCAGTAGGGCGCTGAAGCTGCAGGAGGTGCTCCTGCAGTGTTACGGGTCCAGCCCGCCAGAAGCCAGCCCCTCCTATTACCAGCCAGCAACCCCAGAGCCACTAGCACCACCTAACTCACCGACGCTGTCCCGCATGTCGCCCACCGATTGGTTGTCTCTGGACACGCCACCGTTGACCACAACGCCCGACCGACCTGTGACCCCTAGGACGCCGAAGTTCTTGAGCCGAAAATTTGAGGAGCAGCTGTTTGGCTTGTCTCGGTACCCGCAGAAAAGGAGGGCCATTGACTTTGTATCACCCCTGCCAATTCGGCCTCCGTTAACTACAGAACCAGGCCTTGGGTCGGGCCGGAACCCGACACGACCAATGCCGCCTCCACGACAAGCGCAGACTACTGCTCCAAAACGAGGTCGCAACACCAGCAGCATGGAACCAACATAGCGACTACAGCCCTACTACGACCCTACGAGCACGTTGCCACCCATACATGGACGCCGAAGATGGTGTCTGGTATCCCAACCAGGAGGTGGCGTCAGATGGAGCTGGGTCTACAACCCGGATTCCCAGCCTACACCCGACAACACAATGCTTTAATGCACAACGTCTAGAAAGGACTACACAGTGTGCGTCTCTCTGGACCCTTATTTTTTCTTTTGGATTATTTAATTTCTTTAGGTTTTTTGTTTGCAATAACTAAGGGGTAAATTCATTTCGTGTATCTTTATTAAAAGAAAAATAAACTTACGTAGGGTTATTTCTTTTGTTGTTTTTTCTCAGGAACACGGGAGATATGGCGAAATCACATTCCCTAGCCCACGGTGACAAAGTAGATCCGTTTTCAACAGCGAAAGAGCCACATTTTGTCACAAACACGTGTTGGCCAAAGTTCCATGTTCACAGCCTTCTCAGCGCATTCAATTCTCCCTAGCCGGTCCGTGGGCTTTGTAATCAGGGCAGAGAACGTCGTCCAATACTTTTCTTCAGGTTTGGTAAGAAATCGGGATGAATACTATGTTTTTTTTTTCAAAACACGCTTAGGACACATACCAATTAAGTAAAGATGTAAAACCGCTGCCAGCCAACATGCCCACAATTCACGGGCCGTGTATACCTGTCTGAACAATAATAAGGACCCTGAGAACCCGACTCCATCCACAGGGCGTAGAGAAAATCATCGGGACATCCATGTAACACCCGCAGTAACTGAAGCATATTGATTATTTATTGTATTCATGTGCTATTTAATTGTATATGTTACCTGATAATAATTAACACGGAAAAGCTGGAAAATTATTTAATTATAATATTTTAAGGTCACAAAATAAACATTTTGCAACCCAGACAATTAGACATCACGATACAACTTTACCTCCGAACAAATAAGATTGCCGATAACATTCTCCCTCTTAAAATCGCACTTTTAACCAAACTCTGCCAAAGCCTAGTATAAAAATCGCGCATCGGCCTCAGAGTAACAGCTGTATTGGCCTAACTTAGAAACTCGAGCCGAGCCACCAGCCTACCAGTATTCTAATAGTTTGACTCAATTCTTCGCCGCGAAACCGTCACAGCAACAGAGCAATTTTTGCCTAATCCGATATAGAAGACTGGTGAGTAACTCATCAACGTAGCAGATCACTGAATACAAGTTTAGGGAAGCAATAAATCCAAGTAGAATCTAACTTCATTTTTCGTATAAAATACAGAGTCCGATTTTAACTTAATTACGCGAAGTCTAGCTTCGTTTCGTATAGGAAGTACAAAGTTTGATCGTAATTTAACTTCACGGTGTCTAACTTCACTTCATAAAAAGTACAGAGTCTGATTGTAATTTAACTTCACAAACTCTAACTTCACTTTTCATATAAAGTACAGAGTCTGATTACAGTCATAAGTAAAGTCAAAGAAATAAAATAAACATCCAGCTTTCCATGACGAATTATTTCTTTATTAATATCTTGTACATAGTGTGCAAATATACTAATTGTTAAAGTAAAACATTTCGTGATTGTTTCTAATCCTGACCCCCGACGAGCTACTACCCCTTGCCTCCCTCACCCGCAATTTCAGAAAGCTTCCCGAGACACCGAAGCAGCAGAACGAGGGAACGGAATCACATGAAATAAAGTCGAAATTTTTCTATAGCCAGGCATTCTCTTTTACTGCCAATAGTTACGTTGGGCTTTGTTTAAGGTGTGACTAATAAAGGCAATGGGATGATCTACGTCATCCTGAATAAGTTGGGTGAGCACGGCCCCGCACCATAGTTTGACGTATCCGTATAAATTCGAAAGGTTTTAAAGGATGGCTATAATCGGTATTGGCAAGAATAGGGGCGGGAGAGAGGGCATACTTGAGCTGGTGACAGAATTTTTCCGCGTGGAAAGTCAACTATAGCACTAATTTTAGGGTCAGTATGAAGTCCTTGGATGGAAAACTTTAAGAGAAATTGAATGTGAAGGTCAAGAGAAATTAAGTTTTATCAAAGAGAGCAAAAAACAGCGGTAACTTTGAAAAATATTTCATTTCAAATCAAATTTGGAGAATGTTACATCGGACAGAAGTGAAGGTAGGAGAAACAAGCACTATAACTAATTCCTACTAACACAAAATACAAAAATAGAGGACTTAAATAGATATAGGTCAAGTCATTAGAAATCCTACTTAAGTAAAAACATACAAAAGTAATACCGATAGCGACATCTCATTTTGGAAAATTAAACTAATGAAATAAATAAGTGTCGATAAAATAAAGTTTGCACACAAAAATAACAAGTGGCATCTTTCTACCAAGTCCACAGACACGCGCAAGCTAGTCCTCAACACTGCCGACAAAAAAAAATTCACAGAATAAAACAAGATTTGCAATCCGTACAACATAGAAGAATTGCTGTAAGAAACGAAAAGGGAGATTTAAATTATTGGTCAGTTTAGACAGAGATCCCAAAGTAATAGTGCGGTAGAGGATATTTTTAAACGCAAACGAGGGGAACGAGTTAGTATGGATGGCGCACAGCAAGATGATGTATTTTAAAGAAGCAGATTACTAGAACATTCACCGATAAAAGCTGCAGATATGGTACAAGATCAAAAAGACACGAACACCATACAAATCTTGAACGCAATTTATAACCTAACAGAAAGATTAGAACATAATAAATTAGAACTACTTAAGGAAATAAGAGAAAATAACAATATGATCAAGAAGTTGGAGGCAGATATAAAGAAAAAAGAACAAAAATGGGAAGAAGAGAAAGGAAAACTGTTAAACGGGATTGAAAAATTTGAACTGAGAGAAGAAAAAAGAGAAAGGCGAGACAAGAAAAATTATGTTATCATAAAAGGTGTCAAAATAGAGAAAAATAACATAAAAGAAGCAGTAGAAGAATGGTTAAAGGGGAAAATTAATATAGAACCCACAATTAGTGAATCATATAAAATAAAAACAAAGGGGAAGGAAGCAGTAATTGCAAAACTACCGAATTGGGAGGAAAAACAAAAAAATATTAAAAAATAAAAACATGTTAAAGGGTACAAATGCGTACATAAACCATGATCTCACGCAGAAAAAGCGAGAAATTCAAGCAAAACTCAGAAACATGGCCAAGGAAGAGAGATCGAAAGGTAACTCAACATCAGTGGCATAACACTTCTGGGAGCACATAAAACAATATCATATAATCGGCTTAACAGATACTTGGGTGGAAGAAATATATTGGGATAATATAAAAAAGAAACTACCAAAAGAATACAACTGGAAATGCTTATTTGCAACTATGGACATAAAAAGGAAAGAGCAAAAGGGGAATAATTACAGGTATAAAAAAGACATAATATAATTAAAGAGCAATACATATTTCACAGAGAATTTACAAGAAAGACAAATACAGATAGATAACGAAGTATGGAGTATAATAACAGTTTACAATAACAATAGATTGCAGTCTATATACAGGGTGGTGGCGGTTAGGGGTGAACATAAGGTTTTAACATGGGATTTTAGTTTTTTGCAATTTCCTGCTCTCCTGTTCATTTTACGGCAAAAACTGTAGAGTACAAAATTGTTTAGAATTAAAAATTGCATACAAAAATGTATTTACATTTATTATTATGTTTTTGGTTTCTTCACAATTTTAAAAAGAAATTTCAAAATTTCTGTTAATTTGTAGCAATAGCCATGATTTACAACTCAAATGTTTAAACATAATAATGTCATTCAAATTCTGTCAAATTTTCGAAATTTTCTCTAATAAAAAGTTAATTTAATAATGAATGTTTATTCGAATAAGGAACGAGTTTTCATTATAAAAAATTATTATGGTGGAAATAGTTTTAGAAGAATAGGTACGTGATTTGTTTTCCATAAAGTACGAAAATACACCAATTCCTATTATAGCAATAATTTCTAAACTTGTTAAAAACATTGAGAACACACGAGAACACAGCTAGTGTAGCTGTGAACGAAGGTAATGAAGGAAATAATAATAATAGAAGACGTTATAACGAAGTGAATGAAGAAATGGTATTGGCTATGATAAATCAAAATTCTACGTAGTTGATACATTTGGAATTGGTTTATTATTAAATGGTATAGGTACCTAATAAAAAATGCGTATTAAAATTAAAAGTTGTTTGTTTTAATTAATTTTTAAGTTAGATTAACGCATGGTTGACGTTTATAAATAATTTTTGAAAACCAGAAAAAAATAAATTCCATGGCTATTGCTACAAAATAACAGAAATTTTGAAATTTCTTTTTAAAATTGTGAAGAAACCAAAAACATAATAATAAATGTAAATACATTTTAGTATGCAATTCTTAATTCTGAACAATTTTGTACTCTACAGTTTTTGCCGCAAAAAGAACAGGAGAGCAGGAATTTGCAAAAAACTAAAATCCCATGTTAAATCCCTATGTTCACCCCTAACCACCACCACCCTGTATAAAGAAATAGAGGACAATATTTTAGAAATTAACGAAGGTAACTACATCATAGGAGGGGACTTCAATGCCAGGACAGGTGAGGAGGTTGGAATTTGCAACTTATACACAGGCAAAATAGAAAAACGTAATTCAAAGGATAAAGTTGTAAACAAAGAGGGTATAGTATTATTAAAGATCTGTGAGGAAAGAGGATGGAACATACTAAACGGTAATCATACAGGAGATGAATTAAGAAAGTACACGTTTATAAACTCCAGAAATGATGCCTCCGTAATAGATTATGCAATAGCAAATAATAACGCAAGGGACAAAATAATTAATTTTTAAATAATAAATCAAACGGACTCTGATCATCATTTTTTATCACTCTAAAAAACCATAAAAGTAACAAATTGGAAATAAAAGAAGAACGAACGATAATCTTATGGAAAGAAGAAACCATTAAACAATACAAACAAAATATTGAAAAAATATGTCTTCGTTCAGAATGAAGTTTAGAGAATAAAATAAGAAATCTAACAAAGCAAATACACAATTCAATGACAAAAACAACAAAAATACTGAACACAGAGACAATCACAAGAAAAGACTGGTAGGACAAGATATGTAAAGATAAACAAAAAGAAACAAGAAGATACTTAAGGCATTTGAGAAAAGGACATATAACTGTTGAGGCATTTAAACTTAAATTAAGAGAATATAAAAATATATGCAAAGAGAAACAACAATCACACAAGCAAAAGATCATCACAGAACTATATAATATAAATACACAAGCACAAGCATGGAAATTTATCAGTGATGAAAGGATGAGAAAAGCCGATATAGAGGAAAGTATAACAAGAGAAGAATGGAAACTACATTTCAAAAATTATTTATTGCAAGCAGTATATGAAAAACCTAATCCAGATCCCGAAATAGGACAAAAAAAAATGATTACGATGGTGGAGACATAACAGAAGAAGACGTAAAAGCACAAATAAGAAGACTTAAGAAAAACAAAGCAGCAAGAGTAGATGAATTGCCGAGCGAAGCTTGGATACATGGAGAAGAAGTAATAATAAAACTAATCACTCCGATTATAAACTCACACTGAAGCACAATTGACAATATTTATGTCTTAAATTACCTAGTAGAACGAGATCTCCTGAAAGAAAGAGGAAAATTATACACCTTTTTCGTAGACTTAAAGGCAGCATTCGACAAAGTAGATAGAGATATATTAATAAATATGATGAAAAAGAAAAATATAGGCAATCATTTAATACAAAAAATACAAGAAATATACAAGCATACATCAAATACCGTTAGAGTAAATCAAAAATGCACGGAGAAATTCTGGACTACATCAGGTCTAAGGCAAGGATGTCCCTTAAGCCAACACTATTTTCGATTTACTTAGCGAATATCGAGTAATATTTCTAAAAAGGACAAACGGGAGGTGTAATAGTGGGAAACATAAAATTTTGGACCCTCGCCTATGCAGACGATCTCGTGTTGCTAGCTAAATCAGACACAGAAATGAATTCCATGATAAAAAGACTTGAAAAATACCTGGAAATAAAGAAAATGATGCTAAATGTAGAGAAATCAAAAGTAATGAAGTTTAAAAAAGGAGGAGGGAGAGAAAAAAACACGCAATGGAGATGGCAAGGCCAGAATATAGAGCGCGTCAAAGAATACAAGTACTAAGGTTAAATCTTCAAACAAAGTAACAACAGAGATAGACACACTGAACAAACAATAAAAAAGCTACCATAGCAATGAAAGAGATATGGAGTTTACCCGATCGTAAATTTACGAAAAATTATAAAATAAGAATAATGTTATTCGATTATGTAATAAAAAGCATGTACAGTGCTGAGATATGAAGGTGGGGAGAAATAGAAAAATTCGAACAACTGCAACTGAAATATTTGAAATGGAGACTCGGGTTAGGAAAAAGCACACCGCAATATATCGTCCTTCAGAAAACAAGCAAAGGTAAAATAAGAATAGCAGCTGGTCTTCGAGCAACGAAATATGGGGAAAAAATTAGAAACTATGATCCCAAAGAAAAGTATACCAATGTTGGAAAGAAATAAAAAAGAGAAGAATAGAAGACACCGTTAAGTACTTGGGAAATAAAAAGAAGTACTATGAAAAGAATGGCTTTTCACCTGCCGAAATCGAAAGAAAACGCAATGAAAATACATTAACCTACAGTTGACACGCAGGGATCAAGATATCCAAAGGCAAAAACAGTACACGAAAATTAGACAATCCAAATATAATAATATTTACAAACACATAATTCCAGTAGGACTACCGCAATATTTGTCAAAGAAAAAAGGAAGATCCATAAAACTAATAGCACGTCTACGATGTGGAAACGATGTAAAAGAAAACATATATTGGATGGCAGAAAATGAACGCATATGCCGACTCTGTGCAGAACACGAAGAAACGCTATCACATTTATTGTTCAATTGCAGATACCTTCCAAGACATAATTCCAGCCCTTACCAGATCCTGGATGCATCGGGAGAAGAAGACGCCTGCGCCAAATTGCTACGAGAGAAGAGGGAAAAAGTAAATTAAAATTTTTGTCAAAAATAAAAAAGTATTGTATTTACACTTTCAACTAATATAATGTTTTGTAAAATAGTCACGTATAAATTCTAAGCCTAAGCGCAAGAATTAAATAAACAATAATAATAATAGTCCTTAGATGTCCACCAGGCATTTGCAGTTAAGCCCAGGTGATTAGGAACCACATTAAAATACGCAATTTTTTATCAAAAGAACAGATAACGATAACACAGTCATCAAGATAAAAAACATTTAATTCAGGCTAAACAATTTGATCCATTAGCAGCTGTAGGGTTTGAGGGGCACCACATAAACCAAAAGCCAAACAAGTGAATTCGTAGATGCCGCGCCCGGGTATAGCCTAAGCGGTTTTCTCGCAGGAAGATTTGTGTAATGGTACTTAACAAAAAGTACACTTAAGATCAATACAAGAGAGATTTGTCGCGTCCCGCAATTTATTTAAATAGTCAAGACTAGGACGGGGTACGCGTCTTTTTTAGTAACTGACTTCAGGTGACGTTTGTCGAAGCATAGCCTAAAGGAACCGGATGAATTATTGAGTAAAAGAACTAGCGAACTCCACGGGCTGAAAGATTTTAGTATAATTCCCAATTTATGAAAATGCTCCATTATGGTGGGAGAAGAGGGGGGTGTGAAAGAGAGAGTATTGCCGTTGTTTAGTGGGCAATACGTCACCAGTGTCGATGATGTGTTCAACCACAGCGGTTCGAAACGCCCTATGTAATGACTTTTGACTGATGTTATAAACAAAGTAGGAACCCGCGGCCTATTTATCCAACTCCAAAATGAATAGAGGTCGATATTTGACCGAATTTGTTGTCACTCGGGCAGTAATTCTTTTGAGAGAAGTCAGTCAACGTCACGTGGCCAGAGATAATTCTAAGAATATTCGAAGAGACTGATTCTACGTCCAGGAGTCATGGATCAGGTCGTTCGAGATGTACGACGAAACAAGATGAAAGATTTTTACATATGGCAACGCTCAGAAATCGACAAATTACTAATCAACAATAAAAAAATGACATTCTTGAAGTCCGTGCTGTATCGATTTCTAGCCATACGATAAGAAGAAGATTACAAGAAGCAGGATTAGCCAGTAGACGCCCAGCTACAGGCCTGTGTCTTTCCAGAACTCATCGGGTAATTCGATTGCAATTTGCGAGAGAACATATTTCCTGGATTCAGGGCGATTGGAATCATGGTTTGTTTTTTTGACGAGACCCGGATTAGTGTACAATCAACAGATGGAAGGGATATAACCTATAGAAAACCTGGGAAACGATTTGCTCAGTGTAACATTGTTTGACGAGATCCCCTTTTTTGATGGTTCCATGGTGTTCTGAGGAGGCATTTGCTTCGAAGGGCGCACAGAATTGGTGGTGCTTTGTGGAAAATCCATTAATGTACAGAGGTCTAGAAGACCATGTTTTACCTTCGTGCCGTTTATTCGGAAAAATTTTATCAAATAAAAGAAAAATTGAAAGTAACGCGTCAATTTTGTCCAGCAGTATATTATTTCTTTCTTTTACATCTAAATTTAAAACTGCAATTTTTAAAGAATTCCAAAGATTATTCTAATGTTTTTTTACTATAACATTTTTGTCTGATAGATCAAAATACATTTGCCGTCAATTAATGTTCGACTATTTAGAGAGTCAAATATGTAATTTATTTTTTTTAATAAAATATGCTGTCTAAAACTGAGATGGATTTCCATATGTTTGTTCGTACCCCTGTTTCGATGGCTGCTGCAATTGTTCTACTTAAGATGTGAACGGCTAATTTTAGACATTTCCTTAAATATATGTGCTTATTGGATAATTTTGGTAGCAACCGTATTCTGGACGATTGTGAATCAGTTTTATAATTATTATGAATGTCGTTCCTAGATACTCCTTTATAATTAACAAAGATATCTGTTTTCTTTAAAGTGTTTCTAACTTTTTTTTATCAAATGTGGGACGTCAAACAGGGCATAATTTTTTAATCTATTGTATATGAAATATTTTATCCGAAATTCCTAGCAAGGAATATGACTTTCTATTATCAGCACCGTGATCGCGTTTAATACACCTTACATTTAAGCCATAATTCAAACATTTTTGAATATTTTCTTTAATAATTTCTACAAGATTGGTTCCACTGATAAGATTTCCAACTTTTTATTAACCCACGCTCCATGAATACCAAAGCATGGTTAGCTACTTTACCTTGCCTGCCTCTGTTAAATCTAATCTGTTATTGTATTCAAGAATTTTTTAGACATTTCATCGTAGAGAAGAATACATGCTTTTTCTGATAATTTCATAACGTCAACACCAGTTGGTGAACGAAATATTTTTAACCAATTTCTGATTCTGATAGTTATTTCAGCCGGAACTACCATTTTTGTTTTGTTACGTATAAAATTTTAAAGAGATCATGATTTATAAAAATTTGATTTTGCCAATTCCTTTTCTTCTTCACTTTGTATAAGATTTATGTAAATTGTAAAATTTGCATACGAGCAAAAGTTTTAACATTTTGACTTTTATTTTGTAAAAAAAATATATTTTTTTTCCATTTTAATTGCTTCTTCATTCAGACACATTGTAATCTTCTTCTGTTTATAATTTCACTTTTTTTTTCTTAATGTTTTTGAAGTTTTCTCTTTCTTGGTGTTATATATAATTCTGGTAAAATAGCAATGTTTGATGAATAAGTCGCAAAACTTAGAGATGTTACTTCGTCATGTACAGTCACAACGGTTTCAGGAACATAATATTTTTTTTCTTATTAAAATTACAATATACTTTCTTTACTGATTGCTTAACACGTACTTGGGGTGATGGCAGTGAACTAGCGGCTATGATTTCACATTTAAAAGGTAAAACGTAAGGTACAAGTTTTTTTCTTATTATTTGAAGAACCTTATATAAATTCGGGCTTAAATTAACTTTCACATAGAATTTTTATTGACAGTTCTTCAATTATACACATTTAATTATACATAATATTCTAATCATTTTTAAAATCTTGCAGAATCTGCTACAGTATAACGGCACAAGTTGTACAAAGTATCTAAACATCCTGGTAGTTTGAACTCCAGCCAGAGTAAAAGGAGACGAGAAGTCGTCACTGTGCCTAAAGGGTTGAACAGGGCGCCAGTTACTCTCAGAGCCTCCAAACCCTCGAGTAAAAAGCTCTTGGGAATGGGAAAACTTACTAGGATGGTATTTGGAGGTAACAAAATCAAAATGAATTTAAATAACGCCAAAAACATGTACTAAAATGCGAACTATATTAGCTGGACTAGTACAAAATGTAAATGGTTTGTGATAATGTCTCGCGCGAGATTTGGCAAGCAAAGATGTTGAAATAGCCACTTTACTAAACCTCTACCTATAGCGAAGACGCAAAAGATGCAAGTGCTAGTTTCTTTCTCCTCAACGTGATCCGTACAAAATGGCACAAGGGCTTCTAGAATTAATACTCAGAAGTGTTCTCGCGTGAGTCACTACTCTTAACAATACCAAATATTGACAGTAACAATATAGTATATTCGGTAGGGCAGATAACAATGACATAAAAAAGAACGGTAAAACGGAGTAACATAAATAGTGGACTGATAATAATGGCTGGGCTTGTCTGTGTACACCGGACAATACCTTGAACAAAATGGCGGTGTCGCCTCGTGGTCTTTCACGGCGTGGGTATGGCAGGATCTTAGAGGGTGGTATGGCCCAGTAGTAGAAATACGTCCCAGTAGTCCACAATAATAGTAGCAAGTGGCAGTCCCCAACTAACGGTTCATCAATCGGTAGCTCACAACAAATAGCCATGACGTCAGTACAGACAGACATCCGTACTGAACACTGATAACAGAAATTAATGCGTAACGAACGGTAATCCAAAATGAACATCCTAATAGAAAACGCCCCGTTGGTGATAAAAAGAGTTAAGTGTGGTAAATTATTACTGAATGTATTATATAATAACTAAATAAATTGACAAAGTTATTACACCTTAAGCTGTGCAGAATTTAGATTGGCTAGATTTATTTAATCTGGGAAATCCCGAGATAATTCCAATTCTCTTCTAAATGACTTTATAAGATCGTAATCCCAAAAATGGGTGCTTAGAATTCTCACAATAATCACTAAATTCACGAAAACAAGCAAAATCTTAAAATTACTATCACTCTTAAGTGCCAGTCTAAAAAGGAGCAAAAATTCATTTCTTTGCCAAATTTAACAGCTTCCATCCGGAGATTTCATATGTAGGGGTAAATTTAAAAAATGTAGAATTCATAAAATAATAAAAATCACCCATTACCAACAAAGCTTAGCCGTATCGTGGGTGGCGTGACTCCAAGGAGTTTAAAAGTATCGCGCGCGCTGCTGAAACTGACATTTAGGCTACGTACACAAATCGTATTTAGTTTTCGGTTTTCTGTTGTGTGTTTAAAGTTTTAGCTTCAGGGACCATTCAGATATAATTATCTTATATACTAAACAGTTAGAGGATCTTTCTATATATTCTTTAATCAAAAAGCCGATCGCCAAACTTTAGACAAGGCTACAGCTTAAACGGAGCGACCGATTTTCATGAAATATGTACCAAGTTGTAGGAAATGATTGGCTTCAGGGCCCTTCTAATGGATCGAATTTCTGTAGGATGCATAGTTTTTGTGTAAAACATTATTAAAGATTGAAAATTGGGACAGAAACAATAGGTCACTGTAATGATCACAGTTCTCCTTGAAAAATTTAAGACGAAGAACGACATGTTTGTCATGTCATTTTGAACCTTTAAATGGAAATATTTATGAAATGGAGACAATTTGAAAGAAGTTTAATACATAATTATAAATTTTGAGAATGGGCAATTATATCCGCACAGGTTAAAAAGGCCTAAAACATTTTAATTACAAATTATAAATTTTGACGTTTCATATGTACTTGAACAGTGTTACCAAATATGTCATAAGTAACTTGGTAAAAAAACAAATATTCCTAACTAGACTAATGTGAAGTACGTACTCAAGTGTTGCCAAACATCTATAATATTATTAATTAATTAATTTATTAATTTATTAATTTATTAATTTATTAATTTATTAATTTATTAATTTATTAATTTATTAATTTATTAATTTATTAATTTATTAATTTATTAATTTATTAATTTATTAATTTATTAATTTATTAATTTATTAATTTATTAATTTATTAATTTATTAATTTATTAATTTATTAATTTATTAATTTATTAATTTATTAATTTATTAATTTATTAATTTATTAATTTATTAATTTATTAATTTATTAATTTATTAATTTATTAATTTTTTAATTTATTAATTTATTAATTTATTAATTTATTAATTTATTAATTTATTAATTTATTAATTTATTAATTTATTAATTTATTAATTTATTAATTTATTAATTTATTAATTTATTAATTTATTAATTTATTAATTTATTAATTTATTAATTTATTAATTTATTTATGTATTTATTTATTTATTTATTTATTTATATATTCATTAATTTATTTATTTATTTATTTATTTCTTTATTTTTTATTTATTTAATTATTTATTTATTTACTTATTTATAAATAAGTAAATATATCCTCCAGGCCATTGCGGGGGGGGGTGCCAATTATTGTATCGTACTAATAAAAAATGTTTTAAATTACATAATCATACAGCATGAGCCAGAAAAGTCAAGGAGAGTGTGAGTGGGCAGTTTGGGTGGGCACTTTGCGTGGGCATGTTGCGTGGGCAGTTTGGGTGGGCATGTTGCGTAAGCAGTTTGGGTGGGCATGTTGCGTGGGCAGTTTGGGTGGGCATGTTACGTGGGCAGTTTGGGTGGGTATGTTGCGTGGGCAGTTTGGGTGGGCATGTTGCGTGGGCAGTTTGGGTGGGCAGTTTGGGTGGGCATGTTGCGTGGGCAGTTTGGGTGGGCAAGTTGCGTGGGCAGTTTGGGTGGGCATGTTGCGTGGGCTGTTCGGGTGGGCAATTTAGGTGGGCATGTTGCGTGTGCAGTTTGAGTGGGCATGTTGCGTGGGCAGTTTGGGTGGGCATGTTGCGTGGGCTGTTTGGGTGGGCATGTTGCGTGGGCAGTTTGGGTGGGCATGTTGCATGGGCAGTTTGGATGGGCATGTTGCGTGGGCATATTGCGTGGGCAGTTTGAGTGGGCATGTTGCGTGGGCAGTTTGGGTGGGCATGTTGCGTGGGCAGTTTGGGTGGGCATGTTGCGTGGGCAGTTTGGGTGGGCATGTTGCGTGGGCAGTTTGAGTGGGCATGTTGCGTGGGCAGTTGCGGTGGGCATGTTGCGTGGGCATTATAAACCACTATCGGCGGAGCCCTAGGGAAAACTCGGCGAAGCCGAGGTTACGCTAGTCCTTAATACTAAAAGGCATGATTCACTTTCTATAGTTATATATTTTAATCAAGACGATCGCCAAACTTTAGACAAGGCTACAGCTTAAACGGTGCGACCGATTTTCGTGAAATTTGTATCACATTGTAGGAAATGATTGGCTTCAGGGCCCTTCTAATGGGACGAATTTCTGTAGGATGCATAGTTTTCGAGTAAAAAATTATTAAAGATTGAAAATTGGGACAGAAACAATATTTTTCACAGTAACGATCACAGTTTTCCTTGAAAATTTAAGACGATAAACGCTGTTATGTCAATGTCAATGATGACAAATTATCAGTTTTCTTCCTTTTAAATGCAATAAAATGTTTTAATAATATGTAATAATTAAAGAAAAGATGATGAATTTAACGAGGTAGGTATATGTAATGATTTTAAGCCATGTTTATTATTATGTTACATATTTTATTTCGTAAATAGAATTTTGGAAAATGTATAAGGAAACACGTCGAAAAGGATCAGAAAGGTAGAAATAATATCACAGTCGATCGTAGAGTTCATGCACATAATTAAAAAGATAAACATTGTCATGTCATTTTTGATATGTTAATGACAAATTATGCATGTCGTACCGGATGTCCTTTTCAATACTAAAAACATTTAAATATTATCTAAAATTTAAGAAAAGAACGTAAGAAATAAACGAAGTAGGTATATGTAAAAAAGCATTGAAACCGTGGAAGTAGAAGTACAAAAATATGGATCAAATACTTATTGCACAAGACTACTACAATAGTCTGGAAGTAAACATGCAAAACAGAATATACGTGTTTAAATGGAACCCAAAAAGATTTGGTGCTAAACACAGGACAAAGGATTAAACACTACAGAATAAAAAATAAATTAAAATAAGGAATGAGGGCACCATAAAGGAACTCTGTACACAGTGAAGAAAGGCTATACCTCAACTAAATTGCATATTATTGGATCAAACTAAACTATTTCAAAAGAAAATAAAAAAGAATTCATAAAACCATTACAAAAAGCATAGTTACTTGTAATAGCAAAGTGTGGCCCCTAAAGAAAAAGACTGAAGGAATGCTCCTAGCTACGGAAATGGATTATTGGAGCAGGGCAGCAGTAACGTCAAAACGAGAAAAGATAAGAAACGAAAGAATAAGAGATATCATGGACATTAAAATTACTATAACCGAAGTCAATTAAGATGGTACGGTCACGTACAGCAAATGGGTAATGGCAAAACACATACCACAGTAAACTCCTAGCGGCAAAAAAGAAAAGAGGGAGACCTAGAAGAAATTGGGTAGCAGGAGTCCAAGAAAAAATAAGAGAGAGAGAGAGGATTAAATGAAGATCTATGGCAAGACCAGTGGAGAATTGGCATCGGAAGACATGGTAGAACGTTATAAACCGATTGTATATATATAGGTATATGTAATGATTTTAAGACGTGTGTTTATTGTTAATTTATATATTTTATTTTGAAAATAGATTTAACAATGTCAGGCTGAGAAAGACATAATAAACATCACAATCGACAAAGAACACATGTACAATATCTAATACGTATTTAGAGGCAATAATAAAAATTAAATCCTACAGGAAAATCATTTTGTAATTCATTTTCTTACATTACGTTTAAAATTATTTCAGATTATAAATAATTCGATATCTATCTTAAAACGGTACAGAATTTAATCTGTATTTTATTTTCTTATATTACGTTAAAATTATCTATATTAAAATTATTTTATTCCCAATTATCGTATCGTACTAATAAAAAAATTTTAAATACATAATCATACAGCATGAGCCAGAAAAGTTAAACAGTAAATGCAGTCATCTATTGGTTTAAAATAATACTTTTTCAAACGTTGCTCATACAAAGCATTGGATTAGCTGTCTGTATATATTGAGTCTGTGCCACAAGTAAATAGGAAAATGAATTCTCAGTATGTTTGAAACCGACAATGGTGGTGACCTTGATCCATGGCCATACACTTGTTATAAAGATACCCTAATACTATTTCGCATGTACTGCCATCTGTTTATTTTTGTGAAGCTATCATTCAACCTAAAAAATATCTATAAAATTTGTTATTTATGGTTAGCAGAGTTGTAAGGTAAGTCTGTTGTAATATTAGTATTAAAATAACGTCTTAATAATATCCTAGATGAACGCAGACAAAATATTTATAAATGGAATCACATCCCTTTTCATATAATAAAAAAGATGCTAAATTCTAAGATAAAAAAAATGCGAGAAAAAACATGGCAAGATATATGACCAACATTCAAAATATATGGAACGTATACTTTAAGTTAAATAGTGTAATATTTGTATTATATTTATACTCTTTGTTGTTATAGGTGGAGTAGAAAAAAAATACCAAGCTTCCACAAAAATACATACGCGAGAAGAAAATTTAAGTTTCTAAAAATATAAGTAATGCTGGTTCTTGTAGTAGACTTTCATGGCATTTAATCAATATGTTGGCATTCCGTAATGATTGCATCGAAAATAGGAAATAGTTTAGATCAAATTTAATATTACTCATTGTTTATAATAATTATTGTTTAAAAATTGCAAATATTAATAGAAAAGTATGATGAACCTACATTGGATTTTTTTATTCACCTGATGCACTATCATCACTCATGTTAGAATATGTAAATATAAGTTATATTGAACCGAAAACCTCAAAAAGTACTTTTTCCGTCAGTAAAAAAAGTCTGTTGTGGCCAGTACGTTACCTTCCGTCACTTCTACGTATTTGGTACAAATCCCACACAGAAACTTTGTTGCACAAGATTTTATATTTCCAGTACAGCACAGTTGTCGAATGTGTTGTGGCGAGTAGACGTGTTTCTTTAACGCTCCGTCGCTCTTAAATTTGTCGTATCTATTTTTTTTACATCTGAATATTGTAACATGTTTGGCACACGGCGTCTTACAAGAGACAATTGTCGCTCTACTCGCTGATCAAGAATTTCTCGACAAGCTTGTCGGTAATGTTATTCATCGCCTTGATCGTAGGCTTGAAGTACAAAAAGCTTACTACGAGAGCACCATCGCCGAACTCACCGTCGACTAGAACGTCCTGAAGGAACGAGTAGAGCAGTACTCCCGCCGAGATTGCATCCACGTGTTTGGGGTTCCGGATATGGCAAATGAAAACACCGAAGAAGTTGTGTGTGCTGTGTTTAGTAAAAAAGTCAAAGTAAAAGTTAGTCCTGATCTATTAGACCGATGGCACCGAACAGGTTATAGAAATTCTAACATTCCATGTGTCAGTACTTGGAGACAGCGCCCTATAATAGTTAAATTTTGCTCATATAAAACTCGTTTCCTGATTATAAATAATCGCAACAACTCCATGGAACTAAAATAAGTATAAAAGAAGATTTAACTAGAGCAAGGCTAGATCTTTTAGGAAAGCCTGGACTAAAGTCTGTTTTCGAAATGTGTGGTCAACTGATAGCATTATCTATGTGAAATGTGAAATCCGATGATCGTATTAAAAGACTGTCATATTCAGATCTTAATTAAGTTTAAGTTAAAATTGTGTCAAAATTATTAGGTATTTGTTAAATTAACCGTACAGGGTGTCATCAATATTTTTATTTGCGAGCATAATATATAATCCATATCATTTTTACTTTTGTTTCGTTTAAACAGCTGTCTTCAAACATCTCTTTACTTACACTTATGAACAAGTAATAATCTGTTATTCTCGTAGTTCATTGCACTTGTCTTATTCGGGGCCGTCACTTTCTTCTATCAAGGTTTTTTACACTGTAATGCTTAAACTCATATTAGTTTTATTGATATTTGTCTTACACTACAAGAAAAACTATTTTTCTCTCTGTGATTCATTATTACGCATATATTTTACCAAAATGTAAGAGGTTTAAATACTAAACTCGATTTTTTATAATTACTGTTGTTCTACGGATTACGACGTCGTTTCCTTAACTAAATGTTGGTTGAATGATAGTTACTATGTGTATAAAAGTGATAGAGACACAGCTGTCTCAGACAAATGACGTGGTGGCGATGAAATATGCGCTGTTAACGATAAATTTAAATCTATCCCAACACATAATTTTCCATCCCAACTGTCTTTCAGATATCGTTGGCACTAAAAATTTTCTGTCGTCTAATGTATTTTTCTATTTATTTCTTGGTTATTGTCCACCACCTATTTCAGTTGAGCAACATAATTACATTTCATGTATTCTACCCCTACTAGATAACAACTTCATAATTGTGGAAGATTTAAATGTCTCAACACTTGTTAATTACATCAAACTAAATAATACTGATAATATAATATCTATCAAAATATCATTTCGTTTTTAAATTCAAGTCAAAATAACAATGTCACTAATTCCTCTAACTGAATTCTGGATGTCGGCATATCAAATATGTCGTGTTCTGTGGCTCGTGATATGAATCCAATTATTTGTTGACCCTTTAATATCCATTTCTTTGCCTTCTATTTTATCTGTAAAACCTTCCATTTCTACATATAATTCGAATTCTAAGAGCTATAACTCTTGTAATGAAGATTTTCATCTTCTATATAATTTAATCTCTGAGTGCAACTGGGATTCTCTATTTAAATGTAATGATATTGATACAGCATTTTCTGTATTTTACTCAACCTCACACCCAAATATCCATCCACCTTGGTTTAATAGTAATATAATTAAGAATATAAAACACGAAGAATATACTCTGAAACTGTACAAAGTACATAAAACAAAATCTTATCTCAATGAATTTAAAAATCTTCATACTCTTATTAAAAAACATTAAGTTTGAACAATATATATATATATATATATATATATATATATATATATATATATATATATATATATATATATATATTTAGATGGCATAGAAAACAACGTAACTATGAAGCCTAACAACATATGGACTTATATTAATAAAAAACGCGTCTCAAGAATTCCGGGTAATATGTATCTCAACAAAAAATCTTTTGACAATACAACAGATATAGTTCAAGGATTTTCTATCTTTCTAGTGTATATTCTAACGCAGATACTGATCCTAATATGTATTCAGGAACAACTGACATTAAATATAATGCTGTAACAATACCTAACATTACTGAGGATATCTTACTTGCAATTCGGAAACGTAAATCATCTCATAACCCTGGTCCTGGGGTGGAACCCAAGACTACGCTATGATAGCGTAGCGGAAAATACCCCTTAAATTATGTAAAAAAAATGTTCTTTGTTACATTGGTTTTTGGAGAAAGGTGAGTTCTAAAATGAGTAGATGAGTGTGGCAAAATAGTCAGAAACCTAAAAATGATGAAAGGAGAAGATTAAAAAGTCTTAGAGAAGAGAAGAACGATAGAAAAGAGTTTCTCGAAAAATTCCTTGATAATCTTCCTTAATTACTATCTTATTATGCGAAGAACTATTCAAAATCTGGGAACAACCTATCATAGCTCTACGAGTGACGCTTATCGCGTATATATCAGCGCTTGGAAAAAAAATTGCAATAATGTAGCAGCAAGTCCATCTTCAAAGGCGCTGAGCAGATTTACTCTCGACTTAATAATATCGGAAAAGATTATTGTATTTGAAGCAGGTCAAGAGGAAAAGTGTACTGTGCTCACTCAGGATTTGCAATCAGTTAAAGTATGCTTAATGCTAAACGCTTCAACTCTTTAACTAAAAACTACTTACAATTTTATTATTGACAATGTCAGTAGTCACAAAACAAGGTGTTACTGGTTCGATGAAATTGGTGTAAACCTCAGTGCCAATACTTTTGCATCATGTCTAGTTGATTATTTAAAGAAACAGTTTTACGTGCTTCTGATTCATCAGTTATAATCTCTAGTGAAGGATGCACCTATAAAAATAGGAATTTTATTTTGTCTAATGCCTTGTTGTCATTTAGCAGAGAATATGGGGTAACGATAAAGCAGATATTTTTAGAACGTGGACATACGCCAATGGAAGCAGTTTTAGTTCATGATCTTCTTGAGAAAAAGTCGAAAAAGAAACGAATTTTTCTACTTTCTGACTATATACGACTCATAAAAGAAGTTAGAAATCATCCTTACGAATGCAAAAAATATCTTACAGTTTTACGGAGGATTTCTCTGACTCTATGACTTACGCGACGATTAGACCTGAAAAATGGCGAACGATCCGACAGTAACAAACCTCAAGGTAAATAAGTACAATCCGACAACTATATTCAAGTAATGATTGACTTCGAAGGGCCATTTATTGATTTGCCTAGAAAAAGACAGTACCAGAAATATTATATGAATTCAAGAAGTTGCGTAAATCACCTTTAAAATAAAAAAATGGATCCATCTACAACAATTAGAACCTATTATCCCAAATGACTGCCACGCATTTTATAACTTGCTCTTTAATGACTGAATTCTTAGATTTAAGCATTTTATTTTTTAATGCTTTTTAATGAAATCCGCTATTCTTCGGTTTTCATGTAAATTTTGATGTTGCCTTTTATATGCTTAAGTACGATTATTTTAATAATTTAAAATGTTTTGAGATGTTTTGTAGCGATAGGTTTAATGTTTAATAATTATATTTTTCCTTTAGAATCGCTCAGTATCTCTTACGTGTCCATTCCTAAAATTTTATAGTACTAGTGCAAGCCAGCTGTTCATTTTTAAACCAGTAATAACTCGTAAGTTTGCAATCTTATTAAAATATATAGTAGTGACAACTAGTAACTATCTCATTATTAAATTTACAAAATAATTCAATTACCAATCATTTTCCCTTGATTACATACCATAAGAAACAAAAAAATAAAGAAAAACTTTGTCCACTTCGAGGAAAACAATTGTTTAAAAGTTTTTTGCTTCTCCTGTAAATAAGTGAATCTAATATATCTTAGGTTTCGTTTAGATCTATGTTTAAAAGATTCTGATAATTGCAACTAATTGTTTAATTTCAATTTAATAAAAATAAAGTACAAAGGCCACAAATACTGTGTCTTAAAGCGGAATGCTGAATTTACGTAAGTGAGAAACGAACAGTTTAATTTAATTATGATTCAATTCATGAATACTTTGTTTTAATTTTGTAGTTACTAAGCCTACATTAAAAAAAGCCTGCTATGTCCAAGATCATTAAAATTAGTTGGGCAGGTATTATCACAATGATTAAAGACCATAATGGACATGATGATATGTTGGAAGGAAACCTTATTGCTTTATTTCGAGGAAGACTGGTACAAAGGTAAATATCCGAACGAATATATTCACGATGAAAAAGCTAACCTGTGAGTGCATTATTAATATAAATATATATATATATATATATATATATATATATATATATATATATATATATATATATATATATCAGTATTACTGAATTATTAAAGTTTTGTAAATTGTTTCACAATTTTTTTGTAGAGATCCAGACGCAGTAGTTCTAGCTTCCCTCGTGCAGAAAGCACTATATGGTGAGCTCGTAGATGTCATAATCCGCCAATTCCAAATACTCTGCTGGAAGTTGAGCAGCTTTTCCACGGTCCCCAGTGGCAGGATAGGTTTACCAATACCACTACGATCGATGAGGTACCAGGGGGCCGATTCTTGAGCGTTCGTAACGAACGAAGTCGTACGCTACTCGTGCGATGTCGACTAATTACAATTTTTGAACCCTCGCTTAAAACCGCATACGCTTCAAATCACCCTTTTGTATGCGAATGGGGGTTTGGCATTATATTGTTGTTATATTTAAATTTACTTCATGATTTGGAAGATGTCGAGGAAAATTATGATTTTTAGAAAGAAACCGCATTTCAAATTCGTAACCCAGTAACGGAATTAAATAATACTCAGTTCTTAAGATTATTTCGATTAAATAAACATTTATATCAATATGTGAAAGAATTGTGTGAACCGTTTATGTGTCCCAAGAAACGAAATACCGATTTGGATATTTCTACAAGAGTAAGTTTGTTTAGTGTTATATGCTTTATTTAAAAATTGTTCAATTGTACAATATTTATTTAGATATTATTAGCACTGAGGTTTTTGCATCCGGAAGCTATCAATTAGATATAGGTTGTAATTGGATCCTAGGTGTTTCCCAAAGTTCATTATGCAGAGCTATTACAGAAATTGCGGATATTTTATGCAGAGCAGATATTTTTGGAAGATCCGTTAAATTTCCTAGGACTCTAAAGGAATTAGACAACACTAGGAGCAAGTAAGAAATTAATATTAATTACATGTCCTATGTCGTCAGTGGCGTTAATAGGTGTTTGTAACGTACGCCGCCGCAAGACCTAGGGGGCCTTTCGGCGTTCTGCTGAAAATGATTTAGATAAACTTTAAATTAAAAAAGAAAATAGAGACTGATTGTGATTTTCGGCTTTTAAAAAGATTTTTGATTACAACAATGAAAATTACAATAATGAAAATTACTAATTACGTAAAAAATGATTATAATTATTATCATCGTATATTGTAAAAATTAGATTTGTTGCTTTTAATTTTTTAAATAGGGGTTTGTAAATCAGGGGGGAGGCAGAATATTTTATAAGGGCCCAAGAGTTCTAGTTACGCCACAGCATGTCATGAACATATATATATATATATATATATATATATATATATATATATATATATATATATATATATATATATATATTCATGTGGTAAATGAAAAATCTAATCGCAATTACAGATTTTTTCAGAAATATATTCCTGGTATAATAGGGTGCATAGATTGTACGCATGTCGCAATTCATTCTTCAATTGTAAATCATGCTGAATACCCTGAATATGGATACTCGTATGTAAATCGGAAGGGATATCACTCAATAAATTTTCAGTTGGTAAGCGTTCTAAATTTCTATATCATTTTATTATTTCATGTAGTTAGTACGAGTTCATGTTTCAGGTATGGGATAGTGATTTAAAAATAATAAATGTCAGCGCTAGATTTCCCGGTAGTACACATGACGCCCATATTTGGAACAACTCCGATTTGAAAACATCATTGGAGGAAGTATATAGGAACGGACATACCGATTACTTTTTATTAGGTGAATATAATTGTATTACCGTATTTGATTGTTTTCAGGCGATTCGGGATACCAATTACGTACATATTTAATGAGTCCTGTGGATCCTGAACCTCCCCTAGGCTCCCCATAAAACATATCCGAAGTATAATTGAAAGATGTAACGGTGTCCTGAAAATAAGATTCAGGTGTCTACTAAAACATCGTGTCCTTCACTATAAACCCGAAAAAGCATGTAAAATTATAAATTCTTGTATTTTTTGCATAATCTATGCATAAAAAATAATTTAGACATCCCAGAGATAGAAAATGATGTTGATTTTGGCAAGCACAGATAAAATCACATAAACTTAAACGGAAAATGAATTTGCACATTATATTATGTAATAGGTTTATTAATGAACGAAGGTGAAGAACAGGACAGTGAATGGAAATCCGCAACTCACCGAAGGAAGACGAGCGAGAAATGCCTTAATTTGACAAGTTTTCAATTAGAAAAATAATGTAATAAATTAAATATAAATTTAATAAATTTATAAATAAATGTTTTACGTATATTATTATCTGATTAATTTACATTTTCTTAAATATAATAATCAGTTCTACATAACCAAACTAAGAAACGAAAATATCAATCATTTTGAAAATTATATAACATGTATGCCGGTAAACACATAAGTATCTAAATACAATGACCAATAATTACTGCCATTTCTTTATAAATTTATTAATTGAATTTAAATTATTATTTAAAATTATATTTTTCTCGCGTAGTAGTTCTAATTTTTTCGCATGATAATTTTGCTTCATTACCAATTTTTTATCTAACATTGCCATGTAGGAATCTACAGCAGCACCCATTTTCTTATATTTAATTCCACCTTTTTTATTTTACTAGAAGTGGGACAAGCATTAATAGTGGTTGCAGCGCTGGGACCTACACAATCTTCATTTATTGCTCTAGAATCAGCTACATTTTCATTTATTCCGCTAGGACTAGCACAGTGTTCAGTCAACGTTATTATTTCGCTTGGTTCATCAATATTTCCATCCTTTGACACGTTTATTTGCGCTGGAAACTTTATTATTTCCATATGCCCTCCAAACATACTGGCTTTATCAAACTGATCACGTCTTCTTCCACAGGGGATAATATGTCTATTACTGGACCACCTCCTGTGCCTTTCATATAATTCCGGTTTGCTGTGTACTTTGATTTGGTTCTAGAGCGGATGTCTTGCCATGTCTAAACAAAACATACCTATATTGATTAAAACATGTATTTTATTTATTGCAAAATATATTATTTACCTTACGCTAACGTTTCCAAGTTTTTACCGCGCCCGGTATACATATTTGCTATATCTTGTCACTTAGTAGTTGTTCGTTTTCTTTCAACACTTCTACTAATTTTATTTTTTTTACTTAATTTTCCTTATTTCTTATTTAATGTCTAACCCAAAACACCAACAGCTGTACGATCTAAACGCAGATTGTACCAAGGCCTGCAAGATCACGCGGGAACAGACGAATGTCATTGCGATTGGTAGTCAAGACTACGAGTTTACCACTAGCGTTAAATTCGCTCGTGGTAAATCGTGCGCGACTCAACGCGAAGGTTCTCAAGAATCGAGCCCCAGAACTGTTCCTTAAGGGTCCTTTCGAATGACGAGATTGGTGCGCTACGCACACCATTGCTAGTTTGCGTTTTCAAACTTTATTTATGATATTATTAATTTGAAAACTTGATTTCCTTGTTATAAAAGCCTTGAGGAATGGCGCTTAACCAAAATTAAATCCATTTACTTATTTATAACAAACATTTTCAGTGTTTAAAAGGGAGAAAAAATGCACTTTTTCATCATGTTAAAAAATGATTTAATTTATATTTATTTAATAAATTTTCAGCGTAGCGACAAAATATAAAACTGAATGCTTAGAATTAAACTAGAAAAAAGCTAACCAATAAGCATCTATAATCACAGATTTGTCGCATTGAAATGTGGTGCCACCACTCGGCAATCCCTTGCAATCAACAAACTCCGCCTATAAGCCTCTGGCAGCATGACATTGAGATAGATTTCTGAGATTTTCGATTCCTAGACCACGTTTAAAAAATTATGAAATATTTTTCCTATTTTGATTTTTTATATTTATAATTAAATATTAGATTTCAGTAAATAAATAAACACAATTCATTTTCTTCACTTTATTTTTCTTTCGAAATACTCATGTACATTTCAAGTGTTAAACACCCATCATCGGAGTACAATTTTAATAATTACAAATAAGAAACTTTATATTTTACAAATTATTAATTATTACATCTTAGACATATTGGCCAATCCTAAAATAGTGGTTGTGGTTTACAAAAGTTGAACTTTGGTGACCTCAAGTTACGGTATTTAAAATTATTTGCTGAATTTCCGATGTTCATTGTCATAAGTTAATAAATATTGTAAGTGTCCTTATTATGAACTCGTCAGTAATTTAAAAAATAAGCCAGGATGCATACCGTGTGATGTTTGGAGCGGAGAAATTGTTCTTGCACGACACTGGTGGTGATCACGAACTGCACTGGGTTGGATTTTAAAAAACACGTTAATTGTTCGTCACGACGCGTTTCGACCTTCCGGTCATCTTCTGGTGACTGAAGTTGGGTTGTGTGTGTTTGTTTTAAATAATAATTTTAATGGTTGAAATATCGCATCTGATTGGCTGTTGGTTTGCACATTTATTACAGGGTTATTTATTTTTTCTTTATAGATTTCTAAGTTTTCTGCGATGTTAAGTCTATTGCTTTTATTTTGTTGTTTACATATTGACATTATTTCATTAATTTGGCCCGCTGTGTGGTTATTGTTAAGTAGGTGTGTTGCGTAATTTGAATCTGTTTTTAAATTTTTAAAAGAATTAATATGTTCTTTGTAACGGTCTTTAAATTTGCGTCCTGTTTGGCCGATATAGTTCAAGTTGCATGTTAAACATTTTAGTTTGTAAATACCGCTTTTATTGTATATATTATTGTTTTCAATGTTATTATTTAGTTGGTTTTTAAGTTTATTTTCTGTTTTATATGCAATTTTGAAATTGTGATTTTTAAATAATTTAGTGCATATAAAACAGAAAATAAACTTAAAAACCAACTAAATAATAACACCCTGATGAAGAAATACATTAAATATATTTTGTATGAAGCCCAGTTTCGTCACAACCTGCTCCAGGTACGCATTGCCATACCGCATGTCTAACCGCTTGACTGGTTGGTCGTAGTTCTCTTGTTCTTCTTCCGTCAGCGTTTGTAGGATGTCGATAACTTCCCCATGCAACGAGTTATGTGTTTTTGCAGCCGCTTTAAATTGTTTTGAATAGTTCGGCCACGAAGATTTTCCATCAAATTCCGGCGTTTTAATGCGCACACTGTAAAGTTTTAACGTAGCTGCAACTTCCTTTTTGGGTTGAAACTATATGCAACCCCAAGGTAGAACAATCCTTCCTTTTTAAAAGGTCGATGCACCAATCTCTGTTTAGGGTAGTAAAACCTACCTCACTACCAGGTAGACACGATACGACCTTTCGTATAGTGGGATGCAAATGCCCGCAGTGGTTTATAGAAATACTTTAAAGTGATTTGAAATTTCCGTATCACAAGTTACCAGTAAATGCCTGTAAGGTTGTTAAAAATACTTTATAGTAATTTGTATGAACCCCTACATGAGGTCATTGCAAATTCCTTGAAATTGGGATTCAGGAAAAATAATACATTATATATAATAAAAGATTTATTTGCTTAAACAAAATATACATAAATAAAATAAGATAAAGTATATTGTAAGTTACAAAGTGTTTTATCTTTGAGGTGACTCCTGGTAAATGCCTACACGATACGAATATGTCAGTATCATTAACGATATCTGTGAACAAAGCACATTAGCACATCCAGCAATGGATAATATACCTTGATGATATATTTATTTTATTTGTAAATAAAGTATGTATTCAAAAAAAGGTCACGTTCACTGGCTATTGCTCCAATTCTTGCAGGTCCTCGAGGAATATCTTCACTTTCTTTGGATCCTCTTGTAGCAAATAAAACTAAATTAATATTGTTGTGTCTAATAAATATTTGCGAACAAAAGAACGTTTCATTCAAAATATTTGATTGTTTTTGAATGTTTATTTTCTTGTAATTAAATAATATTATTTTATTAACAGGAAAATAATCATATTAAATGATAATTCAACAAAAATAAAATTAACATTTAATATAGGTATGTACCGCGAAATATAGTTATATTATCTTTGAAAGTATCAAAATAAAAAGAAAATTAAACAAAATATAAAAAATTACCTTTAAAGTTCTAATTTTTATACGTCGAACATAGTTGTCAAGATGCGCGTTTCTTTACAATCAGCACATCTTCATTTTTTCTAGAAAATACTGTCATAACAAATCTACCTGTATGTTATTTTGCACCGTACTAAACCAAGAAGGACCTAAAAAATAGAAGGATATTATAATTAAAAGTACAACATAATTTATTTTACCTGAGTTTCAAGTATGCTCATTGCGACTGTCGACAAGAGAATAACAAATGACAGAATGACACATAAATTTCTCACCCCTCTGTGTTCTCCTTCCTATCCCTAGAAATGCGGTACCGTTATGCTGGCCTTCGGAAAAACCCGTAGGGCCTTCAATTGCTAGCTGGACTAACAAACAATTTCTAAGAAATGCGAAAGGTTATTCGATCACTTTTCATTTCCGAAATCTTACAAATATAACTAATATCGTTTTGCATTTGTTTATATAACAACTATATAATTCTATACATCGTCAGTTATGTTTCATTGAATATTTTGGTTTTTCATATAATTTTATAAACACCGG
This sequence comes from Harpalus rubripes, assembly GCA_963082715.1. Lineage (NCBI taxonomy): Eukaryota > Metazoa > Arthropoda > Insecta > Coleoptera > Carabidae > Harpalus > Harpalus rubripes. The sequence continues at coordinate 30,405,604 of OY720459.1, read as the reverse complement.
TAAATAATGCTATAAATCAATTGTAATCTGTTATGTTTTGCATTTCACACATTTATTTATCTATCTTGTAATATGACATGTATATTCAATAGTTTGTTATAAATCACTTTCTAGTAAGTAACGTAGAAAACGATGTATGTATGCACGGAATTATAAAAAATATAATAAGATTAATAAACAAATTTAATTTGTATTAACAATGTAAGTTCAATAAGTTTGCAATTTTCAGTAAAACTGAATAATTTATATTATTTCTGCCGTCGTTTTCCTATTATTCCTTTGTAATTTCATATGTATGACATTATTACGTGCTAATTAATGTCAAGTCCATATTTTTTATGATAGGAACTGTACCTCAAATTGAACGTAGAATATTCAGCTCGAATCAACCCTAAAGGTCTAAAGGTAGTAACACCTACCTAATATACCTACAGTGAAACACAGATGCCTGTAAGCGAATTGAATCTGCCCTACCAAAATTTCCTACCTTTTTCTTACCATGTTTCGACCTTCCTACCCTAAATCAACTTTAAGGAAGATTCAACAACTCAATTGGAGATTCATCTTCCCTGTTTCTACCCCAAAACTTTACAGTGCATTGTTGTACTAGTATTAGGGTTTTACTACCTCCCATTTTTCCTGTAAACCTGCCTTCACTACATCGGAATTCGGCATTGACGACAATGTAATTTCATGACCTTTTCTTGTAAATCTTCAAACTTCTTGTCGTACTTATCTTCTAAATTCTTCAAGGCTTCTTCAGGTTTTTTAGAACTTTCCTCTAATTTTTATTCTAAACTTCTAGAATTTTCTTCTATCTTTTGTTCTAAACATCTAGAATGTTCCATTAATTCTTCTTTTAGTGTTCTGGAAATTTCTTCTGCTTTTCTACAACTTTCCATTAATTTTTCTTCTATAAATTTATGAATATCGGATGGGTCGAATAAGTATTCTTCGCGATTTTCACCAGCATCGATTAATGCTTGGCGCAGTCTTTCTTGAAGCACTGACTTCTATCCTCTTGTTTATAAATCCCGTTCTTCCAGTTCTCTCTTGAGATCACGTGCTTTTAATTCACTTAATTTTAATTGTTTGGTCGCCATATTATTAATTTTTTATGTACTCTTCACAGTTTATTAACCCCATACCTGACAACAATTGTAACGTTTTTGTTTATTTGGGTGAAATGTAAATATTAGACAATAATTATTAATTAAAAACAAGTTTATTATAACGATAAATAGATACTAAAAGATAACTAAAAGATAATAAATTTAATTTACATTATGATTAAACAAATATTAAACACTAATTAAAACTAAGAATATTGTAAAACACTTAAACACTAAGATTATTTATTTAAACAATATATAACTTATTTATTTATATTTTATATATATATATATATATATATATATATATATATATATATATATATATTATCCTTGGGTTGCAAGAATCAAATCGTCAACGTATTTATTTTATAAACGGGACATTGCAGTTTAGTAATGGCATGACAGTTTTCAGAAGTTTATCCGTCACTAGGTTTGCTACACACGAACTTAGTGATGAGCCCATAGCTGTACCCCAAATTTGTTTGTAGTAAATATCATTATATTTAAGGTAACTCTCCTCCATGCAAAACCGCACTAAATCTGAAAATTCATTCCATGGTATCTTGGTTCTTTGTGATATTATGCTCCATTGATCCTTTATAGCTTCAAGGATCAGTTCTACGGGGATGTTGGTAAAGAGGGAAATCACATCTAATGAAATCAGTATGTAACCGTCTTCCAATATCATTTTAGCGATAAAATTCTGAAATTCAAACGAATTCCGGACGTAGAAATCTTTCTCTTCAAGTCCCTTTAACATGTTTTTTTATTTATTTATTATTGTCCTCCTTACACGATATAATATCCCAATTACAAGGGGATCAGAGATACACAAACATGTTTGACGTAGACAAAGACAAAATGTGAAACACAATATACATACATAAAAAACAATAAAAAATAATACACAATAGAAGGAAAAAATATATATAAATAAGATTTATTCTTTTTCTTTTTCTTTGTACACATTCGATGTTATTACTTTGCAAGTCGTATATTGGATTCCAAACAATAAGACAGTACTCAAGTCGAGATCGAACAAGCGAGTAATACAGGGAGTTAAGAGTTGCTTGATTTTTGAAAAATTGCGAGTTGCGTATTATAAAACCCAAGCTTTTATAAGAAGCATTGACAATATAATTATAATGCAAATTAAACTGTAATTTTGGATCAAATAAAACTCCCAAATCCCTATGTTTATTCACTCTTTCTAGACACTCACCCTCCATCCAGTAAGGGACAATAATCTGACTGTGTTTCATGGCATGAGACATAATTTTACATTTAGAAAAATTGAAAAATAGATATGAAGAAGACGATCAAGCTAGAAGATTATTAATATCTTTTTGTAGTTCATGACAGTCATTACAAGTATATATGACTTTAAATCATTTCAAATCATCAGCATATAGAATACTATTTGAAAACTCCAAACACTTAGTAATATCGTTAATAAATAAAACAAAGACAAGGGGGCCCAAATTGGAACCCTGAGGAAGACCAGAGTGGGGAGTGAAAAAATTAGATCTGTGGTTATTGTACTGTACAAATTGTTTACGGTCACTGATATACGAACGTAATAACTTAAATAAGTCTGGAGAAAAATCAAACTGATGCTCCAATTTAAACAATAGTACATCGTGATTTATGGTGTCAAAAGCCTTGGAAAAATCACTATACACAACATCCACTTGCGAATTTTCGCTGAAAGCATTGATAGTGAAATCAGTAAATTGACTAAGATTAGCCGCAGCTGATTTGGCGCTAATAAAGCTGTGTTGTGCATGTGTTAATTCTTTACTGACAGATCGATATATGTTCGAAATTAGAAATAATAGAAATCGGCCTATAGTTTGGAATATCAGTAGAGACTGGTGAGACACCAGATTTAAAAATTGAACATATTAGAGATTCTTTTAAAGAAGCAGGGAATTTACTGGTTTTTAAAATTAAATTAAATAATATATGGAGTGGTTTAGCAAAGATTTCACAGCAACCATTTAAAATGTAAGAAGGAACACTATCAGGGCCAGGAGAACAAGACACTTTTAGAGATTTAATAGATTCAAATATGTCGTCTTCTGAAATTTCTTTTATATTTAAAAAGTTATTTGAGGTTACGGGATTATATTATTATATATGTCTTCATGAGTTAATATAATGTCACTACGAGAAACAGTACCAGTTTTATTAGATAATACCACATCAAGAATACGTGAGTCATAATTAAGAACATTATTGAGCTGAGAGACATTAAGAAAATGAGAAAAAAATATAAATCTGGTGATACAAGGATTGAGATATTCATGATTGTAATGATAAATCAATGTACTAATATTCAGATCACCAACTAGAATAATATCAGACTGCATAACCGAGTGGCAAGATTCGAGACAGTCATAAATCATAATATGTTGGTCAAGTGTAACCGGAGGGGGAGAATAAATAGCAGCAGGAGGAGAGTTACTTTAAATATAATGATATTTACTACAAACAAATTTGGGGTACAGCTATGGGCTCATCACTAAGTCCGTGTGTAGCATACCTAGTGATGGATAAACTTTTGAAAACTGTCATGCCATTACATGCTGCAATGTCCCGTTTATAAAAAAATACGTTGATGACTTAATTCTTGCAATACCCAAGGATAAAATAGATGAAACATTAAGAATATTCAATAGCTATAATGAAAACTTACAGTTTACTGTGGAAATCAAAACAGAAAGAGTCATTCCATTTTTAGACATTGTTACACCAACACGACGGCCAGATTAAAACTAAATAGTATAAAAAGCCCACTGCCTCTACCAGATACATTAACCACAGATCGAAACACCCTAAAAATCAACTACTGAACAGCGTCAAAAATATTATATCTAGAGCAACATTACTAACCTCAAAAGAGTATCAGAGCGACGTACTAAATAATGTGAAAAACCTATTACATATAAATAATTATCCTAGAGGAATAATCAACAGCCTTATTAATGAAGTAAAAAATAAAAATAATAACAAAAAGAACAACATAAATCAACAAAACAATAACATCGATGCAGAATTAAATGAAAGGAAAATTTATTATCCCTTGACATACATAAACGGCATAGCTCTAAAATTTAAAAAACTATTCATGGACAATTTAAATATAAATATTTGCTTTAAACAATCAAAAACAATAGGAAATCTGACATCGATATAGATTACAGGTCACATGTAGTGTACAAAATTCCGTGCAATGACTGTCCTGCTGCGTATACAGGGCAAACGAAGCGGTATTTATGAACCAGAATAGCAGAACATCAACGAAATTGAATCAATAAGAACAACAACAACTGAAAATGTGCTCTAGTAGGACACGCAATATCACTTGAACATAATTTTAATTTTGATGCTGTTAAGGTTATTGATACAGAACACAATTTACACAAACGTCTTACTGTAGAAATGTTACACATAAATAATGACAGCAACAACATAAATTTAAAAATTGACATCACAAATATAAGTAAAATATATACAAACATTTTAAAATACAATAAAAACCAAACATAAATTAAATATAATAAACAAAATTAATATTACTTAAAATTAAAATTAAAAACAGTAAGATGAAATATGACTTAAAAAAATCTAGCGGCAATTTGATAAACGACCTTCAGAACAAGTTATAACATAAATTTAGTTAAAGGGTGCCATTGTTAATTCTAAGTAATTCATTTTTTTTTATCAAAGTTCATCTGACGACACAAGAGTTTTTTAATGTATTTATTAATTTTTTAAAAATTTTGACGACCATTGTATGTAAATTATGTTATTTATTAAACGTTATATGTATTTATTAATTTTACTGAAACACTACATTTTCACGTAAGTTTTATACATGTTTGTCCTTCAACTTTTCAAAATCTGTAATAATTGTTGTAGCTCCTGAAGAAGACACATGAGGTATCGAAACCGGTAGAGGCGGAAAATAAATTGATTTTTGACTGATATCCAGTATTTTCTTCTTTCCTATATTTATTTATGTTCACCACTTGTCGACTATCCATTTATATCACCAACTATTCGTTTCACGACGCTTATTTATATCAGACTGTCCAATGCCTTTGCTAACAGTACTTATATACTCTGGCGCTCGTATTCGAGAAATTACTAGAACATCATTCTAGATAAAAACACCGAATATAACAGAACACGTCACCCGAATAATTAAACAAGTTCGGACAGGTCTGTTTATAACGCACGACGCTCCGTGGCTATTGCGTCCTCGCTAAAAATATACACTCGCTCATCGCTGCGGCAACGGCGGTACGAATGTGACGGCGGGCGCTGCATATTACAATATATACGAAATTTTTGTAGGTGAGCGGTGAGCAAATTGATCGTTTTAAAATATGACAAAGTAGGCGGTAAACGAGAAAAAGGCTGAAATACCATGCACTAGATAGCAAAAAATTAAAGTTAACGCTATTGCTTCTTATATAGAATTTTACACCCAAATAGAAAAAGCTTTAATTTTAATGATCCTGTTTTAACTTTTGTTGCAAATTTTGAACTAGTTCAGGTAACTTTTGGTAAATTTCTGAGTATAATAGATTAGCGATTTTTTCCACAATTAAATGTCGACTAGAAAGTTTAAATTCTGAATGGAGACTACTTGCTGTTACGAAAAACAGAACTTAAACTGTGAAGATTTTTGGACATATGTTCTAAAATAAAAAAAAAACGATTTAAATATGCCACTATTTCTTAACATAAGAAATGTGATTAAATGTATGATGACATTGCCACATTCTTCAGCTTGTGCTGAACGTATTTTTTCAGTTAAATCTAATGAAGACAAAAGTATTAGATACAACTGTGTACCTTGGGAACCTTGCACGTCCTTATATCAGAAAAACAAAAAAAAAAATACATACAACAATTTCGTAATGTTGCCTAGGATCGATATGAGTGATGGATTGATTTAATTTAGACTAAAGTATCGTATTATAAAATTTGAAGGATCGTTTAAATTTATCGCCATATTAAATTTAATAAAATTGAAAATACAGCGCAGTCTTTTGTTAGAAATGATTTAAATGTTACATGATCATAATAACAACATTTCCGATTCAATTTGCACTCTGGAGTATACTTTTTAAATTTGTATGCTCGCGAAGTAGGAATTTGTATAGAGCAAGAAATGTGTTTTCATAGGAAAAATTTGCACGTTATGACAAAATACAAGGCAAGACATGTTCAGGGTGGTTTATGACACAAAATGTGTTCCCACTGTGCCCTTGCGTCTGACTAAAATTAAGATTTTACTTTCTTTGAATTTTCATTATAAAGTATGAATCATTAATATTGTCAGAATTCCATTTTGGTTTTTCTTCTGTTATTCGTTCATTACAGCTATTTACTGCAAAATTCTGCTGCATCACATTTTTATAACATTGTCATGTAAATAAACATTCAAATGACAATCTAGTACATTTGTTAAAATTTCGTACATTTTTTAACATAATTGTAGTACATTTTAATTTACTAGACTGGCAGCACTGTTTAAAAGAATAAAACGTTATAATAAAGTGCATGAAGTACACAATACGAATCATGGCGAGTATCGTAATTCATGCGATTGTATTATCTGTATCGAAATGAAAATCTGTATCACAATGAGTGTCATTCGTATACAGATTTCACATAAATAAGTATATTTAAACATACGAGTAGAAAAAATTATATTAAAAATAAAATTTGTCGTGTCGTGGTCAGCACAATACCTCTCAACATTTCTATTTTGTTACCTAAGTATAGTATTTAATATTTTTTATTATACAAATTATATACGTGACTTTTATGTAAATTTACAATATACCATATTGTTCTCATTCATCATAACACAGTGTAACACGCTAATGACATCACAGACACTTTCCAAAAGAAATAGCTGATACAGCATAGTCATAAAATAGTATAAACACCGATGCAGACGGAAACAAATGTTCGTTCTCTTATATTTCCATATATGTAAAGAGCTGTACTCATAATAAAATTTAATTTCATCAATTATCAATCGAGATAATATAATTGGCGCAGTCTTGGTAGGATAAGTCGGAAAACACGAGTATTTAACATGTCATGTGAATATTAATTCTTTATTCTATAAATCCAAAATTCTCAACCGAACCGTCTTCAACATACATAAATCCGATCCAGAAGCCATCCTCAACTGCAACAGCACTCACGGTGAGTACCCCCAGCATAAGAAGGAAGACTTGCTGTTCCACATCTATGGATCACGTCAGCATGAGAACCAGAGAACCCGGTGATGTCCGTTACATATCTATTTACGATTACTAATCCCATTGTAAGTTTAAGAATTTTTGTGTAAATATAAATCTTGTGAGAAACAAGTAATAAATCTATCGAGGGACCGGCACGATCCCTACGAATAGCTCTGAATTTAATCATTAACAGTTAAACAACAATACAAAAACTCGATTAAACTCACTCCAAGTAGATTACATTTAATTACAATGGCGCAACAAATTTGCAAGAAATAGAAAATTTAACTCGTATTATCCCACAATATGACGGAAACGTAAGAATATTTAATAACTTTTTATTAGCTGTGGACGATATAATAATATCATTAAATATAGTAGTATTATCTCAACTCCAAAAAGTTTAATACAAAATAAACTCGTTTCAAAAGGTGCACAAATCTTCACATACAGTAAATTCACTAGTTGGGATGTTTAGTAATGTTGTTTATAAGTGCTATACCTCGATAATTTTGTGGGTCTTGTTTGTCCCACATTTTTATGTAGCAAAAAAAGTTGAATTTTAGACCAAGATTGGTGAATATTTTCAGTCTGAAAAATAATATTAAACATGTTGAGTAAATAATAAAGCCAGTTAGGTGTAAAATTCTTGAAAAACTCATTGTTAATATCATCGATTCCGGAGGCTTTATTGTTTTTACTGCTGATAATACTTTGATTCAATTCTTCTAGTGTGATTGCTCCAATATCATCAAGCATAAGTTGTAGACAGTCCAAGTATGTATTGTATTTATTTGTTATATCTGGATAAATTACTGTAAAATAAGTTTCCCAGTCTTTAATGTTAATTTCATTAGGCTTATATTGTTTAGGATTGAATTGTTTAATTGCTTTCCAATACTCTATATTGTTTCGTGTATTAGAAAGATCAGATTGTATTGTAAAATTACAATTTTTCTTTGCTTTCTGTAATGTATTAGTATATTCGTTCTTACTTCGTAAATATAAATCAATGCTTTCTTTATTGCGGTTACATCTATAGAGTTTTAGATTTTGCTTGCATAGTTTTTTTTTTTTAATATGTAGCACTCTAGTGAACCATGGTTTTGGTTTTGATTTATTTTGTACAGAATTTGTTACTATTTTTGTTATTCCAATACAAGCTGCAGTTTCTTTTATAGTTGTTATCAGGTTTTCATTCAGCGCATCGACGTTGTTACTAGAGAAGTAAATGTTATTGGATTGATTGATGATATTTTCAAATTGTCCTTATATCAAATTTAAATTGAATTTTTTGTTTTACTGTTAATATTGAGTTATTACTATGTTTATACGAAAATTCTTTATTTTTAAACTGGATGGTACAGATAGAATGACCTGTATTTGCAACAGTTTGTTCTACATTAAAATGTATAACATTTTCTAAGAAATTTAAATATCCCCATGCCAAATCAATTATGCTACATCCATTTTGGTTAAAAAAGGTATACTCACCAGGAATATCTCCTTCTGTTCGTCCATTTAAAGTGTACATACCCAGTTGTTCCATCATTAATACTAGATTCAGCCCTCGTTTGTTTGGGAATGATAAGAAATTCTGTCTTCCCGTATTTAATACGATGAAAATTCATCCCGAGCTTGGTTAAGTTGTCCGATATGTGAATAAAAGTTCCTAGTATCATTATCTTATAATTTTGGTAGAGATCTAAAATAGGATAAAGTGAATCTTCTAGCATATTTATGCAAAAATTTATCGTTTCTCATTATTATTTCTAAAATTATCCATAAATTGTTTGTTTTAATTATTCTATAGGTTATATCCGTGTGATCTTTAATTTGTAATTAATAAACCCCCACTTGCCCGACCTTTACCTTTCTCTTTAGTAGCTAAAATATTAATAGGGGTTTGAAAGTTTATTAGGAAATAAGGAAGTTTAATATTTGTATTATACAACCGTTTCACTTAATATTTGTATTATACAACCGTTTCACTAAGGCAAATTATTTCTCCTTGCAGCAGTTTTGATTAAGTATAAGGGTCTAAGTTCTACAGATTTTTTATACCGCTAATATTAAAAAAAAAACAAAGATTTTCATGATTGAGTATGTTATTTATCTTATTGGTCTTCGATTTTGTTGTGTCAGTTATTTTCTCCCGATCGAATTTACTGTATTTGGGCCTGGGACGCTCCTGTGCGCTGTCCTAAAAAAGTCTTCGTTTCCTTTGTTGTCTGGATCGTATTTCAGTTTTTGTTTTGGGTTACTCGGGGAATTTGGTTCCTCTGAATTGGGGATTAGTACTTGACGGGTTCGTTTTCCTTTGTTTTTATTATGGTTTAATTTTCGGGTTTCTTTTTCTTCAGGGGTCAAACCTTCATTAACGAATATGTTGCTGCCTTTAAATCTTTTTCTGAGTTCATATATTCTACGAGTATTTCTCGATTTATGTGAATTAAACTTAATCAATATCGGTCTAATTTTATCGCATTTTTACCAAGTCGGTATATTTGTTCAACTCCTTCATTTAATAATTGAATAGCTAGGTATTTTTTGCATAGTTTAATAATCATATTTTCTAGGTCAAATGTGTCATTTTCTTCTTCACATATGCCGAAAAATATTAGATTATGTTTCTTCATTACTTTCCCTAATTTGTTTATTTTTATTTGTTGCTGCTTTACTCTGTCTTCTAATTTTGCGACAGTTTTATTAGTAATTCGCATTGTTAAATTCTTGTATTTTATTATCTATTTCATCTGATTTATCCAATTTTTGAAGAATAAGTGTGATTTTTTTTTTCTAAATCATTCATAGCCATGCGGTACAGTGAGGTTATATCTCATTATTTATTTCGTATATAAAAAAGAGCTTACGTGATTGTATAATATATCTTCAAATAGCCTGAAAATTTATAATTTCACTGAATAACTTTGTAGATTTATTATTTCAGTTCATATTTGTAATTAATATTTTTTTGTTAAGTCTTATGAATACAACCTTACTTTATAAAAACAGTGTTGCCCATCCGATATGTCAATTTAGGCACAGGGGTAGTTAAAGATAAACTCGCAACACAAGCCTTTGTTCTAATGATTGTTGCAGTAAATGGTAGCTGTTTATATTTTCATTGAATCGCTGAACGCTGAAAAACGGTAAAATATAATTGAAGAATGTCTTCAAAAACTGGCTGAAGTGGGTATAAAAGTAATATCTCTTACATGTGATGGGTCTGGGGTAAATATTACAATTATGCAAAAATTAGGGCGTAACGTTCGGTATATTACGAATATAAATTTGAAATTCAAACATCCCAGTCAAGAACATGATGTTCACGTTTGATGCATATCACATGTTAAAATTACTGAAGAACAAGTGAAGTGATTTGGAAGCTTTTAGAGACCTAGAAGGCAATTTAGTTTGTTTCGATTTTATTAAAAAAATTACACCATCTACAGAAAAGTGAAAAATTGTATGCAACTAATAAATTAAGACGAAAATACTTAGATCAGAAGAAATAAAAAATGAAGGTAATAATTTTATTATTATATTTTACTCAAATATTTTCTGTTTCAGGTTAGGTTAGGTTTGGCTGCACAGACGTTAATTATCATTGTTGCTTCCGTACTGGAATTTGTTAACGAAGATTTGAAATTAGATTTTAAAAACAGTGATGCATAAAATAGTAGATATTGTTTTTGATATTTTAAATTCACGTAATCCTTTTGCGAAAAGGTTTAAATCAAATGAGAATCAGTGCATCAAATACTTACAATATATTGTAACGTGGAATGCCCGCCGTCGCCGCCGCTGTCGCACCGCCGTCACTGCAGCGTCTACGTCGCCGCCGCTTGAGCGAGTGTCTATTTTTAGCGATGACGCAATAGCCACGGACCTTCGTGCGTTGTGAACCGACCTGTCCAAACTTGTTTAATTGCTTGGGTGACGTAATTTATTGTATTTGATGGTTTTATCTGAAATGTGTTCTAGTAATTTCTCGAATACAAATGCTGGAGTATATAAGCCATGTTAGCGAAGGCATCAGACAGTCTGATATCTGATATTAACAAGCATCACGAAACGAATAGTTGGTGATATAAACAGATAGTCGACAAGTAGTGCACTTAAATAAATAGTTATATAAATAAATGAGTTATATATTAGTCTTAATTAGTGTTTAATATTTGTTTAATCATGCTGTAAATTAAATTTCTTTTAATATATATATATATATATATATATATATATATATATATATATATATATATATATATTTATCAATATAATAAACTTTCATGATAATTAATAATTGATATTTTACAGTTGTTGGCAGGTGTGGGGTTAATAAATTGTGAAGTGCAAATAAAAATAAACAAAATTGTGACTAAACAATCAAAACTGAGTGAATTAAAAGTAAGTGATTTGAAGAGAGAACTGGAAGAGTGGGATTTGGAAACAGCAGCAAAGAAGTTAGTGCTTCAAGAAATACTGAGGCAAGCATTAATCGATGCTGATGAAAATCTTGAAGATTACGTATTCGACATATCCAACTTTTGTAAGCTAGAACAAAAAATGGCAGAAATTTCTAAAATATTAATAGAGGAATTTCTGGAACATTTGAACCAAAATTCGAAAAAAATTTAGGATAGTTCTACAAAATCAGAAGAAAGTTCCAGAATACTAAAAGAATTATTGGAAGAACAATAAACATAAAAATTAATGGAAAGTTCTAGAAAAGCAGAAAAAATTCCAGAATATTAAAAGAAGAATTAATGGAAAATTTTAGAATTTTACATTAAAATTTAGAAGAAATTTCTAAAAAATTTAAAAGGAAAATTTGAAGAAAACTCTAGAAGTTTACAAAAATTAGAGACGAATTCTAGAAAAACTGAAGAAGACCTGAAGTGTTTAAAAGATGAGTGTGACAAGAAGATTGAAGAACTACAAGAAAAAGTTACTAAAATTACATTGTCGCCAATGCTAAATTTTGATGTAGCGAAGGCAGGTTTACAAGAAGAAAGGAAAGTAGTAAAACCTGATACTAGTACAACAATGCATATCAAAACACCGGAATTTGATCGAAAATCTTCGTGGCCGCACTATTTAAAACAATTTGAAGCGGCTGCAAAAGCACATAACTGGACGTCTGCAGAGATGGCTACAGCGTTGACTATCTCGTTGTGTGGGGAAGCCATCGACACTCGACAAACGCTGAAGGAAGGAGAACAAGCGGACTACGACCAACTATTCAAGCGGTTGGACATGCGGTATGGCAATGCGCACCTGAAGCAAGTGTACCAGACGCAACTGAGGAACCGCTATCAGAGTTCAAAAAAGCTTTCAAGAATTTGAAGTCGACGTCGCTCGTTTGGTTCGTCACGCCCATCCTTCAGCTCCTGCCAGCGTTTTGGAGTGCCTGGACACTCAAGCATTGATCTACGGAGTTCGAGACAGCGAAACGCAGCAAGCACTGCGATTGGCCCGCCCAAAAACATTAATTGACGCACTCTCATATGCACTAGAATATGAAGCTGTCAAACAAGCTTCACGTAACCAATGTGCGAAATATTGATGCCGAGAGAAAAGAAGACACGGAAGGTCTAGAAAAGAAAATGCGACAAATTGTAAATGAAGTGTTTGCTGAAAGAATGAAACTTGGCTGTTGGAAAAATGCAAAAGAAGATGGAATCGATAAAAGAAGAAAAGAAGTCTGGAAACTAAATCGAGTAGATGCAAAGGGGTAATCGTCGACCCGTAATCTAGTAGGCTTACAATCCATCAGTTATGTCGCATCTCTTCATCATCAAGTCAGAAGCATCTACGTCAATGGCTCTGTTGATAGAAGACCACTAAAAATGTTACTGGATTCGGGTCCGACAAAGACTATTATTAGACCCGACTTAGTAAAGAACACAGGCAAGACGCATCTACAACCAACCAACTGGCGATTACGTACAGCGACGGGGGAACAAGCCACCACATTAGGAGAACTAGATATGACCATCACTATTGGAAAAAGATCTTTTAAACATCGTGCGCTGGTAGTTGACATTGAAGATGAATTAATACTCGGGATGAACGTAATGAAAAGGCACGGTTTTAAACTTGACCTGAAGAATGGAGCAATGATGCTCAATGAAGAAGAACTTGTTCTAAACCCACGAGAAGACAAGGCTGTGCGCGTACTAGTGGCCGAAGATATTACCCTTACAGAACGAAGTGAATCTATTGTGCAACCATAATTAGATGGTAGTTTCTGTGAGGGGAATATTTTTATGCTCGAGCCCAAAAATGACGATGTGAAGACTGGTACTGGAGGTGTTGTAGGAAAATCACTGATCACAGCCAATCAGATAATACCAGTTCGAATAATGAACGTAAATTTTGATCCTGTTGTTCATAAGAGAGGAACAATTGTAGAAGAATGCTTGGCAGTTTCCTCGATTATTCGAACTGTGAAGGCCAAGGTAAACATATCTCAGGAAGTTCTGGACTCGCTAATCAACCAATTATCAACAACGTTCCAAGAACTAACCGCCGACCAGAGAACCAAGGCAAAGAAATGAATTGGAGAATTTCAAGACGTGTTCCAATTTGACAGGAAAGCTAACGGGAGAACTAATGTAGTTCACCATAAAATAGACACCGGCGACGCAAAGCCCATCCGCCAACCAGCAAGGAGACTACCAATGGCGAAGCGTGAGGAAGCGGAAAGAATAATCAAGGATATGAAGATGGGAGGTGTGATCAAACCTTCAAGTAGCCCATGGGCCTCACCAGTGGTGTTAGTGAAGAAGAAGGGCGGCTCTACATGATTATGCGTCGATTACCGTCAACTTAATAACGTGACCAAGAAGGATATCAAGCCGCTACCTCGAATAGGCGATACGCTAGACATTTTGGCTGGCTCGAAGATTTTCTCTACTCTGGATCTAAAGAGCGGATACTGGCAATTAGATTTGGGTTCAAAAGATAATGAAAAGACAGCCTTCACCATTGGTATTGGACTCTGGCAATTTACTGTAATGCCATTTGGGCTCTGTAATTCCCCTACAACGTTTGAATGACTTATGGAAACAGGATTGGCTGGGCTATCATGGAAAATTAGTTTAGTCTATCTCGACGGAATTATTGTGGCAGGTAAAACATTAGAGGACCATATGAAGAATTTAGAAGAGATTTTCCAGAGGTTGCGGAAGGCTAACCTGAAGCTCAGCCCCAAGAAGTGTCACTCGTTTCAAAGAGAAGTTCATTACCTTGGACACGTGGTTTCGGGTAAGGGTATTGCAGTTGACCCGGAAAATATAAAGGCTGTGAGAGATTGGCCAGCACCTAGAGACAAATACGAACTTAGAAGTTTTCTTGGTTTGTGTACCTATTATCGACGATATGTACCTGGATTTGCCAACAAAGCCAAGCCACTGTCAAGACTTCCTGAAGAAAGTCCAAGATTTATCTGGGAAATGGATTGTAAAGTTGCGTTCGAAGAACTGAAACATGCTTTGACAAGCGCACTTGTTCTGAGTCATCCTTTACCTGAAGGAGAGTTCATACTAGACACGGATGCGAGCAACGTGGGAATTGGTGTCGTTCTTTCCCAGATACAAGACGAACATGAAAAGGTTATTGTTTATTTTCGTAAGACCTTGTCAAAACCGGAGAGGAATTATTGTGTTACCAGAAAAGAACTCTTGGCAGTCGTGAAATTCGTGGAACATTTCTACAAATATTTGTATGGAAGGAAATTATTGATTATAACTGATCATGCAGCATTAAAATGGCTGCTACAATTCATGAATCCTGAAGGTCAGGTGGCTAGATGGATTAAAAGACTACAGCCATCGTAATGCCAACGCACTGTCCAGAAGGCCATGCGAAGATGAATGAAAGCATTGTAGTCGACTAGAAGATAAATTTTCCATCGTCGCCAGGACAACAGTAGTCGATGAAAATTGGCGGCCCGATGGACTACGTGAAGACCAAGAAAAAGACCTGACTTTGAAAATTATACTAAAATGGAAAGCAGAGGAAAGCAAACGAGTGTGGGAAGATATTGCACCGCACTCACCGAGTGTAAAATCGTACTGGGCGCAATGGGACTCCAAGGTGATTGAAGATGGCCTGTTAAAGCCGGTGGTAGAAAATGCTGATGGAACTGAGAAGAGAACTCAGTTAGTTATTCCTAAGAGTAGAATACCAGACGTATTGAAAGAGATCCATAATGGATCTGGAGGCCATTTTGGAGTCATCAAAACGCTAGAAGGATTGCGCCAGCGGTTTTACTGGGTTAACTTCACGAAAGATTGGTGCAAGAAATGTGTGGTTTACACTGGAAGCAAAGGTCCGCATAAATGACGAAAAGCTCCAATGTGTCAATAAAACGTTTGTAGTCAATTTGAGCGTATTGCGATTGATGTGGCTGGACCATTCCTAGACAGTGACGAAGGAAATAAATACATCGTGGTTGTCATGGACTACTTGACCAAGTGGATTAAATCGTATCCATTACCCAACCATGAAGCCACCACGGTCGCTGAAACTTTAGTTAAAGAATGTAAATGCCGATTCGGAGTACCACGTGAACTCCACTCCGCCCAAGAAATTTTGAGTCAGCCTTTTTCCAAAATGTCTGTAAGATATTAGAAATTAATAAAACTAGAACAACAACTGTATTACATCCGCAGTCTGATGACATGGTTGAACATGAACAGAACGAACAACCGATATTTGTCGGAGGTAGTCTCCAACCACCAAAGAGATTGGGACCGACATCTACATCTGTTCCTGATGGCTTATTGTTCATCCGTGCATGAAACAACAGGGCAAACTCCTGCGAACATCTTATTCCGGCGTGAGTTGCGCTTACCATGCGACTTGGTGTTCAGCAGTAAACCTGGGGAAGATCTAGCCGGTAAAGATTACGTTACGGACTTACGTAAAAGAATGGATGACATTCATGAACAAGTCCGTACGAACATTTAAGCTGCCAACGACCGAATGAAGGATAGGTATGACATCAAGGCCGAAAAAGGTGGATATCAACCTGGGGATTTTGTGTGGCTCTACAACCCACCAAGACGTCGCGGTTTATCACCAAAGCTGCAAAAGAATTGGGAAAGCCCCTATGAGGTAGTCACAAGGATAAATGCCCAACTAGCACAATTAGTCGATGGAACGTAGCGGTACCTACAGTAGTATATTTTAAATAACCGGCCACTACAGGTAGGTACAGGAACCTAATCGAAACGTTAAAATTACGTGCGCGGGACCAAAATGGGAAATAATTTTTCAGTGACGGCAACGATCCGTCTACTATCTTTCGTTTTATCTGACTACGTTCTAGGGACGTATTGGGTGCGTAGCAGCAATGTTGCAGAATGGTAGCCGCCACTTTCGTGGAACTTTTCTTGTCTGGTTCTTTTCAGCTGGTGTTGCTTGCTTTGTCTAAGCACCTAGTTTACTAATTCTTCTGTTTCGCTCTTCCATGGTACTTTGTCTATTATATTTCCCAAACTCAGAATCGAACTGTATGTTTCACTGCATGACATATGAGAAAATATTTATAGTAATTTTCATTGATCTGAAAGACAGTCAAAAACGAATGGTACTTTATTGTTGAATGTCATGTTGATAAGACAAAAAAAAAAATACGCGACTCTGAAATTTGGCTTTTGTAATTAAAATATTATTTTTAATATATCTAATAAATAAAATGCCTAGAGAGTAAAAACCATTTCAATAATTGTTATAAGATACGTAACAGTTATTATTTTGCGTTATTTTATAATATTTCGTGCAAAAATTATAATGGATTGAAGTTTTATAATCACTGTAATGAAAAAATTCTTATAATGTACAAATGGTGACTTTCGGTTTGGTAGTAAATATGGCGTATTTTCAAAAATGTTACTTTAAAGTCGTAATCACTAAAATATGGTATTTGAAATAACTTGTGACTAAACGTTAGGCGACAGGAACTACGAATATGTAACATTGTAGTATCAATTAGTCCAAAGTATCGATTGGAACTACTGTGGTAATTTAAAGTGACAATAAAGTTAATTACTATAATCTCTGCGTGTTCAAAGTAGCCGTTGCTACTTCATGGTTCCACATGGAACTTTAACCTGAAATTTTATTGACAGTTACTGTTAGTCATCTTAAGTCTTCATTGTGTAGCTGTACAAGAATTATTATGGATTCATACAAAATTGTTTCCACGCAAGAAAAACGTAGTGTATACTTTACTGTTGTTCCCCACCAGTGGGAAAAAATGGGATCTTGTTTTGGCCGGAGCATATACAATATACTGCAGGAGAAAAGTTAAGAGCAAATATTAAGAGTATTCCTGAACAAGGGTAGTCCGAGTACCCTTGCATTGTTAAATTATCTGGAATTACAGTCTTCCAAGAAGCTTTGGAACTAAAAAAACAGTTAAGTCAATGTATCGACACGGATGCGGAAGAATTGTACGTATTTTATTTTTAATTACAGTATTAAAGTGAATATATATTTACAAAGTAAAAATTATGTACTTTTAGATTATATATGGAAATGCACAAGAAGAAACGTGTGCGAAAAAATTTTCAACCTGTAGATGATGGATTAATAGCAGATCGAAATGATCTCTATGTGGAATACATAGACAATAAGACCAAGTCTTTACCGTCGCATTCATCTAATAACTATAACGATAGAAACTGCAGCTGCAGCAAGTCCTGAAACAGTCGCAGCCCCGTAAATTATTCATCAAGACCAAGAATACGCAACAATAGTTGTCGGAGATGATGGTACTCTAGATATAAATCATGTATTATGAAGGTGAATATAAAATAAATAGTAATGAGTTTACCCATTAATTCGACATTTCTTTCTTCATTTTAGCGACACCAGATATCTACGCAGAAATTAATATAATAAAAAGTGAAATAAATAATCCTAAAACTGAAATTACCACTTTTAAAACCGAAGTTAAACAACAAATGAAAGAAGATTACTTGAAAATCAATTTTAACTTAGACAGAATTTTCAAAATTCTTTCGAGCCTAAAAAACCTCGTAGGGAAGAAACAGAAGACAAAAATAAAGTAAATTTGCTTGAATCTATAAAATTTCCCTTCACGTCAAGTGAGGACGTATCTTTATTAGAAGAAAAAATTCGCAATAATCATGAATTTCGAGCGCAATTGGTAAACATCTACATAATTATTCTTTTTCGTATTTACTGTAAACGCATATTCTTTTAGGTTGAACTTTTATCACAAATTGGGGAACGAAAAGGGGTAAAAGATGGTTCGAAAATAGGATACAAAATAGTGGATTTTATGTTCGATTCCGAAGTTTTAATGCAATACTCATGGACAGGTATATCAAGGAGAACGTCGGGAGAAAAAAGGCATTTCAGGTTTTTGATGGAATAGTAGGAGTTTTTTTTTTGAAGTAATTTCATTAGCAGATAATAGACATACAAAGAAAAAAAACTATGACTTTTTTAAAGATGAGGTATTAAAACATGCAAAGAAAAGGACTGCAAGCAAATTATGTTTATGAATAAAATTTAATTAGTGTGTTTCTTTAATAGTGCAAAATCAGGTCATGATAATATTATTGACAATAACAACGAGTTACCAGCTAACAATATAAATGAAAATGAAACAAATAAGGATATTGAAACAAATGAGGATAATGAAACAAATGAAGATATTGCAGGCGACATACATCGTAAGACAAAGCATAAAGCTATTATATTGGTATTATTACATTATTTATATAATATATGTGAAATATATTGTTTTTTTTTTGTATTTTATATGAGCTTGGTTGCTGTTTTATTGAAATAGATTTTATTTTTGTTATTGTACAATACAAAATATTCAATAAAATTATAACAATAATATATATATAATTATTGGCAAAAATACAAATTCCTCTTTATATTTAAGATACCATTTTATATGTAACCCTTCAGTAGGCGCGTGGTTGACATTTGTCACCCATACCTATGTTTGTATGCATCATGATGATGCTATAGATGAAGACACTGGTGATAAACAAAAACCGGAAATCGTTACATTTTATAATTCCATTAAAATTGGTGTAGATTTAGTTGATCAGCTTTGCCAATCTTATATCTTGGACATATTGATTGTCAAGCTAGCAATTCAGAGAATAGTTTGGTAAAAGTAGATAATTATCATCCAATTCAGCATATTAATACTAAAATTAACATAACAAAGCTTAATAATCTTAATTTTCCCAGAAATAAGAATACAAAAGTATATAATTTTAAAAGAGCTAATTTTATAGACTTATATAAGAGTATATATGACACAGATTGGTCTGCATTGTTAGCTTTGGATTGCACTGAAAAAATATGTGCCTCTTTTTATAATATTCTGGAAAATCATATCGATGCCTTTGTACCAACATTTAATGTAAAACATAAAAGTAGTAGATCTTTTCCGTGTTGGTTTACAAAGGATATAAAATTAAATATAAGAAAAAAAATAAACGCACATAAGAAATTTAAAAAGATTATTAAAAATCAAATTGAAAGTGCACATAAGTCATATTTAACTAATATAGAAAGTCAAATAAAAAATGACTAATCAATTCTGGTCATACATACAATCTAAGAAAAATATATCGCGTATTCCGAGCTCTATGCAATTGGATGATGAGTACAATGAACCCTTAAGTATTGTCAATGCTTTTGCTCAGTATTTCAATAGTGTTTATATACAGTCCACACAAGGTAATAACGTAAAATATGAAACAGATTTTGCAAACTATCTCCCTTTCATTGAAATACGACAAATATATGAAAATGACGTATTGTATGCTGTGAGAAGGTTATCAAATAGAACAACTGCTGGAATAGATCAAGTGACTAGTTTCATAATTAAAGATTGTTGTCCCATACTTGCAATACCTCTGGTACATCTGTTTAATTGTATTTTAAAAACTTATGTTTTTCCAGAATTATGGAAAATTTCTCGTATATGTCCCATATATAAATCTGGCGATATTTCAAATATAAAAAATTATAGACCTGTGTCTATATTATGCAATTTTTCTAAAATATTTGAAACCATTGTTTATAATAAATTGAGCTTCAAACTTAAATAATTTATATCTCTGTATCAACACGGATTTGTCGAGAAAAAATCTACAATAACAAATTTGGCAACAATATCACATTATATATCCTCTGTAGTTGATAAAGGAGGTCAAGTAGATGTAATATACACTGACTTGCAAAAAGGCTTTGATCAAATAGATCATGGAATATTATTGCAAAAACTTAACAACTTAGGCTTAAATTTTAATTTAATACGTATGTTTCAGTCATACCTTACAAATAGAAAACAATTTGTAAAATATAATGGTTTTCAGTCAGATTACTTTGTCCCTACATCCTCAGTACCGCAAGGATCGGTACTAGGACCATTCTTATTTATAATATTTATCAACGATCTCAGCTCACTAATAAGTAATTGTAATCATTTATTTTACGCTGACGACTTAAAAATTTATAGTTCTATTTCTGATATTACTGATTGCTATGTGCTTCAAAGTCAACTGAACAAAATCCAGGAATGGTGTAGTTCACACAATTTAAAACTTAATGCAAATAAATGTAAAATCATGCCATATTGTAAAACAAGGAATCCTATACTTTTCAATTATCATCTTCATAACTACGTCCTTGAAAGACCACTGTACTTTAAGGATTTAGGGATTATTTTTGACCCTGAAATGACCTTTGTAAACCATATTACTGATTTAGTTAAATCAGCTTCAAAAACACTTGGGTTTATTTATCGAAATTGCAGGCT